>CM056549.1:33041912-33641912 GCA_029721515.1 Synanceia verrucosa
ACACACATTCTTATGCATATACTTTGTAACACAGCTTCTTAATAATTACTTTAACCACTTCTTACTGTAAATTCAATGAACTGAATACATTTCTCAGTATTAACATGAAACAAAACAGCTAAACATTTCTTTCCCTCTTTTATTTTTTTTTTCCTACCGCTGCTTACTAAAAAAAAAACACAGAATGAGGACAAATGTAAACAAAACACTGTAATATAAAACATTTTTTTAACCACCACATTTCATGGAAATAATGCCTCATTGATCCATATTAACATTAGCAGGAGCAGCACATTTCACTCAATTTATCAGACTAACTTCAGTAAAAGTTACTCACCAGAGGCTCACAGTTCATATACACACACACTCCGGGCACAGGGCACAATACACGGCTCTCATCAGTCCAGGATCCCGCTTTTAAAGAGAAGGGACATGGAAGTTCAATAACATGTAACCTTTACAATTAGCAATGGATGTGGCTAACGACTGGAGTTAGCGCCGAGTTAGCGCCGAATGCTAATCAACACAACTCACATTCTCCTCCGCTTCTGTTGTGAAACACATGGTCTGCTCATCTACCATGGCAAAAAGAAAGGCTCCACTCTCTGCTCTGACAATAAAAGTGACTTTAAGTCTTGGAATATCTGGCCCTCTCAGACAAAAATCAGCATAGTCTGCAGCAGGAAGTTAGCACACGCCGCTGCCTCGGGGAGATCCAACAGAGAGAGAGAGAGAGAAAAAAAGCCGGAAGCACCCAGGCACATACGCTCTGGTGGCATCTGATTGGTTACACCATCACTCCTCATGTCACCCGAATCTTTTACACTTTGAGAAAGGCACTTTCGCCACACTTAAAATGAAATAAAATACTCTTTTTAAAACAAATAAATGAACTTGTGTGTTGATCTTTTAAATCTATTTATTAACATATTTACAATTTTTAACCATAAATCCTATTTATTCATTTTATGCAAGACTGTAACTTATCTGTCACATGGAAAAATTATGAATTTATTAATTTATTGGTCTAATTAATCAACTGGTGAACTGGACTGTTAATAAGGCCTGGTAACCTGGGTTACATAAGACCTTCAACATCCACATGAAACAAACAGCTAGAAATGCTTTTTTCCATCTGCGTAACATTGCAAAAAATCAGGCATATTCTCTCTCAAAACGATGCACAAAAATTAGTCCATGTATTTGTAACTTCTAGGCTGGACTATTGCAATTCCTTATTATCAGACTGCCCTAATAAGTCTATCAAGACTCTCTAGCTGGTCCAGAACGCTGTAGCACGTGTTCTGACCAGAACCAGGAAAAGAGACCATATTTCTCCGGTGTTAGCCTCTCTGCACTGGCTCCCTGTAAAATCTAGAATAGAATTTAAAATCCTCCTCCTTACTTACAAGGCACTGAATGGTCAGGCACCATCTTATCTTAAAGAGCTAATAATAATCCAGCTAGAACTCTGCACTCTTAGAATGCAGGACTATCAGCGGTTCCTAGGGTTTATAAAAGTAGAATGGGAGCTAGAGCTTTCAGTTATCAAGCTCCTCTTCTGTGGAACCAACTCCCTCTTTCAGTGCGGGAGGCAGACACCATCTCCTTATTCAAGAGTAGGCTTAAGACTTTCCTTTTTGATAGTGCTTATAGTTAGGACTGATCCAAGGCTGACTCAGGCTGCCTTGGATCAATCCTTAGTAATCCTGCTATAGGTCTAGACTGCCGGGGGACTTCCTTTGACACACTGAGCTTCTCTTCTTCTTCATGTCGATGCCTCCATTAAGTCATTTTACTAATTCATCTTCTTCCCTGGAGTCCCTGTGCTCTCAGGTCCCAGGTGTCCGTGAACTGAGGTGACTTGGTGGGAAGGAGGTGGTGTCATCCAGGCTCCGTCTGTCGTGATGGTGGTGAGATGGAGAAGAGGCGATGCTGCTCTGTTAGAGTAGTGGAGAAGAGGATGTGTTTACTCTTCCTCCCTTTAACACATGCTGCAGATTAGTTTAGTGCCTCGTAGTCCCTGTGCGTTCTCATCTCACAGGTATCCATGGATCCAGTCTACCTGGTGGAGTAGTGGTTGTGTAGACCAGTCAGGCTTCATCTTCTGGTGCTGAGTGAAGTGGTGGTGACGAGGTCATCTTGCGGAGGCTTCTTCTGTTTGGTGTGGTGGAGCGGAAGACGTGATGCTCATCCATTGCTGATAGATTGATGATGCTCTTCATCCCCTTGGACACTCTCATACAATTCTATATATACACTGTATGTTAGCTGTTGTTATATTGAGTTGGACATTTTCATACAATTTTACATGTAGTGTTATGTAGTGTAGTGTTTCTGTACACATGGCATCTATTGTACGTCTGTCCATCCTGGCAGAAGGATCCCTCCTCTGTTGCTCTTCCTGAGGTTCCTTCCGTTTCTGTTTCCCTGTTAAAAGGTTTTTTTTGGGGAGTTTTTCCTTGGTCGAGGTCATTTGTAAAGGACAGAGGGTGTCATATCCTGTACAGATTGTAAAGCCCAATGGGGCAAATTCATAATTTGTGATATTGGGCTATACAAATAAACTTGACTTGACTTGGAAGTCCCCTCATGATCATAGCCATCATTAGTCCCTCACTCGGTGCTTCACCTGCACCTCTGAGTGCCGTAATAATTTGCTCTGCCCGGATAATGTACTCAGTTACAGTCTCTGTGTCCGCTTTCTTCAGCTTATGTACATGGAGACAATTTGTGGCCTACTTTTGCCAATGTAATGCTCTCTCAACACTTGCAGACTCTCATGTCCCTTGTTTTCTGAATATCAGTCACAAACTCACGTTGTCCAGTAATGGTGCCAACGCGCAGTGTGCGTCAGCATTTAGTTTGTCTTCCTTGGCTTGTTCCTCCTCGGTCAGTGGTCTGGCAGGATCGTTCAGAATAGTCTCTTTTAATCCAACACGGTGCATACAACACAGCAGCCATTCTTCCCACAGCTCATTCCTCAGCCCTACCGTCTAACGTCAGCCACTTTGTCTTGTCTGGGTTTGCCATTCTTCCCCGCATAGTTTCGCTCCCCGGTTCCACCGCGCTAAACTAGCTACCACACTTTTAGCTAACTAGTTAACGTGTTCGTTGTCAATCTTCCGTTGTTAGAGCTATTGTCGTCGTTACTGGGCCCATAATCTGTTAGCAGGTACACACTAATACACAGCAGGACAACAACTCTAACATAGGAAAGTAGACAAGGCGAAATTCTTTTTCAGCCTTTTCGGCATATTTATTCAGGCAAACAAACTGCTCTTCATGAGCCATCATGTCGAGAGAGGGAGGGATTATACAGAACATTCCCTTATATATGTGACATGACATCACTAATCAGATTCTTTTTCCCTTAGAAAACCAATAACACCCCCTTGTGGAACGGAATCAGTATGTACAGAATACATTCAGTCATACACATTATGTCAACATGAATAATTATAATACACATAGACTTAGAAAGAAAAAAATAACAGCTGGGGAATAAAGCGCTGACAAAAAGAAAAAGAAAACAGAAACATTAAAACATAGACCAAAAACATAGACAGCAGTAAGCTAACAAACCAAATGAACATACAAGACAAATTATTTGACACAGAACGAGGACAGAGAGTGATGGGGGATAGGGAAGAGGGAAAAGAAGAAAAAGGGAAGTATGATTTTGAGTTATTATTTGGAGAGAGATGTTAAGGAGGGTGGTTTTGTGCATTGCTTTGATTTGGTGGGCTTTGTTTTGGGTTAAATGAATTAAGATTTTGTTCCAAGTATCATTTAAGACAGACAAATTGTTCCTTTTGTAAGCTTTTTTTCTATTGAGATGCATTCTGTGAGAGAATTGAACCAATGGGTAATGTGGATCAAATTTTTAGTTTTCCAGTTTTGGAAGATTATTTTCTTTGCGATAGTTAGAGAGACCAATAATGGGTTTTTGTATTTGAGAGGGAGGTTGATTTGTGTGGTGTCTCCTAGTAGGCAGAGTTATGGGGACGACGGGATTCTGCAGTCCAAGAAAGTGAAAAGATTTTCAGTGACTGCTGTCCAAAAAGTGTAAACTGGATGACAGCCCCACGTGGCATGTATAGAGAGAGTCTATACATGTAGAGGTCTTGTAAAGTCGTCTGTGCTACCTTGTGTACATTGTGAACAGATGTTTGTGTCTGTTAATTTCATTTTAAACATTTTATTCTGGGTGATGTGGTACCTGTGGATCATTTTGTACTGTATTAACTGTAGGTTTGTCTTGGTAGACATGGAGAACATATTTTCATTAATTTGTATCCAGAAATAGGTGGTTGGGAGAGAGGGCCAGATCGTTTTCCCATTTGGTGGTTGGGAGTGATATGGAGGTGACTGTGCTGAAATAAGTTTATACTGATAGGAGATGATTTTTTTTTAGTTTTTAAATTTCATGATTTCTTCCATTATTTTAGATGGCTGGAGTGTGTTGTTGGCTATGTTAATTTTAGATTTGATTACCGGTTTTAATTGATGGTTTTATAGGATCGGATCTCCCCAGACCCCATATTCCTCGGTTAAAGTATGAAATGAAATGATCTGATGGTTGGAAAAGAGGTGGAGTCAGGGTTATGACAGATTGGGGTGTGGGCAAGTGATGATTTAGTGATTTTGTTAGTTTTCCACCAGGCTGTCAGAGTTGTGTGGATTGTAGAGTATTTACAGTAGCTTAGTTTTTGGATTGATTGTGGTAGGAAGGGAAGGTCTGTGACTGAGGTTGTTTTACACATACTTTGTTCTAGGACTAACCAGGGGATATTGTGACTTTGCTTTTGTGTCCATTTGAATGAATATTGCAATTGATTTGAGAGGAAGTAATATAGAAAATTTGGTACTTCTAGGCCACCTTGTGATTTTTTGTAGTGTTGAAAGTGAGATTCTTGGCTTTTTGTTGTTCCAGTAAAAGTGAGTAGTCAGTGAATCTAGTGTTTTAAACTAAACATTTATTGGTAGGGGTGGTGGGAATCATTGAAAACAGGTAAGTAATCCGGGGTAGAATTTTCATTTTTACTGGGGCTATTCTTCCAATAAGGGTGAGTGGTAATTTAGTCCAGCGTTTGAGGTTGTCTCCAATTTGTTTGATTAAAGGGGTGTAATTGAGACTGAATAACTCTGACAGCCTGGGAGAGATGCTGATTCCAAGTATTTTAGATTTCCAAAGGGAATGATTTTGGACTGCAGAATTCCAGGTATCTTCTGATAATGGCAAAATAATTTCAACTCTAAAATTTCAAATACTATTGATACTTTTGCACACACAAATGTGAAGATCATCTCTGGAAATAAAAGATCTCCATGGAGAAATGCCACAGTGGTAAGAACAGAAAAAAAGAGAGAGTCGAAGAGCCGAAAGCAGGTGACAAAAAACAAATCTCCAGGTTCATCATGACTTGTGATGGAGAAATGAAGCTTTGTGAAGCACTTGTGATGTTTTTTGACTCCTCTGAATGGCGCTCTTGGTTCTTCATTTGTCCATTACAAATTATGACATCTATAAAGAGAGACTTCACAAACGTAATTTGGAACTGAGGAAAGCAAGGCAGTCCTTTTTCTTTGATATCATAGCCAAAAATGTCGACAGACTAACAAACTAAATTTCTATCCACCAGGGCCTGCAATGAATTTGCCTCCTTTTTTACTGACAAAATTCTGAAAATTTGACAAGCAGTCAGTGCCTCCATATCAGGTATATATATACATTGTATCCATGTCCTCTTCAAGTTAGTTTACACACCATGACACAGTTTTGTCTGATCGACCATCAAAACCTGGAGGATAGTAGCCTAGAAATCTAGAAGCACCCTAGCGGCAAAAAATATTTTTGCCTAGCAGGATGTTCTAGTGGCGCACCATAGGAGCTAATCCTGGCTCTGGCAAGAAGTTTGTCGGACCAGTCACAACGCTCTATCTGTGTAGCGAGTTGTTGGGGCGGGCTTAGCACGATGGCGACAGGTTTGCGCAACGCTGGAGATAGCAAAACAACCAAGATGGCTGTGGCTAACGAAGAGCGGACTTTTGAATCGGCTCTGTCGTTGAATTTGGAAGAGTTAGACTTGGGCTTTTCTTTGAAAGTTGAGCAGAAAGAAACACTCAAATCATTCGTTGTAAAGAAGGCTGTATTTGCTGTTTTGCCGATCGGCTATGGCAAAAGTTTAATATGCCAGCTGGCTCCACTGGTAATGTCACATTGTCTGTTGCTCTGATTGGTCATAGCGCTGGCCAATTACGTGCAGAGGCAATTTGAATGACAACGGTTGGTCCCATCCACAGGCTTCAACTCTGCATATGAACTGGATTTAAACACTGACAGTGGCAGAATTTCAGTCTTAGTATTATTCGATCTGAGTGCTGCATTTGACACAGTCAACCACTTTCTAGTACAGCACTAAACTGGTTTGAGTCTTACTTAAAGGACAGGGACTACTTTGTGTCTATGAGTAATAACACATCTGAGCGGACAGTTCCTCAAGGCTCAACTCTGGGGCCTCTCCTGTTTAACATCTACATGCTGCCACCGGCTCAGATTATGAAAAGCAACAAAACAAGTCACCATAGTTACGCAGACAACACACAAATTAATATAACAATATCACCAGGGGACTATGGTCCACTACAAGCACTGAGTAAATGTATCGAACAAATCAACGACTGGATGTGCCAGAATTTTCTAAAATTAAACAGAGACAAAACTAATTGTTTTTGGAATCAAGGAGCGACTCAGAGTCAGTGCTCAGCTACAGTCAGCAACGTTAAAAACCACAGATCAAGCCAGAAACCTTGGTGTAGTCATGGACTCAGACCCAAACTTCAGCATCCACATTAAAACAATCACAAAGTCTTCCTACTATCACCTTAAGAATAAATCAAGGATGAGAGGACTTATGTCTCAGCAGGACTGAGGTTTTTACACTGGCTCCCTGTCTGGCAGAGAATTGATTTCAAAATATTATTGTTGGTTTATAAAGCACTACTGTAAATCGTTTGGGGCCAGAATACCTATCTCGTCATCTGGTTCAGATTTGTTTTCTGTCCCCAGAGTCAGAACCAAAAATGGAGAAGCAGCATTCAATTTCTATGCTCCTTATATCTGGAACAAACTTCCAGAAAACTGCAGGTCAACAGCAACTCTTGCTTCTTTTAAATCAATGCTGAAGACCTTTCTGTTTGCCGCTGATTTTTTTTTATTATTTTCTACTGCACTGTAACTTTTATACAGTATATTTTATACTGTCCTATTTTAGCTTGTTTTTATGTAATGAAGCAACTGATAAGGTCACTGATGGAGAGTGAAGATCCCACAGTTTGCTGCCTGGTGGATTATAAGTCATTAATTTTTATTATTTATCAGTTATAATTTTTGTGTCTTGTTGCTTTTTATACTTTGATGCTTTCAATTTTGATGTTTTGTGTAAAGCACATTGAATTGCCCTGTAGCTGATATGTGCTATATAAATAAAATTGCCTTGCCCTGCCTCTGGGTCAGTATTCTTGTCTGATTCTCTGAACTGTGATCATCCAGTTCAGCAAAGTTACTCTAGGCCATACATACTGAATACATAAGGGAGCACGTCATCATGCAGAAACCTGTAAGGTCACATGGGAGAAGTTAAGCAGTTGTTGTTGCAACTTAAAGTTCATTCAGAGATCACAGGTCAGATATCCTTTTCTCTGACTTTTTGTTGTACTATTGAAGGATCTTCCAGTAGGGCAGCACAGCAGTGCGGTGGTTAGCATTGTCGCCTCACAGCACAAAGAGACCAGTTTAGATTCCCGGCCTGGGGCCTTTCTGTGTGGAATTTGCATGTTCTCCCCATGTTGAGTTGAAACCTGAGTTGCGCCCAAAATTGCACACCAGAGCTGGCCCAAGGCCCAGTGAACTAAGCGCCTGCTTAGGGCCCCGCGGCCACTATGGGGCCCCCAAGAGCAATCAACAAAATAAAAAAATTATATATAAAAAAATATTTTTTTTATTTTTTGCATGTATGAGTGGTGATTTCCATATGATCAAATATATATTATTGTACAAAAACACAATTTTATATCAACAGAGTGCTGCTCCTGATAGTGAATCTGCCTCTCTTTAAATGTCAAAGATAAGCTGCACGTAATGAGTGGCTCCTGCCGTGCAGTGAGCACTGCCCATCCAAAGCACAGGTGTTTACGAGGCAGAATAATGTCGCAAAAAAGGACATCCTTTTTCCTTCAGGGGCAGAGAAACGAAAGTGGAAAAAAGAGGAAGAGGAGAAAAAACAACAAGCTCAAGGTATGTTTACATCATGGCTTGCTTGGTAATTATCAAAACAATGTGTGTAGCCTGGCCATAGTAGCAAATTAGGTAGCAAGTTAAAAACGAGAGAAATGTAACGTTTAACTGGCCCGTTAAATAGCTTAATATTTCTACTAACGTGTTTGTATTTGCGTAATGATGAGCTTTAACTTTGAGTTAATTCTCGGGGTTGGCCCTATATATTTGTTTTTTTTTCTTCTAAACAAAGTTTTTGCCAATGTTTGAGAGCAAACATAAATGCCACCTCGTTCGCTTGCAGTATGTTTTTGCATTAGGCTACTAGTTATAGTTTGAGATATGTTGTTTTCAAAAACTGCTTGCTGCTGCATAGCATGGTCATTTCTGTGAGTAAATTTTATTTTTACATCAACTCATAAGTTATGTGGATCTTCCACAGGAGCAGTGTTAAAGTACTTTGGAGGCACTGGCACAGAATCAACCCAGTGCCGGTCTACATCCTCCGGCTCAGCTGTGGGTATTGCATCAGGTGAGGGAAAGACTGTCACCATACACTGTATTTAAGATGTAAGTATGAGAATTACATCCAAAGGGAAATTAATTTAGTCAAAGTATCTCATTAATATTTGTGTATATATACATGACTAGCTTTTGTTGTTGTTTTTTTCTAAGGTCCATCTGGATCTTCCACACAGCTCACACCCCATCCTCAGTGCCCACTGTCCCCTCTGTAACCAACATCATTTTCAATATTACATGACATGTAACATGGCAAGATTTTGTTGTTGTTTTTCATCTTAGGTCCATTTTCCACAGAGCTCACACTCCCATCCTCTGTACCCACTGTCTCCTCCATGTCTGCAACCACATATGATCTACCTGGTTACTTAACAGCAAAATATTATAATTGTTAAATTAGTTCATTAAAATTTAATGTAAGATATAATCATGTGAGGGATGCATTAGATTTCAAAATGTACAGTTTTACATACTGATATAAGAATTTTTAAACTTGTTTTTATTAAAAAAAAAGCAACATAATTTCAAAGTGTAATATGACATCTGACATGGTTAGGTTTTGTTGTTTTTTTTCTTCTTAGGTCCATCTCCATCCTGTGCAAAGCTAGCACCCCCATCCTCCAGTGCCCACTGTCTGCAACCACAGATGATCTACCTGGTAAGTTAATTGCTCAATGTACAGTACTGCAGATAATTCTGAGGTTAATAACTATGCCCAAAACTGTAGTTTAATGCCCTTATAGGTCCTTCTTTTTTAGTCATTGTCTTTCTTTGTTCACTTCCTCAGCAACTTCCACCAGAGCATCCCCTTCTCACCATGGATCAACACCAGCTCTGCCAGTTGACCCAGCTGAGTGGACACCTTTTCTCTCAGATTTAGACAGGACTGAGCAGGTGATCAGAGGGCCACTGCCTATTAAGGAGAACTTTTCATTCCCCAAAAGATATGATGGCCGAAGTTTCCATTATTATTAAAGTGATTTGAGTTGAATTGAGTTTTGCACATTGCTGTTGCTATTGCTCTTTTTGAAAGCAAAAAACTAACCAGATGACACATTTACAGTAAGAACTTTGTCTACATCATTTTTGTTACTTTCAGTAAGACTAGATGATATATCCCACCCCAGGCCACTCTTGTAGCTGGATGTGCTACATTTTGAGAATAAAAAAAAAACATATGTTGCACCCTGGACACCATTCATCATTCACTCACTGATATTATTGGTATTGTTATTGCATTGGTATTATTTATGGTTCTGATTGAGCATACATTCATGTGTAAAGACAGGCTGACAATAGGATGTAAACAACACTGCCAGAGCTGCATTGAGTTTATTGTAGGTGTGTGAATAATCAACAATCAGTATTGGTAGGCAGAAATAGAGGGCCCCAAAATCAAATTTTGCTTAGGGCCCCATGGAGGCTTGGCCGGTCCTGTTCCATACTATACACTACATACTCAATATGTCTACTGTCATCCAACATACTTTGAGTGAATAAATAAAGTATCTCTCTTTTCAGATGCACTGCTTAGTGCTGAAGTGACGCACTTCCTGAGAGCCTCTTGCTGGTTGGATTGGGGACGTGGAACCTCTACCGGCAATCTGCGATATTAATGCATCTAATAATAATAATACAATAATACATCCTTGATATGTTATTATTATATATGTTAATAACCACCATTGGTTTGTGCTGTTGCATTGCACTGTGGGACACTTAAATGCCAGCGTAGTGTCCAGTGCATGCATACTGTAATATTTACCAGAAATAGTATGCACCTCACGTACTATTGGGTTCATACTCAGGTTTCTGACATACTAAAAAAATCTCACATACTGTTTTAGCATATTCAATAGCATGTTAGTATGGAATTTCGGACGCAGCCCTGGTTTGTAGTGAAATGCTGGTAAGAACTGTTTATTAACTCGTAACAGTATGATATTGCATTCTGGAAGCAATGATTCCAATGATTCGGTGGCTCTCTGGGTTTGGCATCGCCGGTGCTCCCACTTCCCTGGGGTGTTGTGGACACCTGGCCAATCTGGCCATGAGGGGTCGTGGTAGACGCTCTGGGCTACGGTGTTCTTCACACATGCATGTTTTATCCAGATCTTACCAGCTCCTCCCGAGTCACATTGTTGATAACTGATACTGCTAGTATGTGCCAAATCATTCGTCTGACTTCTCACTAAGCTCATATCTTCTCCACATACTTCTCTCACTTGTGTTCTCGGTAGCCTACTCTATACGGTTAGGTCCTCCACAGCTCTGGTGTTTAGTACCGTTGGGTGTTGGGATGAAGGTGTTAGAGATGACACAACAGCTTACACATTTTTTATTCTAATAGCACTGCCTGGCTTATAACAGGAAATTCTAATAAATAATGTAAGATTAGATTCCAGGGAGGGCCGGTGATGGTCACATACACGCACCAAATATTAATAGCTTTTGCTGCAAGACTAAAACATGCATCATCTCAGTGTTGAACAATGAGAACAATGCAGACAAAGTGAAAAAAAGAGTGCATAGTATAGGACAATCGGGTACTGGATTCAAGGTCATCTTTGAAATGCATTTTGTAACTTCATTCCAGAACCTTCGTATCTCAGGACAACTCCTCAGACAATGAAATAAAGTGCCCTTTTCAACATTGCATTTGACACAAATATGAGGAATACTTGGATTCATCTTTTTTAATCTAACCGGAGTAATATCCATCCATCCATCCATCCATCCATTATCTACCGCTTATCCTCATAGGGTCGCGGGGGGGCTGGAGCACCGGAGTAATATAAGTTCTCATAATCCAATTATATTGAATCAGTCTGAGATGGGTATTTATTGTGAGGAGTTGAGCTTTCGAGCACACTTCCCTTCAGTCCTCCTCAGAGATATCTTTTTGCAAGTCATTTATCCATTGAATTTTCCTTTGTTCAGTAGTCTTTATGATTTTTTTTACTAGTATATTATAGAGTAAGGATATCTGACCCCTGCCAATATAGTTATTTATTGTTAAGTTTCCTAATATAGACAAAGGGGGTTGTATGTTGGAGTGCCTCTGTGCATAAATAAAGCTCCTTATTTGTAGATATTTAAATAAGTGTGTCCGGGGTATATCATGTTTATTTCTAAGTTCTTCAAATGAAACTAGTTAGCCTTCTTTATATAAATCCATAACTTTACAAATGCCTCTTGCTGCCCACATTCTAAAACCTTGGTCTTCTGCCAGGAGGGAAGTTATCATTCCCCCATATTGGTGAAAATCCTGATAACAAAGTAGATTCTCCGAGAAATGACTGTACATTGTGCCATACATTAATTGTGTTTCTCACAAAGGGGTTGTCAGTAATTCGCTTCAATTTTTTGACAGGTGCAGAGTATAAGTAAGTGTCTAGTTGTAGGCCACCTGCTCAGGTTGTATCTGTTAGGGTAGTGGAGAAGAGGATGTGTTTACTCTTCCTCCCTTTAACACATGCTGCAGATTAGTTTTGTGCCTCGTAGTCCCTGTGCGTTCTCATCTCACAGGTATCCATGGATCCAGTCTACCTGGTGGAGTAGTCGTTGTGCAGACCAGTCAGGCTTCATCTTCTGGTTCTGAGTGACGTGGTGGTGATGAGGTCATCCTGCGGAGGTTTCTCCTGTTTGGTGTGGTGGAGAGTAAGACGTGCTGTTCAGCCTTCTTCTGGTTGGCGTGGTGGAGAGGACGACATGCTTCCCATCCTTTGCTGATAGCTTGATGATGCTCTTCATCCCCTTGGACACTCTCATATAATTCTATATATACACACTGTATATTAGCTGTTGTTATATTGATTTGGACATTTCCATACAATTTTGTATGTTAGTGTTAATGTGTTTTCATTGTTGTTATTCTGTAAACATGACATCTATTGCACGTCTGTCCATCCTGGAAGAGGGATCTCTCCTCTGTTGCTCTTCCTGAGGTTTCTTCCGTTTCTTTTTCCCTGTTAAAAGTTTTTTTTGGGGGAGTTTTTCCTTAGTCGATGCGAGGGTCATTTGTAAAGGACAGAGGGTGTCATATCCTGTACATATTGTAAAGCCCAATGGGGCAAATTCATAATTTGTGATATTGGGCTATACAAATAAAGTTGACTTGACTTGACTTGAGGTCCTTAGTGCAAATACTTTCAATTTGTACCCATGGTAAGTAAGGTTCAGGTGAGAACCAAAACATTGCAGCTCTAATTTGAGCAGCCCAGAAATAGCATTGTAAATTGGGTAATTGTAATTGTAAATAGTTGTTTCATTTTTGAAAAGAACTGCAATGGTGGAGGTAAAGGGATAGATTGAAATAAATATAAAAACTTTGGTAATATATTCATCTTAATTACGTTAATACCTCCCAATAAAGAGATTGGCATTGCTGACCAAGTATTCATGGATTCAGTTACTGTGGAAACCACAGGATCATAGTTACAGGCTACTAAATCTTTAGTGGTCGGCGTAATAGTGATACCAAGATATTTGAATCCGTTTACCGCATTATTGAAAGGGTGGTCTATCACTGGATTTATTCGCTCCTGCTTATTCAGTGTTTGGAAGGCAATATGTTCATATATTCATTAATATTGTCACTCATATTTACAGTGATACACAGAAAAAAAAATGCCACAGACATTTTCTTTATACCACAAGTTTAATAAATGATGTTCTTCAATAAACTTTGTGGAAAAAGAAAAGCTCCTGTCAGCCTCAGAGCCACTTCAGTGATCACTTTAAAAACTAGAAAACAACGAGCGGCTCATTTATTAACCAGGAATTAACGAGAGGAGGCTGACTGGACAGCAGTGTGGCAGTCTGACACACCTGCTGAATAGAGAGTCCTGTATTGTCAACAACTCTGACAGTGATGTAGTGTGAACAAGGCATTAGATTGTTATCCACGCCAGCTCCGTGGTTATACAGGGAGCTCTGTGTGCAGATCACCATCTGTCCATAACTAAACATTTTTATTTATTTTTATTGAGAAAACATGAATGCAATCATTACTAAATTTCAGAACACATTTTACCTAATCAAATAATCTGCTTTAATCCATTTAATTACTTACTAATTACTTTAATTAATTTGCTGGTGTTAAGATTTTCTTTTTTACTTCTCAAAATCATACTTGCCACGCAGTGAGGAACGCATGTATTTTGATTTATTATTATTATTATTATTATTATTATTATTATTATTATTATTAACATGTAAATCTGCATAAAAACACTTTGTATTTTGTTGTTATTATAATAATATAATGTAAGTGATGTAATTATTAGTCAACAGACATACAGATGCCCATGTGACGTCTTGCTCTGATTATTGTTGGCACACTGTTAAAATGTGCCTTAAATGAAGCATACATATAAAGCTGGTGTGTCCTTTTCTTAAAGAGCCAGTTGATAATAAGTACAACTATTCAGCAGACATCTCTGTGGGGGAGCGAGTGATCAGACCCGTCCAACCTTTTGTAATAGCGTAACAGCTCGTTTGGCTGCCCTATCCCCATTCAGTGAAAAGGGCATTCACTCTGTCCTTACTGCATCATACTAAAAACAACACATGCATCCCCCGCCCCCGGACCACTTCAAGACCATTCTCACCTGGCTTTGAAGAATGGAAAAGGCAACCTCCAGCCCGGTGAGGAGCTCCCTTCATAATAGATGGAATAATGAGCCTATTTGAGAAGACCATCATAGAATATTTTGTTGCAAACCATTGGGGATAGGAGCTCCTCGCTGGGAAATCTTTCCCCGTATGCAGCTTGTGTTTTAGTTGCAGTTTGTAAACAAAGTCCTTCCTGGGGAAACTTTGCCTTGTAAAACACATTTTAATGTATAAAATGTATAGGGCGGCACAGTGGTGTAGTGGTTAGCACTGTCGCCTCACAGCAAGAAGGTACCGGGTTCGAATCCCAGGCCCGGGATGTTCTCCCCGTGTCTGCGTGGGTTCTCTCCGGGTACTCCGGCTTCCTCCCACCATCCAAAAATTGGGTTTGGGATTGGGTTAATTGGCTAATTTAAATTGAATGTGAGTGTGAGTGGTTGTTTGTCTCTATGTGCCCTGCGATGAGGTGGTGACTTGTCCAGGGTGTACCCTGCCTTCCGCCCTAAGACAGCTGGGATAGGCTCCAGCCCCCCTGCGACCCTATGAGGATAAGTGGTAGATAATGGATGGATGGATATATTGGATATATATATGGATATATATATTGCGAACATATATGATATGTTCTCAAAACATGCTTATGCAACGTTGTGCATTACAATGTAAGGAAATTACTGAATAAATGTCAGGCATCGACACGCAGCAATGCACTTGTCAAGGACTATGGTTTCTGTGACAATAACTTGCGCGTATGGTGCAAATTGCACATGGCTATTGACGCTTTTCCACTATACCGTAACAGCACGGCATGGTACGGCCCAGTTTTGTTGCTTTTCCATTACAACTGACTGTCGTCTTACGGCAGCGTGAAACTGCCATAACTTTATTTGCATGCGACACAGAAAACCGGGAGGAAGAAAAACAACAACAACAACACAAACAATAGGCACCAAGCGATCATGTATTTGTTGCTCACTCTGTGACTTCTGTTATGCACAAAGTGAAAGAAATGAGACATGGAAGACTCCAGGGAGTGTAAAAACAGCAAAGCAGTTGCCGGTTTCAAAAATGGCGGAGTTGACTTGTTTGGGGTTTTTACAGTCCAATCGACGTCCCGCATCCAGTGACGCTTCCAATGACAACACTCGTTGGCCAATCAGTGGAAGGCAGTCAGCTGACATCGTGTTTTACTATCGCTTCGGCTCGCTTGGAACCAGGGTTGAGGAGGTACGAAAAAAGTACCCAGTATCAGGTACCAGGTACTAGTGGAAAAGCGCCACAACTGTGTAGAGCCGTGCCATACCGCGTCTGTGGAAAAGCGCCATAATTTGCATATAGGCACGAGATTTGACTGGCTCCGCTTGGCAAAAAATATTTTGTGAATATTTAATTCTGAATATTGGACATTGTGAGCTTAGAAAACATTTTAGTGACCATTAAGTCAGAGATTAAAAGGCTACCATTCAAACAGTTTCCCCCTGTAATATTACTGTGATTGCAAAGGCTTCATTTTAACTTATGCACTGACCCGGGCAGCAATGTTCTCCCATGTTGTCTCCCTCTCTTTTGCAGCTGCAGCGATGTTGCGCTTCTTTCTAAAAACGTGTTCAAACTTACCATATGAGCGCATTAAGATTTCCAATTCAAGTGCAGTGAAAAACGCAGCCCTCCGCTTCCACGTTGCCATGGTGACTCTTCAAATCGGAGCTCCATTGATGCTGGCTTTTGATTGCTGTGGTGTAATATTGGTTGTTGCATTTATTAGTTGTTGCATTTATTTTTTAAATTAGTCTATTTTGTTTTGGGTTTATTTTGTTTTATTTATTCATTTGGTTTATTGGTATTTTTTGGACTATTATGGATGCAGTCCATGAATGCAGCTGTTTTAGATATGAGCGGATTGTGTTTCATAGAGTCCTCCAGCAGATGGTAGCAAGAGACAACCATCTACCTCACATGCTGTCAGACGAGAGATGACTGGTGTGCTGTGTTCACTCTGTGCATTGAGTAGTATGTGTAGCGTGATAACTAAGTGCAGTGTATGACAGGCACGAATAAACAACAGTCCTCCCAATATTGACCCTGGGAATCCCATTCTATGCTGAGGCACAGATTAAGTTTTATGGCTCCTGCATTCCTGTGTCTGACAGACACCCACGGACATCCAAAGCCATGTGTTCACAAATGTATTCCCTTTTCCCTGTTTAAAACATAGTACCATTACGGTCACAATAATCAACTCTGCTGTGACCAAATATGACCAAATCTGCTGGGTCAAAAATATATATACAGCAACATGAATTTGCAATTTTGGTGACTTATAAAGTTGTGTCAATGAAATGAGCTTCGTAGCATGGTCTCTTAACTGAATGACTACTGCTGTTGACTTCTTGGAGGCCATTTAAATAGGGCTCACTGGATACAAACGCCCACAAACCTTACAATGGGAAAGTCAAAGGAGCTCAGCACGGAGCTTAAAAAAATGAATTATTGACTTAAACAAGTCAGGAAAGTCACTTGGAGCCATTTCAAAGCAGCTGCAGGTCCCAAGAGCAACAGTGCAAACAATTGTTTGTACAAAGTGCATGGCACTGTTTTGTCACTGCCACGATCAGGAAGAAAATGCAAGCTACCACCTGCTGCTGAGAGAAAATTGTGTCAGGAGGGTGAAGAGTCAACCGAGAACCACCAAAAAGCAGATGTGCCAAGAATTAGAAGCTGCTGGAACACAGGTGTCAGTGTCCACAGTCAAGCGTGTTTTGCGTTACCATGGACTGAGTGGCTGCCATGCAAGTGGCTGCCATGCAAGAAGAACTCCAAAAGCGGCACCTTAAGGCGCCACTGAAGTTTGCTGCTGATCACATGGACAAAGATAAGACCTTCTGGAGAAAAGTTCTGTGGTCAGACGAAATAAAAATCAAGCTGTTTGGCCACAATGCCCAGCAATATGTTTGGAGGAGAAAAGGTGTGGCCTTTAACACCATGCCTACCGTCAAGCAAGGTGGTGGTAGTATTATGCTGTGGGGCTGTTTTGCTGCCAATGGAACTGGTGTTTTACAGAGAGTAAATGGGATAATGAAGAAGGAGGATTACCTTCAAATTCTTCAAGATAACCTAAAATTGTCAGCCCGAAGGTTGGGTCTTGGACGCAGTTGGGTGTTCCAACAGGACAATGACCCCAAACACACATCAAAAGTGGTGTAACCAAGCATTCTGGGTCCGTATAACTGGGTGCAAGTAATCACTCAATAATGGGACCGGAGTCGAGGTAATGTTTTTGGCGGAAACCACTTCTCTCCTCTTTATTATTATTTTTTTTTTACGAAAACAGCAACACCTTACAGCGGAACTCCGCCAACCCCAGCCTTACGGCAACTCTAGAGGGACACCACAACTCACACAAGGAATACACGGCTCAGACCAAACAGCCTGTTACACACGTCACAACTAGAAACGTCCCCGTTTCACTCAATACAGAACCACAAAAATAAAATAAAATAAAACACAATACACACTAACAAGCACTAACTAACTCAAGCCGCTCCGCTATGGACGATGCATACTCTGTCAGGGATCCTGAGCTCCGAGAGTCCAAAACAGTAGGGGGCACAAGAACGTCAGCAGGAACCTGTGCCTCACGTCCATGCATGAGGTAGAAGGGGCTGAATTGGGTGCTGGCATGTTTGGAGGTGTTGTAAGCAAAAGCAACCTGCTTCACGTACATGTCTCATTCACCCCCCTGGGAGACCCCTGAGGAAGCTGCTGTGCACATGTAGATTGTGTGACCACTCACTCTTAAAGAGGTCTCTGTAGAAACCGGCAGCAAACCTCCTGATCTCAGATGGGTCTGAGATCTCAAAGCTGCTACTTGTACGTAACGAATGAATGATCTTCCTTTGTCCATTTTTCTGCTCCAGCCCAAAGAAGAACTGAGATGGGGAGTCCATCTGTGAGATGTTCATGAAGACCAGAGCTCCCTATGCTGAGACGCCCAGCAGGTCGGCTATGGCCGACTGTTTGGACTTGAGGGAGTCTAATAACCCTCGATCTCCTGTAGAAGATGCTGCAATCTGCAGCTCGACTACCTCACTCTCCAGATGCTTCACAGACCGGGTCAGATCTCTAGTGACATTACGAGTGAACTGCTGGCAAAGCTGTCTGATTTGGGCTTTACCAAAGTCCCACCACTGCTGTATGCTGGGGAAAGCAGGCCTGCTCTCTCTGTGGGAGCGCCAAAAATATTTAAAAGCAGTTTTAAAAACCTGGCCATTTAAAAGGGCCGTATTAAAATGCCAATAGGCACTCCTTAAACGAATATTTTTAATAAACAGCCATCCTGTCCACCGCGTTGGTGGGAGCATAAACATTTAAAAACACCAGCTTCACCTTCTCAAATGCAGCTGTGACCTTCAATAAAACACCAGGAATTATTTCCAAGGTCACATAAGGGTAAAAACCCTCTGGAGAATAAAACACCCACCCCCCCACTCAGACTGGACTTGTGGCTTAAAATGATCTCCCCATTAAAAGCCCTCTTCCAGTCACTCTCATTGTCTCCAGTGCTGTGGGTTTCCTGAACAAACATCACATCTATCTTTTTGAAATCCATCAATTTAAAAACAGCGGCTCTTTTAAAGTCAGACCTGGCTCCGTTCAAGTTTAAAGAGCTGATATTAAAATCAAACATGGATCGCTGTTTATGGCGAGGACAACAATCTTGTGCTCAACATAGACAAAACAAAAGAACTGATTGTGGATTACAGGAGGAGAGCCTTCCCTCTGCAGCCCCTCACAATCAACGAGACTGTGGTGGAGCAGACTGACAGCCACAAGTTCCTTGGCCTTCACATCACAGAGAGCCTCAGCTGGGCAAAAAACACTGTTGCCACGGTGAAAAGGGCTCTGCAGAGGCTGCACTTCATCAGGCTGCTGAAGAAGGCCGTGCTTAAACGTCAGCCCCTCACCCAGGCCTACAGAGGACTTGTTGAAAGCATCCTCACCAGCTTTATGACGGTGTGGTACAGGAATACCACCCTGGCTGAGAAGAAGCTGCAGCCGGTCGTCAAAACTGCAGAGAGGATCATCGGCTCTGACCTCCCTTCTATGGAGACCATATTCAAATAGCGCAGCAGGAGAAAAGCACAGTGCATCCTCAGGGACATCCACCACCCAGCCCATGCGCTGTTTCAGTGGGTGGACTCAGGCTACAACCTGAGGCACCGCAGGCCTGAGAGCATCAGCACCCAAAGGGCCCGCCTCCACAACAGCTTTTTCCCAGCCACTGTTAGGCTAGTGGCTAAGGACATCAGAGAGGGAAAATCTCTTTGTCGCACTCAGACACCAAATTAATCCCACCCCCTTTTTCTATTTATTTATTTATTTATTTATTATTTATAATGTGTTGTTTACTTATGTTTAGTTTTTGTCTTGTTTGTTAGTGCTTTTACACATGCTGTTTGTTTGTTAATTATTGGTTAGTTACTTGACTCAGGGACATGCACAAGAATTCCATTGTACCTGTTTTGAACCTTCTTTTTAACTTAACTTAATAAATTAACAGTCATCTTCATTTAAAACTTGAGCTTTTACTCTCACTAACATTTTCTTTAGTCTGTATATTTCTTGGTCTGATAAAACATTTTCAGATGACCTCACAAATTTCCTGGTCAGGGGTCCGGCTGACCAGATAAAACATTTGAGATCAGAGAAGTGATCTCCGACCACCGGCAGCCTGGCCCCTTTGGTTCTTATTTCAGCAGGAGGGTAAAAATCCTCATCCTGAGTCAGACAGAAGTCACTGTCCAGATCAGACACTCTGGACTCCTAAAGGCTGGAATATACTTCTCCGTCTGCGTAATCCGTCATCCGACTCCGTAGCTACGGAAACCCCTCGAGCCCTCACACTTCTCCGTCATGATGCGTGTTGTGCAGCCCTGCGCTGAAATGCACCCCCTCGGAAAGTGAAGCAATTCGCCTTAATATCGCTGATAAAAGCAGGGAAAAATACTATTTTATGATTTAATTATTTGTGAGGGAGATAGAAGAGAACAACATTGATTGCTTTCAGTCTGTAAAGCTCCTCTTCCTCTTTCTTTTCAACACAAAATCGGATAATAGCGAACGCAAACCAACAACTTTTGGTATGTTCTGTGGAAATATACCCCAGCCATAATTACTGAATGAATTAAATAGATTTTTTGAGCAGGTTGAATGTGTTTGATTTGCCTTTCACAAGGATAATCGATACTTTAGTTCCTGTCCTGTCTGCGCTGCTGCAGAGATGACCTGTCTGTCTGTTTCTGTGTAGAGAGAGGGGCTGCATTTCACTGCAGGGTGTAACTAGAGGACCAATCACAGCCCTTGTTGTCTCCGTCTTCCCTTGACGGATTGACGGACAGTTAAAAAAAAATTCCTGCACCCGGAGACGACGGAGAGGCTCTCCGTCAGGCTCTCCGGCGACGCAGAGGGCTCTCCGTCTCTACGTACGGCATTTTACGGAGTACTATAAATTGGCCTTTAGTCTTCCTCTGGGTCTTTCCCCCATCCTGCAGACCATCTGTACTTTTTCTTTTCTGAGACACTTTCAACAACTCATCATCAGTCACGTCCTCATCATTGATAAGATCAATGCCAGTGCTCTCAGGCCCTTTAATCAGATCTGTCATCTCTTTCTGCTCCACATTTTGGACTTCTGTGTCCTGACTCTCACTACCGGAGCCTGGGGGGCGGGGCACTGTTAGGGGGAACGGACGCTGAGGTGGAAGCCTCTGGCGCCATGGGGGGGAACGGAGTCTACGGAGACAACGGCACCATGGGGGGAACCGGAGCCTCCAGAGCCTGCGGTACCGGGGCAGGCACGGGAGCTCACGCTCCCGGAGTAGTCGGAGCGACAGAAGCCAGCACATCGGATTCCATGTCTGGAGGAGCCAGAGCAGAGGATCAGGTGACCCTTTGCTCCACAACCAAAACATTTCATCATTTTACATGTGGCAAACACCATAAAATTAAATCCCTCCACCTTGAAATTAAACGGCAAGTTTAGATCATTAGTTGAGTCTTTTAAAATCATAAACACCTGTCTCCTGTGGCAAACAACAAGTTTTAATTTGGGGGATTTGCAGCCCAGAGACACCATTGTAATCCACAACACAAGCTGCCCGTACCGAGACAGCTCCTTAGCCAGCACTTCATTTTTTGTGAATGGGGGGGGGCATTAGAAATGATTACCTTTGTGGCTGGGCTGAAAAGGGGGAGAACAGGAGTGAAAGTGTCTTGAATGATCACTCCTTTCTCAACCACCTAACCAACCTTCACCGTGCTGTCAAGAAACATGACAATCATACGTTCATACGGGAGGCAGATTTCACACTCAAAGAGAAAGATAGAAAAGATAGAAAAACTCACAAAACCGCAACTCAAACAAACCGCTCTCAGCTCCACTCAGTCAGACCATCCACTCAGAGAGAGAGAGAGAGAGAGAGAGAGAGAGGGGAATGCAGTTTAAACCCACAACACATGAATTCCAGATTCTTACACACATGTAAACAAACAATTCTGTGCAAGATTACTGCTCTATCAACATTTGCATTTTTTCTGAATGAACAAATACAATATTTCTTCCTGTAAGAAGTAAAATTGAACACACCCACGTGTCACTGAGACACATAATGGCACCTGCAATCATAGCAAAAATGTGTCTCCATCTGTGCATGAGAATGGTTGTAAAAACTGCAGAACATTTGAAATTTTTATTCTACGTCTCCATCAGCAGAAATATAGAAACATACATACAAGTTGCTGAGTCAAATTACAGTTAGACAGCAGTCACAAGTGCTTCAGCTGTGTGGCCTTTTCTTCTATGATTTTGTTCACTGTCGCCATGTTGCTGGCATGCGAAAATCCAAAATTGCCTGCACCTTCGCCGCCAGAGGGCGCACCTGCCCCTGTCCAACCTGTCTCCCCAGATAGGTGACTATGGCCTTTCCAAATTCACATTTGGCTAAATTCAAAGTTAGAGCGGCCTCCTCTAACTTACCGAAAACCTCTCTCAGTGTGCCCATGTGTTCAGACCAAGTGGATGAATAAATCACGATGTCATCCAGGTAGGCCCTTTTAATACCGGAAAGTACTTTGTTCATAAGCCTTTGGAAAGTAGCAGGTGCATTTCTTAATCCAAAAGGCATCACTGTGTACTGTAGAAATTGATCTGGTGTAACAAAAGCAGAAATTTCGGATGCACGTGGAGTAAGAGGCACCTGCCAGTATCCCTTTAGCAAATCCAATTTGGTCACATATGTAGCCGAACCCACGCGGTCTACACAGTCATCAATATGGGGAAGGGGAAACGAATCTGGCTTGGTGATAGCGTTAACTTTACGGTAGTCATTACAAAATCGATGGGTCAGATCAGGCTTAGGCACAAGGAGAGATGGAGAACTCCACGGACTGGACACGGCGAAACCATTTTCCAGGAGGTAGTTCACCTCATTATTCATTACAGACCGCTTTGTTGGATTCACGCGGTAGGCATGCTGTTTGATTGGCCTGTTATCACCAACATCAATGTCGTGTTGTAAAACGGTTGTCTGGGTGGGTTTGCCACCAAAATGTGACATATGTTGGCGAATAAGACTGCAAACATCTTTTTTTTTTTTCTGACAAATATGACAAATTTTCCTCTAACTTCACCAGAATTTTGGAGTTCTCTAGACGGGCACACAGAACCGAAAACAACTGTCCACTTAACCCGTCCTCCTCGGGGCTGTAGGAAGGAGTGGACACGCTCGCAACGGGGGTGACGCAGGACACCGGGGCCGCGGCTGTCTTCCCTGCGCCATCTGGAAGGACATAAGATTTTAACATATTTACATGGCAAACGTGTGACTTCCTTCTTCTGTCAGGTGTCTTAATAACATAGTCTCACTTACTTTCCGCTCTACCTTGTAAGGACCAGAAAAGCGCGGAGACTGGAACCGACAACAGGTAACAACACAAGCACAAGATCACCTGGGTTAATCTGACGATTACGCTCACGTTTATCATAAGTTTGTTTCATTTTAGATTGGGCAACACAAAGAGACTGGCGGGCTATCTCACAGGCAGTACGCAACCGCTCTCTGAATGAACTCACGTAGTCCAAGACATTGTGCACGGGGCTCGGCTTGTCCGCCAGCCACCTCTCCTACAGCAGCCGAAGCGGTCCGCGCACAGTGTGGCCGAAGACCAACTCTGCCGGACTAAACCCGAGAGATTCTTGAGTGGTCTCACGGACAGCAAACATTAACAGGGGCAGACCCTCATCCCACTCCCTGTTAGACTCTATACAGAACTTGCGCAACATGGACTTGAGAGTTTGATGGAACCTCTCTAGGGATCCCTGGCTCTCAGGGTGGTAGGCACTGGAGACCTGGTGTTTTATGGACAGCTCTGTCATCACCTGGGCAAACACATGCGACATAAAATTCGATCCCTGATCAATTTTTTTCGGCAACCCAAATGTGGAAAAGAACTTAACGAGTGCTTTAACCACGGCCTTTGTTCTTAATGCGCGCAACGGAATCGCCTCGGGGAACCGGGTAGCGCCGCACATGATGGTGAGCAGGTACTGGTTGCCGGACTTGGTTTTTGGCAACGGGCCAACACAGTCAACGATGACATGTTCAAAGGGTTCACCTATAACCGTGATGGGATGCAAAGGGGCTGGAGGAATCACCTGGTTAGGCTTTCCAAATACCTGACAGACGTGACAAGAGCGGCAATACTTTGCTACATCTGACTTTAACCCCGGCCAGAAGAAATAGCGGAGCACCCGGTCATATGTTTTCCTTATCCCCAAATGACCAGAAAGATGATGCTCATGAGCCAAACTTAGTACTTGGGGGTGGAATTCTTTTGGAACAACAATCTGAGAGACCACATCACATTCCTCCCCACACACAGGAAACCATTTATGCATTAAGACACCATCAGTGAACAGGTATTTCACAGCGCGTACCCCAGATTTATCAACTTTGTCATTTTGAGTAGCAGATAAACAGCTGGCTAACGTTTGGTCCGCTTGCTGTGCTTTTATGAACTGCTCTTTAGAGACAGCTAACTGCAAGTTTTCCAAATCTGGTTTTACATCAAAACACAAGTTTTTATTTAACTCAGAAAGAGGGTTGTTCGATTCCCGCGGCGCGCACAAGAAGGAATCAGAAATATCAGTCATGTCACCCAGCCGGCGCGCGTTACGGCGCATGCTGGAAAAATGGCTGGTTCACCCACAGTGACAGAGTCACCCTCACCAAGCGTGGGGCAGTTGGTCACGCATCAGGGAAAACCTTTTCTCCTGCTAAATCATTCCCCAGTAATAGATCGATCCCCGCTATAGGCAGCTGATCCTGCACGCCAATATGCACGGTGCCAGAAACTAGCGGGCAGGTGAGCGAAACTGTGTGCAGCGGCATGCGTAAAACGCTCAGTTTTACTCCCCAAATCAATAGGTCAGATCCACAGTAGGACTTTTCTGAAAAAGGAAGTATACCACGATGGGCTAAAGAGTATTTCGCAGCGGTATCTCTTAATATGGTGCTGGGGACCTGGTCACCCTCACCCAATGATAAAAAACCTCGCGAGATAAAAGGCCGAAACGCTTCATCAATAATAGAACCTGATGGCTTCACCAGTGCCGAACTTACGGGTTTCCCCGGGATGCAACCCACCGCAGAGGGAGTTTTATTTTTTTTGTTGCCCCTTTTTCTTTAAAATAGGACAAACAGCGATAAGGTGCCCGACAGTAAAAACACTCCCGGATTTCAGCCGTAGCCGAAAACGCACGCCGGGAGGTCTTAGGCGAGCGCACCCGTTCCCCTTCAACAGGTTCCCGGCGCACAGGTGAACTGAAAAAACTCATGGGTCAAAGTAAATTCATCAGCCAGAACAGCTGCTTCAGAAAGTGACCCAACTTTCTGTTCATTCAAATATACAACAATGCATTCTGGCAAACACTTTTTAAATTCTTCTAGAAGGAGAAGCTCTCGCAGCTGAGTAAAGTCCGTTACTTTACTGGCGTGACACCATTTATCAAATAACACGCCTTTCTCACGCGCAAATTTGACATATGTCTGGTCAGCGGTTTTTACACACTTTGCCTGTAAGCTTCTGGCACCAACTCATATGCACGGAGCACAGTGGCTTTAACAATTTCATAATCTAGACTCTGTTCCACAGACAGAGAGGAGCACACTTCTTGCGCTTTTCCAACCAATTTACACTGGAGTAACAGAGACCATACTTCTTTTGGCCAACTTAGGGTGCCTGCAATTCTCTCAAACGCATTGAAATAGCAATCCACCTCAGACTCTCTGAATGGTGGCACCAGTGCAATATGCCTACTCACATCGAAGCTCTGGGGCGTAGAGTGTGGGGATGTTGGATCGGTGGATGAGTGCAACAGGCTGTCGCTCCAGCTCAAGGGACTTCACCTTAAGGTGCATTGCTTCCACCTCAAGCTCTCGATGCCTTAACTCCAACTCTTTGATCCGGAGTGTCAACTGGAGCTCCTCAGTGGACACCTGGTGTATGATAGGAGGGCTCGTTGATGTGGTAGGGAGAGACGGCTCAGGATTGCGGAACTCAACGTCTCCTTCCCCGGCCCCTTCCGACAAAACACCCTTTTCCCTGAGCTTCTCCACGAGGAGTTCCCGCAGGTCCTCCTTTTTAATATTTGTAGGCAGTGGTACACTGAAACGAGTTGCAATAAGTATCAGATAAATTTTTCGGCAGGCATTTAATTGTTCCAGGGTAGGCTGCGCACAGAAGCTCTCCAAGTCAAATTCCATTTTTACAATAAACCGCTAACCAGAAATATGATTTAAAAAATACTCAGCGATTTATCCGGAAACAATACGAAAAAACAGGAGGAAAAAAAATCGGAGGAGCCCCCAATATTATGTTACGTCCCAGCCGAGGGGTTAACCAGGACGCACATAATATGCTCTCTCGTCCTTCCCCAGCTCTCAAGCACAAAACACATGGCCACAGAGCAGTTCAAGTTAATTTATTTTCTTAATTTCTTTAATCGTTCAAAATCAAGCTTCAGGGAGGGCTACCTGCAAAACTCTGAAACAAAACGAATTTCTGGCTGTCCTTATTCAACACAAAAGCAGGAAAATAAGATACATGAATCTAACCTAACTCCCTCAACAAAACAGGAGAAATATCTACCAAATAAAAGAGCAGCACTCTCCGATACCAAAATGGGCTGCAGGGTAAGTTATTTACATTTATTCATAAAATCACAGCAGGTACTTCTTTCACCAAAGCTGGCCAGAGGTCACACAGAACATCAATCTCAATTGGGAGCTGGGCAGGGAGTGAGAGAGAGACAGAGACTGCCGCAGGTGCCATTTTTAAAAACTGCCCTCAATTGGACTCCACCAATCAGCGTTTACCTGTGGAGGACACCAAGCAAGGAAAAGCACAGCACCCCTACAGGACTGGTGGAAAGTAACACAATAAAAAAAGCAATACACACAGATTCATTAAATATTATGACCCTGGGTCATAACACCTCTCTCCGAGCAGCAGAGAGGTGTTATGAGCTGCATGGAGGTGCAGCTCAGCATGCTCATTTTGAAGGAGATCCAGGAGTTTCAAATTGATATTGGGGCCATCCATTCCTACTGACAGAAGCTGTCTCATGTTGAGTTGGGCAACACATTCCTGTGAATGATCACATTACATTTAACACAGAAGAAAGTTTGTTTAAATAACACTTATTGCTCAAGTAAACCACATTCAAAGAGACAGACAGTAATACTGTATACGCTTCCAATTAAAAAAATTAACTTATTGTAAAGTTAAACATGAGTCATGTATGGGAATACATTTGATAAGGTTAGAAATTACACCTATGTCAAGGACTGCTGTGCCAAAGTTGGATCATTGGATATGTGGCTAACTATAAGCAAAAATCCTAAGATAGGTTTGGCTTTATTGGAGCCATGTTCAACCTTCAGATTAAGCATAAGAGGCTATAACACTTTTGATTATATAAATTTTTCCAATATTGTGTTACAGAAATTCAACAGTAGGCTAAATGAATAAAATAATCAAAAATAAGGGGTGGGCGATATGGCCTAAAATTTATATTGCAATATAATTTGAACCATGGACTGTAGACAGTATATATCACGCTATACTTTGGCATGTGAATTACAACAAAGTACAACAGGTAACTTTTACCCAAACATAGTATAAACACAAAATCGAAAATTACTTAATAGTGCAAAATCAACAATCAACTTTAGAAGTAGAGCCAAGCCTGTAAACAAGTGGCTTTAGTGCCAATTAGTGGCGCACTACAAGGCAAGTTTAACTGTAAAACTAAACACAAACAAAGAGTAATTAAAACATGTTTTACTGGTCGTCAATGTACCGTTAACACTGTACTGCCTTCAGTATTAGCCCCACACAAAGTCCGCTAGCTTAATGCTAACACATAATGGAAAATGGCATAGACAGGCTAACGTAAATTAGCATCGCGACCGCGATCATTTTAGCTTGTTAAACAAATGACTATATTCAACACAAACAGTGCAGCAACACACAGAGTAGAATATATGACAACCAACAATACTTACAGGCATATATTCCCGCTAATTCTGTAGAGCAATGAAACCTTTGAGAGTTTAGCTGCTGCTTGTCTTCTACTGGGACAGGTAGGTAAAACCCAAAATCTCTACCACTGGCTAAATTTATATTATATACCATTTATACCACCCACCCCTATCAAAAATCCATTAAAATGTTTCTCTCCAGGGCAGTGTGTGTGTGCAGCAGTGGTGGTGATTGGCTGGCTCTGTTTACGAGACACACCTGGTTCTCCTCTACTCATTCATCCTGCTATTTAAGCCTGGTCCAGTCACCACTCCTGTGCAGGATTACCCCGTCTCAGCTGCTACCAGTGGGCCTTGGTGCCGTTTATGTTGCCGCTCATACTCCGGAGCTGTCTCCTGCTCTGCTTCTCCAGCCCCTCCAGCAACGCCAGCCAGCCATCCATCACCTGCACTTGCCCTCGTCTTTTGTTACCTTTATGCACTGCGCAGGACAATAAACACTTTAAGAAACTCACTCCGCCTCAGTCTCTGCATCCGGGGTCCAGGCCTTTAACAGGATGTGTATATCCATTGAGGTTGAGGGCGCAGGTGGAACCGTAGTGCCGGTGCAAAACAACGACAGTGGTAACTGTGTGTTTCGTCCCCTCATCCCAGCTTGGTGGCTACTCGACTCCATGTGCAATTTAACCGCCTTCACCCCCATCCATTTATAGTCTTCTTACAAACATTGCAATAAGCCTCTCGGCTGTTGCCAACTACTGGCCTAAGCCAGTCTTTAAATTTTGATTCCTTCAGCCAGAGTTCAGAAAATTTGCACTTACCCATTTCTGAAGGAAAGTACTTGCACAGAGGTTGTTTAGCAACATGCCTGATTGAATCAACGCGAATCAATGCGTATGCGAGATACACAATTTTCCTATCACTCAGTGACATAAAAATAAAGTCACGCAAGGCCTGGGGCCTTTCTGTGTGGAGTTTGCATGTTCTCCCCGTGTCTGCGTGGGTTCTCTCCGGGTACTCCGGCTTCCTCCCACCATCCAGCAAAAAGGCCGGCTTGAAAATTGCATAGTCCCAGTTGGATGGGGGCTCGAAAAATTACTGCCACATCAGGTAACGCTCACTACTTTTTACTACATTTTACTGGCCTTAATTTGGCTTAATTTCATTTACTACCTTTTACAAACCCGCGGCAACCCTGGGACACTTTACAACATTTAGGTACCAGCTCACCACCCCAAAGCAGGGGCACCATAACATCCCATAACTGCAACACACCCTGCCCCCAGTCCAGCAGTGCATGATTCTCCCCTAGAAAGTACAGACCCAGCAGAACACTCTGGGTGGATTCCCTCAGCACGTGGAAAGTGTGCCGCCAGCAGGAGGGGCCCAGGCAGAAGGTGGCCTCAATGGTGCCCAGTGTATCCAACATTTGTCCATTTACTGCACGGGAGTCAACATAGTTTTTCTCAAGGGTCGGTTCTGCAGAGCAGGGACTGACATCGAAAATCTGCACTAATCAGTGACACAGTGGCTCCTGAGTCCACTAATGTGGTGACTTCAGTCCCCTCCATCACAGCTCGAACATAAGAGGTAGGGTGGTCGCCATGGTCCATACTTGCAGTGGCTTCAGCAACATCATGCTGCAAGGGGCCCTCGGTTGGACGACCATTTCCCTGATGATTGCTGTCAGCATCCTGCTGCCGTGGCAAGAAATGCACTCCGTGCTTCCTCGGCTCCTCATCACGGCGTGCAAGCCACCCCGGACAGCGGCTCCTGCCCCCAGGTGGCTTAGGGGCGGGAGACATTGCCAGGTCTGGATGATGGGCCTGTGGTGGGTAGGCCCCCTGAGGTGAGAATTGCCCGCACTCGGGAGAGCGACCAAGGTAGATGTCGTGGGGGTCCCTTGACTGACATCCCCAGTCACCACAGTTGCAGTTGCAGCATTCTCTAGGGGGCGAGCGAAATCCTCGCTCACATCTGTCAGTGTTCCATGCTCTCAGTCTCTGGTTTTCATCATACATCTCCTTCGTCTCCATTCTCATAGCACCCATCTCTCGAGAAAATCTATCAACAGCCCTCTGAAGGCTATCCGAGACTGACACAGACTGCAAAGATGAACTCTCACTTGAGTAGGTGCTCACACATGTACTCACATAGTCCCTCTGCAAGGCCACCCTAGCATTTTCACATCGTTCTGCTATTGTCAAAGCCTCTGCCAGTTCCGTGGCGCCCTGCTCGAGACACTTGGCCTTTAATGCTGGGTCCAGGCCAGCGAGGTAGCGTCGAAACTTCTCCTCCTTCCATGCAACGTCCCCATATTCAGGAAATGCCTCTGCTACCAGTCGGCTGATATCTGCAGCAAACACCTCCAAGCTCTCACCAGGGACGCACACACGAGCTGAAAGACTGGCTCTGAAGCAGTCCATTAACTGTCTCTGTCCAAACACCACTCCAAGCCTCTCTAAAACAGCAGCATAATCTGATTTGACCGCAGCTGGAACGCTGTCCCACAGCAGAAAAGCCGACTTGCAGAGGCAAGTATGAAGAATCCTCACCAGCTCCTCAATGCAGCCGTTTGCCTCCTGTGGTCGCGCTGACAGCCACTTCCAACTGCCTACAGACCAAACGGCCCAGACCAAAACAGTCTGTTACAGTGGTAATGGAATGGCTAAATCAGGCTAAAATTAAGGTTTTAGAATGGCCTTCCTAAAGTCCTGATTTAAACCCCATTGAGAACATGTGGACAATACTGAAGAAACAAGTCCATGTCAGAAAGTCAACAAATTTAGCTGAACTGCACCAATTCTGTCAAGACGAGTGGTCAAAGATTCAACCAGAAGCTTGCCAGAAGCTTGTGGATGGCTACCAAAAGCTCCTAATTGAAGTGAAAATGGCCAAGGGACATCTAACCAAATATTAGCATTGCTGTATGTATATTTTTGACCCAGCAGATTTTTTTGACACTTTTTTGGACACTTTTTTAGTTGACCCATAATAAAGTCATGAAAGAACCAAACTTCATGAATGTTTTTTGTGGCAAAGAAGTATCTGTTCCAATCACTCTATCAGAGAAAAATCTGAGTTGTGGAAATAACTGGAAACTCAAGAGAGCCATGACATTATGTTCTTTACAAGTGTATGTAAACTTTTGACCAGGACTGTATCAAGTCAAAGGTCAGTCCACACACAGATTCTCCTTCTTCTCCTGCTCTGACACAGAACTAATGTGACACATTAACATTTATTGTTGAATAAGTATACATATAAAGCTATGTATGGACCTGCCTGTTGTAGTACACCTACCTACATGCTTTCATGTTTCATGGTTCATCTGTGTTGTTTAATTTGTTGATTAATTTCAATTTAATTGATCAGTTTTGTTCTGTGGTTGGTGTTTGGTTGCCGAGAGTGAGAAGCTGTCAAATAAAGAACTAATAAAGTAAAGCAAAGTGGTATTAACATTAACCCATTTAATCTCAAATTTTTTCCCAGGCACAATAATATCCAAATCATGTGTCATTAGTGTCCCTTTGAAACAATCATATTTTTTTAGAAATTTTCATGGAAAAGTGTGTGAAAAAGTGTTTTATGATCGGTCACAATTGTGGCCGGTGGGATAATGTGTTGTATCAACCATTGGACAGACTGGATATAGGTCTATTTGACCTGTGCAGTGTGTTTCTGTGTGTGCGTGTGTGTGTGTGTGTGTGTGTGTGTGTGTGCGTGTGTGTGCGTGTGTGTGTGTGTGTATGTGTGTACATGCTTGTGAACTTTATGTCCAACTGCATTCTTCTATCTTTCCCGTTTTTCTTCTATACTCCATGGTACAGCTTGAAGCACTCAATGTGCAGTGGTACTTTGCATTTCTCACATGCATAGGTAGTACGTTTATCACAATGGCGAGATCTCTGGAACCGGTGCATCATGTTAATTGGCCAGTGAGAAGCTTTGTCATATCTTGCCTGATCTTCAATGGCAGCACTCAGTAGAGATCTCCTTCCATGGCTCAGTGGTTTCCTTCCAGACCTTTGCAGAAGAGACTGTGAGACTGATCGCAAATTCCGTGAGAAGGTGAGCAGGTCGATGGTCCCTCCAATAACATCTCTGTAAAAGAGATAGGCATTTACAAGAGCACTGTTGATAGACCATGCAAAGATGGGCCACCACCACTTCTTTGACCTGATTGAGATATGGTATCGTGAAACCTGTAGGTCGTGAAGGTCTACCCCACCCATGTGCTCATTGTATCGGTTTGTGCATTTTGGTTGTTGGATGTTGTCAAAGGCACGTCAATGCCTGTTCCATCTCTTGACAGAGGTCTCAGTGTATTTTTCATCCATGTTTGTTGCCACTGTGACAATGTTATTGTCTTTCCAACGGACCAGCAGCTTCTCTCCTTCGCACAGAACCTCAGAGGTTCCCCTGGGTAACTTCATGAAAGCGTTCAGTGGTGTGAATGGGACATCAAACAGGCAGTTCTGCCTCATGGTTCCAGAGCTCCCATATCCTCTTTTGGTCATCTCATCCATGAGTGAAAGAGTGGTAAAGAGGTTGGAAGAACTTGCAACCTTTAGGCACCTGAGCTTGCTCTGCCAAACCTATGATAACGCTGGGTCCCTAGCCCTGTCTCTGGGAGGAGAGTGTGTGATCCACAATATGGCTCATTGTGGTACATGTATCCACTGGATGAGGCGAAGCTCCATACCTTGTAACCAAAGCGAATTGGTTTGCCTTTGATGAATTGTTTACATCCATGCCGGCCGTAGTGTGGGATCATGCTCTCATCCACTGACAGCCATTCCTGAAATGGCATGATTTTGTATGAGTGATTGAGCTCAGAGAGGATGGGTCTACCCTTAAAAAATGGGTCATCTGTGATCTTGGTGTTGTCAACCACATGAACCACATTATATCATCAAAGCAGTTTCTCCGCATTGCACCTGAAATGCTCTCATTATGTACATCACTGTCAGCTGACCAGTACATGTGTCTTCTTGGAACAGAGCTGTATCCACTTGCAATTAGGATCCCATAGAAGGTGAGGAGCTCATCCATGCTTAGATTCAGTTGATTTCTCTTGGTCTGGGTGGAGTAGAGGTTGGACATTTCAACTGTGATCTCTCTCAGGGTGGGTAGATACATCAGTAAGAAAACATCCACTGGGTTGGGGCAGCTTTATTTTACACATTCTGCAGCATTTGGTCTGTATACTGTGTATTCTGGAATAACAGCAGTGGGAGGCCTCTTGGATCACTTAAATACTCTGTCTTTATAAACTTGCAGTTTTGCCCTTGGTTCTTCTGGCTGACTTGGCTGAACCCTTTGGTGCTTAGAGGTCCTTGCGTCTTCTGGCTGGCCCTTCTGGAGGCTAGAGTCCCTTGGGTCTTCTGTCTGGACCCTCTGGCGTTTAGAGGTCCTTGGGTCTTCTTGCTGGCCTTCATTGTTATGGCGGGAGGTGGGGGAGCTGGAACAAGGGAAGGGGGAAGGAGGTTGGGGAGGGGAAGGGGGTGTCGTGAAGGGGAGGCCGTCATTACAATCACGCTCTGTTTGCATAACTTAGGCATATGCATTCAACAGTCTTGCTGGCAAATGGCTTGTTTCTCCCTCATAGTCCATGTCAGACCCATCACTGTCACAATCAGTGAGTACAGCATCTTTTTCATTTTGAGGGATGACTGCAATGTTGCATGCCTTGTCTGGGAACTCATCTTGATCCAACAAATCAAGAACGTCACTCAACGTAAATCTAAAACAAAACACAGCAGAAAGTTTGGTAGTTAGCTAGCTAGTCTTCCTGGGGTCTGTGTGTGAGTGGTGTATGTGTGTGCCTACCTGTAATTGCGTGCGTGTGTGTGTGTGTGCGTGTGTGGAAAGTGAGGTAGAATTAGTTAACTAGCTAGTCTTTGTGTGTGTGTGTGTGTGTGTGTAAAATGTGTGTGTAAAATTGCAGGAGGTAGGAAGTTAGGTAGCAGCAGAATTAGCTAGCTAGCTAGCTAGTCTTTCTTAGGTCTGTGTGTGTGTGTGTGTGTGTGTGCATGTGTGTGTGTGTGTGTGCATGTGTGTGTGTGTGCCTGTGCATGTGCATGTGTGTGTGTGTGTCTGTGTGTAAAATTAGATAGAAAGTTAGTGTAGCAGCAGAAAGTAAGGTAGAACAGTTAGCCTATGTGTATTAGCATGTAGATACAATGGGTTATCCCACCGGTCACTATTGTTGCCGGTGACATTTTTACGAGTTCTATGACCACATTAAACAAAGTTGAGGAAATGCAAATGCATATATCAATACTAGACACCTTAAACATGATGTGTGCCAAAAATCTATGTCCTATCTTTATGTTAACATACTTTCCTAACCGTTTCTTTGGAAGCTTTCTTGCGGTCATCCCCTTCTCTTGGCGCAAACAGGAAGTAAACAGCTCTGGTCATGTGACAACTGACAATAAACGTACAATACTGCACACATTTCATTGAGACCCTTTATTATTTCAATATATGCTGGAAATGCATTAATAGATCATTCAATAACATTTTTATAGCCTGAGAAATGAAACATTTTTTTACGGTCACTATTGTGAGATTGTGGGATTAAACGGGTTAAAGTAATAATTTCATTTCAGTCAACTTGGTGGATGGGAGTGGTTGCACAGTGGACCCTCAACAAAGACCATAAAACCTGCAGCTTCAGCTGGTCTGATCTAGTTTTTTTTGGTCTGTTCTCCTCCTCACTGCTTCACTGCTCTCTCTCTCTCTCTCTCTCTCTCTCTCTCTCCCTGGTCCACAGTTACCCCTTTTCCACCAAAAGGAACCTGGTGCTAGTTCCGTGCTGATGCTAGTGCTGGTGCTCAGTTGGTTCAACTTGCGTTCCTCCTGAACACCGGTCATTTTTCCACTGGCAAGGAGCCCAGTCAGAACCACGTCATCACGTCACTGCAAAAAGTCATGACGTCACTACATTTTCATTTTTCACCCAGCAAAGGTTTTTGCGGTTCAAAATCAAAACGACATAATAAAAAATCCACAGCCGACAGAACCAACTGCATGGCGTTATATTTGTGCCACATTCCTGAGCGAAAAAAGACAGAATTTGAGCGAGTAAATGAACGAACAGGAGAAACACTGAGACCAAACTGTGTTTGTAGCATGTACAAAAATAAATTTACTAAGCACAGAATACATTTCTGTGCTCAAATCTGCATCAGTTCGCTCAGTTATCTGGCACAATATATAACTGATAATGGTTAGCGTAATCGCTTCGAGCAGCGGCTCCGTTTGAAAACAGATCAGGAAATAGTCGACCTGCGGCTGCCAGTGAGATGCAGATCGGCTATTTCCTGATTACAACCATGATCACAATACTGGTGGAACACTATTATTCTGGATTTCAGTGTGTAACAGTTTGTGCAAAACTTCTCTGTGTCCTAGGAGTGCTTTCAACACATTTAATTTGCGATCAAACCAGGAAGTATTTACCCCGGTCGGCAGTAACCCCGCCCCAAGCCCCCGACGTAATCGGTGCTTAGCTCTGGACCAGCAAAGACTTGGTGCTTGCCTGGCCCCAGTTTTAAGCACCAGCGGCCAGGGCTTAGACTGTGGAAACACAAAGAACTGGTGCTATGTCAGGCACTGGCCCCGAACCAGCCCTGGAGCCACCCCGGTGGAAAAGGGGTAATACTGGGAGGGGCTACTGACCCAAAGACCCTGCCATCAGGATGGCCTTTACAGGCCCAGTGGCTCATGCCATGATGAAGCAGCCTCTTCAGACCTTCAGACATGCTTCAAATACAACGAAAGACCATTGCTCTGCTTCTCTGCCCTGAACCAAAACATGAGCCAGCTTCCCTGCCCAGACACAGGTTGCAGAAATGACTCCAGCCTCCATGAAGGAACTTCAAAAGAAGAAAAGACTGTCTACAGAAGACATGTTGAACTGGTGTGATGTCAGCCAATCCTCCAGCTACATAACCTCTCTGGCAGCGGGGCTTGTTTTTTTGTTTGTTTGTTTGTCGGTTTGCAAAGTAACTCAAAAAGTTATGGACGGCTTTTGACGCAATTTTCAGGATTGGCCGGAAGTGGCCTAACTTAAAACTGATTATTTTTTGGTGGTGATTGGATTTCATTCAACGTCACCACTAAGAATGAATCAGTTTTAAATTAGGCCACTTCTGACCAACCCTGAAAATTTCATCTCAGCGATCAAGGTGGGTGGCTCGCGATCTACTGGAATCTGCTGGAAGTCTTCTGAATCGTCCACAGGAATGTTTCACTCCAACTGACCTGCATTTAAAAACAGACTTATAGTCTTTATCCTGGTCTATTATATGATAATCTCTATTCTAAATTTCTAACATCAATTACAGTACTGTTAAAAGCAATTACTTGTATGACAATTACTCTCTAGTAGTTCAACTTAAATTCTCCAATGAACTTACTGTAGAATAATTCTATCCTAACTATGCCTGGCATATTTTAACACAATACAAATACACTCACAGTCAGTGTTAAACTGCATTAGATTAACCAATATGTCAAAGAAGACACAATATCTCACATTAAACATTACACCTTTTCCGGTCTTACCAGACCCTCATACTAGCATACAGAGGGTCTGGTATTCCTCCATTGAGAACTGATTTCAGACGGGAGGCGTGAACTCTGTTGGAGTTTGAAACAATTGGACCTGATTTTACCCAATCGTTAACGTTTGGTTGTGACGTATGTAATGTGCAGCTAGCATTCAGGCTAGCCAACTCTGTAGCCACTAACAGAGCTAACTGAAAAATAAGGCTTTTCCTGAACCCTGTGGGGAATAAAGCCACATCTTTGCCAGCAATAAAATTGGTTAAACATTCCTCTTGCTCCGACTTCAATTGCTGAATATTTGGGAGCCTAGCCAAAACAGACTGAATGGCTTCCTTCAAATGTGTTGCCCTCTTATTTACACTTGCTGCTACCATCAGGATTCAGACTCCATCAGGATTCAGACTTATCTACATTTTCTGATGAAACCGATACCTCAATGTTTCACTCCTCACATGCCTGCTCTTCTGCTGCAACGACAGACACAAAAGAGTAAGTAAAAGCTTCCACAACTCGCTAAGTCCCCTTCCAAGCTAGGCTGAACTCAGCATCTAATTGGCTTCAGGTGCACCCAGAAATTTTCGCTTTTGCTGAATAAAGTAAAACAAATGAATGAAATGGTCATCAAATCAATACACGTTAGCCTGTTTTTTTTCACCCAGGTTACAATGCTATCAGAGATAGTCTGCTATGAGGTCTTTCTTTTCTTCCACAGAAGCTACATGTCTCAGACAGCCTGCTGTCTGTAACATTGTGCTGTGTTTCATGATCCATTCTTGCAGAGCATTCGATGAAGCAGCATTCTCAAACTGAAAGACATAAAAAGAGACATAAACATCACAGTAAATACTGTAAGTACTGTATATCCTTGCATATTTTTATTCAGTGAGATGTTATATTCATATATATTTCTTTATTAGCTGTAGTTAAAATTATTGTCTTTATAATGCCCATATGATGGTTCTAATGTCTGTTCTTTCTGTGTTATAACCAGGTTTACTGCAAGTGTGGTTATCGATCCCACGTAGACCACAGACATCAATGGGGTTTTTCATCACTGGGCTCTGTGAGAGGGTCATTCTGACATTTTTCCTTGGACAAGAGTTTTTTGCCTTAAAGCAGTGTGACCTTTAAGTACAAGTGACCTTTGTGAGATGCACTGAATCTGTTGGTTTTATAGCATGGACATTTGTGTGTGTGTGTGTGCTGGAGAAAGTTGTTGAGGTAAAATATTGAGTCTGATGAAAAACGGTAGCCTACTGTTCAACACAAATATCATTAGCGAGTGATAGCACATCCAAGCGTAAGACATCTTGAATAAATCCGGTGCCTCCATGTCGATTGTATTTCCTACATACAGGCACCATGTCTGTCTGAAGGCAGTAGGAGGAGACAGGATAAATTCGGGGTTTCTAACAGAAAACCTGCCAGTGAGCAGGTGAGGTTCACAGAGTAAGTTGTCATGGTGATTGACTCAAGAGTTTTACTGACCTCTCTGAAAACCCAGAGATTCCCCCATTTCAGGGTTTACATAGAGTTTTCACTCGACCTGCTTTCTGGAATACCTCCCTAGACTGCTTTGTCATGTCTGAATGTTATGATGTCAAAATCATCAACTGGTATCAAAGTTTAAAGGTTCCATATTATACACATTTTCTGGAATTTCATATAGGTCTCAGACATCTAACAATATTGTATTCAAAGTGTATTACCCCAAAACTCAGCCCTGGTCCTGAATTCCAGCCAGTTAAAAATCACTGTATTGATCTCTGCTGAGAACAGACTGTTTCTGTGTCTGTACCTTGAAATTTTCCTGAGCTGTGTCTGACCACGCCCCCTCTCTGGTGGGAGGATGTGTCTCTCTCTCTCGCCTTACCGTGCACTTATGTTAGAGATGCGTACTGGCACTGGTAAAAGAGGCTACTGACGTTTCTCTGCAGTGCAGAGACAGTACCATTAACAGTAGTCAGTCACCCAAATTATAAATAAGTATATAACTCTGGCTTCAAATGAGCTTTGTGAAGAAGAAGAAGAAGACTTACCTTATTAATCCCTCAATGGGTAAATTACAGTTTTCACTCTGTGATTATTATTTTTCAGTTGCACATCACATACAAGTTATGAAACACACATCAAGTCAAAGTCACCTTTATTGTCAATTCTGCAGCATGTACAGGACATACAGAAGGTTGAAGTTACGGTTCTCTCAAACCTTGGCGTATAAAAAATAAAGTCAAATAAAAATATAAAAATAAAAATGAATGATAAATTCAGTGCAAATGTATGGTTATATAGTGCAAATGTTAGCAAAAGTTAGCTTATCGTCTGGTTAAGATGAGTGAAGTGAATAACGTGAGGTGAATAAAGTGGGCGTGCTTATTCAGTTCCTGAGATTGTTCAACTGTTGGGGGGTGGAGGGAGTGCTGGGGTGCTGCTGGAATACCTCCATAAATCTCCCAGTCAGGCAGTGTCAGAGTCTCCATAGCGTGTGAGGGGGGGCAAAGCAGGGAAAGAGTTCAGCATCCTGACAGCCTGTTGGATGAAGCTGTCCCTCAGTCTGCTGGTCCTGGCCCTCAGGCTCCTCAATCTCCTTCCTGATGGCAGCAGGTGTGATGCCGCTGGTCAGGACGCTCTCGATGATGCCTCTGTAGAAGATGCACATGATGGGGGCTGGGGCTCTAGCTTTCCTCAGTTTGCGGAGGAAGTAGAGGCGCTGATTGGCTTTTTTGGCCAGTGAGGTGGTGTTGGTGGTCCAGGAGAGGTCCTCTCTGACATTGTATGCCAGGAACCTGGTGCTACTCACCCTCTTCACTGTAGCACCATTGATGGCCAGAGGTGCATGCTGGGGTTGTGTTCTCCTGAAGTCCAGAACAATTGCCTTCATCTTTTCCACGTTCAGAGAGAGATTGTTGTGTTTGCACCACAAGGCTAGGCAGCTCACCTCGCTCATCTGTCTCATCATCATTGCTGATGAGACCTGCCACAGTCTTGTCATCTGCGAACTTGATGAGGAGGTTGGAGCTGTGCGAAGGTGTGCAGTCGTGTGTCAGCAGAGTGAAGAGGAGGGGGCTCAGTACACATCCTTGAGGGACCCCCCGTCTTCAGGGTGGTGATACTAGATGTGTTCCTGCCAACCCGAACTGGGGTTGGGGGCTTGTAGTCTGTGATGGTCTGTATCCCTCGCCACAGGCTCTGTGTCTCTGCTGTCCCTGAAGCAATGAGCTATCCTCCTGGAGTAGACGTAAATAGTCCAGTTTAATATCCAAAGAGCGTACATTGGCCAGCACGATGGTGGGAATAGCCGACTTGTGTGGGCTAGCCGCTAGCCTAGCTCGGATACCTCCACGCTTACCCCTCTTCTCCTTCCTCTCACACCGCTTGTGTCACCTCCACTGTGGGCGAGGTGCAGGACTTGGGGTCGGTGATGGTGCAGGCCTCCGGAGCAGACCAAGGTCTCGTAGCTCTTCGACTTTTGCAGAGTTTATGGGAAGTCCTGTAGATGCACTATGGACTATTGCAACTTCTTATTATCAGGCTGCCCCAATAAGTCACCATCTCATCTTAAAGAGCTGATAGTACCCTATGACCCTGCTAGAACTCTGCGCTCTCAGAATGCAGGACTATTAGATGTTCCTAGGGTTTACAAAAGTAGAATGGGAGCTAGAGTTTTTGGCTACAAAGCTCTTCTTCTGTGAACCAACTCCCACTTTCAGTCTGGGAGGCAGACACCATCCCCTTATTCAAGAGCAGGCTTAAGACTTTCCTTTTTGATAGTGCTTATAGTTAGGCTGACTCAGGCTGCCTTGGATCAGTCCTTATGCTGCTATAGGTCTACACTGAAGGAGGACTTCTGATGACACACTGAGCTTCTCTCAATAACCATCTGTTCATTGTGGCTGATTGTGTTAACTGCTAACGTGTGCAACAGGTTTGGCAGCTCATTCACATCCTTGTTGGCATTTGCACAGTAAAACACACAGAGAGGACTTATTTGAATAAGCGGCTCCTCTTTCTGTAGCTTTTCATCATAAATCTTTTTTTCTGCAGGTATCCTCCCCACCCTGACGTGCTTTCAACGGCTAAATTTCTAATGTGTTTGTCTTCAGCAGCTTCGCCTTCCAGCAAGAAATTAATAAAGCCCGTTTTTGATAGTAATCACCCTTCACAGAATCAATGGCACCAATTCTGTTCATAACTTTTTTGGACAGAATTTCTAGGTGCAGCCGAGGCTTTGAGGGGTCTGATTTGGTGGCCTCAGTATTATGTCTCTGCTTTTCACATATGATGTGGTTGTGTTGGATTCATCAAGCCATGGTCTTCAACTCTTGCTGGAGCGGTTCGCAGCAGAGTGTGAGACATGAAACTCTGCACCTCCAAATCCGAGGCCACGGTCCAGCTAGGACTGTTGCTCTGCTGAGGAGAGACTTGACAGTGTTGAAGGCATGGTCACATGCAGCAATCCACGCAAATGTAACAGCAATAAAAAAGGGGGCAGGGGATAATTTTCTGTTTATTGTGGCTGATTGTGTTAACTGCTATGTGTGTGAGATGAGAGAAACAAGCACACACCACAACAGCCCTGAGGCTGTAACAACAAGTAATTATTATGGGTAGTACTGCATTATTGCGTTATGCATTATCATACTACACACTACATACTCAATATGTGTACTGTTGTTCAACATACTTTTGAGTGAATAAATGTAGTATGCATCTTTTCCTACGCAGTGCTTAGTGCGGGAGTGGCACAACCTCTTGCCAGTTGGATTGGAGACACGTAACCGTGGTAACCCGTGCCAACCTCACCTCTACCGGCAATCTGCGATATTAATACATCTAATAATAATAATGTGATGATACATCCTTGATATATATTATTATTATATATGTTAATAACCATGATTGTCTGTTGTGTTGTTGTTGTTGTCACCGCTGCATTGCATTTATGCCAGTGTAGTGTCCAGTGCTTGCATACTATAATATGTACCGGAAATAGTATGCACCTCACGTACTATTGGGTTCATACTCAGGTTTCTGACATACTAAAAAATCTCACATAGTGTTTCAGCATACTCAATAGCATGATAATATGAAATTTCAGATGCAGCCATGGCAGCTTTTTGTGCTCATATGTAATCTGGATCACCCTATTTTATATATGTAATATATAAAATAGGGTAATGTAATATATAAAATATATTACATTACACCCTATTTTATATATTACATATTACATACATATTTTTGAATATGAGCAAATCTAACCAGAAAACACAGGAGGGCAAGCATGGCAGCAGACATTTTGTACTACGTGAAAACTACCCAGAATTCAGTGCATTGGGTTTCTGAGAGCTCTAGAGGTCCAGGTGTGAACAGAAAGGGGACTGAGACCCATCAAAGTTGAACTGGACCAGAAAGAGAACCCAGGCCTCTTTGTCATAAACTCACAATGTGAACAGAAAAAGAACTGAGCTCTTTTTCTGGTGGTCCACTTTTTGGGAACTATATGTGAAAATACCCTCAGAGACCAGAGGAGGTCACAGATCAATATTGCCTCACATCCATTTCATCTCCTTTTTTAATTTTTTTTTCAAATTTACACAGAGGGTGGAGGCTCAGGCCTGGGGTTTAGTTACACTATAACGATAATATTTGCTGTAATTATTTTTATTTGTCCTGGCACATTCACTGTTCTGTGTTTGATTATTAAGATCACATATTAAGGGCATCAGGCCTGGGTATTTAACTGAAGAGCTCGTAAAGTTCAGATCAGACATCTGGACAGGTGAGGACCAGAGAATAAAGCCATCACACCTTAGGTGAGTTCTCTTTCTGTTTTAGGGGAACAGAAACAATCTTAATGGTTTTAGATTTCACTTTAAAGGTTCCAACACTTTGAGCTGCTCTTAGATCCTCATCAGACATAAAATCTAAAAACCAACTGTGCTTTAAAACATTGACAGATTCACCTCTCCATATTACAGCTTCTTTTTTTCAACAACACATGGGTTGTGTGTACAAATTAGCATAATTTGGGTGCAGTTACCCTAATGATCATTATTATTGTTATCAGGTGACAGAGTACTGTGAGAGTCAGTGATCCCTGAGTCATGTGTCCTGTTCTGGTAACTACCATCCTTCTTTGGGTGGTGCTGATTTCCATGGCAGCCTCTGCATGTAAGAACCCATCCATCATCTACCGCTTATCCTCATAGGGTCGCGGGGGGGCTGGAGCCTATCCCAGCTGTCTTAGGGCGGAAGGCAGGGTACACCCTGGGCAAGTCGCCAGGGCACATAGAGACAGACAACCATTCACAATCACATTCACACCTACGGTCAATTTAAATTAGCCAATTAACCTAATCCCCATGCATGTCTTTGGATGGTGGGAGGAAGCCGGAGTACCCGGAGAACCCACGCAGACACGGGCAATGCAGAACATGCAAACTCCACACAGAAAGGTCCCGGGCCCGGGATTCGAACCCGGTACCTTCTTGCTGTGAGGCGACAGTGCTAACCACTACACCACCGTGCCGCCGCATGTAAGAACCAAACAGTCTAAAATAGTGTTCTACACAGACAATAGGAACAAAAAAACAGACAGAGCTCTCTTTTCTGTGACACAGGGACTCCTGCAGAAATGTGTAAAACCAGATATAAAACACCATGTGGGAAAAACCTTGGTGCCGACTGGTTCCAGATGGGTAAACGCTGTGTGAAGGCATTCAAAGATCATCTGACCTATGATGATGCAGAGGTGATGAAAACAAACACACTCATCAGACTGCACACAGTTATTGTGACCTCATCTTTTTCAGGTAGTCAGTTTCCTCCTGTGCAGCAAGAGATGTGAGGAAAGAGGATCTGAGGAAACAGTGACATGAGATGTCCATTACTCTTAAATATAATCTGATGATGGAGGTACAGCTACAAATTAAAAGGAAGATGGTCGATAAATCCTGATCTTAAAAATGTGTGAAAGCCATGTGAAAGTGAAATATGTTTTCATAATGATAGAAAAAGAGCTTATTTGTAAATGTTCACATTAAAAGCTTAAATGCAAATCCTTAAAATGTATAATGGAAAAGAAATATGCCCTGCAGTGAGGTGGCGACTTGTCCAGGGTGTACCCTGCCTTCCGCCCTAAGAGAGCTGGGATAGGCTCCAGCCCCCCCCGCAACCCCATGTGAGGATAAGCGGTAGATAATGGATGGATGGATGGATGGATGGATGGAGTATTTCAGAGGAAGTGAATGATTAAGATATAAAGTCCTCTCTCCTTTGCATTTGCTCTTCTCCATTTGACATGTAACTTTTTTCAGGATACTCTTGTATATTCCCACTGCAGAGCTAAGGTCTTCATCATGGTGGACTGGATCAATGAAGACTAATTCTCTACACTTCTACTGATTTCAGAAAACATGGGGGAATAGCCGACTTGTGTGGGCCAGCCGCTAGCCTAGCTCGGATACCTCCACGCTTACCCCTCTTCTCCTTCCTCTCACACCACTTGTGTCACCTCCACTGTGGGCGAGGTGCAGGACTTGGGGTCAGTGATGGTGCAGGCCTCCGGAGCAGACCAAGGTCTCGTAGCTCTTCGACTTTTGCAGAGTTTATGGGAAGTCCTGTAGATGCACTATGGACTATTGCAACTTCTTATTATCAGGCTGCCCCAATAAGTCACCATCTCATCTTAAAGAGCTGATAGTACCCTATGACCCTGCTAGAACTCTGCGCTCTCAGAATGCAGGACTATTAGATGTTCCTAGGGTTTACAAAAGTAGAATGGGAGCTAGAGCTTTTGGCTACAAAGCTCTTCTTCTGTGAACCAACTCCCACTTTCAGTCTGGGAGGCAGACACCATCCCCTTATTCAAGAGCAGACTTAAGACTTTCCTTTTTGATAGTGCTTATAGTTAGGCTGACTCAGGCTGCCTTGGATCAGTCCTTATGCAATAAGTACAAACATGGCTCCACTGTGGGTCATCTGGTATCAACCCACAGTGATGAGAGATGAATCAAGTGATGTGTGCCATGTGGAACCTCCAGACTAGAAAAGATCATTACTGGATCGGACTCAGGAGGCTCTATGTAAGCAGTGAATGTTTCTGTTGAGTTTATACATCTTATATATTTACAATGAAAGCACAGAGGTAAACGTAAACAATGAATAAACAGTACCCACAAGGATAAATAAATAAATAAAATAAAATAAAATAAACAATAAAACATCCAAAAAAGCAGGGAACACAAACTGGGGCTATAATAAACCAATTAATATCATGATAACTGAACAGCTGGATTAACAGTTCACCTTACAAATGTCAGCAATCTACCCTCTGATAATCCTTTGTTTTTTTAGGATATTCGTCATTTTCCTTATTTTGCTTGGATGGATCACACTCAGTATGATTATAAACACTGGGCTTATCGCCAGCCAGTAACTATTGGTGGAGAGAGCACTGTGTTGAGATGAACTACTGGAGTAAGTAAAAGGCTGAGTAGAGAAAAATGTATATGCATACCTGAGAGTCATCATTACTTTTAAATTTACACTGACTCTTCATGTTTTCTATTTTCCAGGCTGGGGACTCTGGAACGATGCAAACTGTGGTCTGTACAATCCCTATGTGTGTGCAGTGTAGTTCAGAGTGAACATGAAGAGCTGCAATTGAAATAATCAGCTTCAAATGTCACCACTGCAAGCTTTTGCATTAACTGCAATAAATGTTCAGCATCAACAAACATGATGGTACTGGTTTCTTTAATGTTTGTTCTGGACTCTTGTAACAAGGAAAGCTTTACTCAGGCACACAATTAAAAAACATGTTACAAATTACAAGTTAACAGGGTACAAAGTAAGGACACAAAAATCATGCCGATTCCAACTATTATTTAAGATTGTGTTTGAAATTTGTTAAAGTTCAGAAATAACAGGTAAATCTTTGCTGTGTTATCCAAAATACTGTTAAGGTTAAATTGGTGCAGTTCATCATTTCTGGCTTCAAACAGTATTGAGAGTCTGTTGAATTACTGTCCGCATTGTTCATATAGTCCGAAAAATCCTGTTGAGGAGCCAGGTGCACATGAAGGTGGCAGCCGACCCACACCATGGATCAGCCCCTCAGTACCGGGTGGGCCAAAAGGTGGCTTTCTACTCATGACCTCCCTCTCAATGTTCCTTCCAGGAAGCTGGCACCTCGCTTCGTGGCTCCGTTTCCCATAATCAAGGTGGTTAACCAGGCAGCTGTGCACCTCTGCCCGCTAGGATCCCTTCATCCCACCTTCGAAGGCTATGTTCGGCCTGAAGTGACCCAAATCCGATTTTTTCGCCCCTGTGCGACCTGTATCTGATCTTTTAATTACAGTCTGAACGACACAGATCCGATTTTTTCAAATGCAACCCAGGCCACTTGGATATGTGGTCCTAAAACCGATACATATCCGATCTTTTGACATGCGACTTCAGTCTGAATGGCCAGGTCGCATTCATGCGACCTACACGTCAGCAACAAGCTACAAACATCACTGTTCTTCAGTGGAAGTAGGCGGCAGCGGGAAGAAAAACAACAACTATGGGGGACGATAATGTGGAGAGTAATCAGTGGAGGGAAAATGAGGTTTCTGAGTTAATTCATATTTGAGGGGATAGCTCTATTCAGGCCAAACTGGAGGGGTCTTATCGGAACCGGGCTCTTTACACTTCACTGCTAGCGTCAATGCTTACTTCTATAAACACTGAGCACGCTCACTGCATGCGACATCGTCATGTCCTCCAATGAGCATGTGGGACATGTTTCCTCACGTTGTGAGGCGTTTCAGTTCACACACAAGTTGCATTTAATTGGAAATGTGAGCGACCTCGCAAAAAAAATCGGATTTCACAAAAAAATCCGAATTGGGCATTAAGTCCTGCAGTCTGAATGTAGCCTAAGTCGGGAAAGTGAAGCCAGCCCATGAGCACTCCATTGTGCCTCCAGCTCCTCCTTCTCCTCCGCCTCGGATGGTCAACGGCGACCATGGGGTATTCCAGGTAGGAGGTTCAACAAACTCAGAGTTTAGTCCTGAACTCTGAGTTGACTTACCCTGAGAAGGGAAACTCTGAGTATCTGGCTCCAGAACAGCTGATATGAATATGTTTAATCAATTCTGATTTAAGTGTGTGCACCTACCATAACAAAAAGCCATCATCAATGGAGCCTCGATACCTCGATTCACCATGGTTACCAGAAAGAAAAAGGCACGACCAACATATTACACAGACAGGAACTATCTCTCTAAGCTCACATACAAGCCTCTTCGCAGTTCTCCCACTATCCTCTCGCTCCGCCCTTGTCACCTAAGCATCCAATCACAGTCGACCATCCTCCTTTCTCTTCCACCAATCAGTCATTCGCTGTGAAATTCAAAAGTGTTCTCTCTCTCTGCTGTCTTCTTGCTGTCAGCCAGCTGAAACTCCAGCCCACCTCCACCCCGTCACCACCTTCTCAAGATACTGTCTGTCATCAGTGGGTCCTTCAACCGGACGTCCCTCAGCAGACGGCCCCATGCTCTACCACCACCAGTGTCTAGGCCCGGGGGAGAAAATCTCAGATGCCAGCATCTCTTCCCTAGATCAGTCACTATGCTGATCTACTCCCCGGTGTCTGAGCACCAAATAAATTATTGTTCGCACAATAAATGTTATCACACTTTCCAGCTGTCTCTTTTTATCGTATTAGTCTGTCCTGATTGAAATTGTAGCACACAGATGAAAAGTGTTTGAGTGGTTATGAATAAAATCTGATTATCATGTAGGTGCAGTCCCACAGGTTGAGAAACAGACTTGGAAGCAGTTTAACCCTCCGGTTGTCCTGTGGTACATTTCTGCAAAAAAAAATGATGGAGAAAATGCAATAGAATTGGCTGCGTTGATGCAAATGGTATGAAATCTTCACAGGGTGTTTGTTTTTGGGTAAACTATGGCACTTCATATTTATTTTTTTCCTAAGTCTTCACAGAACTGTAGAACATTTTTAGCACCATCTGTATCTCTCTTGTACAAAAATGTCCCATTGACCCCCATTCAAAACATTTTTTTCTCAATACACAGCCTTTGGAGGTTGATTTTTGATTTTTTTGGGGGGATTTTTTCACCAATAAAGGTCAAAAACTTTTTTTTAATTTTTTTTCATTATTTATTTAGGTGAACAAAGAACATGAGATCATCATGGGTGTTACAGTTAAGAACAAAAATTCTTTTACACATACATCATAATGTAAAGTGATACTGTTCAAGGTGCAGACACAATAAAAAAAAGTTCAATACATTTCCCCAACTGAAGTCTTAAAACAAAAATCTCTCGATGGAGTAGATTTCTCTCACGATCCCGCACCACTGCTCCACTGTTGGAGGGCTTGGTTGTAACCATTATCTGGTTATTGCTTTCCTGCTACATGCCAAGAGTATCTTCAGTTGGTATTTATCTCTCTGAGGGATCATTTCCGGTATTTTACCAAGGTATAAAGTAACAAAAGAGAAATCGAATTCCACCCCTATCATTTTATTAATTTCAGTAGCCACCTCTTTCCAGTAAGGTTGTATTTTCGGACAGGCCCAAAAAACGTGAAAGTGATTTGCCACAGAGGTTCCACATTGTCTCCAACAGAGGCCTCGGCTCTGTGAGCCTGTTTGCAGAGCTGTTATTTTCGGAGTTATAAAAAAATCTCACCACATTCTTCCAGCAGAACTTGCTCAATGACCTTGAGTTTGCAGTAGTTGCTAGTGTCTCACATATTTCTGATCAGATCTCTTCTGATATTTGTATTGTTGACTCCCTCTCCCATTTTTGTTTAATGTATAACGTGGAGTGATTTTTCGAGGCTTTTATACTGGAATATATTCTAGAGACCAACTTTTTATTGTGTTTTTCTTGGTATGCATCCTGAAATATAGAAATCATGTTCTAATCCTCCTCCTCTTTGATTTGTATTTTTTTTATTATAATAGTCTCTGACCTGCAGGTACCTGTGGAAGTCTTGCTTTTCCAGTCCATATGTGTTTGAAATTGAGTCATAGCTCTGAAATTTATTGTTTAAAATAAGGGTACAGAAAGAAGTGATACCTCTCCTAACCCACTGCTTAAAACCCCCATCCAGTCTAATTGGTTCAAATTCTGGGTTGTATGCTACCCAATTCAAGACCCCAGCCTGTTTCTCCATTTGTAGCTTCCTCAAAACCTTAAACCATAGCTTCAGAGTAAAAAAATGTCCTTTGATTCAGGCATTTCCAATTTCCTTCAGCCTGGATTATATTTCCTACTATAGATTGTATTGGGATGTTTAACTGTGTAATTTCCAAGTCCAAGTAAAAACCTTTTAACAGGGAAAAAGAAACAGAAGAAACCTGAGGAAGAGCAACAGAGGAGGGATCCCTCTTCCAGGATGGACAGACGTGCAATAGATGCCATGTGTACAGACTAATAACAGTGAAAACACCTTAACACTATGTATAAAATTGTATGGAAATGTCCAACTCAATATAACAACAGGTAATATACAGTGTGTATATATAGAATTGTATGAGAGTGTCCAAGGGGATGAAGAGCATCATCAAGCTATCAGCAAAGGATGAGAAGCATGTCTTCCTCTCCACCAGGCCAACCAGAAGAAGCCTGGGCAGCACGTCCTCCTCTCCACCACACCAACCAGAAGAAGCCTGGGCAGCATGTCTTCCTCTCTCCACCACGCCAATCAGAAGAAGCCTGTGCAGCACGTCTTCCACTCCATCACACCAAACAGGAGAAGCCTCCGCAAGATGACCTCGTCACCACCACGTCGCTCAGAACCAGAAGATGAAGCCTGACTGGTCTGCACAACCACTACTCCACCAGGTAGACTGGATCCATGGATACCTGTGAGATGAGAATGCACAGGGACTACGAGGCACAAAACTAATCTGCAGCATGTGTTAAAGGGAGGAAGAGTAAACACATCCTCTTCTCCACTACCCTAACAGATACAACCTGAGCAGCATCACCTCTTCTCCGTCTCACCACCATCACGACAGATGAAGCCTGGATGACACCACCTCCTTCTCACCAAGTCACCTCAGCTCACGGACACCTGGGAGCTGAGAGCATTAATGGAGGCATCGAAATGAAGAAGAAGATAAGCTCAGTGTGTCAGAGGAAGTCCCCCGGCAGTCTAGACCTATAGCAGCATAACTAAGGATTGATCCAAGGCAGCCTAAGTCAGCCTTGGATCAGTCCTAACTATAAGCACTATCAAAAAGGAAAGTCTTAAGCCTGCTCTTGAATAAGGGGATGGTGTCTGCCTCCCGGACTGAAAGAGGGAGTTGGTTCCACAGAAGAGGAGCTTGATAACTAAAAGCTCTAGCTCCCATTCTACTTTTATAAACCCTAGTAACCGCTAATAGTCCTGCATTCTGAGAGCGCAGAGTTCTAGCTGGATTATAAGGCACTATTAGCTCTTTAAGATAAGATGGTGCCTGACCATTCAGTGCCTTGTAGGTGAGGAGGAGGATTTTAAATTCTATTCTAGATTTTACAGGGAGCCAGTGCAGAGAGGCTAACACCGGAGAAATATGGTCTCTTTTTCTGGTTCTGGTCAGAACACATGCTGCAGTGTTCTGGACCAGCTGGAGAGTCTTGATAGACTTATTAGGGCAGACTGATAATAAGGAATTGCAGTCGTCCAGCCTAGAAGTTACAAAAGCATGGACTAATTTTTCTGCATCGTTTTGGGAGAGAATATGCCTTATTTTTGCAATGTTATACAGATGGAAAAAAAAAAAGCTGTTCTAGCTGTTTGTTTCATGTGGACGTTGAAGGACATATCTTGGTCAAAAATTACCCCTAGATTCCTTACAGTGGTGCTCGAGGCTGGTGCAAAGCCACCTAGAGTAAATAAGTCATTAGATAGGTTATTTCTGAGATTTTCGGGGCCAATTAGAATAACCTCAGTTTTATCTGAATTTAACAACAAGAAATTGTCATCCAAGTTTTTATATCCTGAAGACATGTTTGGAGTTTAGCTAACTGGCTGGAATCATCTGACTTAAATGACAAATATAGCTGAGTATCATCTGCATAACAGTGAAAGTTTATGGAGTGTTTTCTGATAACATTGCCTAAAGGAAGCATATATAAAGCAAATAGAATTGGCCCAAGCTCAGAACCTTGAGGAACTCCATAACTGACTATGGACTGCATGGAGGACTCATCATTAATGTGAACAAACTGTGATCGATCCGATAAGTAGGATTTGAACCAGCTTAAAGCAGTTCCTCTGATGCCAATTAAATGTTCAATCTCTGCAACAGGATATGGTGATCAATAGTATCAAAAGCAGCGCTAAGATCTGACAAGACAAGTACTGAGATGAGTCCATTGTCTGACGCAATTAGCAGGTCATTAGTAATTTTCACCAGAGCGTTCTCGGTGCTATGATATTTTCTAAATCCTGACTGAAAGTCCTCAAATAGATTATTGTTCTGGAGGAAGTCACACAGCTGACTGCACACTGCTTTCTCAAGGATCTTAGAGAGAAAAGGAAGGTTGGATATTGGTCTATAGTTGGCTAAAACCTCTGGATCAAGACCAGGCTTCTTCAGAAGAGGTTTGATTACGGCTACTTTAAATGACTGAGGTACATAGCCAGACAGCAAAGATAAGTTGATCATGTTTAATAAAGAGGTGCTCAGTAACGGTAAAGCTTCTTTAAGCAGTGAAGTTGGGATGGGATCTAAGAGATAGGTAGAAGGCTTAGATGAGGAAATCAATGAAGTCAGTTTGTGGAGGTCTATGGGAGAAAAGCAGTCCAAGTATACATCAAGTTCTTCAATGGGTCCTATGATTCCTGTGTTTAAAGACAAAGCAGTTTCAGTTAAAGGCACAGTGTTACTGATTTTTTTCCCCAATAGTTATAATCTTGGCGGCACGGTGGTGTAGTGGTTAGCACTGTCACCTCACAGCAAGAAGGTACCGGGTTCGAATCCCAGGCCCGGGGCCTTTCTGTGTAGGGTTTGCATGTTCTCCCCGTGTCTGCACGGGTTCTCTCTGGGTACTCCGGCTTCCTCCCACCATCCAAAAACATGCATGGGGATTAGGTTAATTGGCTAATTTAAATTGACCGTAGGTGTGAATGTGAGTGTGAATGTTTGTCTGTTTCTATGTGCCCTGCGATGAGGTGGCAACTTGTCCAGGGTGTACCCTGCCTGGAGCCCTAAGACAGCTGGGATAGGCTCCAGCCCCCCCGCGACCCTATGAGGATAAGCGGTAGATAATTAAGTTGTTCCCCCTCCAAAAATTCTTCCTCTGACAAGCTATCTTCAGCAGGATCTATATCTAACTGGTGAGAAGAATCATTGTCATCGTGGATGAGATTTGACTGTCCAGCAGTATCTCCTTCCTTTTCCAGGATCTCTTTCAGTTAAGTACTGTAGGATTCAGGTCCATAATACTCCACATCTGAAGAGGAATCTGTAGACTCCTGCAATTTTTGAAGATCTGCCTTTACTTCAGGTAAGAGTCTCTTTGATCTCTTTTGTGTCTCAGCTCTTGTTCTTGATCTTGTCTGGACATGTGACTTGTCTTTAGTCTCCGGTGTTGGCATTCTCACCAACTGTCCAATCGGCAGGAGATGATCACGATGGAGAGTTTTGACTCCTCCTCCTCCATCCTCTTGTTTCACTTTATACACTGGAATGTTGGGCATCTTCCCCAGGACCACATAAGGGATAGGGCTCCAACGACTCTCCAACTTATGTTTTCCTTTCAGTCCTAAGTTCCTTGACAACACTCTGTCGCCAATATTCAGTGTCTGGAATCCAACCCTTTTATCATAGGACTTCTTGTTCCTCTGATGAGACTTGTCGGCGGCTTCTGAGGCAAGCTTGTACGCTCTTTGTAAGTCGTCTTTCAGTTTAGCTACATAGCGTGAATGGCAACCATCAGCTTTGCCATCAGGCGAGGTTCCAAAGCACACATCTACTGGAAGTCTTGCTTCTCTGCCAAACATTAAGAAATATGGTGAGTACCCCGTAGCATCACATTTGGTACTGTTGTAGGCATGAACCAAGTAGCCAATATGTTTGCTCCACTGACATTTCTTCTCACAGCCCAACGTTCCCAACATGGACAGAAGAGTTCTGTTAAATCTTTCGGGCTGCGGATCTCCCTGCGGGTGATAAGGAGTCGTCCGTGATTTCCGGATCCCCATCATCTTCAAGAGCTCTTTGATCAACTGACTCTCGAAGTCTCTCCCCTGATCTGATTGGATTCTTGCTGGCAGGCCATAATGCACGAAATACTTGTCCACCAGGATCTTCGCTACCGTCTGCGCTTTCTGGTTTCGGGTTGGAAAGCCTGGGCGTAACGGGTGAAATGATCCGTGACCACAAGCACATTGCTAACGCCTGCAGCATCTGGCTCCATAGATAGGAAATCAATGCATACAAGATCCATTGGTCCGTTGCTTGAGATGTGATGTGTGACACAGAGTGACACACTCTCCGCAGTTCTTGATGTACTGCTCAACATCATATGCCAGTTTTGGCCAAAAGAACAAAAACAAAACAACAAACAAAAGTTCCTCAACAAGTCAGTAGTTCTTTCAATACCAGGGTGTCCTAGTTCATCATGTGTGGCCTTCAGTACCATTTCTCTGAATTTGCTTGGTAAGACAAGTTGAGTGAGTTCTTCTCCGGAGGGTCGCTTGCTTAAGCGATGGAGTAACCCATCCTTCATCATCAACTTCCCCATCTCTTTCTTTAGACGTGAGCAATCTGGACTGGATCCATTTCCTTCTTGCCATGTGCCATATTTAACAGCTTGAATGGCAGATAGGATAATGCAATCACCCTCTTGAGCGTCAATCAGCTCCTGCTTTGACCAATGATTTAAACTCCAGGTGAGTTGGGAAGGCATAAATGTCGGGCACACAATCAGGAGAAGCTCCCAACTGATCTACATATCTCGCTGGACTGCCTGCTGTCCCAGGGATGCAGATTCGTTTGCAGATGGACCTCACTCCAGACTGTGATATGGTCATCCATTCTGCTGAACCCTCATGAGGCATATTTCTTGAGAGCAGATCAGCGTCAATATTGTGTCGGCCTGGTCGGTACTGGACATCGAAGTCATAGGTGGATAAGGCAGAGAGCCATCTGTGCCCCACAGCACTAAGCTTGACGGTCGACAGCACATACGTAAGCAGATTGTTGTCTGTACGCACAGTGAATTTGACCCCATACAAATAGTCATGGAATTTATCCACAGCTGCCCACTTAAGGGCCAGAAACTCCAGCTGGTGAATGGGATAGTTCCTTTCAGATGTCTTTAGCTTCCTGCTGGCGAAAGCGACCGGTCTCAGACCCTCACTGTGTTCCTGGTATAGGACGGCGCCAAGCCCTTTCAAGCTGGCATCCACGTGCAGGATGTACGGCTTGTTGGGATCTGCAAAGGCCAACACAGGTGCATGGGTAAGGCAGTGGATAATCTTGTGGAAAGCTTCAGTGCAGGACTGGTCCCATCTCTCACCAAAGGGCTCGGACTCTTTGAGGTAAGTCTTTGTGTTGCCTTTCTCAGACTTCTTGCCTCGCTGGGTTGGGGCGTAGCCTTTTGTGAGTTCAGACAGTGGCCTGACAATAGCTGCATAGTTGGCGATGAAACGGCGGTAGTATCCACAAAATCCCAGAAAGGATTGCAGAGCCTTCAGGTGAGTAGGTTGTGGCCAACTCGTAACTGCCTCTATCTTGGCTGGGTCAGGTAACACTCCATCGCCCGACACAATATGTCCAAGATATTTTACTTTTGGGAGGCAGAATTGACATTTGTCAAAGGAGATTTTAAGTCCAACCTCTGCTAGACGATCAAGGACTTTAAGAAGTCTCTCTTCATGCTCTACTAAATTTCGGCCAAATACAATCAAGTCATTGAGGTAGACAAGGACTTCGAGCAGGTTCATGTCACCCACAGCCTTCTCCATTAACCTTTGGAAGGTGGCTGGGGCTCCAGTTATCCCTTGCGGCATCCTCTCAAATTGGAAGAAACCCAGTGGGCATATGAATGCCGTCTTTTCCTTATCTTCCTCAGACATAGCAATTTGGTAATAACCGCTCCGCAGATCAAGAACGGAGAACCATTTGCTTCCGGTCATTGAATCCAACACATCATCAATACAAGGCGTTGTGTACTGATCGGGGATTGTTCGGCTGTTTAGCAATCTGTAGTCAATGCACATCCTCACGGCTCCATTCTTTTTCCGTACAATCACGATTGGGGATGCATAGGGGCTACAAGACTCCTTGATGATCCCTGCACGCAACAGTTCTTGGAGGTGCTTTCTCACGTCTTCGAGGTCAGCTGGAGCCAGGCGATGAGAGCGCTCCCGGAACGGCCGTGGGTCTGACATCCAGATTGTGTGCTCTACTCCTTTTGCCAATCCAACATCCCATTCATGTAGCGAGAACACCTGGGACCTTGTGGATAACTTTTGGCGGAGTCTCTCTTTCCACTCCTCCGAGACAGGTGAGTCTCCGAAGTTGATCAAGTTTACATCGAACTTGATGGCAGCCATCTTGGACGGAGAGAGAGTAGAGAGAGTAGTGACTGCATCTGTCAAATACATATGTCCAATAACTGTCCCCTCTGGTATGACTGTTTCTGTCAAGCATTCATTCTGGACCAAGATTCTGAACTGGCTAACGTTCACTTCTTCGCTGGGCACCACCATGGGCTGCAATAGCACGCCAGCTGGGAGTGGAGCCACAGGAGACGAGTCGACCATCAGGATTTCTTTGTCGACCTTATGCTTGTACTCGACTTTGCAAACTGCACTACAGTCTCCACCAGGGGGCAGAGTCAGTGGGCCAGGGCCTAGCCATAACACACAGCCAACATCATCTTCCTCTAGGACTGTGACCGTGGTGGGCGAGCTTAGACTGTTGTCTCTATAACATGCTTGTATCCCCAGTGTCTGGGTGATGTCAGTGCCGTTGTCTTTACACTGCTGCACAAGACGTTGGATTTGACTGGCATTTGTCCCTACAATAACAGGAGTCTGGTCTGCAGTTCGGGGCTGTGGGCAGATAAGAGCAAGGACTGTCACAGTCTGGTCGGTGCCTGCAACCTTCGCTGGATATTCAAAATCGACCACTACGTATCCACGGTAGGGATAACTGATCTCAGATTCACTTAGTCCCCACAGGGCTAGACCAGATACTGGGTGTACTGGGACATCAGACAGGTAAGTTTGGTACCAAGACTCGAAAATAATGGTTACCTGAGATCCACTGTCAAACAAAGCATCACAGCAATGTCCATTTACTTTCACAGGTACTATGCTGGGTGGACCAATCAAGCCTTCAGGGATGCCAGCCGGCATTGATGAGGTAACAGCACTCTTCTTCACCCCACAGTTAACTTCACTGGTGGTGGCCTCACCAGACTGTTTGTCTTTTGTCACCTTCAAAGCATGAATTAGCTTTCTGATAACCTTGGCTTGATTCTCAGGGTTTCGGCACTTCGTGGCAAAATGTCCACTCTCACCACACCTGTAGCAGAAATTCTCTTCAGACTTTTTTGGTGTTTCCTTGTGGGAATTGGGGACCGGTTTAGAAGCCTCCATGGTTGAAACAGCAACTGCAGCGTCTTGCTCAGCCATCTTGTTACTAGTTTTCTGTTTTAGTCGTTTCAATTGTTTTTTCAAGGCAGCAAGCTCGGCCTCCTGCCGGTTCTCATGGTCAGGCGGTACACTAATGCTTATGACCTCCATGTTTTCATCTTTGACATTAGCTGATTTGGTCACTACTGATGCAACCATTGACTTCAGCTCTTTAATTTCGGCCTTTAAATTCTGTATCTCGGCTTGCTTCGTATCTACTTCTGTATTTACATGTACTTGCTGTACTGAGGCACTGAGCTTCTTCCTGGAGGTTTCGTACCCTTCCTCAGCACGAATTTCCGTCAGATGCTGTAGAAAGTTTGGGGGCGCAGCCTTCCTTTCCCTTAAGTGCAGCTGAATCAGCATCAGGTCTGAAGCAATAGCACCCCTTAGCAGTTGCTCCAGTTGGGCTTTATCCATGTAGCTAGCAGGGAGGCCGCCTCTTTGTATCACCTCAGTCAGAGATCGCTCCAGACGTCGAAGGAATTCTGATAACTTCTCTCCTTTTGCTGTTGCATCAGTCGGAATGTGAAGTAGAGATCATCGCCAGTCTCAGTACTTCCAAAAGCACTTTCAAGGGCTTCCAAGCACTCTTTTGGGCTGGCGTCAGGATTGACGTGCCGCACTGCTTTTACAATTTCTAGTGCGGGCCCCTTTAAGCTTCCAATGAGCCTGCGTCTCTTTTCTCTGTCAGAGCATTCAGTCTCTTCCACCATAAGCCATGCTTGCTCAAGCCAATGGTCAAATGGTTCCTCACCTGGTGGCGTTGGTAAGGCTCCTGAGAACATGCGTAGTCGACCATAACTTCCGCCATCGGCTGGTTTGACTGTCTTGTCTAACAAATCTCCGACAGCGCGAAGGATAGATTCAGTGGAGCTTGTGGGCGGGGATGTACTGGGTAATAGAGATTTGAGGTCCTCCATTGTTTTCCCCTCAGCTTGCAGCAACATTTTTAGTTTATTATTAAACTCGTCAGCAGCTGCCTGTGCCTCTCCTATGATGATAACAGGCCATGCCTCTCCACCATCAATAGACGCAACTTCAGGAGGGACACTCTCCTCTCTCACAGTCTCTTTGCTTTCACACAAAACCATCCGTCGGTTTAGTCTTGCACTGAAGTTTCTCCCACGGACACGCACCCGTCCCAAACACTTGATAGGTGCTAATGTTTCTTCCACTTCACTGATCTCCACATCTTCTGGAACAATGATCATAAGAGCATGAGTCTCATCCAAACCCTCACCACGGCACCAGTGTTTTAATTCTGACACTAGTTCTGTTTTCTCCATTTTAATACTGTTTGTAAATTAACTTAGTGACTTTAGTTTGTTACTTTAACACCTCTCTTTTTTTTTTTTGGGGAAATACAAGACTATCCCAGCGGTGCCTCCATTTTATGTAGTGCTCCCCTTAGTAATGATTTAGATTAGGGCAGGGCTTCTGGGTTCTAATATATTTATCAAATGTTTATTAAACCTAATTAACTGAGTTTAAAATTATCTTGTATCTCTTTTGTAACCTACACACATAAAGAGTTTTTTACACTTACCTATGAAATCACCTTACATAACTTATGGTTTTAATAAAGACTTTTTTAAACAAGTGTCTATGTATGTCTCCCAATGTGAAATAAATCTCTCTTTCCAGGTAAATAACAAAGTAACACAACACAAGATTTTAGAAAAATAATTCTCAATTATTTACTTAACGATGAAATGATTATTTCCAATGAAATAGGAAAACAAAATGAAATATTCCTTTAACCCTTTCAAAATAAAATGTCACTCTTTTTAAAGATCACTCTATAAATGAATTATCCCCCTTTAACAGAAAGACTCAATGTTTATCACGTATGAATGCAAAACCAAAATACCACTTTCACTCAACCCTCAATGGAGTAATCAGAAAAGTTCACAAACTTAAACACAATATGTGGGCCCACACACAACTCATTACTAAAGCCGGCAAACTAAATTTATATAAAACCAAAATGTCCCGTAGCAGGCCTGAATCTGTACTTGTGTGCGTTGTGGCCCAAAAGTTAATGGCCGCTTCACTCTTTATAGAGCAAAATAAAATGTATGATACCTCCGTTAATGCTCCTGTCCTGTCCTTCTTCCAGCAATAGTAGGTGTATACTCAGCAACACAGCAGCAACTCAGCTCCTCAGCATCCCAGCACAGACTCCGTCAGCTGTCGTCTCGTAGCAGAAAAAAAAAAAAAACTCACACATCCCTTTTGCTTGAATCTCCGTCAGGGACTCTTCTCTCTTTTCGTGCCGAAAACAGTGGATAATCCCTTAAGCAGTTCAACCGGGGAAATTAAACTTTAACCAAAAAACGTCTGTTCACGTGCAGTGAACTAACCGTGAGCTTAAACTTCAATGTGGCTAATCGCTAGCATTAGCTGTAACACAAACCTAAACAGTCTTAATTTTGAGTAAAAGTTCTTTCTGTATTTCAATATGCAGCTTGTCCTCTTCTTGCAGATTGTCGTGCAAACAACCACGGAAACAAGACGTTTTTCTCACAGCTAACTTACACACTAGCACAAAATCTCAGACGTGTTTTCCTCAGGCCACTCTCTCGTAGACGGTGTCTCACTCTCCACTGTCCATGCAGGAACACCTGAGACCTGACGCTTCTCGCGCTGGTATTAACCCCTTAACTGCTGGTTCAGACACTTCCCAGGAAAACATTGTTTTTACATAAAAATAATAAACATAATATCTTTATGTGTTTTTAACCTTTTTATCAAACATTTAAATGAAATACAACATTTTAAACCACATCTTTTACACACTTTCAATACTGAATACAATATAAACAACTCATTACTTCATTTTTTAACCGGGTTACACACATATCTAGTGGGAGGAGGGACCATCTCGAGATGTCAGATTTGATCTCTTTATTAAGGAGGCTATAGTTATTTTCAAAACATTTTGAAATATCTTGAGTAAGATTTATTCCTTGATATTTTGATCTGGGTGAGTCCCATTTAAAATTGTATTTCCCTTCCCATGTATTATATCTGGCTGGGGGGTATAATTAAATGTGAGGATTTGTGTTTTTTGAATACTAAGCTTATATCCAGAGTATGAATTATATTTATTAAGCAGGGACATTAATTTAGGCACACTTGAGTCTGGGCTTGTGATGAAAAAAAAACAAAACATCATGTGATAGAACTTTAAACAGCTGTGATAGCAGAATGTGTCAGTCCCAATTGCGAGCAAAATTAGATGCCAAAAACAGGAACCACAGGTCAGCATTTGCCAGCTCAGGATGAGCCCTTTAATCATCTAGACACAAGAACAGTATTTACTGATGGTTGTTGTTTATGGCACCCACAAAATTAACGATAAGCATGATATGCTGTATTTTGGGTACCAAACAGGAAATGACTTCTGTAGTATGTGACTGTGACCTCTGACAGACTACAGACTTCACCCTCAGCACAGAGAGCACAACTGAAAGCACTGACTGAAGCACTTAAAGCAGCTGAGGGACAGATTGTAGAAAAGATACATCATATCTACTCAATAAAAAGTTAGGTAACAGACAAGCAATATTGTTTATTAAATTTCACAAGGTTCGGCATTAAGTAAATATTAATTATATGATGCCCTTAATAGTTATCCATTGACTAGATTCAAAAAGAAAACAGTACAGAATTGATTATGACCTAAACAAAAATACTGAGTTGATTTGAAAAAGACAAACTCCCTAATGTGGAAATGCTACTAATAGAAATTAATTCTATCTATCAGTGATATATAACTGTGTAATAATCTACATTAATCTGCACATTGATTTGAATTTAATCAATGCACTAAATATAGTCTAAATGTTCTTTTCCTTTTTAAGAATATCCTTTTTTTTAAAATTAATCACTATATACCTAGGTTTGGCAGTCCCAAGGTCAAGTTGAAAGAGTAAAATTGGCATAAATCTGCGCAGATTCCAAATTAATCTGAGTTGAGGCCTTGCTTATTGCTTTGTTGTCTATCAGAGCCTCCACCAACAACAGTATAGGGTTTTTACCGTTCGAGCTTTGCACAGAACACGTTTGAGGGCCCTACGATAGTGGGTCTCAGGGGGACGCTGTTAGAACTAGGCACACGACTGGGTGAACCCAAAAGCACGACTCCAAAAACAAAGTATCAAATAAGGATTTATTAACAGAAATAACAATAACAGTACAGGGAGGGATTTACACTCTAACCTGACTACTGAGAAACATGAACAACAAGGCTACTAAAGAAGGCTATGAAAAGTTATCTAAGGAACAGAAAATCTCAGGCACTATGGCTACAAAAATCTACAACACAAAATGCCCTAATTCTACCTGGGTCTTATCTAACGAATATAAACATAAAACGCTCACAAAAGGTGAGGTAACAAACCCTACAAAACATAAAGCGCTCACAAATGGTGAGAAAAAACCAGAAGGTGCACACTAAACAGTAAGGACTGACTACACTGACAGACTACACGTGGGTGGACAAACAAAGTGACAAAGAAACAAACAGCTCAACAGACAGACACACACTAATGGGGAAAAACCTGACGTGGATCGAAGACGAGAAAAAGGCTGGTAGCTTGGCATGAGAACACAAGACGTACTGGCACAGAACTGAGGGAGACGCAGACATAAATGCACTAGGTAATGGGGAACAGCTGGAAACAATCAGGGGCGGGAATGACAATCACCAGACGCGGGAAACACAGGGCAGGAAGAGTGAAGCTGAAACACAAGGGAAGACAATTAATTCCAAAATAAAACAGGAAATGACAAGACCAAAAGACAAGACTGAAATAATAAACACACTTAACTTGACAGACATGACAGACATCTCTAGACCTCACAAAACTTGATCATGTGTCAATACTATGGTTCACTAACTGGACTGGTAGCATCTCTCCATACAGGTACAGGAAAAGAATGACAACAGAGGGTGACAACAACAACATTCGGGTAAGGATGTGAAACCCTCTGTTTGGATAGAGGACACACGAGGTACGAGGTAACACTTAATGGATTGTTTTATCTATGTTTGCTATTGTTGCTTGTTGTGTTGTTGTGCTATTATTGTATTTTGCAGACACACTGGAGGCAGGTGGAAATGAGACATCCAGGATACAGACAGCCAGTTTAACCACTGTACCTCAACAGGGGTCAGATTGATTTCAACTGTAAAAGAAGATGGCCCGGTGTTCAGCTGAAATGGAGGGACTGTTGTCCATCCCACCACCAGGATCTGACGACGAGCAATGATGTTAATAAAGGGGAGCCATCACTGAGACAACAAGTGTCTGCTGCACTCCCTGGCCAAGCTGAAGGTCCACTGCATCGGCTCCAACCAGGGGACTACGTGGTCGTGAAAGACTTCAGAACGAAAAGCTGGAAAGACAGACGCTGGCAAGGCCCATTCCAGATCCTCCTCACGACACACACAGCAGTGAAGGTTGCAGAAAGAGCAACATGGATCCACGTATCCCACTGCAAAAAGTACCAGCTCCAACTGACCCACCACCTGGAGATCCACAATATCAGGAGGAGGTAAAAGTGCTCCCTGCTACATGTGACATGCCAAGTCACCAACTGAACAGATGGTGAAAGTAAACGCTCTGTTCCAACGAAACTATGATGCCAGAACAGCGGACAAGAAACAAAGAAATCTAAAAGACATCTGCACCAGCATGACCTCTGAGAAGAACTGAGATGCATTGAATCTGTTTGTTTTACAGCATGGACATTTGAGAATCATAAAGTTCTAATGACTTGGTGAGGCGACTGCCCGATGGCCTGTATAGGCCCGGGAACTGGTTCTCACTCTGAGTCTTTTCTTTTATCCTGTTTTATGATGATGATTGTTATCTGTACTGATTAATATACAGTAATGCAATATCACTTGTGTAAGTTCTATTCTCGCAAGAACAAAAGCAACTTTTTTTTTTTTCTTTCCTGTTACTGACATCTTAGTGTTGTTTGATCTTAAGACCCTGCAGAAGGTTCAATCTGATGTTTGATGCTTTCAGTAAACTTTGTATTTACTTTGGTGTTCCTATAGGTACAAAAGGGAGGAAATGTGATAGAAATTTAGCCGAATGTGTCAGAAGCTCTTATGTCTGAACTCTTGATGATGTTGCTAGAAGTTATCTTGTTTAGTCTTCACAGAGGACAGTGTGTGTGCAGTATGCCTTTTCCTCACCGTCAGGCCTGATAGACATGTGGACTCTGCCTACATTAAAGCATACAGCATGTTTGTTTCTCACTATGATGGTATTGCCTGTCAGCAGGAACTCGCGTACGCATGTATGTATCAGAAGTGCATAAATACTGTTTTTTCCTGACATTCTGTATGGGCATTCACTCACAACGCTCTGAGCTGTGTGTTTGAAATCTCATCTCTGTTTTGCAGACAGATAATAAAAGAGCAACTTTCTCTGGGCAACTGAATCAGTGAAGTTTATTCACCGGACCCATGTGTAGTTAAAGAACCCTGTGGAAATTAAAACATCCTGACAGAATATTTCCACAACAAATAGCATTCTCAGTCTCCTGACTGTTTTTCTCATATTTGTCTTTGTTTCATTTCACAATGCATTTTACATACTCAGGATGGCCAGAACCTGGTAGCTGAACGCAGCATCCATTGTAGAAGGACACGTATGTGGGATAATATGGTCTTTTCAGTTCCTGGTCTGATCGGTGAGGAAGCTACAGTTTCAGTAATGTACAATAAAACTTATCTGGATCTTTTTCTTGTGAGCAGCGGTAATATCTGATCATAGCAGGCTTATCATTCTTCCTCCTCTGAACAATTCCCATTTTATTGAGGAGGGGCAAAACATCTTTACCTTTTGTTTGCTGACCATAGACAATCCTACAAGTGGCGGCAAAATCAGCCAAACACATCTCCTCAAACTCTGGTGTTTCAGGTCTGTTTTGTATCTGTCAGTCAAAGACGTCATCCACACATCTACACTTTCTGATGTTGTGTTCTCTAGTTGTGACATAGGGTGACTCATTTTCAATGCATTGTCATCTGTCGGTATGAATACGACACCACGTGAACACTTCTTCATGTTAATGCCACATGCACACAGAGTCACACACTGCTGAGCACTGACCTCTCTCTTTTTTGAGTATGCCTGCATGATTTCTCTCATTTCATCACATTCATTGACGTTGTCTCGGCTGGAGTTCTGAATGACTATTTTGAGGTACTCAGAAAGTCCAGATTCTTGTTTGGTTATGCAGCTGGTGAGATACATGATGCATGCATATGCATTAAGAATATTACTTACATCAATGTTGGCATTCCAGGCTTCAAGAAAGTGTGGACTATAGCCATTTACCCAGCAGTCTTTTGGCTCACGTTTCAGTATCACTGTACTGGATTTGTTTAACACGTTGAGACATTGTTCATACTCACTGAGTGTTAAATTGCATTGATCTAGCTGCTACAAAGAGAAGCAGTCGTAGGTTCATTCAAGTTCAGTGGTTGGAGCTTTCTTTTTGCCAATTCCATTTACAGTGGGTCAAAGTCCTCATCAGGTCATGTTATCATTGTGTTTCTGGCAGGTGGTTTGGGAAATCCAAATCTGCAACCTGAACTGACACTTCTGAATGTCCTTGAGTGTTTTTTGCTATGTACTTGCACTTCTGTGACTATTTTGTACAGTTCAGGGTGTGTCTGTGGGTCAGGAAGCTGAGCTGTGATGTATTTGGACACAAAATCCAAAACATGATACCTGATCATCATCCTCCTCAAACAAAGGTGCACATTCTACTGAAGTGAGACAGTGAATGTGAGGGCTCCCTCTGTGCTGAAACTCAACTCGGTAAAAGAAGTCAACAATTTTGCCAAGGGGTTGTGCAGGAGATGAGCAAATCTCTGAGTAATGCCTCAACGCGCTTGTCAAACATGGGCATTGTTGTCACAGGATTGCTTCGCAATATGTCACACTTTGCCATCCAGTCAAGCCCTTCAAAATTGATGTTCACACCTTTCTGCTTTTTGATTGCCTCGATCACTTCAGGCCAACGCATTTCAACTGCAGAAAATGTGCAAAAGAATGTAGGAGTTCCCAACTGCCGAATCATGGCAAAAAGATCTCTTGTTGTTTTCTGCCAGTAGGCTGGTGTTCCTCTCAGTGTCTGCATGAATCTGACTGCATCTTTATTTCACACCAGTTTCTCAACCTCTCGCTTATCTTGCAACATTCCTGAGATTATTTTTCGTCCATCTCTTGTCCAAGGCTTTCCTTTCCTTAACTGTATTGTCATGCTGGAAGTAGCCAAGTGTATTTCAATCACAAACTGTGCAAAGTAGTTCTTGTCTCTGGCAAAATTAATATCAACACCGAAAAGTCTCGCTTTGAAATATCTGCTGGGTGTCAGTTTGGTAGGTCTCATTTCATCCAGTGTGTTTTGATCTGTAGGGAATTGTATAGGGAAAGCCATGGACTCCAGTTTAGGGATTTTGAAGAAGCCAAATGGACTGTTTCTTTCTGCTGGGGCAACAGAGTAGATTCCTTCACTAAAGCATAAAATTTCTTCTGAAACATCACATGGCTGAAGGCATGATTGTAAAGGAAATCCACCATTATGCATGTCACCTTCTTGTTCTGCATCATGTCTGTTCTGCTCCATTGGTTGTTCATCACCGGACAACATGTCAATATTCTGCTCATTTTCAGGCTCATTTTCTGGCTCACACAGTGTCTGCTTCATCATAATCATCCTCATCCATTGTTGCATCTTCTTTGTCATCAGGAAGTGTTGGGTCACATAGCTCTGCCTCATCTCGAATTGTTATGGCCTCATAATGTGGGTGAATGTGTTTGAGTTTATTCAGCGTCTGGACTAGTTCAGACCAGGTAACAGTCTGGAACAGCTGATGACCTCTGTAGCACAGTCGTCTCTTATCACCTGAGACTCACTTCTCAATCTGGCTAAGGCTTCAACTGTTTCCTGCACCTCAGACAGGACACATACCATGTTAGCATGTATTCTCTCTCTCTGTACTCTCTGTCGTCCTTTTGGCAGAGGAATAATTTTGCAAAAAGGCTATGCTCTTGGCTATGAGATGTCTCTCCAATATGTTGAGATCGAACAGTCATATACACTATATTGCCAAAAGTATTCACTCACCCATCCAAATAATCAGAATCAGGTGTTCCAATCACTTCCATGGCCACAGGTGTATAAAATCAAGCACCTAGGCATGCAGACTGCTTTTACAAACATTTGTGAAAGAATGGGTCGCTCTCAGGAGCTCAGTGAATTCCAGCGTGGAACTGTGATAGGATTCCACCTGTGCAACAAATCCAGTCCTGAAATCTCCTCGCTCCTAAATATTCCACAGTCAACTGTCAGCTGTATTATAAGAACGTGGAAGTGTTTGGGAGCGACAGCAACTCAGCCACGAAGTGGTAGGCCACGTAAACTGACGGAGCGGGGTCAGTGGATGCTGAGGCACATAGTGTGAAGAGATCGCCAACTTTCTGCAGTCAATCACTACAGACCTCCAAACTTCATGTGGCCTTCAGATTAGCTCAAGAACAGGGCGCAGAGAGCTTCATGGAATGGGTTTCCATGGCCGAGCAGCTGCATCCAAGCCATACATCACCATGTGCAAAGCAAAGCGTCGGATGCAGTGGTGTAAAGCACCACCACTGGACTCTAGAGCAGTGGAGACGCATTCTCTGGAGTGACAAATCATGTTTCTCCATCTGGCAATCTGATGGACAAGTCTGGGTTTGGCGGTTGCCAGGAGGCCGATATTTGTCGGACTACATTGTGCCAAGTGTAAAGTTTGGTGGGGGGATTATGATGTGGGGTTGTTTTTCAGGAGCTGGGCTTCACCCTTTAGTTCCAGTGAAAGGAACTCTGAATGCTTCAGCAGACCAAGACATTTTGGACAATTCCATGCTCCCAACTTTGTGGGAACAGTTTGGAGCTGGTCCCTTCCTCTTCCAACATGACTGTGCACCAGTGTACAAAGCAAGGTCCATAAAGACATGGATGACAGAGTCTGGTGTGGATGATCTTGACTGGCCTGCACGGAGTCCTGACCTCAACCTGATAGAACACCTTTGGGATGAATTAGAGCAGAGACTGAGAGCCAGGCCTTCTCATCCAACACCAGTGTGTGACCTCAGAAATACGCTTCTGAAAGAATGGTCAAAAATTCCCATAAACACGCTCCTAAACCTCGTGGACAGCCTTCCCAGAAGAGTTGAAGCTGTTGTAGCTGCAAAGGATGGACCGACGTCATATTGAACCCTATGGATTAGGAATGGGATGTCCCTTAAGTTCATACGCGAGTCAAGGCAGGTGAGCGAATACTTTTAGCAAGATAGTGTATTTGTCTATTTATCTGTCTGTATTTCCTTTTTATTTTCATTGCACATCTCATGCTATGCATACTCTTAAGTGCATGATTGTTTTTATATCTGTCTCGCATATCTGTCTCTGTAACAGCCAGTGAAACACAGCTTCTTTTTCTGTCTAAAATTAGCATTGTCTCTTTGATGGCCAGTGAAATACAGCTTCTTTTTCTTTCTAAAATCACCATTGTCTGTAACGGCCAGTGAAATACAGCTTCTTTTTCTGTCTAAAGTCAGCATTGTCTCTATAAGGGGTGAAATAGTACTTTCTTCATTTTTGCTTAAAATCAACATTGTTTCTTGTATTATTCCTTTTCTTGTCTATATTCAGAATCGTCTTGATATTTCCTCATTGAGTAAGATTTTTAAAATTTTAAGTAACAGTTATATTTTTCATTTGAAGCATACGTTTCCCTTTCTTTCCTTTTTTTATTCTCTTTTCTTTGTGGAGGTTTTTCTGACACCATTTGTCTTCTCTTCTCTATTTTTTTTTTCCTTTGATATTTACTAAGCTTTACAAAGCTTACTAAGCTCTCTTGTCATCTCCCAGATCGAGTGGACAAGATGTCAGTGGACTTTCCTCTCAGTATGTTGTCAGAGGGATCACTGAGGACAGGGTTTATTAATTCAGCAGTCCATTTTTTTCATTGTTTAGAGCATCATGTGATGGGAGCAACGTGGCACCGACCTCTTGTTGTTTCACAGCTGTGGTGTGAGTTGACATTTCTGGTAAAATGTTCTCAGAATAGTCAGTGGCTGTGTTTCTCCTTAGAGTAGGTGAGTCTGATTCATCAACAGCGTCATCCAACAGTAGCGGTGCATCAACAGTGATGGCTGGAAGTCTGCTGTCTGTGTCTGAGATTGCATTGTTCAGGTTGACTGTGTTCACATTGTGAAACACCACAGGCTTCAACTCATAGTTACAGGAGGGCTCTGTGCCCAGCATTCTGTGAAACTTTTTGAGCCTGTCAATCATATCGCTGAGATGTGTGAATGTCACCATGACAGCAGTACCAGGAGGGCATGAACCCGTCAGTAGGTGCAAACCTTTGGCTGTTCTGGAGTGTGGATCAAAAAAAACATATCTGCCTGACCTGGTTCTGAATACTCCAATGACTAATAATCTCATCATCAGCAATGCATACTGCACACCTGATAGCAGTCCTGCCTTTAGGGCCAGAAAGCTATCTACAGCTCCAGGTAAAGGTTCTCCTTGAAAGTTGGGTCATGTCCGCATAATGTGTATACCCGTGTGCAGGAACTTTATCAGTAGTCAGGTAAATGTGATGAGGGACCCTTTTCCTGACCTTGTTGTACCTCAGGTTACCTTTATCAAGACCAAGATCAAGGTCTGCTCTGGTGATGTTTTCACTCGTATGAAGGAATGCAAGAAATGTTAGCGAGTTACAGGTACACTGACAATTTCGTGATTTACCATATTTAACAGAAGCCTGGCTGCGGGACGCACAGACACATTGCTCAGAGGGCTGATCTCCCAGATTTACGTAGTTTGCATGAGAAGGTCCTGCTACACATGAAGCACCATCAGTGACGTCCTCTCTTCACAATATCTGCATAACACAATATCACGCTGACCTCCCTCGTTCACACTTGTAGCATGGGACGCTGCAGACATCTTTGCTTCTCCACTGCTCTCAGGACCAACACATTCTCTTTCTTCAATTGTTGTTGCATGGTGCATCCTCAGTCTGGTGCTGCAGGCTTTGAGCCTGTGACCTCTTATTCTTCCTTGGCATTGTTTAATGCTTTTATTCACAGATGTTAATGTAAATATAATACTCCTACAATTTGAATGGAAAATGATTGTGTACTGCGTACTTAACAAGATCAGATAGTATGTTTGTTTCTGGTAATGAAAAGTTTAGTTAGGAATGGTAAATGAACACAAAATAGTTCAATAGGACAACTGTTGTACTTAACTGAGATTAACTGGGTAAAGTGGTATGTATATATGGTAGTATTTAACTAACAAATTGAAACTAAAATTCAGTGGCAGCAACTTTATATGAATACCTTAAACTGTCTTTATTTATGAAGGCGTATATCATATATTCAGTTTTATATATAAATAGCAGAATGAGGACTTCTGGTTATGGAGCGCTGCTGACAAGTCGCAATAAACTTGGCTCCAGGCTAGCTTCCTGAAACAACACCTGAAAAAACGACTGACGGCTCATCAAACTCTCTTTTTACATTTCGTAAGCCTTCGCCAGAAACTATGTCACCGAAAAATCTCAAACCTGGACAACAACAACCATCCAAAGTGCCACAAAACGACAAGACTAGCATCACAGCAGGCAATGCTAGCACCGATGCTAACGAGAGTGAGGGTGAAGCTAACGCTAGCGGACCGTCAAACAGCGTTATACTGGATGCGATTCACTCATTGAAGGGAGAATTTACCAAACAATCCAGCGACATGATAGAAGCACTCAACGGGACAAAAGGTGAATTACAGTCGCTCTCGAGGAGGACTGGGGAGACGGAGGAGAGAATTTCACAGGCAGAGGAAGACATAACTGCTCTCCAACAGAAAGTTGCACAGCTAGAGGGAACAGTCGGGATACTAAACAATAAAATCCAGGACCAAGAAGATCGAGCAAGACTCTCAAACCTGAGACTAATTGGTCTCCCTGAAAAAACTGAAGGCACAGATACGTGTAGCTTTCTGGAAAGCTGGCTTCCTAAAGTTTTAGGCGAAAACTTCACCTTCACCCCAGCCATTGAACGTGCACATCGGATTGGCCAAGATAACTCAAACAGGTCTTCAGCACCCAGACCGATCGTCATGAAATTCTTGAACTACAAGGACCGTGAAAAGACACTGAGAGCCAGAAGACTGAAGGAAGTCCGATATGGAAGTCACAGAGTCACCTTCTTCCCAGACCTCTCAGCCGAAACTCGCCAGCGTCAGCGACGATTCGACGGAGTTAAAGCCCGGTTTCGGGCTATGAATATCCACTACGGACTGCTTTACCCGGCTCACCTGGTGGTTACTCACGACTGTTATCGCCTGGTTTTCAAGTCGGTAACAGAGGCTGAAGATTATCTTCGCGAGATACAAAGCATGCCACGAGCTTCACCCACGACCTGAGAGCTCAAAAGATTTCTGCTGAGTACTTTTTGTTTTCCCCATATCGCCACAGATGTGTATAGAGTCCGAGGATCTGAACACTCTGGACACAAGGTATGATTTTCATTTCACCATTAAGTACATGGGCACCTTTAGCATGTGAAAATGGACTCTCAGTGTAATTAATATAATAATTTCTGCTTTGAACATACCACGAAGTTGGCCTCAAGAGACATTTATCGCAAACCCCTCAGTAGAGAAAGCTGGGGAAATATGAACAGTGGCTTTTCTTTTTCTCTTTCATTCTGCTTTTGATTTACTAAAGAATGAGCCCAGTCTATTTGTTTTCATTGTTAGCGAGCCTAAACACAATGTGCGAGAAGTTGAAATACGTTGCTCCTCATAGTGTGGATCAAACATTTTGCATAACCAGTGTTAACTACGCTTTGTGTTGTTTACATGTGCTTCGTTTGGGGAAGCACATGAGAGGTTCATGGGTGGGGTTAGGATCTCGGAAGGTTTTTTTTTTTTTTTTTTTTTTTTTTCCTTTTCTTGTTATCCTAAAGTACAACCGAAAAACAAATGGCTTATAATCCAGTGATTAATGGATCTGAATTAAAAATCTCTAGTTGGAATACAAGAGGTCTGAATAAACTGGTCATCTGGAACAAAAAGATATTAACAGAGTTGAAAAAAGGTGGCCAGGGCAAGTTTATTCTGCCTTCTTTACTTCTCATGCTAGGGGGGTCATGATATTAATTCATAAATCAGTCCCCTTTCAGTTAAAAAATAAATACACAGACCCATCAGGGAGATATATTATACTCAATGGCAGCATAATATCTACCCAGGTTAACCTAGTCAATATATATGCTCCTAATGGGGATGATCCCTCCTTCTATCAAAATATATTTCTATCTCTATCATCTTACCATGGCCAATATATAATTGGAGGTGATTTCAATTGTGTACTAGACCCGGCAGTTGATCGTTCTACTGGTATTGATACGTCCCACCAACAAACAAGACAGACTATCAAAAAATTCATGGTTGATTTAAATCTAACTGATATTTGGGGATACCTTAACCCCAATAAAAAATCTTACTCATGTTTCTCAAGTACATTTAAAACCTACTCTAGAATAGATTATTTTTTAATCTCTAATGGTCTGCTCTCAAAAATTGAGAAATGCTGGTATGATAGTATATTGCTGTCTGACCATGCTCTAATTTCCTTAATAATGCAAGCGCCTGGCATAACTTCCTCACCACCTAGATTTCGGTTTCAGTCTAACTGGCTCCAGTACCCAGACTTTGTGAAATTTTTGGAGGGGAAAATAGATGAATATTTTTCTTTAAACACAAATCAAACTGGTGCTTCAACAAAATGGGAGGCGTTCAAGGCATATTTGAGGGGGGGGGAGATAATTAGCTATAATAAATACAAATCCAAGGCAAACTATGTACAATTGAACATCCTTGAACAAAAAATAAAGGAGTTAGAACAGGAAGTTTATCATAATAATATTCCAGGAAAACAGCAGGAACTTCTTCTGTTGAAATCTCAATACAATGGATTAACTACAAATAAAATAGCTTCCAATATGCTATGGTTGAAACAATCATATTACGACCAAGGAGAAAAAGCTGGAAAGCTATTAGTATGGCGAATTAAGAAGATACAAACGAACAGAGCTATTAATTCTGTCACAACAGAAGATGGGAAAACCCTAGTTAATCCAGTTGACATTAATACTGCATTTAAAGAATATTATGAAGATTTGTATAAATCTGAATACCCAGACAGCTCAGAAGAGCAAAACAAATTTCTAGACCAGCTTCAATTTCCAACCTTAACTACGGAGGCTAAAACGAATCTTGAGAAGAATTTAAGTATTGAGGAACTATTTGATGCATTAAAGAGCATGACTAATGGTAAAGCACCTGGGCCCGATGGTTTACCCATAGAAATATATAAGAATTTTTCAGGGAAACTACTACCACATCTCCTGGAGATGTTTAATGAATCCTATGAAAAAGGAGTACTACCTCCATCCTTAAGATCTGCTGTAATTTCTCTGCTGTTAAAACCAGGTAAATCTCCCTCAGATAGAACATCGTATCGTCCTATATCTTTAATGTCATGCGATACCAAAATTCTGTGCAAGGCCCTCGCCAAGCGGATAGAAAGTATAATACCCAGCCTGATCACGAATGATCAAAATGGTTTCGTACAGGGCAGACAAGCATTCCATAAGACACGAAGACTGTTGAATATCTTATATACTAAAAATAATGCTAGAGATCATGCAATTCTGTCATTAGATGCTGAAAAGGCTTTTGACAGAATTGAGTGGAAATATCTTTTTAATACTTTGGAGAGATTTGGTTTTGAGGAAAGATATCTTAAATGGATCAAATTACTATACACTGAACCATTAGTAGAAATTAAAACGAATAACCAGTTTTCTAAGCCATTTAATCTTTTCAGATCTGCACGCCAAAGTTGTCCTTTGTCTCCTTTGTTATTTTATTGGCCATTGAACCCTTGGCCATGGCAATTTGCCAATCACCTGAAATTACAGGTATGACTATAGGTGAGACAGAACACCATTTGTCCCTTTTTGCAGATGATATTGTTGTGTTTTTAACAAATTTGGGAACCTCATCTTTTGCTTTTGTGATCTTTTGAAGAGGTTCGGCCAATTTTCTGGCTACAAAGTCCATCCATCCATCCATTATCTACCGCTTATCCTCATAGGGGGGGTGGAGCCTATCCCAGCTGTCTTAGCAGGGTAAACCCTGGACAAGTCGCCACCTCATCGCAGGGCACATAGAAACAGACAACCATTCACACTCACAGTCAATTTAAATTAGCCAATTAACCTAATCCCCATGCATGTTTTTGGATGGTGGGAGGAAGCCAGAGTACCCGGAGAGAACCCACGCAGACACGGGGAGAAGATGCAAACTCCACACAGAAAGGTGGAGTTTGCATCGGGATTCGAACCCGGTACCTTCTTGCTGTGAGGCGACAGTGCTAACCACTACACCACCGTGCCGCCCGGCTACAAAGTCAACAAGAGTAAAAGTGCCTTATTATTATTGAATAAAGAGGAGAGAGTCTCCCCCAATCCATACACAATTTGCCACTGCCCCAAAAGGTTTGACGTACTTGGGAATTAAGACAAGCCCTGATATCAAAAATATTATACCAATCAATTATGACCCGGTGCTGAAAGAAGTAGGAGAATCACTGGACAAATGGAACTTGATGCCTATTTCTATGATAGGACGAATCAATATCATTAAAATGTCTATCCTGCCTAAATTTTTATATCTCTTTCAGTCAATCCCACTCCCCCTACCGACTTCTTTCTTCTCCACGCTTAAGAAAAAAAAAATTCTAGCTTTATATGGAACTACAAGCACCCTAGACTGCGGCTTTCCCTTCTATACTTACCATATGAGCGTGGAGGACTTAAATTGCCTGATATGAAACTTTATTATTGGGCTGCCCAACTTCGTGCTGCTGTGTATTATTTTCTACCCACAGATATTCCAGCTTGGATTAAAATAGAAAAAAATACGTTAGAACTTCCATTACACCTGTACCTTTATTCCGCACAAGTTAAGACACTAACAAAACATACACATAATCCATTCCTCAGAAACACAATATTAGTTTGGCATGAAGCCTATTATTTCTTAAATGAAACTCCTAAACTTTCATGTTTCGCACCTATTTGGGGAAATGATAACTTCAAAGCAGGAAGACATGATATGGGATTTAAGCACTGGATGGAAAAAGGGCTAAGCAAAATAAAAGACCCGTATAATGAAGGGAATCTGATGTCTTTTCAACAACTAATTGATAAATATGCCCTTCCCAGGAAGCACTTTTTTAAGTACCTACAAATTAGGAGCTTTCTATATTCCCAAATCAAAACCACTACACAACCTGCACTATCTACAATTGAACAATATGTGCTTAATCATTTATGTAGTAGAGGTCTGCTGTCCAAGTTTTATGATATATTATTATCAAGCTCCAATGAAAACTCTAGTTCATATCTGTCTGCTTGGAAAAACGATCTTCAACTAGATATCTCTGTAGAAGAATGGGAGAAGACATGCTTACAAGCCCAAACTCAAACTATAAGTACCAGATGCAAATTGTTACAGTATAAGTGGTTACTGAGGACTTATATCACTCCAGTTAAGCTACACCACTTTAATCCTGATATTCCCGATACTTGCATTAAGTGTACTGAAGAAATTGGCACCCTTTATCATTGTATGTGGGAAGTGGGAAGTGTTGTCCCCATGGAAGCTAAAATATGCCTATTACACATATACCCTGGAAATTTTTCAGCATCTGTGAGGAAACGCAAACTGATAAATTTCTGCCTGTTGCAAGCCAAACATGTAATCGCTTTAAATTGGAAAGAAACTCAAAGACCCAACTCAAGACAGTGGACTAGAGAGATGTCTAGCAGTCTGGCATTAGAGAAATTAACTTACATAGTTAGAGGTAAAGTTGAGGATTTTTATGAAATGTGGACACCTTATTTCTGTTTTATGAATAACATGACTGGCAATTAAATGGGGAATTAAACAAGGATGGGAGCTACAGTTACAACTGTAGCTCTATGGTTGAAAAAAAGAGAAGAGAATAGTATTATGAGCAGGTTATAACAAACTTTTTTATTTTATTTTTTTTTTTTTATAAATTTATTTATTTACTTATTTATTTTGGCTTTTCAAAAAACATATGTTTACAATGTATGTTTTGTGTATACATGCATGAATGTACGCGTGTGTGGTGTATGCACCATCAATATTATATTATTATTATTATTATTATTATTATTAATAATAATAATTTGCTATAATTTATCTATTCTTTGTCTTCAGAGAATGTTGTTGTTCGGGGGGGGGGGGTGGTGTAGAAAATATTTGTCTGTTTGTTGTCTATATATTATCAAAAATCAATAAACAGAGTGTTGAAAAAAATAAATAGCAGAATGAAAGAATTAAATTTCTCAGCAGATGGTTGATATATTACAGTAAATAAAAGTATGAACAACAAAGTACTTATATACACTTACTGATAGAAACAATGTGAGCAGGTCTATAGATAGGGTACAAATGATTGATTATGTAGATCGGGGGGGTATTCCCTCACGTTCGAGGGGGCATTCCGGGGTTTTGGGGGGGGCAATCTGGGTCCGCCGGTAGAGTGATCGTTTGCCAGACGGCGGGCGTGATTGTCGGGGCTGCTGCGCTCTCTCTCTTCCTTGCCATCCGGCGGTTGCCGGTTGACCTGGCTCACGCATTTGGTTCCCGGCTGGTGGAGTGCATCTGATGACGTCGCTGGCGATTGTTGCTGGTTGAGTTTGTCGGCGGCGGCTGGTCGCTGGATCTCTAATTAATGTGTGCAGCTGGCTCGCTGCGGTTCTGCGTGGCTGCTGGAGCTCTGCTCTGGGGTCGCGGCTTTCAGGGTCGTGGTGTTGGTGGGGCCTGCCGATTTGTGTGGGCTCTCCCTGACTCCTGGCCTCTTGGTCCTGGGGGCCCCCTGCTTCAAGGACTATGCCCATCTCTTCCACTCCCCTCGCAGCTCTGTTCCCATGGGCCGGGTCCACACCAGACTGCCTCTTAATGTGCACTTCACATATCTTGCACATCACTGTACATAGTCACTTTTAGGTACATATAGGGAATCAGCACATAGGGCTTTGCGGACAGGTGGAGGTGAGAACGGAGGACAATTAGGTGGTGTGAATTGCAGTGCTCCAGGGCACTGTATTCTCCCCCTCTCCCACCTACTTGCCCCCCTTGCTCTTCAATTTTAATGCAGCAAACACACTGACACTTTGAGAGGGGTTTTGGGTGGCTTGAGGATTTGGATCAGGGTTGGCTGCAGGTACCCCTACCCCGCAGCCCTCTGTTCTTCCCCTGCAGCCTCTCCTGCCCTTCCAACTTTTAATGCACCACATTACACACAGGATAGCACTAAACACGTTCTAGGGGTTAGGCTTCCTCATCTGGAACCGGGGAAGCCCATAAATAGGTCGGAATCACTAACCTAAATTAATGGCCCTTCTGGTGGGACCCTGCCCCCTCGAATCTTGGGGCTGCGAGGGGGTGGGGGTTAACGGCCTGGGGGTTGCCCTTGCATCTATGGTGGGCCCCCTGATGCTGTGGCCATTGGGAGTTCCGGGCTGTGGTTATCGGCCTGGTGACCTCAGTGGCGGTGCCACGGCAGCTAGGTTTAGGGGGTGTGGCGGCTGGTCGGTATGGTCAGGGGAGCTGATGGTGGGCTCTTTGCTGGCGGGTTCATATATTCGATGGTTGTCGGTGGCGTGGCTGCCTTTTTTTTTTTTTCTTTTTTTTCTTCTTGGTTAGTTGGGTGTGTGGGTCGGCGCGTGCGGTCGCAGGTGGCCGGCAGGGGGGCGGCATGGCCGGTGGGGCGGAGCAGTGTTGGCGTCGCGGGGAGCCGTGGTGCATTCGGGTGGTGCAGAATGTCGGGTTTTTCCAGTCGCTGGGTCAGAGTTTTTTTGGTACTTGTCGCCTTCTGGTGGTAGCTCCCGTTCTGGCTGCCGCCCGGAGGGTGGCCTGCTGCGTGCGGGCCCGGCACTCCCTCACTCTCTCGTCCCCCTCCCTCCGGTGGGGAGTGCTCGGTTCGCGGGTCCTGCCTCCCGGGCGGCGATGGGCTCCTGCCTCCCCGGGTGTTGGGGTGGCTGGGGGGGGTGAGTGGGGGGTGGGGGTTGGGGATGGGGGTGGATGGTGGGGTGGTTGGGGATGAGCGGGCCCTCATGTCGCTGGCCCCTTGGGCCTGTCCTGGCCTCCTGGGGAGTGGTGGTTTCTATCTCCTCCTGGTCGTTGGATCTGCGTGGTTCTCGGTGGCCCGGGTGGCTCTCTGGGTTTGGCATCGCCGGTGCTCCAGCTTCCCCAGGGTGTTGTGGACACCTGGCCGATCTGGCCATGAGGCCATGGGCTTCGGTGTTCTTCACACATGCATGTTTTATCCAGATCTTACCAGCTCTTCTCGAGTCACATTGTTGAGTACTGATGTGAACTGCTAGTATGTGCCAAATCATTCTTCTGACTTCTCACTAAGCTAATATCTTCTCCACATACTTCTCTCACTTGTGTTCTCGGTAGCCTGCTCTATACGGTTAGGTCCTCCACAACTCTGGTGTTTAGTACCATTGGGTGTTGGGATGAAGGTGTTAGGAATGACACAGCAGCTTACACGCTTTTTATTCTAATAGCACTGCCTGTCTGTAACCTCCCCTTTTTGTTTTGTCTTATCTCCCTGTCTGTCATTTATTTTCCCCTCTTGTCACCCAGGTGTAGCACGTCCCTCTCTGGCTTATAACAGGAAATTCCAATAAATAAAGTAAGATTAGATTCCAGGGAGGGCCGGTGATGGTCACATACACGCACCAAATATTAATAGCTTTTGTTGCCAGACTAAAATATGCATAATCTCATAAAAGGTTTACACTTTTTTATAGTGTTGAACAATGTGAACAATGCAGACAAAGTGAAAAAAAAAAGATTATGTAGATCAGGAACAACTAATATAATGTTATGTAATAACTTACTGATATTGTTATTAATTATACTTATTTACACAAGTTGACTAAAAAAAACTGTGTGAAGATATTTGCAGTCACTACAAACCTCTGGCTACAAACCTGCAGGTGTCCAAAACGGTTGTTTCAGAAACAACTACACTTATTTTCTAATATCAACAGGAGTCCAATTATTTGTTTTGTATATTGTTTCCCAACAAACAGTTTTAGCTTTAAACATTTACACTTACTTACGAATTATGTTTGGAAATGGACAAGATTCAATTTTTTTTCTTTCTTTCCAATATTTATGAAAACAATTCAGTTAGAATAGTTAATGTCCAAAACAATGTATTAAGCTGTTTCTTTATGATTTTGTTGGAATGATTAATTTTAATATATCCTGTTTTTTTCCAAACAGGATATATCAACGGTGGTGTAGTGGTTAGCACTGTCGCCTCACAGCAAGAAGGTACTAGGTTCGAATCCCGGGCCCGGGGCCTTTCTGTGTGGAGTTTGCATCTTCTCCCTGTGTCTGTGTGGGTTCTCTCCGGGTACTCCAGCTTCCTCCCACCATCCAAAAACATGCATGGGGATTAGGTTAATTGGTTAATTTAATTTAAATTGCCCGTAGGTGTGAGTGTGAGTGGTTGTGTGTCTCTATGTGCCCTGCGATGAGGTGGTGACTTGTCCAGGGTGTACCCTGCCTTGCGCCCTAAGACAGCTGGGATAGGCTCCAGCCCCCCTGCGACCCTATGAGGATAAGCGGTAGATAAAGGATGGATGGAGGATATATCAATATGTGACAAATGCTTTGACAAACTATGGAGAATTTAGAAAATAACTTATATTTTGATGGATCAAACGGAGTGTGAGAGAGAGACAGAGCAGAGTGAGCAGATAATCTCACAGATCCAAAATGACAGACAGATTAGGTGCCAAAATACCTGTTCCAATAAAGTTTGTTCCAAGAATGTATGTTCCAAAAAAATATGTTCTTAGAAAATCTGTTCCAAAGACAGCGGGATTTGCAAAGATATAAGACAAAAAAGAAAAATACATTAGACAGATATATCAGGAAAACCTAGAAGTGGATAGTCGTGCCGACTATATGTATCCACCGGAACCGCAACCAGCACCCACTCAATTCCACATCTTGCTATTAATTCAATTCAGTTCAATTCAAATCCCTTTATTTGTTCGAGAGGAACAAATCAACATACCAGTTAACCAACTCGAACACCAAATCTTCTGCTTGTTCCCTGCCTGTCAACGCTTTCTCCTGCGTTTGAAATCTGCAAACTGTTGCGTTTAAAGTCAGCTATAGCGTCCATTGTTGGACTGTCTGTTGGTGTGTCAGCCTAGTGGAACTTCACCAATACATAGACTCAACCTTGGTGGCTTGTCCGTATAGATAAAAATTAAAAATCAGGTATTTTTTTTTATTGGTATCATTAAAAACACCTTACTTATCTAAACATATCACTGATTTACTACATTCACTTGATTTGAGTCATGTGACAAGTTTTGCTAATTCATTAAATGGAAACAAACATGGATATTTTAAGGGTCCCAGGTCTTATTGATAAAATTATTGTATATTAAAAAACTGAATTCGCAAACATTGTCACATGACTAACATCAAGCAAATATCCATGTTTATTTCCATTTAATAACAGTGCATATATAAATTAAGCACTTTTCTGGTATATCTCAATAAACCACAGTGGAGGTCAATCAAGTTAATAAAGAAATAATAAATAAAATCTGTGATTCTAAAACAGAAAAGTTCAGATGAAAAATAAGCATGGCTTTATTATTTATATTTATTTACAGACTGTGTGCTAAAACACACTAGAAGCCTGATTGTCCTTTACAATAATTCACTTACAATCAGCCAAGAAGTTCATTACAGTATTTATGATATACACTATATTGCCAAAAGTATCCGCTCATCTACCTTGACTCACATATGAACTTAAGTGACATCCCATTCCTAATCCATAGGGTTCAATATGACGTCAGTCCACCCTTTGCAGCTGTAACAGCTTGAACTCTTCTGGGAAGGTTGTCCACAAGGTTTAGGAGTGTGTTTATGGGAATTTTTGACCATTCTTCTAGAAGTGTATTTGTGAGATCACACACTGATGTTGGACGAGAAGGCCTGGCTCTCAGTCTCCACTCTAATTCATACCAAAGGTGTTCTATCAGGTTGAGGTCAGGACTCTGTGCAAGCCAGTCAAGTTCATCCACACCAGACTCTGTCATCCATGTATTTATGGACCTTGCTTTGTGCACTGGTGCACAGTCATGTTGGAAGAGGAAGGAGCCAGCTCCAAACTGCTCCCACAAAGTTGGGAGCATGGAATTGTCCAAAATGTCTTGGTATGCTGAAGCATTCAGAGTTCCTTTCACTGGAACTAAGGGGCCAGGCCCAGCTCCTGAAAAACAGCCCCACACCATAATCCCCCCTCCACCAAACTTGGCACAATGCAGTCCGACAAGTATCGTTCTCCTGGCAACCGCCAAACCCAGACTTGTTCATCAGCTTGCCAGAGGAAGAAGCGTGATTCGTCACTACATAGAATGCATCTCCACTGCTCTAGAGTCCAGTGGTGGCATGCTTTACATCACTGCATCCGACGCTTTGCATTTTACTCTGTGATGAATGGTTTGGATGCAGCTGCTCGGCCATGGAAACCCATTCCATGAAGCTCTCTGCACCCTGTTCTTGAGCTAATCTGAAGGCCACATTAAGTTTGGAGGTCTGTAGTGATTGACTCTGCAGAAAGTTGGCGACCTCTTCGGACTATGCGCCTCAGCATCCTCTGACCCCGCTGCGTCAGTTTATGTGGTCTACCACTTTGTGGCTGAGTTGCTGTCGTTCCCAAACACTTCCACGTTCTTATAATACAGCTGACAGTTGACTGTGGAATATTTAGGAGCGAGGAAATTTCACGACTGGATTTGTTGCACAGGTGGCATCCTATCACAGTTCCATGCTGGAATTCACTGAGCTCCTGAGAGCGACCCATTCTTTCACAAATGTTTGTGTCTGCATGCCAAGGTGATTGATTTTATACACCTGTGGCCATGGAAGTGATTGGAACACCTGATTCTGATTATTTGGATGGGTGAGCGAATACTTTTGGCAATATAGTGTATATACAATTACATTACAATTAGCTTTATGTCTCCCAGGTGACAAGACATTATGCAATTTTACACATCCTCTACAACTTGAACATCAACCCTGTTCCACTTATTTATCACTTCTACTTCAGAACTACACTTGACTTAAATCTGTTTGGCTTTAATGATCTCTTCTTTCGTGATGTTTGATTAGCTTATAAGGTTGTATTTGTTTTAAATGAGGAAATGTGATTGGTTGTAATGTTCTCATACTTACAAAAATGTTATTAAAATCAGCATGAAAACAAATTGTGCTGAAATTGAGAATCATGATCTTGCCTGAAAAAATTGTGATACAATATTTTTGGCATATCACCCAGCCCTAGTTCCAAGACAATGTATATCACAGCAGCATTATTATTCAAATGGGGGAATTTACTGTTCAGTCACCAAGGAGGAGACCAAAAGGAGTGGAGAGACAAACACAAACAGAGAAGATTTGAAGATTTCCCCATGGAATTGCAAAAAAAGTGAAAGAAGCTTAATATTTTAAAAAGTATAAATAGTTTAAATTAGTAAAAGATGTAGGTAAATATGTCCTTAAAGAGCTGAATCGTACTGCAGTAATAGGAGTGGCCGACAAGATCAGATTTTTTATTGCAAATATTTGAATATAGTATTACTTTATTTAAATTTTACATTTACACATTCATATTAGCAACCTATATTTAGTTTTTCAAGTTCCAAAACAGTTGACTTGAGCATGTTTGTGGTTTTTATTGTAATAAATACATTTTTTTATTCAATTCGAATTTGTTTATTTTTTGGCCCAATATGTTAATGAAGTAGTTTATAGTGAAATAATAACTATCTCCTCATAAAGATGAAGTTGTGCTGAAAAAAAGTTACCAAGCATGGGCATGTTAAACATTTTTATGTAGCTCAGGACCCAAAGGGTTAATACTGTATATTAGTTTTTTTTTAATGTTGAAAAATCTAATGAAGAAAAATAGACTTGGAATATTTCAAGGTTTAATAGCTGACACTATGCTGTAATGCTGACTGGAAGGTTGTGAAAAGAAGTTTGATTTCTGTAAATATTTGAAACATTGAATAATAGCACAAAAGCTGAGGAATACACTGCATTGCTAATTTTAATATGAAGTAGGAAGTTTTTGAATTTGTTGTGTTGAGCTTGAATTATATCAACAATGAATGAGAGATGTGAATTATTAAAGGTTTAAATGAAGCACTACAGAATTTTAGTTGGTCCACCTGTAAAACAAAAAAAGTCAAATGTTGAAAATTTCTGAATTAAATTTAAAAGTTGAATGCTGAAAATGTTTGAATTTAAGTTAAAAGTTGAATGTGGATTAAACTCATGTACTTAATGTTGTTGCTCTCTGGTTCGAAGGCTACCACCTGTAGCATATCAATGAGCATAAAATAATGAACTTAACTCTTCTCATTTCTGAGTATTTCCCCAGGATATCCATCTGACACTATGTGGCACCTAAGTGCTAAAGGCTTAAGTTTTATGACTGGCAAAATAAACAGATAAGACCAGTTCCTCCTCTCTGACTCAAGGAACTCCAGGACATACACCAGGAGGAGGGGTTTTATTGCCCCACATTCTTGCTTTAATCCTGCCAGACACATCCAAAGCTTAATGTGGCCTCTTCCTTTCTCCCTGCCTGGAACAGAACATTACATGAAGATTTTAATGGTTAACTATGCTTTCATCCCTCAGCTACTGTCATATAAGTATCATTGTTACAATGTCAAACATCAGTCTCCACATAGATCCTCTTCCTTTTCCTCCTTCTGATAAGGATTAAATGTGGCATGTGGGATTGGTTGTGGATTAAGTCTACAGACACAATCAGACATAGATCTGCCTGTTGTAGTACACCTTCCTACATGCTCTGACACCATGGTTCATCTGTGTTGGTTAATTTGTTGATTAATTTTGATTCAATTGGTCAAGTTTTGTTCTGTGGTTTCCTACTATAGGGTGTTTGGTGTTGATTTACACCTTTGGCTTTCACATAGAGAAATTTTAATAAAGTAAAACACAGCAGTATTAACATTAAATACATTAAAAGAATATCATCTCAGTTGACTTGGTGGATGGGGAGTGACCAGTGGTCACACCCCCACTGGACCTTCCACAAAGATCATAAAAAGCCTCAGCTGGTTTGAGCACTCTCGGTACTCTTTTTCAGCCCTTCAGCCAGACAAGTCCTGGTCTTCATCCTCTCCACTGCATCTCTGTTCTCCCTCTCCCACATGCTGGGAGGGGGAGGGAAACAATGATGACCCAGAGACAGAGACATGCTGTCCCACCACAGGCCCAGCGCCTCATGGCATGAAGAGCAACCTCTCCAGAATCTTCAACCTGCTCCAGATTTGACTGAAAGACTCAGAATGCTGCCTCTGAATGGCCTCCTCAGGACCCAGCACCTCATGGCATGAAGAACAGCCTATCCAGAACCTTCCAACTCTGCATCCTGCCTCAAGACCATCTTGTCTCCTCTGTCTAGTCCTTTGCCCTGAAAATGTGAGCCAGCTCCTCTGCTCAGACACAGGCTGCAGAAAATGACTCCAGCCGTCATGAAGAAACTAAAAGAAGAAAAGACTGTCGGTCGACACGTTGGTGTGAATCCAGCTGACCTCCCCCACCAACAAAGAGGGGAGGCAAGGGCACAGAGACTATGCTGTGAAGATGAGCGACAGACAGAGAGAGACTGAAATGGAACCATGTCAACCAGAGATGTTCAGAGCTGTCCAGAGCTGTCCAGAACTGTCCAGAACTGTCCAGAGCCATCCACAGATGTCCACCGATGCCCAAAAGAGCCACTGATGAAGTTCAAGCCGAAGTTGCCTGCAGAGATCCAGCACATCCCAGTCATATTAATACTCATATTCCTAGAGATACAGGCCGTGGAGGAGGAGTTGCAGCCATTTTTGATTCTAGTCTTTCGATCAAACCTAAACCTAAATTAAACTATACGTCTTTTGAAAGCCTGGTTCTTAGTCTTTCTCATCTTAAATGGAAAACAGAGAAACCAGTTTTATTTGTTATAGTGTACCGTGCTCCAGGTCCATATTCTGAATTTCTATCTGAGTTCTCTGAGTTTTTATCAACTTTAGTCCTGAGAACTGATAAAGTAATTATTGTAGGTGACTTTAATATTCATGTGGACGTTGATAGTGACAGCCTTGGTACTGCTTTTATCTCGCTGTTAGATTCAATTGGCTTCTGTCAGAATGTTCAGGAACCAACTCACTGTTTTAACCATACCCTCGATCTGGTCCTGACCTACGGCATTGAAGTAGAACATTTATCAGTCCACCAACAGAATTCCTTCCTATCAGACCATTACTTGTTAACCTTTGAATTTTTTCTTCTGGACTACACTCCATCAGGTAAATCCATGTACACTAGATGTTTATCTGAAAGTGCTGTAGCCAAGTTTAAGGATATAATTCCATTAGCTTTTAATTCAATACCTAATATCAATATACTTGAGGGCTCAGACTTCAGTCCTACTCAAATTGATAATTTGGTAGATAGCACTGCAGACTCTCTGCGAGCATCTCTAGACTCTGTTGCTCCTCTAAAAAAGAAGATAGTAAAGCATAGAAAGCTGGCTCCATGGTATAACCCTCACACCCGCAGTTTAAAGCAAGCAGCAAGAAGATTTGAAAGGAAGTGGCGTTTAACCGGTCTGCAAGAGTCCCGCCTGGACTGGCATGATAGTTTGAAAGCTTATAGGAAGGCTCTCCGTAAGGCCAGAGCAGCTTATTATTCATCATTAATAGAGGAAAATAAAAACAACCCCAGGTTTCTTTTCAGCACTGTAGCCAGGCTGACAGAGAGCCACAGCTCTATTGAACCATCTGTTCCCATAACCCTCAGTAGTACTGACTTCATGAGCTTCTTTAATGAGAAGATTATAACTATTAGGGAGAAAATCAGTCACACTGTGCCTTTGACTGAAACTGCTTTGTCTTTAAACACAGGAAGCTGTCACGATTCCCTGTTGATTCCCTGTGTTCCCCTTGTTTTCCCCATCCTTGTATTTCTTGTGTTATCATGTCAGTCTCTCCTTGTTGATCTGTGTTTGTGTGTGTGGGCGTGGCACACCTCCCTGGTCCCTCCTGGATAATCACAGATGAAGCACACCTGCCATTCTTCAGCACACCTGCCTTCCATCAGTTCATCACTTCAACTGCATATAACCCTGGCTTTCCTCCCGCGCTTTGTCAGATCGTTTGTTCTGCTACTTGGTAGTTTACATTCGGACCTCCACAACTACAACTACTCCTTGTGTTTCCTGTTGATTTCCCAGCCAATCTCTGACCTCTGATCCTCTTGTGCCCAGGTTCATCATCATCATCTCCTGCCATATTCCTGCTTGCCTGCTCTCCACGATCCACGGACAGTCCACATTCCGTGCCACCACCGTCTAATCCGCCTACTGCTTCACCTCAGCCATTTCCTCCACCTCACTGGGCCTTCCCCTTTTCGTCACACATCCCAAATAAATTCACTTTTTGCCAGCCTTGTCTGAGACTGCATTTTGGGTCAGCACCTGTGTTAACATGACAGAACGATCTGACCAGAACTTTGACCCAGCGGTCTCGGATGAGCTTCTTCAAGCCTCCTCGGAGCTCCGCCAAGCCCTCTCCTCCCAGGGACCCCTCGTTGGCCAACATGACCGTGTTCTTTGGGAAGTAGTGGAGACTTTGAGAGGTTTGACTGCTACTGTGTCCAGAATTGAGAACCAGGTTAGTTCTGCCCAAACCCAATCAGTTCCAGCTAATCCCAGCCTCTCTATTCCTAGCCCACCTTCCGCTATGACTACCAATCTGTCCAGAGAGCCATATGTCCCAGCACCTGAGCGCTATGATGGTGATCTGGGGTCTTGTCAGTCTTTTTTGCTTCAGTGCTCCCTCGTATTTGATCTACAGCCACAGACTTACGCTACAGATAAGTCCAAGATTGCTTTCATTGTTGGGTTGCTAACGGGGAAAGCTAGAGCTTGGGGTGCTGCTGTTTGGAATGAGTCCCCGTTGATTAACTCTTCCTATGCCAGTTTTGTGACAGAGATGAAAAAGGTTTTGACCACCCGTTAAAGGCAAAGCTGCCAGTCAGCGTCTATTGTCTCTTCGCCAAGGCGCCCGCAGTGTAGCCGAGTATTCGGTTGAGTTCAGAACAGTTGCAGCAGAGTTAGGCTGGAATGATGAGGCACTCCAGGGGGTTTTTCTTAAGGGGTTAAGTGAAGCAGTTAAGGATGAGTTGGCTGCCAGAGATGAGTCCGACAGTCTGGATAACTTTATTGCCTTAGCCATTAGGCTAGATAATCGCCTGCGAGAGCGTAGTAGGGAGAAAGTTGGCCGTCCTGTCCCCTGGATCTCCTCCTCGTCTCCTGTACCCGCACCTTTTCCCAGGGTGGGTTCCGAAGCACCGCCCACATCCAGTTTGGCCACCAGTAACCCTTCCAGCTCTGAAGAGGAACCCATGCAGTTGGGCCGGAACCGTCTCTCCCCAGCGGAACGTCTGCAGAGAGTTCGAGCTAGAGTGTGCATTTACTGTGGACAGGCAGGACACTTCCTGGTTTCCTGTCCCCTGCGGTTAAAAGAGAAGACTCATCAGTAGCAGTCAGGGTTCTGGTGAGTCAATCTTCTGTCTCTTTGTTTCCCCGGACTCGTATTCAACTAGATGCCACTATTATGATTAACTCTCAGACTCTCTCCCTCCTCGCCCTAGTGGATTCAGGGGCAGATGAGAACTTGCTTGATTCCAACCTGGTAGCTCAAGCTGGCATTCTGGTTGAGCCACTCTCCACTCCTGTGGATGCTAAAGCTCTTAATGGAAAACTTCTCGCTCAGGTCACTCATCGCACAGAGTTCCTTCATCTCCTACTCTCTGGTAACCATCGTGAAACCATCCAGTTCCATGTGTTGCCTTCCACTCGGGCCCCCATAGTCCTTGGTTTGCCCTGGCTTCAAAAGCACAATCCACACATTGACTGGTCAGCGGGAAAAGTGGTGAGTTGGAGCTCATTTTGCCATGCTTCGTGTCTGCAGTCTGCTCTCACACCTGTTAAAACGGAGTCTCCCCCCTCTGCTCCTGAGCCTCCTGATTTGACAACCATTCCTTCTGTCTACCATGACTTAGGAGAAGTTTTCAGTAAACAACGAGCTCTATCTCTGCCTCCTCATCGTCCTTATGACTGTGCCATTGATCTCCTCCCAGGTGCTCCTCTGCCCTCTAGTCGACTGTATAACCTGTCTCGTCCAGAGAGAGAGACTATGGAAAAATACATTCATGACTCTTTGGCCGCAGGAATCATACGTCCCTCCTCTTCTCCTCTGGGTGCTGGGTTCTTCTTTGTATCCAAGAAAGACAAGACTCTGCGGCCATGCATTGACTACCGCGGACTTAACAGCATCACCATAAGGAACAAATATCCTTTGCCCTTAATCAGTTCTGCTTTTGAGTCTTTACAGGGAGCCACCATCTTCTCCAAATTGGACCTGCGGAATGCTTACCACCTTGTCAGGATCAGAGAAGGAGACGAATGGAAGACAGGCTTCAACACTCCCCTAGGCCACTTTGAATACATGGTAATGCCTTTCGGTCTCACCAATGCTCCTGCTGTTTTCCAGGCCTTAGTTAATGATGTCCTCCGTGATTTTCTCAATCGATCAGTCTTCGTCTATTTGGATGACATTCTCATCTTCTCTAGGAGTATAGAGGAACACGTTCAGCATGTCAGACAAGTCCTCCAGAGACTCTTGGACAACAAGCTGTTCGTGAAGGCTGAGAAGAGCGAGTTCCATGTGTCTTCAGTGGCTTCCCTGGGATACATTATCGAGAGCGGGCAAGTGAAGACAGACCCAACCAAGACACAAGCCGTTGTGGAGTGGCCCAGACCAACTTCTCGTAAACAGCTTCAACAGTTCCTTGGTTTTGCCAACTTCTATCGCCGATTCATCAGAGACTATAGTCGTGTTGCTGCTCCCCTTTCCAAACTCACATCCCCAATACTCCCCTTTTCCTGGACTCCAGAAGCTGAAGCTGCTTTCAGTGATCTCAAGAGACGTTTCACCTCGGCGCCAATCCTCATCCACCCAGACCCGTCACGCCAGTTTGTTGTAGAAGTGGACGCTTCTGATACAGGGGTAGGAGCAGTCCTCTCTCAACGTGCTGCTTCTGATCAGAAGCTACACCCCTGTGCCTTCTTCTCCCGTCGGCTGTCACCTGCCGAGCGAAACTATGATATTGGTAATCGTGAGCTTCTTGCTGTTAAACTGGCCTTGGAGGAATGGAGACACTGGTTGGAGGGGGCAGAGCAGCCATTTATTGTTTGGACCGATCATAAGAATCTGTCCTATATTCAAACAGCCAAACGCCTCAACTCTCGTCAGGCCCGGTGGGCATTATTCTTTGGTCGATTTAACTTCACCCTAACCTATCGTCCTGGATCCAGTAACATCAAGCCCGATGCTCTCTCCCGCCAGTTTCAGTCTGAAGAAGCTCCCGTCGCTCCATCTACCATCCTGCCTCCATCCTGTGTGGTAGCAGCTGTGACCTGGGAGATAGAGGATGTTGTAAAAAGGGCTCAGCAACACCAACCAGACCCTGGTCTAGGTCCAGCTAACCGTCTCTTTGTCCCAGACGCGGTACGCTCTCAAGTTCTCCAGTGAGCACACGAGTCCCGATTTGCCTGTCATCCTGGGATCAGCCGCACCCTGTCACTCCTGCAACAGTATTTTTGGTGGCCCACCATGGTCACAGACAGTCGGGCATTTGTTTCTGCTTGTTCCGTGTGTGCTAGGGGGAAGGCATCACACAAACCACCTGCTGGTCTACTGCGTCCTTTATCTGTTCCAGGACGACCTTGGTCTCACATTGCAGTAGATTTTGTTACTGGACTGCCTCCTTCGCAAGGTAAAACTGTCATCCTGACCGTTGTGGATAGGTTTTCTAAGGCTGTGCATTTTGTGGCTCTTCCTAAACTTCCCTCTGCCCTTGAGACAGCCGAACTCCTGGTGCTTCATGTTTTTCGACTTCACGGTATTCCCTTGGACATTGTCTCTGACCGTGGTCCTCAGTTCACCTCTCAGGTTTGGAGGGCATTCTGTCAGGCCCTTGGAGCGTCTGTGAGTTTGTCTTCTGGTTTTCATCCACAGACCAATGGGCAAGCAGAACGAGCCAACCAGGACTTGGAGGCAGCTCTCCGTTGTGTGTCTGCCAGGAACCCCAGTTCTTGGAGTGTCCATCTTCCCTGGATTGAATATGCTCACAACTCACTAAAAAGTGCAGCCACAGGTATGACCCCATTTGAATGCTCTCTGGGTTACTTACCACTGCTGTTTCCTGCCCAAGAAGGTGAGGTTGCTGTTCCCTCAGTCCAGGCCCATCTTCGCCGGTGTCGTAGGCTCTGGAGGGATGCTCGCTCTGCTCTACTCCGTTCTGGAGACCGCAATCGCCGTTATGCCGACCGTCTTCGAACACCAGCCCCCAGTTATCAACCAGGTCAGAAAGTTTGGCTCTGTTCTAAGGACATTCCGTTAAAGACGGATTCTAGGAAGCTCTCCCCTCGTTACATTGGTCCCTACGAGGTTGACAGTGTCATTAATCCCTCTGTTGTGAAGCTCAAGCTGCCACGGTCTATGAAAATTCATCCAACTTTTCATGTGTCTCTACTGAAGCCTGTCTCTGTCAGCCCATTATGCCCGCCAGCCATTCTCCCGCCACCCGCCCGGATTGTGGATGACCATCCTGCCTTTACAGTCCGGCGGCTGCTGGATGTGCGTCGTAGGGGCCGGGGCTTCCAATACTTGGTTGACTGGGAGGGATATGGCCCAGAGGAGAGGAGCTGGGTTTCTCGTCAGCTTATTTTAGATCCCTCTCTAATGCGGGACTTCTATCAGTGGCATCCTGACAAGCCTGGTAGGCCACCTGGAGGTGCCCGTTGAGGGGGGGGTACTGTCACGATTCCCTGTTGATTCCCTGTGTTCCCCTTGTTTTCCCCATCCTTGTATTTCTTGTGTTATCATGTCAGTCTCTCCTTGTTGATCTGTGTTTGTGTGTGTCGGCGTGGCACACCTCCCTGGTCCCTCCTGGATAATCACAGATGAAGCACACCTGCCATTCTTCAGCACACCTGCCTTCCATCAGTTCATCACTTCAACTGCATATAACCCTGGCTTTCCTCCCGCGCTTTGTCAGATCGTTTGTTCTGCTACTTGGTAGTTTACATTCGGACCTCCACAACTACAACTACTCCTTGTGTTTCCTGTTGATTTCCCAGCCAATCTCTGACCTCTGATCCTCTTGTGCCCAGGTTCATCATCATCATCTCCTGCCATATTCCTGCTTGCCTGCTCTCCACCGATCATCCCCGGACAGTCCACATTCCGTGCCACCACCGTCTAATCCGCCCACTGCTTCACCTCAGCCATTCCCTCCACCTCACTGGACCTTCCCCTTTTCGTCACACATCCCAAATAAATTCACTTTTTGCCAGCCTTGTCTGAGACTGCATTTTGGGTCAGCACCTGTGTTAACATGACAGAAGCATAGGACTCATTGAAGAACTTGATGTATACTTGGACTGCTTTTCTCCCATAGACCTCCACAAACTGACTTCATTGATTTCCTCATCTAAGCCTTCTACTTGTCTCTTAGATCCCATCCCAACTTCACTGCTTAAAGAAGCTTTACCGTTACTGAGCACCTCTTTACTGAACATGATCAACTTATCTTTGCTGTCAGGCTATGTACCTCAGTCATTTAAAGTAGCCGTAATCAAACCTTTTCTGAAGAAGCCTGGTCTTGATCCAGAGGTTTTAGCCAACTATAGACCAATATCCAACCTTCCTTTTCTCTCTAAGATCCTTGAGAAAGCAGTGTGCAGTCAGCTGTGTGACTTCCTCCAGAACAATAATCTATTTGAGGACTTTCAGTCAGGATTTAGAAAATATCATAGCACCGAGACCGCTCTGGTGAAAATTACTAATGACCTGCTAATTGCGTCAGACCATGGACTCGTCTCAGTACTTGTCTTGTTAGATCTTAGCGCTGCTTTTGATACTATTGACCACCATATCCTGTTGCAGAGATTAGAACATTTAACTGGCATCAGAGGAACTGCTTTAAGCTGGTTCAAATCCTACTTATCAGATCGATCACAGTTTGTTCACATTAATGATGAGTCCTCCATGCAGTCCATAGTCAGTTATGGAGTTCCTCAAGGTTCTGTGCTTGGGCCTATTCTATTTACTTTATATATGCTTCCTTTAGGCAATGTTATCAGGAAACACTCCATAAACTTTCACTGTTATGCAGATGATACTCAGCTATATTTGTCATTTAAGTCAGACGAATCCAGCCAGTTAGCTAAACTCCAAACATGTCTTCAGGATATAAAAACTTGGATGGCGCACAATTTCTTGTTGTTAAATTCAGATAAAACTGAGGTTATTCTAATTGGCCCTGAAAATCTCAGAAATAACCTATCTAATGACTTATTTACTCTAGGTGGCTTTGTACCAGCCTCGAACACCACTGTAAGGAATCTAGGGGTAATTTTTGACCAAGATATGTCCTTCAACGTCCACATGAAACAAACAGCTAGAACAGCTTTTTTTCATCTGCGTAACATTGCAAAAATAAGGCATATTCTCTCCCAAAACGATGCAGAAAAATTAGTCCATGCATTTGTAACTTCCAGGCTGGACTATTGTAACTCGTTATTATCAGGCTGCCCTAATAAGTCTATCAGGACTCTCCAGCTGGTCCAGAACGCTGCAGCACGTGTTCTGACCAGAACCAGGAAAAGAGACCATATTTCTCCGGTGTTAGCCTCTCTGCACTGGCTCCCTGTAAAATCTAGAATAGAATTTAAAATCCTCCTCCTCACCTACAAGGCACTGAATGGTCAGGCACCATCTTATCTTAAAGAGCTAATAGTGCCTTATAATCCTGCTAGAACTCTACGCTCTCAGAATGCAGGACTACTAGCGGTTCCTAGGGTTTATAAAAGTAGAATGGGAGCTAGAGCTTTCAGTTATCAAGCTCCTCTTCTGTGGAACCAACTCCCTCTTTCAGTCCGGGAGGCAGACACCATCCCCTTATTCAAGAGTAGGCTTAAGACTTTCCTTTTTGATAGTGCTTATAGTTAGGACTGATCCAAGGTTGACTCAGGCTGCCTTGGATCAATCCTTAGTTATGCTGCTATAGGTCTAGACTGCCGGGGACTTCCTCTGACACACTGAGCTTCTCTTCTTTTTCATTTGGATGCCTCCATTAAGTCATTTTACTAACTCATCTTCTTCCCCGGAGCCCCTGTGCTCCCAGCTCCCAGGTGTCCGTGAGCTGAGGCTACTTGTTGAGAAGGAGGTGGTGTCATCCAGGCTTCGTCTGTCCTGATGGTGGTGAGATGGAGAAGAGGCGATGCTGCTCAGGTTGTATCTGTTAGGGTAGTGGAGAAGAGGATGTGTTTACTCTTCCTCCCTTTAACACATGCTGCAGATTAGTTTTGTGCCTCGTAGTCCCTGTGCGTTCTCATCTCACAGGTATCCATGGATCCAGTCTACCTGGTGGAGTAGTGGTTGTGCAGACCAGTCAGGCTTCATCTTCTGGTTCTGAGTGACGTGGTGGTGATGAGGTCATCCTGCGGAGGTTTCTCCTGTTTGGTGTGGTGGAGTGGAAGATGTGCTGCCCAGGCTTCTTCTGGTTGGCGTGGTGAAGAGGAGGACATGCTGCCCAGGCTTCTTCTGGTTAGCGTGTTGGAGAGGACGACATGCTTCTCATCCTTTGCTGATAGCTTGATGATGCTCTTCATCCCCTTGGACACTCTCATATAATTCTATATATACACACTGTATATTAGCTGTTGTTATATTGATTTGGACATTTCCATACAATTTTGTATGTTAGTGTTAATGTGTTTTCATTGTTGTTATTCTGTACACATGGCATCTATTGCACGTCTGTCCATCCTGGAAGAGGGATCCCTCCTCTGTTGCTCTCCCTGAGGTTTCTTCCGTTTCTTTTTCCCTGTTAAAAGGTTTTTTTTGGGGAGTTTTTCCTTAGTCGATGCGAGGGTCATTTGTAAAGGACAGAGGGTGTCATATCCTGTACAGATTGTAAAGCCCAATGAGGCAAATTCATAATTTGTGATATTGGGCTATACAAATAAAGTTGACTTGACTTGACATCCAGACAGAACCTGCCGCCACTCCTCACTCCCATCCATCCAGCAATGGTGATATAATGCATATACATCTTACAGATATTAAAGAGTTTGATGATTAGACGCTAATTTAAATGGCCTAAATTTAGGGCTTAATCCAGCAAACTTAATAATATTTAGTAGGATATCAGTAAAACGCTAAACCAATACTGAATAGTAAATTACTCACAATGTTCTCTGATGCCTCTCAAACTCTCAACTGCTGAACAGTACACCAAACCTTAACCAAATTTTGGTAACAGCCTAATTCTTAATTTGGTCAAGATAACCACCACTGAATTTAACTGGTCACATTGAATTGATTAATCAGATATTCATCCTTTGAACTTCGCCTTTGTTTAATCATTCATTCCATTTTTGTCACAGTGAGTCAATGTCATGTATCTTCCATCAATCTTCCTTTATTCTAGTTTTTTATTTTCTATTTTATTATTTTTGTTAGTAACCTGGTCATTTAGTTTTTCAAATTATTCATTTATTATGAGTTATTTTCTTTTACAGTAGTAGTCTGGTTATAGTTTGTCAAATAAACATCTCATTTATAAAGAACTTGGATATTTGAATTGCGTGTGTATATAAAGCAATCGAATCACTGTACACTAGGTCAAGAACTCCGTAGCACCCTGAGATTAAGAGACTCTATTAATTAATGTCAAATTCACAAGTTTTCCCTGTTTTAGCAAAACTGGGTGGCACCCTGATAATTTCTACTATTAGAGGCAATTTTTGGTTTATGATCAATAACTTAAAGATATTGTTCATAAATACATAATTTGATATTAATTAATGATTGACTAAACTGCTCTACACTATTTATGCTACACACCCTACCCACTGTGCTATAGCCAGGTTAGAACAATGAAGGGAGAAGTAAGGAGACCTCCCAGCATGCCTCTCTGCTTCCTGTTAGGAAACAGTAGCTCCTCTGTGTGTGTGTGTGTGTGTGTGTGTGTGTGAGCGATAATGTCATCCACAATCTATATCATAGGCATTTGCCAATCAGAAGCCTGTATCACGTCACCTAATGTCTATTTATGTGTCTATGTAGATCCCCCCACCTGACACACACACACACCAACATCACCAACACCAACAGCTATGAAAACGTCTAGACACTGGTGTGTCCCCCACATAGGCTGTCACTGACTGCCACTGATTTCAAGTCTGAGTCAGAGCAGTTACTCCTCTGTGTGTGTGTGTGTGTGTGTGTGTGTGTGTGTGATCGATAATGTCATCCACTCTCTATATCACTGGCATTGGCCAACAGGCAGGGTCACAGAATGTCAACTGCCACACGCACCCACCTGGGCCATTTCCATGGAGACAGCCCCTCCCTCCCCCTGCAGCAGCTTCTCTCCCCTTAGGTTGCTTTCACACCTAACCAAATGACCTCGGTTCACTTGGGGGGGCTGAAAGTTGCAACATCGTTGCATTTATTACTTAGTTCGGTTCTGCTTTCACACTGCAATTCCTGAACCGCACTTAACTTTCTGAGGGTCAACAGTCAGGTATGTAACCTCACAGACTACAAACAGGGCTGGACAGGCAATCTTGTGGTGTGCTTCGTTATATTATTTGAGGGAATGCTACAACGTTAACGTTGCCTACCTACATACTAGTGAACGCAACCGTCACTAATGCTAACGTAGTTCGTCAGGGATTGAAGCTGTTAATTTAAGGACTGTGACTGTTGATAGTTAGGAATAATTTTGTTTAAATACGTCAAATTGTGAATTTATGGGTTATGTTGTTCAGACGATTGAGCTAAGCTAGCTAACTGCTAACGGTGGTCACTCGTTGTTTGATTTGGTCTGGAGTGCACACTGTACTTGCTCTACATGCACTACATACATTTGTATTGTACACGTTTTCAAGCGGCCCAGAGTTCGTTTGTTTGGTCTGCACCAGTTTGTATAAGCTTTCACACCTGCCCAAACGAAGTGGACTATCTGAGGAAACGAACTCTGGTCCGTTAAAAGTGGACCAAACGAGGACAGTGTGAAAGTGACCTTAGACTCCCATTCAGTTGAACTGAGTCGGACCCTGCCAAACTCCTCTCCATTACTCAAAAACAGTAATGAGTACAGCTTTGATTTTTAGATGAGAGATGGCAGGAGCTCGTGAGGATCACAGCGGTGAAAATTTTATGTCTGTACTCTACTCAAGGCTGACAGTGGCATTTTTCCCAAAAGAGGAGTTGCTCGTTTTTCAGGATTTTCTTCTGAAAATTAACATTGCAGCCTGTGGAGGAGTTTCTGGAGTTGTCGTCCTAATTAGGGGCATGGAGCCAAAACTATAAATTTCACAGACACCAGGGGCACATCGCTACGATCGGCATGAGATTTCCAATATTTCGCTCTAAAAATTATGTTTGTGGGCTGTACGGAGCCCTCACAATCGCGATTTCAAAATATTTTTTCAGATGATTCAGAAACTGCCTTACACTCTAGGTGTGTAGTTCTCCCACTCTAGTGCACGCAATAGAAAGTTTTCATGGTCTGAAAGAAAGTGAAATGCTGAAGAAACAATACATTTCATGAAAAAAATATGATTATTAAGATGTAGTCAGGTAAATTTGCTGCATTTTCAAAGTTAAATGGAGTTTCTAGGTGAAAGGAAATAGTTTCAAACGTGTAAATTTCAGAGGATTTGAAGATTTTCTTTATTGAGTTGCATTGTTAAAAAATATATGAATAAAGCGGAATATTTTAAAATATTGTAAATATTAAAAAGTTGAATAGTTTGATAGTTGAATGGTTTCTGTATCTGAAAGTATGCTGAAGTAGTTAGAGTCCAAAAAACGTACGGAAGAAATAGTTGAAGTAGTTGAAGTTGAATAAAGAAACAGGAAATGTTTTGTAATTTCCTGTTTTACAACTTAATCAGGACAGACTAATAAGATTAAAAGAGACAGCTGGAAAGTGCGATAACATTTATTGTGCGAACAATAATTTATTTGGCGCTCAGACATAGTGACTGATCTAGGGAAGAGATGCTGGCATCTGAGAAGATTTTCTCCTCCGGGCCTAGACACTGGTGGTGGGAGAGCATGGGGCCATCTGCTGAGGGATGTCCGGTTGAAGGACCCACTGACGACAGCCAGTATCTTGAGAAGGTGGTGACGGGGTGGAGGTGGGCTGGAGTTATAGTTGGCTGACAGCAAGAAGACAGCAGAGAGAGAGAACACTTTTAAATTTCACAGCTAATGACTGATTGGTGAAAGAGAAAGGAGGATGGCCGACTGATTGGATGCTTAGGTGACAAGGGTGGAGCGAGAGGATAGTGAGAGAACTGTGAAGAGGGTTGTATGTGGGCTTAGAGAGATAGTCTTCCTGTCTGAATTTTCCCTTAGCTCCATTAAAACAATGAACTGGTAGTAGATTTACAGATATTTTCAGTAATTTTAGGTATTCTGTTAAAAATTACATTGAATTAACCGTAATTGAAGATTACATAAACATTGTTTTTTAATGACAATTTGTTGTATTTGTACATCTTGGATTTTCTGTATGTTTTTACAGGTTTACCACCATTTTCCATGAGCCATTTTAGTAACTGTAAATCAACAGATTTGGCCGTAATGTAAATATTTACTTTTAGAATGATAAATAATTACCAATAATGTAATATAACATAATAACATTATTGCTATGTTTTTTTAAAGTTATTCAAATGTAATTTTACAGATCCTTCTTGATAATAATAATGAAGAAATGTCCGTAAAAGTACAGAAATCTGTAGTGTTTTCCATAATATTGCAGGTCATTAAGCATGTGTAGATAAGATTAAGATTTTATGTTTTCTTTAGAGGTAATGAGTAGTCATTCACTGTACTTTGCTCGATAAAGACTGCTTAGACTGCTGCTTAGTATATTTTTTTACAGAAAGTGCACTTTAAATGTAATTTTACAAAAAGTATTCTGCATTATTACAGATTTTTGAACAATAAAATGCCTGTATTTTTACAGATGTTGGGAGTAAGTTAAATTGTTACCATTTTTATGGAATACATTCCATTGTAATTTTGGTATAAAATGTTTTTTCTAGAAAATATCACCATTTTCAAGACAATAACGTAAACCTTTACACATAAAATTACAAAATATTAACCATAATAAGATGACATTATTATTGTTTTTAAAGCTAAATTAACAGCTCTTTTGCATATACAAATGTCATTTTACAGCGTTTTCCTCATAATTGTAATGAAGAAATGTGTATAGCCTATAATTACAGAACATGCTGCATGTAATTGAACAAACTGATTTACAGTCCAAACCAGATCTTTGTGTGTGTGTGTGTGTGTGTGTGTGTATATATATATATATATACTTACGTATGTATTATTGCCAAAAGTATTCGCTCACCTGCCTTGACTCGCATATGAATTTAAGTGACATCCCATTCCTAATCCATAGGGTTCAATATGACATCTGTCCACCCTTTGCAGCTATAACAGCTTCAACTCTTCTGGGAAGGCTATCCACAAGGTTTAGGAGTGTGTTTATGGGAATTTTTGACCATTCCCATAAAGTTTGGAGCATGGAGTTGTCCAAAATGTCTTGGTATGCTGAAGCATTCAGAGTTCCTTTCACTGGAACTAAGGGGCCAAGCTCCTGAAAAACAACCCCACACCATAATCCCCCCTCCACCAAACTTTACACTTGCAGGCACAATGCAGTCTGACAAGTATCGTTCTTCTGGCAACAGCCAAATCCAGACTCATCCATCAGATTGCCAGATGGAGAAGCACGATTCGTCACTCCAGAGAACACATATCCACTGATCTAGAGTCCAGTGGTGGCGTGCTTTACACCACTGCATCCGACGCTTTGCATTGCACTTGGTGATGTATGGCTTGGATGCAGCTGCTTGGCCATGGAAACCTATTCCATGAAGCTCTCTGTGCACTGTTCTTGAGCTAATCTGAAGGCCACATGAAGTTTGGAGGTCTGTAGTGACTGACTCTGCAGAAAGTTGGCGACCTCTTCGCACTATGCACCTCAGCATCCGCTGACCCCGCTCCGTCAGTTTACGTGGCCTACCACTTCATGGCTGAGTTGCTGTCGTTCCCAAACACTTGCACGTTCGTATAATACAGCTGACAGTTGGCTGTAGAATATTTAGGAGTGAGGACATTTCACGACTGGATTTGTTGCACAGGTGGCATCCTATCACAGTCCCACGCTGAAATTCACTGAGCTCCTGAGAGCTACCCATTCTTTCACAAATGTTTGTAAAAGCAGTCTGCGTGCCTAGGTGCTTGATCTTATACACCTGTGGCCATGGAAGTGACTGGAACACCTGATTCTGATTATTTGGATGGGTGAGCAAATACTTTTGGCAATATAGTACATGTCCTCCTGAGAACCAAGGGAAAAAAGTGTCTCACAATTTCTATTTTTGTGTGATTTCCTATCTATTTGGGCCTAAAAAACACCTTACCTAATTTTCATTTTTTTGAATATATTTTTTATTTTAATTTCACAGCATGTCCACTATAGAGGACAACAGGACGATATCCATGTGAAAATAGTTAAAAATAACTAAATACAGAAAATGAGGAATAAAGGAGCAGATTATATCTTTTGGGTGATATTCACCCAAGAACACATTCAATTTGTTGTTGCTTGCAAGGACAAAATGTACGTAATAATACACTTCAATGTAATGTAAAGCATGTATTCAATTCAACAGTGAACTATAAATATATAGAACATGAGTAGTTCTGCTTTTCTTCTTCCTCTGGATATTTTAGCTGTGATAATCCTGGAAGCATGTTTTCTTTTTGGTTATGTAGAGGAACATTTGGTGCACCTGATGTATGTCTTGCCATTGCAGCCCTTGTTCCTGCATCTTTCTGCATGTTTAATGCCCATCATCTCTGGCATGTGCCTGGCTCCTAGTCTACACACAGATGGCTCTGGTTGTGGGATTCTTGTTTTGGTTGGTGGCTGATACTCTTCCTCACTGTCTTCACTGCTGTCATCAAATGAAGGACTATCCAGCAGCTCTTCAGCCAGGTGGAGTTTAAAGTCCAGGTACTGCTGTGTGTTCTTAGCTGGTTGATTCAGCGCTTTACTGTCAGACTTCTTGGTCCTGGTTGACATGCGGTAGAAGCTCAGCATTCGGTCACAGAGGTCTACGCCACCCATGTTGTCATTATATTCCCTGATTACTGCTGGCCTTCTCACCTGGACATGACCTTTGACTTTGTTGGACCATCTGCTACAGATATCCTCTGGATCTTTCCCATAGACAGTAGAGGCCATCAGAACTGGTTTATTATCAAACCATTTTGTCACTGCCAGCTCGGGCCCCCTCCGGACCAACATCACTGAAGCTCCTCTCCCGTCTTTTCTTAGCTGATTATCTCCTGGCAGCTGACATTGCTTTGGAACCCTGTTCTTCATAATGGTTCCAGTTGCTGGAAGACCCTTTGAGAGCAAAGTGTCCATGAGATGGATCGTTGTGAAATATCAATCAAAGAACACATAAGTTCCTGTAGGAACTGACTCAACCATTCGCAAGACTGCTTCAGCTCCAACTCCCAGTCTTTGGCCCCTGAATGTGTTCTTGCCCTGATAGACCTCAAAATCCAGGACCAGACCGTTTGGCGAGGCAAGTACAAAAACCTTTAGGCCAGTAGGGTTTGGCTTTCCTGGCACATATTGCCTGACTGGGCGGCGGCCCGTGAACGGGATGAATTGCTCATCAACGCACACCTTGTCACACCTTGGAAGGCTGAGACAACCTTGCCTCACACGGTCAAGCAATGGTCTGACTCTCCAAAGAATGTCTAACTCCTTTACCTCTTCAGTTACATCCAGGTCATTGACAATCTTGAGTGAGCTCCTGAGCTTGTAGAATCTATCCCTTGTCATTTTCCTGCTCATAACTGGCACTTTAGTTTTTTTTAGCCCAAAACATTTTGACTCTGGGATAGCCAAGACAGGCCATGTGTACTGATATACCAAAGAAAATCTTGATTTCTTGGGCAGTGGTATTCAGTGACACTCCTGTAGTTTGCATCTGTCTTTGATTTGTAAAAGCCGCCAGGTCCTCAAAGATTTTGTCATCAATGTACTGTGAAAAGTACTGGATTGGACTCCAGTATTCATGGATTTTAGGGTCATCTTGATAGGCAGGAAGCACAGGTAGCACAGGTTCTAATCTGTTATGATGGATGGAAAAAAAAACAAATTCAAGTTAATAAAAGGAGTATCAGTTAATTTTTTCACATCAATTTGGATTAATGCAGTAATTTTGGTGTCATGGATGTGATATGACTCCGTATTGACCAATTTTTATAAGCATATTTTTAGGTAATTTGCATTTATTTGACAGCATTTACACATAGCACAAATATTACAGTAATCTAACATGATGACAAAATGTAATACTAAATAACAAATAAATCAGCCTGAAACAAAATAAAACATACAAGTTAGTCCTGGCCCACAGAGCACAACGACTTTCCTGCTCCCACTCTGCCTGTGACTCAGATTCTCCTGCATCTTCTTCCTCTCCTTCTTCATCATCTTCACCTATCACAGGCTGATACTCATCCTCCTCATCCTTTTCCTCATCTGAAAGCTCCAAATCTGAATCTCCCTCTACTATCCGGTATAGAGTACTCTCTGCTTCATTTCTTTCTCCTACAACAATGTGCAGTCATAAAATACATTAAAATGGTCCTGGTGTCCACTACAGTTGACATTCATTAAATGCCTGTTATTTCAAAACAGAAATAATGAAGATGTTTTCAGTAAAAATATTGTTATAAAATATATATTAAGAATATTTGACTTACCTATCCTCTTTCCATAAAATGTGGTTGTTGGTATGGCAGCCATTGAGACAGAGGAAAAAAGTCAAGTTCCCAGCATGCAAACCCATCACATGACACATCACTGCAAAGCCCAGGATGTCCCCTACAGAAAACTATAGGGCTTGGCAGGGTAACTCCAAATATTTCAGTAAGATACAGGTGAACAAAATGTCCACTATAATGGACATAAATGAATGGGCTGGGTCTCAGGAGGATATACAGACAAATTACAGACATGTTCAGGATAAAATGCAGTCACAAAATTTATAGGAATAAACAAAAATACAACAAATAAGCAACAAAAAAACAAAAGCAAATTTAACATGCTTTATTTTCTTTTATGTAAACCCATGAGTGAACTGTATATTGTTTCATGTTTGTATGTACTTGTCTCATATTTGTATCTTCTTGCGTGCTTGCTTTTTGCCATGAAAAAGAGCTAATAAAAAAAAAAATAAAAGCACTTGAGGTCCACACAGACATCTTATTTTGGTTGCTTTGGGATTGAACCTTTCTTAATTTTTAATATATGACATCAATATGGTTTTGAAAACAATATTTGATCGTTGATCAGCAAATTTGGACCAATTTGGCTATAATTATGATAAGATTGATTACATCAATTTTGCCTAGGCTTAATTACCCTTCTTCCAGTTACGGTAAAAATGTGGTTACAGCATAACACTGTTTTTGCATTTCAAAATAAAACACTATAGTACAGAAATGATTGGAAAAAGAGATTGCATTACAAAATTAGGGTTTTATGAGTCAATGAGTCAAAAGAATGCCCATCTCGTTAAATAAAAGGGAAAGGGAACAGAAACAAAACATCTCCAGCTGACGTTTAGCTCTCATATGAGGTCAGAATTTGCTTTAAGTCTGCTCTAATAAATAGCCTAAATGTTTTCTCTCAGATATAGAGGCAGGCATTAGTACAGGTTTGGCAGATCGTTCACATCCTTGTTGGCAGTTGCACAGTAAAGCACACAGAGAGGACTTATTAGAATAAGCGGCTCCTCTTCCTGTAGCTTCTCATCATAAATCTTTTTTTCTGCAGGTATCCTCCCCACCCTGAAGTGCTTTCAACGGCTAAAGTTCTAACGTGTTTGTCTTCAGCAGCTTTGCCTTCCAGCAATTCTGTTCATAACTTTTTTGGACAGAATTTCTAGGTGTAGCCGAGGCTTTGAGGGGTCTGGTTTGGCGGCCTCAGTATTACGCTCCTATTTTTTGCATATGATGTGGTTTTGTTGGATGTATCAAGCCACGATCTTCAACTCTCGCTGGAGCGGTTCGCAGCCGAGTGTGAAGCGGTTGGCATGAAACTCGGCAGATTACAGTATGTAACATGCAACATGCACTCAGCACATTACATACACCCGTCCACACCACCTTGGTATAGTGCTGTTACTTATTTACGCATTGCTTTAAAATAAATACAAATATGTATTGCACCATACGCACGTCTCTGTCCCCAGTTATTGTCTTGGAAAATCTAGTCCTTTAAAAGTGCACTAATTGCATGTCGATACCTGACATTTATTCAGTTGTTTCCTTGCATTGTAATGCACAACTTTGCATGGGCTACTGCATGTTGAGAAAAATTTTTTGAAAGAGGGATATGTTATGGTATAAATTACCATGGAGATTTATTCTGAGGAGCTAGTCTGCTCTAGACCAGACTATGTACCAGGATCTATTTAATCTCATCCCTGATCTCAGTCAGCAGTCAGTTATTTCACTGTCTACTACACAATGTTATCACATTCAAACTACAGGCTTTTTAATCCGACGGGCCAAACTTGTCCAGATTATATAACTAAATTCATTATATTTACTTCCGCCAAAGCGGTTATGTTTTCACTGGGGTTTGTTTATTTATTTGTTTGAATGTTTGTTGGTTTGTAAAATAACTCAAAAAGTTGTGGAAGGATTTTGACGAAATTTTCCTGACCAAGACATCTAACCTCTGGCGCCCTGCAGTCTGGCCAGAGACAACATCCTGTGTTTACATAGGTGGCTTCACCCTTTTTGATCAGCTTCACATTATTCTCTAAGGTGGTAAAAATTCCACTTTAAAACAGAACATCACCCCTGGATAGTGGGCCAAGAGGCTCTCCCCTTTACATTCCCTGCAAGATTCACCACTTAGAGTCAGACCTGGCATCTGCAATAACTAAATTTACATCTTTTACACTCCAGAGACCTGGAATGCAGAAAATCACAACCCAGCAGGAAGGAGCAGGAGTGAGTTCTGTTACTGACTGAAATTCCTGATTAAAGTTTATACTGCCTCTTCCCAAATAACAGGACACGTTAAAACATCTTGGATTTTCAGCTTCATCAAACTAAGTCATGTTCACCCCGGATACGAAGAGAAACGATTCTAAGAATTTGGACTGCATACTCTCTCAGTGAAATTGATATAACTCTTATTACTAAGCTGTCTTGATACTGTATTTACGCACATTGTTTCATCAAATTATATCATGGCCTTCACAGCTATTAATAAGGATATGATTGTTGGTGTGTTGTTTTGTTCTTATTACTAGTAGTAGTTTTATTAATCAAATGAATGAGTGAATGATCAGTTAATCAGTTGTATGTCTATGCATGAGTATTGAAAATGAGGTTTTATTTTGTTATATGCACTGAAAATTCATAGATATTGGCCATGGTGATGGAATATGAGACCTCCGTTCTTTAATTCAAAAGTAAGAGGAGACACATGCAAATCTGGTCATCTCCACCCCTCGTGACGCCCTGCTGGCAGTTCAAGTTTTGAGTTGCCCTTCTTCTTAGTTAACTTTCCCTTCTTTGTAGTACTTTTTCTGCCACTTTAGTTTCCTTTTCATGTTAAGCTTAATTTTCCTCGTGTGCACAACTCGTTCTAAGCTTATACGCTCTTACTTTACTACTACTTTCATCAAGTTAAGATTTTTCACTAGTTCTTCGCTTATCCTGAAGTGCAGCTCGAACCTTTTATAATTTTTGTAAAGTTTACGCATGGACCTTTGCTAATTTTTGTTGCGTTAAGAATAACCTTGGAAATAGTTCTGACAGGCCATCTGAGCTATCATCATTTTATTCAACCAACAAAGCCTCAAGAAACTTTGATCGGACAATCACCCAGAACCAGATCCGCCACGTCTTTGCCTTCTGACGCACGCTGCCAGCGCCTCAGACATCGCAAACCTCAACATCGCACGCAGTCTGCAGTTCCAGAGAGCGGGCTCATCGGAACCATGGACAAGTGAGTAGAATCGTAATCTGGCGACAGTCCCCTGGAGTCACCTGTCCACGTGCACGTAAGCAGTAGCACGACAACACGGCTTGGTTTTGGGTTGATGTCTGATAGAATTTCTTCGCCCAATTCTTCCTTCCCAATCTAAATTAAATCCAAGTCATTTTATTATTAACTTTCCCCGTTTTCCACTTAGTCTGTTCATCACAGTCACACACCATCACCATCGCCTCCAGGTTATTTTCTTATTAGGCAACTCACCATTTTCATTAATTCAGCCTGTTTTATTATGCTCATCATTTCATCACAGTTATTATAATCAATTGTTCACTTCACTTGTTGTTCACTGTTTTGTGTTAAAATAAATATCACATATCGCATCCAAGTCATTGTTTGTGGTAATATTCATTTAGTTATAGATCCATGTAACTAAAATAATTCAGGATTTCAGAAGAGGTTGATATACACCAGTTAGAATTCATTAGTAATTTTCCATCATTTTACACCATTAATTGCCTCCAGATTAATGAGTCTACTAATCAAATTAATGGAGGTGGTGCCCCGAATTTGATGATCATCTTATAATTCAACCAAAATGTAGTAATGCTAACCTGCGTTAACACAGTCCTCTGCAGTAAATCTAATTGGACAAATGGCCCGAAATGTGAAACAACTAAGCAGGTCATGGAGAAAAAAATCAAGGAAACTACTAATGCAGCCATACCTACTGATCAAAAGGCTGATAAGTTAGATTGACCATTTTTTTTAATCTGTCCAAGCTTCTCCTGTAATTCAGCAAACAAATAATCCACCAAAGAACATTGTTACAGTATTAATTTGTAACTTGAAATGGATGAAAAGGAAACATGAAAAAGACATTCTTTTCATAAACACAGTGTTTATATACATAATAGTTACAGTTGCATCGTTACATTTACACAATTCACTCATATCTGCATTTGCACTTAAATTTTCAAATGATTCATAATCAGAGTACTGCTTGGTTTTTGGAGATCTTGTGACCTATTTGAATTGTAATTGTGATGTTTCACGGAACACTGAGTGTGTATTTGTGCACTAGTTACATACACTAGGTCTGCAGTACTTTGCCTCTCTTTTTCCTCTGTCGTGGTGTTTCCTTTCCTTTTGATTTGGTCCTTTACCACCTTGTAAGCCTCCATGAGGATTTCTGCCTCCGACAGAGAAAAGTATGCTGCTCTCATCATGGTGAATCAGTGAATCTGTGATCAACGGGGTCTATTAGAGGAAGCCGTGTACTCACACACTCATCCAGGATTGGTTTCACCTGGCTTGATGAATCCGTGTCCGCTCATCCTGGCTTGGTCTTTGTGCAACTGACTGAGCCTAGACACTCTTGTTTTGGTGTCTTGGTTGAACCCAGCTCAGTCACTGACCCTGGATGTGTGAATCCTACCTTTGTGCAACGGGCCCCGGAAGGGATTGTTTTCATACACGAACATCTGCAGGCAATGCAAACACTGTGACAGCAAATGCACTCAATTATATAAACTAAACAAAAGAATACTTTACTTCCACTGTCAATTGTTAGAAATCCAAAGCCTGTAATTTACATGTTCACAAGCTAGAAAACCTACACTGTCCACTTTTAACGTAAACATTGTATCTATGCACTTATCTAACTTATACATGAGACACTTTCAAAAGAGGCTAATATTACTTTGCAGTGCACACACAGTACCGTTAACAGCAGTCACAATCATCCAAATTACAAATAAGTGTATAACATTAGCTTCAAATGAGGCTTGTGTTCACAGATCCTGATATTAGTTACTCTTGAAGTTATTCAAGGACACAAACATTAACAACAGAGCTCCGTTAACAGCAGTGCTAACACGACAGGGACATGTTTACAGGCTGTTACGCTAAGTAGAGCTGCACAGTAAAGCAACACAAAATGAAATAACTTACAGCTCTACATTTGTAGTTGTGTCACAGACACTTGGTACAGATCCATACTTCACACACAAACACACAGTGTTTCTTCTCTAAATTGTACTCAAAGTTTAAATGTATATATTTTATACATTATGTATATATAAAATTTACAACTATAAGTCACTCTGGAGTTTAAGTCGCACTGGTCAAAAAATGCATCATGAAGAAGAAAAAAAACGTATAAGTCACACTGGTGTACGGTATGTTAAAGCCAATTCATACTGGAGCGCACTGTGAGCTGCGGTGATTGTGCGCTCCGCTCACAGCTTTCACAGCAGAGCACACAGCCGTGCTGTTATTTAATGTGAAATTGCCATTAATCGAAGATTGGTGTCACATTTAATGAAACACATTATGGTTACTCAGCTACATGAAGCATAAACAACAAACTGAATAGGTTTCTGGTGTGTTAAGGCCAATTAACTGGGACAGACTGTGGTGAGCGGACCGGAATCGCTTTGAACGTCCACTCCACTCAGAGCTAGAGTGCACAGCCGTGCTCTAGTTTCCTGTGAAATTTCCATGATCGGTGTTACATTTAACATAACACATTATTGTTATTCAACTACACGAAGCATAAACAACTCCGCCAACTGCGGAGGAAGATGAGGCGCCAAATCCTCTTCTGCGTGGCTGCGGCTTGTCGACCGTTTTTGGCTGAATATTTTCAGTGGTACAGGAGTAGAAGATACCAGTAGTTGTCACAAGCCTAGAGTGTTCTCTCTCAGTTGAAGGTAATGTTTACTCCTTGGTTATGTGAGTCACCGTGAAATAACATTTAAGATCAAGTGGAATTATATATATTTATATATATATATATATATATATATATATATATATATATATATATATATATATATGAGTCGCACCTGAGTATAAGTCGCAGGACCAGCCAAACTATGAAAAAAAAAGTGTGACTTATAGTCCTGAAAACTTGGTAGTTTGTTTCATCACTTGTAGAGCCATCCTGAGACAGCCCAGGGACCATCTACAAAGTACAACACAGAACAAAAAATATTGAATAAGTTCTACATTCTACATTCATAACTGTAGCGTCATTAAATTTAACTGCTGCTGATACGACAGTACAACACTCATTTTTACAAAAAAATTATTTAATGTATCTTTTATGAATTATTGGTTGATTTTTATGTAAATCATATTCAGTAGCTCATACAGTATGAACTGTATCATCATCAAATTTAGCTCACACACCTCCCCCCCTTGCTGCTGACACCACAACATTCATTTTGACAAAAAAAAAAAAAAAAAGACCACTATGGTCATTTTTGTCCATTTGAGCAAGTTTTTCATCTGTCTGTCATTTGGCTGTGTTAGTGCATATGGCACAAATTATTGGAAGAAAGCCTCTTTCCTGACACATTTTGGAATTCAATTTTTATAATAGAGCACTAGAACACTGGTGAAAAAAAATGACTACCCACTTGTGCCTTTAAGGCAAAAATGTCCACTTCCAAAAACTACTTGCTTTAAACTGCTTGACACATCCTCAGCTTTTCTGGCATCCCAGAGCACAACATTTACAGGCCTTTAGCTGTGAGCAGCGAGAGCCCTGGCAGTAGTTTAAACAGAGCACTCCACTGGTGCCCTGGCAGAGCAGGTTACCTGCAAATTCTCAGTAGTTTTCCTTCGGGGTAGGGTTTCCTTGCAGTCAGTTACTGTTTTTTTATTATTGTTATGATAACTAATTTTCTGCTTTAGGCCTGCGCTTGTGCAAAATGTGTCTACATCAGCAGCAGCGTCAACATTCTCTATATCCATGTTTTAATTATTTTACTGGGACTCTGGGAAAATATACACTTATATAAAGATAGATTTTATATGAGATGTGATTTATATCTTTTTGTTTTTATACATATTATTTATTATATTATTTCATCATAATCAACTAAGTAAAGGAAAATTATTAATTATTCAATTTCAAGTAAAAAGTATCAGTATCTGTAACAAGTATGGAGTGAGCCCAATAGCAGCACAAATGAACCAAGTAATCCTTTTAAACTGTCTTTATTCAGCAGGCAACCACAGGTGCACAGCAAATCTGAGAACGGTAGCAGAGAACCAGATCCAGGTGAGTATGGCGGGTAATGGATGTGTGGGGCTCGTGAGCGGGCAATAGCCCAAAAGTCCTCAACAGGCTCAATGAGTATGGTGAAGGGGAAGTGGAGCAAACCCACTGCTGGTGACTCTCTGGCAGGATGAGGGTTCAAATGAGGACTGGGTGAGGATCTGGACTGAGTTAGGAGCAGGAGAACAGGCGAGGTGGGTCTCTTGTCAGAGCAGGAACAGGCTGAATGGCACCCAGCCACAGACAGGCAAGAAACAGGAACCAGGCAAGCAATTCTCACAGTCAGGGATGGAAGGCTGGTGGATTTACCGGGGCAGAGACGTGTACCAAAGGCAAGTTTAGTCAATACCAGGTAAGCAGTCCAACAATAAGTGCTGGAGAGTCAAGCATAAGAGTGAAGACAATCTGGCAAAGAGTGAGTGTGGTGAAGCTGCATATATACTGGCTTGATTGGAGATGGTGAGCAGGTGAGAGCAGTAGGTGGAAGCAGTTCAGCAAAAAGTGGAAAGGTAGGTATTGGTGTATATACAGAAAGAGATAACATTACATTTCATGTCTCCAGACCACTAACAGTGCTTCACACTACCTGTCAGCATTTAGCCATTCACACTCATTAATTCACTGATAGCAGACACTACCGATCAGGTATAACATTCTGACCACTGACAGAATAACACAGATGATCTCTTCATCGTGGCATATAATTACAAAATATCCAAGCATGGTCAGCAAATTACAAGTAGCTTTCAGGTCAGATCCACCAGGGTGTAATTATTGTTATTTTTTTTTTTGTGTCAGTGCTTATTCCCATCGTTAAACACCACAACAAGATGGAAGGTGTCAACTATTTATGGGATTGGTGCATTTCTCTCTTGCAGAAAAGTATTTTTATATTTTTGTGCATGTGTGTGACCGTCACCGCACCCTCTCTGGAGACTAAGTTGTCTTTCTATATTTGATTTTCTTATAGTGAACCAGAGAGGATAGTGCTACACCTTAGTGAATTGAGTGAATTGAGGGGGAAACAGATGGTAAACAGGGTGAGAGAGTATGGGTAGGAAAGAGTACAAACAGGCAGTGTCATTAGGAATCAAGAATGTGAGAAGCAGTATGATTCCCAGTAACCAATGTCTCAAAAATAAGGAGAAAAGAGAGATAGTACTTATAATGATTGAATTAATAAAGTAAATAACCAGAAAAATCAAAAATAATTACAAAATCAAACCCTACAGAGAGTAGGGCACCGAGGGGCGCAGGAGAAATGTAGGAATACATAGAGAAAATGATTTTAGTGTTACGCCTGAAGAGTGATTTAGCCCATTCTGGCGAGTCCCATCAGTACTCAACAATGGGACGCGACAGACGTTCGTACACCCTGAGCCAACATGCATAAGTGATTAGCACCGAAGCCCAGAGCAGCTACGACGACTGAGCAGGGGCCCGCTGGCCAAGCCACCGTCCTATCCGGGCGGCGGAAACCTCCAGGAGGGATCGCCCAGAGAGCCAACCGGGACCAGAGAGAAACACGCAGACCCAGGGGCCAGGAAGAGGCACAGCCAGACGTCCCCACGACGCCACGAACAAGCCACGGAGGCCCGGGACAAGAGGGACCACCCGCTACCCAACACCAGCCCCCAGCCACCCCACCACCAACACCCCAATCCCGTCCCCAACCCCAACCCCACCCACCCCCACACCCCACAGCCCCACCACCCCCACCCCGAAGAGGGCAAGGGGCCCCCAACCAGCCGGGGACAGACCCAGTGGCCGGGCGTCCCAAAGAAGGGGCAGGCAACCAGCCCCCAAGAAAGCAGGCCGTCACCGGTGCAGGCAGACGGGAATAGACAACCGGGCCCCGAAGGAGGCCCAGGAATCAGGAACGGGTTAGAGGGAGTCAGTACCGCTGACGGGAAGGCGCACTGGGTGGCCCCCCGCACCGCATCCCAGGGTAACAAGGCAGACCCATGACTCTTGCCCCCAGAGAGGTGCCCCATCCCCAAGCAAGGGCCCAGCCACCACGAGCCGCTAGCAGACGCCGCAGCCACACCAAACAACAGGGCCAGCAACCCCGGCCCCGCAACCCACCAGAAGCCGCAGCACTGAAGGGGCCGTCAGCACGCCGGAAAAACCCCAGACCACCACCCAAGGACCCCAGGGGCCCCACAGCAACAGCAAGCCAATGGTTGGGCATCCCCAACGTCTGAGAGCCAAAGGGCCGGGCCCCACCAGCTATGCCATGATGTGTGAATCACCATTATACCCTATTACTATATTTCTGCGATCCCTGACGAAGAAATATTCTCCCTACACCGTGTAAGAGTGCAACCCTGGGTGTAGTGTGGTGCATTAAAAGTTGGGTGGGCAATAGGGGCAACGGGGGGGGGGAGGTCGGAGGGCCACAGAGGATGGGTACTCTGCAGCCTACCCCGATTCAAAACCCCCAGGCCAGCCGGGAGTTCCCACCCAAGGATCTGCCCCATCCCACGACCCACCACCCACACCCCACACTACCATGGGGCCCTAACTGATGTGTCCCTATAAGTGCCTGAAAGTAAATGTATATGGTGAGTTGTGTGGAGTGTGGGGTGCACAATAAGAGGCAGTGTGGTGGGGGTCCAGCCCAGGGCGACAGAGCCAAGGGTGATTGCGTTATAATTGGCACTGAGGTGTGAGGCCCCCAGAGTCAAGGGGCAGAGGAAGCGCGGGAAGTCCCAACGGACCAACGGACCCCCTCAATGCCAGGACTCCCGGGGGCCACGGTACCGGAGCCCCGGCACAGCGGTCAATGAGGCCACACCGCAGGCCAGAGGCCCACCGCGACCCGACCCAGACCGGAGACAGGGCAACCCCAAGAGTGCTCAAGACATAGGTGTCCAAGCCATCCCCGGGAGCAATTGCGCCGAGGGGCCTGGGCACGCCCCCCGCTGCACTGTCGACCCCATTCCTGCTCCACCACCTCCGAGGACAGTACAGGACCCGGGACCCAGGCCTCCAGCCAGCAGCAACAGGTCACCGGCGACGGGATGCAAGTCCAAAAAAAGAGCCTGTGTTGAATGAGCTGGCGCCCACCCCCAGGAGAGATCACCCGGCCCCCCAGCCCGCCCCCGGCCAACAGAGGGCCCCCAGCCCCCGGGGGGAGGGGGAGGGGGGGAAGAGGGGCGCGGAGGTACAGGCAGGGAGGGGGGGGGGGTAGGGAAGGAGAGGGGTGGGGGAGCAACAGGAGGGCCGACCCATCCCAAACCCCAGGACCAGCCGTAGCACCCCAGGAGCGACCAGACACAGCCCCCCCCAGGGCCCAGAGAAAGCATGGATCCAGCAGCCCGGGGGCTCAGGAAGCGAGACACCGGACATAACCAGCCTGCAGGGGGGAAGAGCAAGACCCAGGCAGGCCCTACAGAGTGAAGAGCAGCCCCAAGGACAAGTGGAAAGGGGCACCTCAATCAGGAAATGCAAAAGAGATATAAATAGTTATAATACACGTAGACTTGGGAAAGAACAATAGTCTGGAAACGAAGTGCTGACAACCTGAAATCAGACAACAAAACATGGAACAAAGACATAGACAACAAAATAAAAACCGGACAAATTTACACAGAACGAGGACAGAGGAAACAGTGAAGTGACGTACATAAAACAGAGGAAAAGGGAAAGGGGAGAAATAGCATCATGAATCACAATATCAGCCAATTATTTATGAATTTGGGGGAGGAATCAGCTCTGAATATACTGTAGGAAGGGGGACCAGGAGTTATGGAATGTTGTGAGGTTGTCCTTTAGTGTCGATGTCAGTTGTTCTAAGTTTGCATGGTCTACTAGCAGGTTGGTCCAGTGGTTTATTGATAGTTTTGTTCTGTCTTTCCAGTTTAGTAAAATGGTCTTTTTGGCGATAGTTAATGCAACCAGTATGAATGTATGGAAATGGTGTGGGATTGTCAATGTGGAGAGATCACCAAGCAGGGAAATGGAGGGGGAGAGGGGAATGCTGACATTGAGGATCTGGGATAACTTAACCATGACATCAGACCAAAACTGTTGAACTGGGGTGCATAGCCAGAATGCGTGGTCATGATTGTCTGTTGCAGTGGGGCAGAGGGAACAAGTGTCGCTGTCTAAGAAGCCCATTTTGTACTTTTTATGGCTGGTGATGTGTGTTCTATGTAATACCTTATATTGAATCAGTTGAGTTTTGGAGTTGGCTGACATGGCGAATGTATTGTTGCAGACTGATATCCAATTAATGTCACTTTTTTGTGTGTCCAGGTCTGATGTCCATTTGTCTGTGGGTATACAAACTGTGTCATCATGGTGTGAAAACAGTTTATATATTTGGGAGAGTATTTTTTGGGGGTTTCATTGATTTAAGTTTTATTAGTAGTGGAGGACCTTGGTTGTGGAAGTTATGAATATCTATTTTCTTTTTTATGGTGTCTTTCAACTGCAAGTATTGGAAAAGACATTGCTGGGGTAGGTTGTATGTTTCTTTAAGGAGATCAAATGACATGAGAGAGCCCTCGTGGAAAAGGTGTCCCAGGCTAATTATTCCTCTTTGTTTCCAAACAGGGAAGTTGATAGGTTGTTTATTAATTTGAAACATGTGGTTATGCCAGAGTGCGGTGAGGGCTGATGGAGAAAATGGGAGGTTGAGAATATCATTAGCTTTATGCCAGGCAGTCAAAGTGGTATTTATGGAGTATGACTTGAAAAAGTTCAGGGTTTTGTCAGACTTATCTAGTGATGCAATCAGTTGAATGGGGATATCCTTACAAATGGCCTGTTCTGTGTTAAGCCAGGCTGCATTGGAGTTAGTTGACCAGTGCCGGATGTACTGGAGTTGGTGGGACAGAAAGTAGTGGTAGAAATTTGGTGCATCTAGTCCACCATACTGTTTGGGTTTTTGCAGTGTAGTTAATTTGATCCGGGGTCTTTTCCCTTTCCAGTAGAAATTACTGACTATTGAGTTAAGGGAAGAAAACCAACCTGGGGGTGGGTTTACAGGTGTCATTGAAAAGAGATAGTTGATTTTTGGGAGGATTTTCATCTTTACTGAGGAAATACGGCCAATTAGTGAGAGTGGGAGTTTGTTCCATCTGTCCAAATCTTCTCTGATGTTGTTTAATAATGGATTGAAATTAAGTTTCAATATATCATTTGGGTTTGTGGGCATATGGATTCCAAGGTATTTAATGGATTGGGTTGAGTGCTTATATGGTACGTCCCTAATCTCAGCTTGCCAATTTAATTTAGTTAAGGGCAGAATCTCAGATTTGGACCAGTTTATAGCATATCCGGAGATCCTGCCGAAGCTGTTTATCAGGTTATGGAGTGTTGGAAGAGAGGTTGAGGGGGATGTTATGTATAGGAGGATGTCATCGGCATATAGACTTATTTTGTGATGGTGTGAGATGGTTTGAATGCCTGTGATGCTGTTGTTCTTATGGCAGCAGCTAGTGGTTCTATGAAGAGAGCAAAAAGTAATGGGGATAATGCGCATCCTTGTCTGGTACCTCTGTTTAGAATAAATGGTTTAGATATTAGGCCATTGGTTATTACTGAGGCTGAAGGTGTGTTATATAGTATTCTTATCCAGTTGGTGAAGTATGGGCCGAAGCCAAAGTGTTTAAGGGAGGAAAAGAGACATGGCCAACCTACTCTATCGAATGCCTTTTCAGCATCCAAGGTTAGTATCAAGGCGGGATGCTTGATTTCTTTTTTAGTTTTGATCTGGTATCGGTGTATTATGTTAAATAATCTTCGCATATTTTCTGAGGAGTTTTTCCCTTTGTGAATCCAGTCTGATCCGGATGAATAAGCGATGGAACTGCGAGTTCTAGTCTTAATGCCAAAGTCTTGCTTATTATTTTGATGTCAGTATTTATTAAAGATAGGGGACGGTAGCTGGAGCAGAGTGTCGGGTCTTTGTTTGGTTTAAGGATCAATGTAATTAAGGCTGTGTTCATATGATGGGGAATTTTAGAATTATTGAGGATTTCAGAAGTCATTTTGAGACACAGTGGTGAGAGCAAAGGCCAAAAATGTTTATAGAGTTCTGCTGGGTAGCCGTCTAGTCCTGGGGACTTGTTATTTGGCATAAGTTGTAGAGCTTTCTTGAGTTCTTCTACTGTGAGTGGGATGTCTAAATTTTCTGTTTGGATTGTAGAAAGTTTGGGCAAAGAAACACTCCTCAGAAAGGCATCAGAGGGTGTAATTATTTCTGTGACTTCCTGTACACTCTCTGAAGGCTGCAGTTCTTTTTCAGCTTTAATGTTTTCTTCAGCAGGTGGTCACTGATAGAGTACTGCACATTTTAACAGGATTTCTGTTCTGTTAACAAAATGATTCAATGAAACACATCAATCTTGAAAGCGTATACAGATTGGCTCAAGCTGACCAAAAATTGTGTTCTGCTTTTTTTCATATTCATTCTCTGTTTAAGAAAGTCTCAGAGACCAGATCAAGTGCCTCACATCTCTTTCATCTCCTTTTTTATTTTATTTTATTTCAAATTTACACAGAGGGTAGAGGCTCAGGCCTGGGGTAAAGTTACACTATAAGAATAATATTTGCTGTAATTACTTTTTATTTGCCTCGGCACACTCACTGTTCTGTGTTTGATTATTAAGATCACATGTATTCAGGGCATCAGGTCTGGGTATTTAACTGAAGAGCTGGTAAAGATCAGATCAGACATACAGACAGGTGAGGACCGGAGAACAAAGCCAGCACACCTGAGGTGAGTTCTCTTTCTGTTTTAGGAGAGTAGAAACAATCTTAACGGTTTTAGATTTTACTTTAAACACTTTGAGCTGCTCTTAGAGCCTCAGACATAAAATCTAAAAACCAACTGCACTTTAAAACGCTGATAGATTAACTTCTCCATATTACAGCTTCTTTTTTCAACAATACATGTATTGTGTGAGCAAACTAGCATAATTTGGGTGCAGTTACCCTTTAAAATGATTATTATTATTGCCATCAGGTGACAGAGTACTGTGAGAGTCAGTGATCCCTGAGACATGCGTCCTGTTGTGGTAACTACCATCCTTCTTTGGGTGGTGCTGATTTCCATGGCAGCCTCTGAATGTAAGAACCAAACAGTCTAAAATAATGTTCTACACAGACAGGAACAGGAATAAAAAAACTGACAGAGCTTCTCTTTTCTGTGACACAGGGACTCCTGCAGAAATGTGTAAAACCAAATATAAAACATCATGTTTGAAAAACCTTGGTGCCGGCTGGTTCCAGATGGGTAACCGCTGTGTGAAGGCATTCAAAGATCACCTGACTCATGGTGATGCAGAGGTGATGAAAACAAACACACTCATCAGACTGCACAGTTTGTTATTGTGACCTGATCTTGTTCAGGTAGTCAGTTTCCTCCTGTGCAGCAAGAGATGTGAGGACAGAGGATCTGAGGAAACAGTGACATGAGATGTCCATTACTCTTAAATATAAGCTGATGATGGAGGTACAGCTACAAATTAAAAGGAAGATGGTAGATAAATCCTCATCTTAAAAATGTGTGAAAGCCATGTGAAAGTGAAATATGTTTTCATAATGATATATTTTTTTGTAAATGCTCACATTAAAAGCATAACTGCAAAATCTTCGAATGAAATGTATAATAGCAAATTTCAGAGAAAGTGATTGATTAAGATATATAGTTCTCTCTCCTCTGCATTTGCTTTTCTCCATTTGACATGTAACTTTTTTCAGGATACTCTTGTGTATTCCTGCTGCTCAGAGCAGAGCTACCATCTTCATTATGTTGGATTGGATCAGTGAAGAGAAATTCTCTATACTTCTATTGATTTCAGAAAGCATGCAATAAGTACAGACATGGCTCCACTGTGGGTCATCTGGTATCAATCCACAGCCTCGTGGAGCTGTGTCAAGTAGAATGTGCCATGTGGAACCTCCAGACCGGAAAAGCGCATTACTGGATCGGACTCAAGGGCTTTTATGTAAGCAGTGAATGTTTCTGTTGAGTTTGTGGATCTGATCTATTTACAATGAAAGAGTTAAACATAAACAATGAATAAACACTGATCTAAAACCACAAGGATATTTAACAATACCTACTGCAAAGGTTTGTGCAGTAAAAAAGGCCACAATAAAACGATACTGAGGTAATTAAAGTGAAGGGTTATTAATATGGTTATATGAATCCAGAGATAAAACATCCAAAAAGGCAGGAAACACATAGTGGGGCTAAAATAAACCAATTAATCTGATGATAATTGGATGGTTGGATGAAAAATGCACCTTGAAAATGTCAGCAATTTACCATCTGATAATTCTTTGTTGTTTTTTAGGATGAAGATGGTTTTTCTTATTTAGATTGGCTGGATGAGACTCCATATAATTATAGTCACTGGGCTAATCGCCAGCCGGATAATGCTTGGTGGAGAGAGGACTGTGTTGAGATGAACTATTGGAGTAAGTAAAAGGCTGAGTCGAGAAAAATAACAATTTTAGAGACATCACAACTATTAACCCTGAAATTTACACTCACACTGAATCACATCCTTCCTGTTTTCTATTTTCCAGGCTGGGGACTCTGGAATGATGCAAACTGTTGGATCCATAATCCCTATGTGTGTGCAGTGTAGTTCAGAGTGAACATGAAGCACTGCAATTGAAATAATCAGCTTCAAATGTAACCACTGCAAGCTTTTGCATTTACTGCAATAAATGTTCATCATCAACAAACATGATGGTTCTGGTTTCTTTTCTGTTTGTATTGGAAACAAGGAAAGCTTTACTGAAGCACACAATGAAAAAACATGTCAGAAAAGCAAGGGCACATAAACACAAACATTTGTGCATGTGCTGAGACAACAACTACAAAAAAATCATTAAATACTTAATGTGGTGTTTACATTGCAGAATGACACAAGGCACCTTACCTATGATCCACTTGAAAGGAAACTGGCGTCAAGTGGAAAAGATGGTTGACTCGACACTAGGCATCAGTGGTGGGCAGATCAATCCAAATATCAATAATATTTATACCACCGTTGGTATTGATATTGACCGATACCAGTGTAATGAGATTGATACTTTAGGTTCTCTTTCTCTCCTGTATGCACTGCTGTGGTCTCAGAGAGGTGACTTGTCTCTGTCACTGCGGTCATATGGTAGCATCATACTGCATTTCACCAAATCCAATGTTGCAACTCGGTGGGTCAAATGTCCCAAACTCCACGTGCACATGGAGTTCGTTTATATCAGATAATGGTCAGCGACCTGGCTGACTCTGCTACACTAGGTAACGCTGTAGCCCTTTCAACAAGTGGTGTTAGAACTACTTCCAGTTGACGGCTACTTAACAACAACAATAAATAATAAACTCCGTCTCTTCGTCTGTCCAAAAGTTAGTTGTTGATTTCTTCGAAGCCATGGTATCGTTTGACTTTTCGGGCAACAACATTACTATTTATGACTTAAGTTACTTAAATCAGACTAACACAGTCGAGATAGACTGACTTAACATGATTTCTTTAGATGGAATATAGGTGGCATGATAAAATTATGTTCATCCAATGAATTCTTTTTTTGAGTGTCCTGCGTCTGTGATTGTCTTGCCCCGCCCTGATTGTTTCCACCAAGTTTCACAGCCTCTCTTAATAGAGTGACTTTGATTTGTGATTTTTCATAGCCTCCTAGTATGAGCATTATAGGTTTAGAGTATGTTTCCATTCAAATTGATGTGTCAGTGTTCACTGAATGCTCATGAATTCAGTACAGAGCAGATCATGTGGGACAGGAAGACATTATCTAGTTCTAAATGTAGAAAACCCATGAACAACTGAAATATCCATTGCAGAGTTTGATTTATTTGGAGAACTTTTATCAGCTCATAATAGGCCCTTGTCCTTTATATGTATATATAATTGAACTATTATTAGGGCCCGAGCGGACTGTGAAACAGGTCCGCAAACCCCTCCCCATAGGGGTTTTTATGGAGTTGTAGGATGAAAATCGGTACACGTGCAAGTTGACCAGACGCACAAAAAAGACTCCTGCACCAATTGTCTATTCCAAACAGGAAGTCAGCCATGTTGTTTCCACTCATCATTTTGGTGCCTCCAAATACCTTTGGCACTTTGATGGCTTAAATAAACTTGTATCGTCATGAAACTTGATACACAGGTCGAGGGTGGTGACCTCTAACATTTGATGCAGGCCACGCCTACGGGCGGCACAAAGTGGCTCCATAGTGCCCCCTACAATCTTCAAAAATTCCCATAGAGAATGTCGATGACTTTGTTGTACCTGAACGAAAATCGGTTCAGATGTTAAGCATACCCAGAGGAACAAAATTGTCTTTTGGCATGACGCTGAAATTCTAACAGGAAGTCGGCCATTTTGAATTTTTGATTTTCTGATGAAAACGAACTCGTCCTAGGGATTTCGTCCGGTCGACTTGAAATTTGGTACAGATCATCTCCAGAGCTAGCTGAGCAAAAGTTGTGCTCTGTGCGTAATTAGGTCAAAGGGCGTGGCCGCTAGGGCTCGCTAAACTTTGGTGAATTCGCCGTCTAAATTCGAACGACTCTCACGTTCACATACTCGATCCTAGCAGCTTCAAATTTTCAGAGCATGATGGGGGCGGGGCCCTGAAGGTTCTGATGTATTCATATTAAGCCTTAATCATAGGTGTTAACAGGAAGTGACCCGTTCTTACTTTTTACATTAACTCATGCCACATAGTAGACTCCATGAACTTCATTACACTTCTAAAACCTAAAGAACAACTTGGTGAAGCTACGTTACGAACGCCGTGAGGCTACGACTAACGGCGCCCATATGGCGTTGCTGCGATTTTTTGATCACTTGCCATGAAAACACGTTTGCCTTTTTGACAGCTTTAATAAAGTTGTATCATCATGAAAATTGATCCACAGGTCAAGGCTGGCTTCCTCTGCAATCTGATGTGTGCCACGCCCCTGGGTGGGGCCACATGGCTCCACAGCGCCACCCTTTACGTTTACATGTAATGATCTCCCATAGTTGACTCCATCAACTTCATTCCACTTCTAAAATGTCCAGAACAAGTTGGTGAAGCTACATAACAAACACCATGAGGCTACGAGTAACAGCGTTCGTGTGGCGGTGCCGCGTCTTTCGATTTTTCGCCAAGAAAAGACGTTTGGCTTTTAGATGGCTTTAATAAAGTCGTATCATCATGAAATTTGACACACAGGTCAAGGGTGGTGACCTCTAACATCTGATGGGGGCCACGCCTGTGTGCTTGGCAAAATGGCTCCATAGCCCCCCCTTGAAATCTTCAAAAACCCCTTCCCATAGGGGTTTTTATGGAGTTGTAGGATGAAAATCGGTACACATGTGCAAGTTGACCAGGCGCACAAAAAAGTCTCTGGCACCAATTCTCTATTCCAAACAGGAAGTCGGCCATTTTGTTTCCACAAATCATTTTGGTGCCTCCAAATACCTTTGGCTTTTTGATGGATTTAATAAACTCGTATCATCATGAAAGTTGATACACAGGTCAAGCATGGCGACCTCTAACATCTGATGGGTGCCAAGCCAATGGGTGGCACAAAGTGGGTCCATAGCACCCCCTACAATCATCAAAAATTCCCATAGGGAATGTCGATGACTTTGTTGGACCTAAACAAAAATCGGTACAGGTGTTAAGCATAACCAGTTGAACAAAATTGTCTCTTGGCAGGAAACTGAAATTCAAACAGGAAGTCAGCCATTTTGAATTTTGGATTTGATAATGAAAATGAACTCGTCCTGGGGATTTCGTCCGATCAACTTGAAATTTGGTACAGATCATCTCCAAACCTAGCCCAGCAAAAGTTGTGCTCTGCACGTAATTCAGTCAAAGGGGCGTGGCTGCTAGGGCTCATGAAACTTTGGCGAATTCGCCGTATAAATTCAAATGACTCTCACGTTCACATACTCTATCCGAGAAGCTTCAAATTTTTTGAGCATGACGGGGACTCAGCCCTGAATGTGCTAATATATTAATGTCATGCCTTACTCATGGCATCCCCCAGTGGTAGTAGGAAGTGACCAGTTTTTTGGCTTTTTGATGGATTTAATAAACTCGTATCATCATGAAAGTTGTTACACAGGTCAAGGGTGGCGACCTCTAACATCTGATGTGGTCCACACCAATGGGTGGGGCAAAATGGCTCCACAGCACCCCCTTGAATTCTTCAAAAAACCCTCCCCATAGGGGTTTTTATGGAGTTGGAAAAGGAAAATCGGTGCACACGTGTAACTTGACCAGATGCACAAAAAAGTCTCTTGCACCAACTGTCTATTACAAACAGGAAGTCGGCCATTTTGTTTCCACTCTTCATTTTGCCGTGATTTCCACATTTAACCATCGAATGGATAAATAAAATGAGTAATAAATCATCCCAATTGTATTTTCATTTTCTTCTTCAACACTGCTCATTTTACAACTTAATTAAAATGATAAAGAAAAGGACATTTAAGACTTAGTTCTCAAAAGATGGCCCAGCAAATATGTACCAAAATTCAATTTGAAATGTCAAATTTGAAAATTGAAATATATTAGCAGTAACAGTATGTGTGTCTCACAGCAAGAAGGTACCGGGTTCGATTCCCAGCCCAGGGCCTTTCTGTGTGGAGTTTGCATGTTCTCCCCGTGTCTGTGTGGGTTCTCTCCGGGTACTCTGGCTTCCTCCCACCATCCAAAAATTATTAGGTTAATTGGTTAATTTAAATTGACCATAGGTGTGAATGTGAGTGTGAGTGGTTGTCTGTCTCTATGTGCCCTGCGATGAGGTGGTGACTTTTCCAGGGTGTACCCTGCCTTTCACCTTAAGACAGCTGGGATAAGCTCCAGCCCCCCGCGACCCTATGAGGATAAGCGGTAGATAATGGATGGATGGATGGTCATCTGATTTTCGTTTTGAAACACAAAAACAAAAAATGAATTACACTGCATTCTTATTTTTGAGCATTAATATGGTTTACTCAAATTCAAAATACATTTTGATTTTCATTTTCTGTTTCATATAACAAAAATAATTCACTAGTCAACAGGAATGTGCAAACAGAACAAAAATGACCATTTATTCATAATCTCTCACAAGAAGTAAGGCTAAGAGAGGAGAGAGAGAGCTGTCTAACGATAACCCAGAAGGAACATGGACCAGTAGGCTACATACAGTCTTCAGGAAGAGCAAGAGAGTCTGCCCTCGTGAGGAGGACATGACTGCAAACAAACTGAGCAGGATCTCTCAAGTAAAAAGAAATTAAAAACTCAGGTTACCTATAGGGCTGCTTGATTATGGAAAAAAAAATCATTATCACGATTATTTGGGTCAATATTGAAATCACAATTATTCAAACAACTTTTTGAGTGACATGATACATTTATTCAATATTTCTCTCTCTCAAAATTGATGAAAAAAATTCTTTACGCAAAACGTTCAAATTGAAAATAAATATAGGCTATAAATATATTATGTACCTTACAGCTGTGTACTGTCCTCTCGGTGTGTTATGCTGTGCTAGTGTTAATGATTAAGCAGTCAGCATTTTCATGAGTGTCCTTGCTCCTGTATTAACTTCCACAGGTTGACAACAGTGAATTTGAGAGAAACTGGATAAAGCAAGAAAAAGAAAGATGGCATAAAATCGTATCCCATGTGACTATAATCTATATTTAGCAACCACGTTAACCTATGGCCCGCGATGATAGCTCCGCTAATGCAATCATATCTCCCCATTAAACACTGTCAAAAATGATCAAACTTCACACATACAACATATTAGCACACAACAATTATGCAACGCTTGGAGTCATTGCTTTCCGAAGGGACAGCATGAACCGAAAAGGACACCAGAACACGTAGGGTAAGTAGCAACCATGCCGTTATGTTTACATTCTCTACTTCCTGTTTCCACTGTACCGCATCTTTAAGCTTCAAAAAAGACAATGTCGCCAGTATATCGTTTCAACTCGATTATATGAGTTTGGAGATTGTATGACAACAAAACTGAAATTGTGATCAAAATTTGATTAATTGCACAGCCCTTGTATGCTATCTTCATGCTGCTGTGTGCCATTCTAGCTTAAATTTTTACTTCAGATTTAATGGAATTTGGACAGTTAGCATTTGGAGAAGTATCTTGGCAGTAACATTAGATTGAAAAATTATGCTTTGAAAAAGGTTAATGATGCTAACCTTGATAATGTTATTTGTCTTGTGTATTTCTCGAGTCACAGTCTGTACTTAACAGACGACACAAATGAGTGTGTGAGAATCATCCTGTGTCTTCTGCTCTATCGACCTTAGGGGTCACTATGAGGTTCATGGGAAGACAACGTTGCCTCAGCAGCCAACACAACAGGGCAATGCTTTGCCTTCATACAGACACCCACTAGTACAGTTACCGGTGGTTCACAGCAGGTTGCCTCAGCACCCCCCATGAAGCCACTGTTTCCAAAGCATGTCAGAGGTAACTTTAAAGTCACATATTGAATGACTGTGAAACCAGAAATAAGATAAACAATAGATTTTACTGCACACAAGCTCGGTTAAGATCTGATTATGGGATCGATGGAGTGGATGTTGTTGAAAAAAAGAGAAAAAAAAAACATCCACATCCACTCTATAAAACTTGTACTGGTAGATGGCTCCTCTCTCTTCAATGCCGAGAAATAGAGAAGATCCTTCATACCAGCAGCCATCAGGCTTTTAAATGCTTTTAATACTTCCTGTAATAGATTTGACTGTCTGTCAAATGAAGTTCTCTTTGGGATGAATACAGTTATCGTCATTGTTACATCCACTTCATTAGCCATTCTTTGTCTCATTTTTAGACTAACTCTGGACACTGTTTCACACTAGCTTAGCTTCGAACACACACCTCCATTTCAGTGCACCATTTTACACACTCTTCTTCTTCATTTCTCTTCACTTCTCCCCTCCCTTGAACTGTTACGTTACACACACACACACACACACACACACACATACCAAGCCAGCATCCCAAAAGGGGCACGGCTGGACGGTAACACTGCCCCTTCTCTGGATGATTATTAAACCCTTAACCTGACTCCAGCACGTTACATTTAAAGAGGGCACTTATAAGACATCATAGACTAAACATTTCAGAAACTCTTGCTTCCCACAGTCTTTGAATGAGTGTCCCTCTTGTGGCAAACAACTTCAGGTTAAATCCTAATAATGTCCATGGAGCATACTGCATATTCTTCTCGTGAGAATGTCACTGAAATAACACATTTCAACGTTAACATTATACACATACAGAAAAGGGGGAAAGTGATGAAATTACCTAATCAAATCTAGTGTCACTTTACTCTTAGACATCAAACACAGGTGAATAAATCAAGATAATACCTGGGACACAAATGTAAACATTAACATTTCATAAAATTCTCATGTGCATATCTCTACTGAATTCTCAAGCAATGTAAAGGTGAAGAGTGATAAGACAACACTATGAAGCAAAACAGTCTCCAAAGTACCCAAATTAGTCATCTAACCAACTAAATAGGCCCAAATACCAAAACACATACGTATATAATCTGTCAAAATGTACAAACTTTACAGAACATTTACATTTCAAACATTTTCTTTCAGTACTACTATTATTTGCATAAAACTGTGGTTATAAATGTTTTATCATCTTTTAATGCTAGAGTAATAGTCTGTTGTTATAGTGGCAAGGAAGAAATGTGATTCTTACATTTAATAAGAGGATTAGTCATACAGACATGAAGTCGCAAAATTAAAAGTCAAACCAGACAGAAAAACACACATTAACTCCCCCCTGAAGAGACCAGGCTCATGAATAAGAATGAGCCAGAATGGAATCTCCATTTGTTCGCTCTCCGTCTTTTTCTTATGCCCATGTTTAAGTTTAAAGCCAGTCAAGTTTTAGTCTAAAAAAAACAACACTTCTTGTTAGAGCACATTTTTATTCATTTTATTTGGAGTTAAACGGTAAAACGATTGCGTTGTGGGCAAACGAGATTTGAATTAGTGTTCATTTAAATAAAATAATCCATATGACACCGCCTGCCACCAAACGTGCGACTGCCTACTGGTATCCTGAGGCAAGCTGATCAGCAAAAATCCGTTCCATATCAGTTACTTGATTGACGGGCCAAACTTCCTGCTATACCAGGTGCTGTGAACACCTGAGCCAAACCACTGTCTTCTGAACCTGCAGAGGACTCGGATAAAACTGCTGCACAATGTAGGATGCTTTTGCCTTTATGATTTTAAGTTGGCGTCATGAAATTAAAATATCCACTTTCAATCATAGCCGTAACTAAAAATAGGGAACTACTACCTCCAGAAAAGAGCTAAATATTTTCCTTGCCACTATAGTCCTTTTTTGCCTATCAATATCTGTGATTTGAAATATACTTGTAACATTACTACACTTTGGTTGAATTATAAGATGGTCATTAAATTCGGGGCACCACCTCCATTAATTTGATTAGTAGACTCATTAATCTGGAGGCAATTAATAGTGTAAAATGAGGGAAATTACTAATCAATTCTAACTGGTATATATATCAACCTCTCCTGAAATCATGAATTCTTTGAGTTACATGGATCTATAACTAAATGAATATTACTACAAACAATGACTTGGATACAATACGTGATATTTATTTTGACACAAAAGGAGTGAACAACTGATTATGATAACTGTGATGAAATGATGAGCATGATAAAACAGACTGAATTAATGAAAATGGTGAGTTGCCTAATAAGAAAATAACCTGAAGGCGATGGTGATGGTGTGTAACAGTGATGAACAGACTAAGTGGAAAACGAGAGAATTAATAAATAATAAAACGAACCGGATTTAACCTATATTGGGACGGAAGAACTGAACGGAGAAATTCTATCAGACATAAACCCAAAGCCAAGCCGTGTTGTTGTGCTGCTGCTTACGTGCGCGTGGACAGGTGACTCCAGGGGACTGTCGCCAGGTGTTCTGCTCGCTTGTCCGTGGTTCCGATGAGCCCCCTCTCCGGAACTGCGGGCTGCGTGCGATGTTGAGGTTGGCGATGTCACGGAGGTAGTCTAGGGTACCGGCTCGGTACTTGGTCCAAGGTGCTGGCAGCGTGCGTCAGAGGGCAAAGATGCGGCGGATCTGGTTCTGGTTGATTGTCCGATCAAAGTTTCTTGAGACTTTGTTGGTTGAATAAGCTGACGATAGCTCAGATGGCCTGTCTGAACTATTTCCAAGGTTATTCTTAACGCAACAAAAATTAGCAAAGGTCAGTGCGTAAACTTACAAAGTTAAACAAGAGCGTTTGAGCTGCACTTAATGATAAACGGCGAATTAGGGAAAAATCTTAAGTTGTTGAAAGTAGTAATAAAGCAAAGCAAGAGCGTATAAGCTTAGAATGAGTTGTGCACACGAGGAAGAGGAAACTAAAGTGGCAGAAGAGAAAGTTAACTAAGAAGAAGAGCAACTCAAAGTTTGAATCTGACTAAGGTGCCCTGTTTCCCCGTGTTTTTAGTCATCGCAGCAAAGCGTCATGAGGGGCGGAGGTGACCAGATTTGCATGTGTCTCCTCTTACTTTTAAATTAAAGAACGGCAGTCTCATATTCCATCACCATGGCCAATATCTATGAATTTCAGTGCATATAATAAAACAAAACCTCATTTTCAATACTCCTGCATATACATACAACTGGTAACTGATCAACTCACTCATTCGTTTGATTAATAAACTAATGCTAGTAATATGAACAAAACAACACACCAGCAATCATTTCATTATCAATAGCTGTGAAGGTCATGATATAACTTGATGAAACAATGCACGTAAATGCAGTATCAAAACAACTTAGTAGCAAGTAATCAGCTTAGTAACGAGTTATATCAATTTCACTGAGAGAGTATGCAGTCCAAATTTTAATAATTGTTTTTCTTCGTATCCGGGGTGAACGTGACTTAGTTTGATGAAGCTGAAAATCCAAGGTGTTTTTAGCGTGTCCTGTTATTTGGGAAGAGGCAGTATAAACTTTAATCAAGAATTTCAGTCAGTAACAGAACTCACTTCTGCTCCTTCCTGCTGGGTTGTGATCTTCTGCATTCCACACTGAGGTCTCCGGGGTGTGAAAGATGTAAATCTAGTTATTGCAGATGCCAGGTCTGACTCTAATTGGTGAATCTTGCAGGGAGTGTAAAGGGGAGAGCCTCTTGGCCCACTAACCAGGGGTGATGTTCTGTTTCAAAGTGGCATTTTTACCACCTTAGAGGATAACATGAAGCTGATCAAAAAAAATTAAGCCACCTATGTAAACACAGGATGTTGTCTCTGGCCAGACTGCAAGGCACCAGAGATTAGATGTCTTGATAAGGTCAACTCTCAAGGAGGAGAAGTGGGGTGAACAGAAGACCCCTGAAAGCCTCTTATGCTACACACCTCAGTTTTATTCACTTTATTTCACTTGTTTACATTTCATATGCATATATTCCATCAGCCACAACTGACACTGTCTGTTCTTCTGTGCATTGTGTTAATAAATGTTCTTGTATAGCCAGTCGTTACCTGTCCATTTGTTTGAAGCAAATACATTAAATTCCTGATTCAGAATTTACGTCCTTTGATATAAGACTGATTAAAGTCATGACCTTAAACAGACTAATAATTCCTTTGAATTATGTTTCATAATTCCTTTTATAAAATAGGTGGTGCCCCGATTCAACGAGCAAATTGATAATTAATAGTAGTTTTGCTGATTATTAGTAATCGATAAATTATTTATTAATATATAAAAGTGTCTTTCTGCTACAGTCACCTGGCACGTTCGATGGATTTTCCCAATGCCTCCCATGCCAACTGGTGTGAGCTGTTGGACGTACTGTGGATGGGTGTTTGGCAGTTCAGTGCCAGGGGGCAGACCAGCAGCCAGGTTGACTGGCTCAGTTACTTCCCTCCCAAAGAGCATCATGTTAGGTGTCAGGCCCATTGAGCTGTGCTTGGTTGCCTTATAAGCCATCACTGCATAGGGAATCACAACATCCCAGTCCCAATGGCAGCGCTCAGCAGTGGTGGCTAAGATTTTTTGGAGGGTGGCATTAAAGCGCTCCACTTGGCCATCAGACTGGGGATGAAATGGTGTGGTCCTTGTCTTATCAATCCCCAGCAATTCACACATCCCCTGGAACACAGCTCATTCAAAGTTGGTGCCCTGGTCACTGTGCAGGCAGTATGGAGCTCGGTACCTACACACCCACTCGGTGGCAATTTTTTCGGGCACTGTTGATGCCTTCTCATTAGGGCTAGGATAAGCCACAGGAGAGAGCCCCCCCAGTGACCGCAGGAGAGATGCTGCTGTGACCGCAAACGCTTGTGAGACTGTGCGTGATTCAACTTGGCAGCTCGCTGCTAGACAACCACTTTTCACTTTCGAACTTTTACCCTCATTTTTTCTGTGCTGTAAACCTCCCACCTTTTGTCGACCACCCTCACCACTGCAACCGGATTACAATACAGACCTGGAGCATCTTGAGGATTACATCGACGACTACTACGATAGACTCTGCACCATGGGGAAGTCAAAAAAGCGCTCACGCACTACGGACTCACCCGCCTCATCTACCGCCACCTCACTGGCAACATCACCACAAGCATCTGATTGCAGCAGCATTAAAGAGGTACATGACATGTTAATATCTATAGACAATAAACTCACAGGACTGGATGGCAGAGTTGCACTTATTGAAGTGCTCCACAAAGAGTTTCAGCACCTCCGCGACAGCCTGGAATACAGCCAAAAACAGACTGACACACTCGCGCAGGAATACAAATCACTTCACCGATTCATCTCAGACATCCTGGATTTACAGTCATGTAGCATGAGGGACAACCTGATCTTCACCGGCATTCCTGAGCCAGCCACAGACCAACCCGAAACAGCAGTCCTGGACTTCATGATTAACCACCTCAAACTTACAATACAGACCGTCAAAAACATCACGTTTCACCACGTTCACTGTCTGGGATCCAAACACACCAACTCCACCCGACCCCGGCCCATCATTGTCAAATTTGAACATTACAAACACAAAGAACTGGTACAACGGCAAGGCAGACAACTTAAAGGAACGGACTATGGACTCAATGATCAGTTTCCACCAGAGATCAATCAACAATGAAAACAGCTCTTCCCAATCCGCAAACAGAAGGTCCAGGAAGGTAAGAGAGCAGTCATTTCGGTTGATAAACTGTACATCGATGGACAGTTATTCAGAGATAAGTACATTACATACCTGGCTTTTCTAGAATCACCGGCCCATTATGACATCCAATATACACCCCTCTCACCCCCTACCACCACCCCACCTGGTTTATCCCTAAATGTGGACTATTGTAAATATTATCGCACCAGTCTCACTGCACTGTGATATAATGCACTGTAATTTGCTTTGTTGTTTGTTTTGTCTTGCGTTTTGTATGTTTATTTTGTTTTTTTTTGTTGTTGTTGTTGTTTTTTCTCCAGCTGTTGTTGGTGGTGTTGTTGTTGTTTCACACAAATGTACGCACAGGCACACACAAACACACACACACACCACATCACAAGCACAGACGCATCTACTGTAGCACTGAGTTTCCCATAAAACCCCATTAATATGTCAACCCTCAAATTAGTAACTTGGAATATCCACGGTGTTGGCTCTCAGACAAAAAAAAACTAAAGTACTTAACTACCTAGGTAATCTTTGTGCTGATGTTTGTTTATTACAAGAAACCCATCTCTCACAATTGGATCATAATAAGCTAAAAACAACACAATTCACACATTCATTCTCTGCTCACTATAATTCAAAACAGAGAGGTGCATGCATATTAATTAACAAACGAATTTCATTTATCCATAACACAACCATCACAGACCCGGAAGGATGCTTTATCATTATAAATATATCAATCAATAATAGCCCGGTAACAATTATTAGCAATATTTACGGCCCCAACATAGACGACTCATCCTTTTTTTTTTTTTACAACTTTTTCTCTTCCATCTCAAACATTTCCAACTGCCCAGTCATATTAGGAGGTGATTTTAACACAACTATCAACCCATCACTAGACAGATCCAATTATATAAGCAATAAACGCTACTGGAAATCCACAGAAACAGTAAAACAGTTCATGAGTGATTTTGGTCTTGGCAATAGTTGGCGTTTACAACATCCAACCTCCAGAGAATATACCTTTTATGCACCAGTTCATCACTCTTACTCCCGGATTGATTTTTTTCTGACTAGTAACTCAATCATATCTGACATTTCAGATTCAAATCCACCCCATCATTATCAGTGATCATGCTCCCGTCAGAATTACCTGGACTCAAAACAGTCAACGTAAACATGTCGCTGGATGGCGCTTTAACACATCTCTGCTCACTGACCCAGATTTTGATTGATTTGATTCCCCAAAGTCATCAGCATCACTTCTCTGGGAAACTGGTAAGGCAGTTTTAAGAGGCAAAATCATTTAATTCTCTATCCATAAAAAGAAGAAAGAAAAGGAACAAGAAGATAGACTCGAACAAAAAATAAAACAATTAGAAACACTGAATGCAAATAATCCTATGGAAGAAACTCAAAATGAATTAAGAAAATGTCAAATACACCTAAATTATATCTTAAATAAAATAACTCAATTCTTGATCTATAGGTTACAACAGGAACATTTTCATCATAATAACAAATCTGGTAAATATTTGGCAAATCAAATAAAACAAAATAAAGAAAAAACAATCTCTACCATAAAGGACTCAGCAGGGAAGCCCACCAACTCACCACAGGAAATAAATGACATATTTAGAAATTTCTATGCTAATTTATATTCATCTGATAAAAATCCAAAACAGGAGGACATTGATTTATTTTTTAAAGACATCAAACTTCCACAACTCAACACAGAACAAGTCAATATTCTTGACTCACCAATTACAGAAAAAGAACTTCCCACCGTTCTGAATCTAATGCCAAACAATAAAGCACCAGGCCCTGATGGCTTCCCTGCTGAGCTCTACAAGCACTTCTGGTCCACTTTATACCCACTCTTTACGAAAACAAGAACTGAAATAAAACACAACTCTAAACTTCCAGTACACGGCTTTAATCTCACTCCTCCCAAAGCCAAATAAAGATCACACTTGGCCGTCAAATTACCGTCCAATCTCTCTAATCAATGTAGACATGAAAATCATAAGTAAGGCTCTCTCTCATAGATTAGAAAAAGTCACACCTTACATAATTCTCCCAGATCAGACTGGCTTCATCAAAGGTAGACAAGCGTCCAACAATACACGCAGACTATTCAATTTAATCCATTACACATCACTACAACAGGAAGACACCATCATAGCCACTGTAGATGCAGAAAAAGCTTTTGATAGGGTAAATTGGACATTTCTCTTCTCCACATTGCAAAAGTTCATTTATAAACTGGATCAGGATTTTGTACACTTCACCTTCAGCCGCTGTCACCACTAATGATCTAACATCACAAAGATTCACACTGGGGGACCAGGCAAGGATGCCCACTCTCTCCCTCCTTATTTACCATTTTCATTGAACCCTTAGCAATAGCCATCCGTCAGAACTCCCATATCATTGGAATTCAAACAACCCAAACACAACACTGTTATGGATTTTTTCTAAATTTAGGAGTTCCTAGGGTTGGCTAGTGTCCTTTTTTTACAGCAGTAAATCCTTAAACTGTCCCTCCAGAATGCAGGTTTGAAGCACAGTGTCTCAAGGAAAACAGATGGCTAGTTATCTCGAAGTTGACTAGGTAACCAAGGTCAGAGGAGTCTGCCAGCGTTGGCCCTTTGATAAGGCCAGTGGCTGAGCGTCAGCAAGACAACAGGTGCCACTGTTAGTTCAGAGCTTAGAATGAGCATGCCCTGACTGTAACGCTACTCAAGAGTAATGTAAGGTAATATACTTGCACTTAACTGGGTGTTAGTTTATAAGGCTGAGCACCATAGGGGAAGGTAGGAATATGTGGCGGACTCTGGCAGCTGTACGGCTGTCCACGACAAAGTTCATATTCCTCCTGATATATCAGAATCTTCAATAAATGTTACTTCTTCAATCAACCGCGGGAGGCTCCTGGGTGCATCCATTCTTTCCTCATTGACTATTCAATATTTTCCACGACAAACACAAAATAAGTTGATATGTGGACAATATTTTACTTTTTCTCCAAAAAACACAATCATCTCTACAGAAAACTATAAATCTTATTGACTCATTCTCCAAGACCTCAGACTACTCAATAAACTAGACTAAATCATCCATTTCACTTGTGCACAACACCAGATGCGACAGTCCATACATCACACATTCCCATATGCACGGGTCACTTCACATATTTGGGCATCAATGTCTTCTTTAGGTTATCAGAGTTGATTGGACTCAACTTAACCCCACTACTTAATACAATGGATGACGATCTCCAATGCTGGATGAAGCTGCCACAATCCATTTCAGGCAGAATAGCAACTATTAAAATGACAATACTCCCTAAAATAAATTGTATTTTGATGATGATACCAACTCATCCCACTCTCACCTGGTTTAACTCTCTTGATTCAAAATCACTAAATTCTACTGGAAAAATAAAACACCAAGGATCAAATTACCCACACTTCAAAAGCCAAAATTACCACAAGGATTGGATGCACCACATTTCTATTATTACTCATTGGCAAACCAACTTCAGTACATATACAAATGGACACACCCCAATCAGTCAGATCATACCTGGTTAGATACAGAACAGACTTTCTGTCAAGACATCCAGATTGCAGATATTCCATTTCTTAGTCAAATCAGTCAAACACCACCCATGTTTCAAAGCAGCAACAGTATCATCAGCTCTGAAAGCCTGGTGGAAATTCCACAAAATAACAAACGCTAGTCTTTCACCGTCCAACTTCACCCCCATTTGGAATAATCCAGACTGTAAGTGGCAGCTGAACTGTCAGTTTGGCTCAGTTACTGTTATGAAAGGTTTAAAGTTGCGTCCCCGTAACCTGTGTTGTAGGCGGAAGTAGCGGCAGCATAGAAACCGAAAATAAAATTTCCCTCACATTTTCTCACTCGCATTGTTTGCTTCTGCACGGATCAGCACGGTATGTTGATGTTGCTTTGTACTTAATAATTGCATAGTTAATACAAAATACACTTAATGCACACTGTTACATGAATGTATGTTTTATTTTGTTTAGTGCATCATTGTGAAGTTCTGCTTGGCAAGGAAGTATCTACTCACGACTAGTACTTGATGTAACGAGAAGCTAGCCAAATCTAAGGAGTTTTAGTGCCCTTGGTGAGAGGAGCGAGGTATGTACACTCAGACTGTGGGTTGTAAACGCATTATTGTTGTTGTAAACTGCTACTTTTTAAAATGCGTAGCTCCTGGAGTTATTCTCTGGTGTCATGAAGGATTTATGTGTCAATTTGAGGATTGTACAAATATTTTCTCTACTTTGTGTCTGTATAAATATTTTGAGTTGATTGAATCACTTTAATACGCTCTCTATACATGTGTATGCATAAATATTGCACTGTAAAATTTAAGTATTTGTTTACACTGGTGGCATGTTACACTTGTGTTTATACCTTTGTTTTTATTTTACTTATAGTTTCACGGTGCTTGACTAGATGACTGATTAAAAACAACTGCACCCGTTATGGAGACTCTCTGCTTTTATTGACGACGTCGAGGGCTGCTACACAGACTATAAGCAACAAAAAAACACTCAGCTTTCATACATGGGCAGAAAAGGGCATCACTCACCTGAAGCATATTTTTCATAATAACACCCTGGTACCATTTTCCCACTTGGTCCAGGAGTACGGCATCAGGAGTAATCAATTTCTGGAATATTTACAACTGAAGTCATCAATTCAATCCAAAACTGATGTTAGAACTGCAATCACTGACCTTGCATCTGCAGTTTTAGAATTGATTAATATCCTTTCACCAAAAAAAACTCATCTCCAAAATATATCAACTAATATCGCAGTCCGATCAACCCATATCTTTGCCTTCACAAAAATGGGAACGAGACCTTTTTATTGCTCCTGATGCCGACTTCTGGACCCAAATTTGCAAAAATATCTATCTCATGACAAAAAATGTTAACTTGCAACTCATACAATATAAGATACTTCACAGAACCCACTACACCGGACAAAAAATGTTTAAAATGGGATTCACATCAGAAATATGCTCTCATTGCACACAAAACTGTCCAGACACCTGCATTCACGCCACCTGGCACTGCACACCCATCAAACACTTCTTGGGCTGTCGTATCCCATTATCCCCTTCACTCTGCCTTCTTGGAGACTTATCATCATCCACAATCTATAGAATGAACCATAAACTTCTTCTCATGGCCCTAACTACCGCCAAAAAAAAACTATTCTCGTGAATTGGAAATCCAGAAACACAATATCTTTAGCTCATTGGAAAAACTTATTAGTTGAACATATTTCCATGGAATTTCCATCTCCTCCTGTCAAAAACACTACAGAACCTCAGTCCTTCCGGTCTACCTTTATTGATTTTCTATTATCTTAACTTACACTTTTTTCTTTTTTGTTAGTGCCAACCAAACAATCAATCAATCAATCACCCAATTAATCAGTCAATAATGTGTCTATAGTTTTATCATTAATCTCACGCAAACTGTACACACGCACTACACACACACACACACACACACCACCCTATTGTCTCCCCTGGTTCTGTGTAAATTAAGGGGGTATGTAGGTTTGGTTTATTAGTTTATTGCTGTCAGTGTCTTGTTTCTTTGTCTTGATGTTTTTTTTTTCAGTTTGTCAGCACATTGTTTTCAAGCCTTTTTTTCTCTTCAACATGGGTATTATAACTACTGTTATATTTTTTGCACTTCCTTACTGGGGTGTCCCTCTCCACTTGTCCCCAGGGCTGCTCTCTGCTCTGCAGGACTGGTCTGGCTATTGCTCCTCCTCCTGGGGGCTGGATGTATCCAGTGTCTTGCATTCTGAGCCCCTGGGCTGTGGGGTCCGCACACTCTCTGGGATCCCGGGGCGGCTGCTGCTGGTCGCCCCAGGGGCGCTGCGGGGGGGCCTGGGGGTTCGGGGTGGGCCCTCCTGTTGCTCCCTCGCCCCTCTTTCGCCCCTTCTCTCCTCCCCCTTCATCCCCCCTCTTCTCTTCGCCTGCGTTCCTGCGCCCTGCCTCCCCGGCCCTTCCCTCGGGGGGGCCTGGGGGGCCCTCAACTCGTTCGTGGCGCTGTGGGGCATCTGGCTGTGCCTCCTCTTGGTCCCTGGGTTTGTGTGTTTCTCTGTGGCCCTGGTCGGCTCTTTGGGCGATGCCTCCGGGGTGTTCCAGCTGCCTGTGCGGGATGGATGTTTGGCCAGCAGGACCCTGCTCAGTCGTCTTGGCTGCTTTGGGTTTCGGTGTCAGTCACTCATGCATGTTGGATCAGGGTATACAAGCATCTGTTGTATCCCATTGTTGAGTACTAATGGGACCCTCCACATTGGGCTAAATCACTCCTCAGGCTTTACTCTATGTTCATGTTCTCTATGCATTTCCACACTTCACATGTGCCCCTCGGTTCACAAATCCTGCTGGATTACTTAATTACTACTTTCTCTTCTCTACTCATTTCAGGGACATTGGGTGATGGGATTATCACAGCAGCCCACATTCTTGATTTCTAATGGCGCTGCCTGCTTATACCCTTCCCCACCCATCATATCTATTCTTGCCTATCATTTGTTTGTTTCCTTTTTAATTCACAATAGAGCAGCACTTTCCTCTCTGGCTCTTAATAAGAAAATATAAGAAAGAAAGACAGATTGTTTCCAGAGAGGGCCGGTGATGGTCACGCACATGCACAAAAATATTATTATACATTTCTGCAAGATTAAAATATGCACTAATCTCATAAAGAGTTCATATCTCCTATCTTGTGGTGTTTAACGATGAGAATAGGTGCTGTAGCATTACTACACTTTGGTTGAATTATAAGATGGTCATTAAATTCGGGGCACCACCTCCGTTAATTTGATTAGTAGACTCATTAATCCAGAGGCAATTAATGGTGTGAAATGATGGGAAATTACTAATCAATTGTAACTGGTGTATATCAACCTCTTCCGAAATCCTGAATTCTTTTAGTTACATGGATCTATAACTAAATTAATATTACCACAAACAACGACTTGGATGCAATATGTGATATTTATATTAACACAAAAAGAGTGAACAATTGATTATGATAACTGTGATGAAATGATGAGCATGATAAAACCTGATAACCTGAAGGCGATGGTGATGGTGTGTGACTGGAACGAACAGACTAAGTGGAAAACGGGGAAAATTAATAATAAAACGAATTACATTTAATCTAGATTGGGACGGAAGAACTGAACAGAGAAATTCTAACAGACATCAACCCAGAGCCAAGCCGTGTTGTTGTGCTGCTGCTTAGGTGTGCGTGGACAGGTGACCCCAGGGGACTGTCGCCAGGTGTTCTGCTCGCTTGTCCATGGTTCCGATGAGCCCGCTGTCCCGAACTGCGGACTGCATGCAGTGTTGAGGTTGGCGATGTCATGGAGGTAGTCTGGGGTACCGGCTCGGTACTTGATCCAAGGCGCTGGCAGCGTGCGTCAGAAGGCAAAGACGCGGCGCATCTGGTTCTGGTTGACTGTCCGATCAAAGCTTCTTGAGGCTTTGTTGGTTGAATAAGCTGACGATAGCTCAGATGGCCTGTCTGAACTATTTCCAAGGTTATTCTTAATGTAACAAAATTAGCAAAGGTCCGTGCGTAAACTTTACAAAAGTTCCAAAAGGTTCGAGCTGCACTTCAGGATAAGCGACGAACTAGTGAAAAATCTTAACTTGTTGAAAGTAGTAGCAAAGCAAACTAGGAGCGTATGAGCTTAGAACGAGTTGTGAGGAAAAACTTCCTCACAACTTTCCACGAGGAAAAACTAAGCTTAACACAAAGAGGAAACTAAAGTGGCACAAAAAGTATTAGAAAGAAGAGAAAGTTAACTAAGAAGAAGAGCAACTCAAAACTTGAACTACTGGAGGTGCCGTGTCCCCCTGAGTTTTCAGTCATCCCAGCAGGGCATCATGAGGGGCGGAGATAGCCTCCTCTTACTTCTGAATTAAAGAATGGAGGTCTCATATTCCATCACCATGGCCAATATCTATGAATTTTCAGTGCATATAATAAAATAAAACCTCATTTTCAATACTCCTGCATAGACATACAACTGATTAACTGATCATTTCACTCATTCATTTGATTAATAAAACTACTACTGGTAATAAGAACAAAACAACACACCAACAATCATATCATTATCAATAGCTGTGAAGGTCATGATATAATTTGATGAAACAATACAGTATCAAGACAGCTTAGTAATAAGTAATCAGCAGTAGCTCAGTCTGTAGTGACTTGGGCTGGGAATCGGAGGGTTGCCAGTTCAAGTCCAGGTCTGGTAGCTGGAGAGGTGCCAGTTTTCTCCTCCTGGGCACTGCCGAGGTGCCATTGAGCAAGGCACAGAACCCCCAACTGCTCGGGGCGCCTGGATAAGGGGCAGCCCCCTCACTCTGACACCTCTCCTCTAGTGCATGTGCATGTGTTTGTTTCATAACTTGTGTGTGTAATGTGCAACTGAAAAAAATATATACTAACAGAGTGAAAAAATATAATTTCCCTCATTGAGGGATCAATAAAGGAATTATTAGTAATAAGAGTTATATCAATTTCACTGAGAGAGTATGCAGTCCAAATTATTATAGTTGTTTTTTTTTTTTTCGTATCCGGGGTGAACGTGACTTAGTTTGATGAAGCTGAAAATCCAAGGTGTTTTAGCATGTCCTGTTATTTGGGAAGAGGCAGTGTAAACTTTAATCAAGATTTCAGTCAGTAACAGAACTCACTTCTGAAAAGGGGAGAGCCTCTTGGCCCTCTATCCAGGAGTGATGTTCTGTTTCAAAGTGGCATTTTTACCACCTTAGAGGATAACATGAAGCTGATCAAAAGGGTGAAGCCACCTATCTAAACACAGAATGCTGTCTCTGGCCAGACTGCCAAGGCCCCAGAGGTTAGATGTCTTGATAAGGTCAACTCTCAAGGAGGAGAAGTGGGGTGAACAGAAGACCCCTGAAAGCCTCTTATGCTACAGTGCTGACAAAGAAAAAAAAAAGGGATAGGATAAGCCTCCACCCATTTGCTGAAGTAGTCTTGTACTACCAGTATGTAGCGGTTATGCCTCTCTGTTTCATTTAAAGGTCCCATCAGATCTGCTACCACGTGGCCTTCTGTCTGGCATGTTAGTGGGCTCAGCAGCTACCCCTACTGTCTCATCACACGTGTCCTCACATACTGTAGCCGCCCTGGCTCTCCGCTCCACCGAACTCCATTGATCTGGTTGCATAAGCTGAGTGACAGCTCTGGCAGCCTTCCTGGTGGTCTCATACCTGTGTGCAACTTCATAGGCTCTAGCCAGAATGCCAGGCTGCTCCTCCATCAACCGCTGAACCATCTCAGCGTCAGCCAAGGAGTTGGTGGACTTCAAGGCTCATGGCATCTTGTTCCCGCTCTGTATGATCAGCATACACAATGGAAACCTTCTCATATACCCCTTTTCCACCAAAAGGAACCTGGTGCTAGTTCCGTGCTGGTGCTAGTGCTGGTGCTCAGTTGGTTCAACTTGCGTTCTTCCTGAAAACTGGTCGTTTTTCCACTGGCAAGAAGCCCAGTCAGAACCATGTCATTACATCACTGCAAAACGTCAGGATGTCACTACATTTTCATTTTTCAAAGCTTTTGTGGTGCGAAATCAAAACAAGACGTAATAAAAAATCCAGAGCGGACAGTTAGCTGCAGTTGGCGTTATATTTGTGCCACATTCCTGAGCGAAAAAAGACAGATTTTCAGCGAGCAAATGAAGGAACAGGAGAAACACTGAGACTCAACTGTGTTTGTGTATAAAATGAAGCACCTAGGCATGCAGACTGCTTTTACAAACATTTGTGAAAGAATGAGTCGCTCTCAGGAGCTCAGTGAATTCCAGCGTGGAACTGTGATAGGATGCCACCTGTGCAACAAATCCAGTCGTGAAATTTTCTCGCTCCTAAATATTCCACAGTCAACTGTCAGCTGTATTATAAGAACGTGGAAGTGTTTGGGAACGACAGCAACTCACGAGTCTGGGTTTGGCAGTTGCCAGGAGAACAATACTTGTCGGACTGCATTGTGCCAAGTATAAAGTTTGGTGGAGGGGCGATTATGGTGTGGGGTTGTGTTTCAGGAGCTGGGCTTGGCCCCTTAGTTCCAATGAAAGGAACTCTGAATGCTTCAGCATACCAAGACATTTTGGACTATTCCATGCTCCCAACTTTGTGGGAACAGTTTGGAGCTGGCCCCTTCCTCTTCCAACATGACTGTGCACCAGTGCACAAAGCAAGGTCCATAAAGACATGGATGACAGAGTCTGGTGTGGATGAACTTGACTGGCCTGCACAGAGTCCTGACCTCAACCTGATAGAACACCTTTGGGATGAATTAAAGCAGAGACTGAGAGCCAGGCCTTCTCGTACAACATCAGTGTGTGACCTCACAAATACACTTCTGGAAGAATGGTCAAAAATTCCCATAAACACACTCGTAAACCTTGTGCAGCCTTCCCAGAAGAGTTGAAGCTGTTATAGCTGCAAAGGTTGGACAGATGTCATATTGAACCCTATGGATTAGGAATGGGATGTCACATAAGTTCATATGCAAGGTCAAGGAAGATGAGGGAATACTTTTTGCAATATAGTGTAGCTCTAAAATGTTCAGCTTCACATTTTTTACCTTCTACTTTTGCACAGTTACTTACCAGATGCTACATTACCAGTTCCTATTTGAATTTGGCTACTATACCATGACTCAGGAGTGGTTTTCACTCTAAATATTATTAAATATTTTTTAGGTGAGAAACTCACAGGTGTTTGTGTCACAGGTGACAAAAAAAAAAATATTCAGACAACGCTTGTAGTTGTGAAGATATACGCTATTTATTTATTTTGGGTATGCCATTTTCGGACAGGAGGCAGAAAAATAGGCCTAGTCATTAAGAGGTCCAGTAATAGGCTACAATCAGTTTTTAAGGAACTAAGGAACTTAGTCCATGACAGATGATCTAGTAGTTAGTAACTGAGTGCTACGGTCAGTATTCTTATCAGTCGACACGTTTCCTAGGTAAATGGACCGGTTCTGAAAACAATGAAAATCAAATGCTGCCAAACTGAGCAAATTAAATTTAAACAGGATATTGTGTTGTAAAGTCCATTTCATGATAATATTGTAACCTTGTAAAGTTTAATTTGATCAAATGACCACTTACCATTGACTGACAATGTAAGCAATCATCCACAGGATGTCATTTTTTTTTCCTCCAGAAAGACCTCTTCATCGACCTCTATTCCAGTGTCATCCAGCACATATGTATCTCTTTCAGCAGATATACTGAACTTCATTTTAGCTTTGAAAACAGAAAAAAATAAGTTTGGGGTGCATGATTGTTCATCCACTACCACAGACAGGACAAAGTGGGAATTTTTTTTTTCCTAGTCTTTCTATCTTAAGGGGCCACAGCAGCTTCCAGAGTTGATTCCGGTAGTGAGAAAAATGATTAAAGTGAAAGCAAAATGTCTTTAAAGCCCTTACTGTGACCAGCTGCAAGTATATTTCTTAGAGTTAGGAATGGCTGTTCATTGTCCAAGGACACAGTCTACCTATCATTTGGGCTACAAAAAGTAGAGATATTAACTTACCCTCCTTGAGAAATTCTGAGTGTGAGGCTCCGTTTAGCTTGATGTACTTCTTTCCTTTGTACTGTACTTTTAACAGCATTGCTGCAGACCATCCACAATTACAACACAAACATACAATTAATGTAATGTTAGTGAACACACAGTACTTTATGCAGTGCAAAAATCTGGCTTTGTCCACAATTTATTTCTTTTCTGCAACTAGACGCCGCCAAGCCGGGAGAAATGGTGGGTACAACTATCAAATAAGAATAGAAATTCAGGCCAAGCGAAGCACTGGAGCATCGGACCCATATCCACTCGTTGCTGGCAACAGGGGCCTGGAAGGTTTTGCCACTAGGAGTGGGAGGACGTGGACCTGCCGCGGCGCTAACCGCCACTCAGACACGTGCTTTGCAAGCTCGGCATCCGTCTTGCAATTTTTGGTCTCCCAACGCTCTCGCCACCGAGCAAAGTGGGCTCCAATATTTCTTCTTGTTTTGTTTCTTGCATTATCTGACTGCCATTCTCTGTTCCAGCGCAGAGCTCCACTGAACAGAGTTTGGAGAGTATATTTGAAGGCTCAAAAGTTCAGCAGTGAACCCAAATGCACGACTCAGCAGACAAAGTCTAAATCAGAGATACTATTATGAAGGCAAAGATATAAGAAAATAAACACTCAGGCACTGCTGCTATAAAAAAAAAATAAACTAATAAATGTAAACACTCAGACACTAAGGCTATATAAAGTTAACTAATAAACAAAGCACTAATTTGCCATGGTTGCAAAGGGATCAAGGGAGAAACACAAAGACTGACTAACTAAAAACTGAAGTAGACTGCCCTCTAAAGGAAAAACATAAATAATGTTCAAATAAGGCAGAACAGAAAACACTCACAAACTATGAGGGAGAAAAGAAATACAAGGAAACTAACTGATTAAAAATGCAGGAGCACACCAACAATGAGGACAAACTAGCGCTACGACTATCACACTTAGAAAAGACTAACAAAACTACAAAGTAACAAATTAACAAAAAAGAAAAACTCAGCAGAATGATGGACATAGACGAAAAACCTGACATGGATGGCTTTGAACAAAATGTAGATCGGGGGTAGATGGGGCCAGGACAGACAATCACCACATGCGGAAACAGGAGGGCAGGATGTTGTAAAGCTGAAACAAGAGGAAGACAGTTAATTTGAAAATAAAACAGGAAAGGACAGGACAAAATGACTTTGACCTGACCAGCATGACAGTTTCTTTCACACATTTTTTTTTTTGTCAGCACCCATTCTCATCGTTAAACACCACAAGATGGGAGGTGTCAACTTTTTATGAGATTAGTGTATATTTTAATCTAGCAGAAAAGTATAATAATATTTTTGTGCGTGTATGTGACCATCACCAGCCCTCTCTGGAAACTAATCTGTCATTCTTTATTTTCTTATTAAGAGCCATAGAGGAAAGTGCTGCTCCATTGTGAATTGATGGGGAAACAAACAGATGATAGACAAGATAGTACGGGTGGGGAAGGGTACAAGCAAGCAGTGCCATTAGAAATCAACAATATGGGCTGCTGTGATAATCCCATCACCCAATATCCCTGAAATGAGTAGAGGAGAGAAAGTAGTAATTAAGTAAGTAAATAAAAAAAAAAAAAAATCAAACCGATAGTGAATTGTGCACCAAGGGGCACATGAGAAGTGTAGAAATGCATAGGGAACATGAATATAGTGTGAAGCCTGAAGAGTGATTAAGCCCATTCTGGCGGGTCCCATTAGTACTCAACAATGGAACACAACAGATGCTCATACACCCTGATCTATAACATGCATGAGTGACTGACACTGAAACCCAGAGCAGTTAAGGCGACTGAGCAGGGGCCTGCTGGCCGAGCATCCGTCCTGCCCAGGCAGCAGGAACACCCAGGAGGCATCAACCAGAGAGCCAACCAGGACCACAGAGAAACACACAAGCCCAGGGACCAAGAGGAGGCACAGCCAGACGCCCCCACAGCACCACGAACGAGCCCAGGGGGCCTGGGGCAAGAGGGTCCACATGCCACCCAACGCCTGCCCCCCAACCGTTTAATAATGGGCCGCCAGTGACTGCCCTTTTTTTGTTTTTTTCCTGCGTCTTGGCATGGTAACTCTCACACATCACATTCATACAGATGCCCAGTGGCTTGTCTGTCTAAAGAATACCTGGCCTGGCCCAATGACAGGCTACAGAGGCCCAGGAGTCCCACCCATGCATGTTCTAGACCCCCCCTTGTCCAGTCATCTTTAATGATGAGCAATTGTTATGAGAGAGAGAGTGAGAGAGAGAGAAACAGCATAGGAGAACACAGACAAACAAAATGGAGAAAAAAACAAAAAGGCGGTGCTGAAAATCTAACAGAAAAAAGCACTCGTGCATGATGCTGCTAACATTGTTGCTAATATTTTAAATATGTTTGCTGCAGGGGCTAGCCTGGCCTCCGGGACTTCAGCAGCAGGTGCTGTCGGAGGAGGAGGGTCAAAGTGAGGCTCCTGTGAGTGACCAGCCTGCCAATGCCATCATCAGTTTCGCCACATATTAATGAATTAAATACTCTTCAATCTTAAACGCTTTCTCCAATGTCCATCTTAAGAGCAACACACTTGCAGTCATCATTTCTTTTATTCAAGCCTCCAGAATGTAAAGAGATATTGTTCACTATATTAGTGTTAATAAGGGCTTGTGTGTGTATATGTACATCAATGGGGTGAGTTGGCACAGTATCTGTATGCAGTCTGTATGTATAGTTGGCCAGTCTGGACCAAAAAGTCCAGGGCTGAATTTTTGTCCCAGTCCAGACCTGAGAAATGCTGGTAATAACTAGTCATGCCCAAAAGAGAGAGAGAGAGAGAGAGAGAGAGAGAGAGAATAACCATCTGTTCATTGTATCTGATTGTGTTAACGGCGAATGTGAGACAGAGAGAAGCACACACCACACCACACAGCCCTGAGGCTGTAACAACACACAAGTAATTATTGTGGGTAGTAGTGCATTTATCTAATTATTACAATAATCTTTGATCTGGTCCATATGTCAATTGAATTGATCATTTAATAGTCTGTCCACAGAAACATTTTATTGCACTATTATTTAATAACTTTTGAATTTGTACATCCAAACTCCATCAGGCAATAGCTAGTACACAGCCGACTATCTGACAGTGCTGCAGCCATATTGAAGGAAATAAGTTAGTTCACCTCTGTGATGTCATAATTTTGAGAAAATGACTGTGCTGACTGGACTGATACCTTCTGGAGAGTTGGTTGTTGTTCGACCAAATTTTGTGACAGCCACTGACCTGTTGGTCAGATATTTTTGGGCATGGAAGTAATTTGTGTGTGTTGTGAAATAGAGTTAAAATTACTGTTCAACAGTAACAATGCCACTTTAACAACAATTTAACCTTTATCTTTTTTGGCTCTCATAGGGAGTCGGGGAGGTATCACACAAGTCACAGGTTTTGTGTGTGAACATATCAGAATTGGCTTTATGTCTGCTCTAATAAATAGTCTGTTTAAAATATAAAGGCAGGCACTGCTACAGCTTTGGCAGCTTGTTCACATTGTTGTTATTTGAACAGTAAAGCACACAGAGGACTTATTAGAAAAGACAGCTCCTCTTTCTGTGGCCTTTCATCATATTTTTTTTCTTCATGGGTGGGTATCCTCCCCACCCTGAAATGTTTTCTTCTTATATTTTTTTTTTTTCTGCAGGTATCCTCCCCACCCTGAAGTGCTTTCTTATTATAATTCTCTGCAGCTATGGTCCCCACCCTGGAGTGCTTTCACAGCTAAAGTTCTAACATGTTTGTCTTTAGCCGGTTTGCCTTGCAGCAAGAAATTAAATTAACATAGCAAGAAATTAAATTATCATAGCCTTTTTTTAATAACCCCTCTCAACTGGAGGGTGGAGCAGAGAAGCAGAGCAAAACTTTCCACACTTATCAAAAGACATTCAAGTACAAAACTATTCACCTCACAGCAAGAAGGTACCAGGTTCGATTCCCGGCCCGAGGTCTTTCTGTGTGGAGTTTACATGTTCTCCCTGTGTCTGCGTGGGTTCTCTCCAGGTACTCAGGTATATATACACACACACATATACATACATACATACATCTTCTACCGATTATCCTCAGGTAGGGTCGCGGGGGGGCTGGAGCCTATCCCAGCAGTCTTAGGGTGAAAGGCAGTGTACACCCTAGACAAGTCATCAGTTCATCACAGGACACATAGAGACAGACAACCACTCACACTCAGATTCGCACCTACGGACAACAACAACCCGGCCTGCACAGTCACCAGATCTAAATATTATTGAGCCACTTTGGGGTGTTTTGGAGGAGCGAGTCAGGAAAAGTTTTCCTCCACCAGCATCACGACCTGGCCAATATTCTGCTGGAGGAATGGCTCAAAATCCCTCTAGCCACTGTGCAGGACTTGTACAGAAGCACATTGACTTCTCTCCAAGTGACCAGGGTGATGATTATGATGCAGACTCAAGTGGTGGATCAACAATTCTTTTGCCACCTAGGAGCAGTTCTGAAAGCGACAGTTCAGGTGAGTGAAAAATTGTAATTTTGGCAATGTTGATGGACACGAAGACTAGTGATGGGTATGACGATACTGAAGCCTCGGCGCATGTGTTGAGCAAATAAGGCGAAACCCCGTGTCGGTGCACGTATCGCTTCAAGGAAAACCATGTGACCGATACAGTTCCTGTATCGTTTGGCTATCAAGCACCAAATTGTATTTATAAGGGAGAAAATGTATTGACAAGTTTGTGGGTTTTGTTGAATGTAGATAGTTTGTGTTCTTTGCTTTGCGTTGTTTTTTTGGCTTATCATCAGATACCATGGATCAACCAAGGAATAGGAAGTTTTCTCCTGTGCGGGATCATTTTGATCTTATCATGGAGAATAAGGTAAATTCTCGTTTCCACTATTGATCGTTTTTCTTTCAGATTATTCCAGTTTCTTTCTGAAGGATATTAGAATTAGTTTTTTACATGGATTAACCTTTATTTATATTGTAGGTGAAATGTCAGATTTGAGTCGGTGTTGGAATCCCTGGCCTCTTTAAAAAGTGATATCTATAGATGACTACAAGATCGTAGAGGAGACACTCTGTGTGCTCGCTCCATTTAATCAAGCGACAGTGGAGCTATCTCAGGAAAAAAGAGTGTCTGGATCAAAAGTAATCCCAATGCTTAAAATGTTGCACCACTCACTGCAACGCAATGCAATAATGTAACCACGGAGACCACAATTCATCTTGTGGAAAACCTTAAAAAGAAGACTGCTAGAAACAGTATGCAGCATGGAGTCAATAAGTTTAATGACAGTATCAACACTGCTGGACCCTCGGATCAAGACAATGGCATTGTTAAGTGCGTCAAAGGCCAGCGATGCAGTGAAAAGACTAAAATCAGAGTGTGCTGCAGAAATGAGAAACACTGTACTGACACAAATGGAAGATGCCAAAGCTGGACCTTCAACTCAACCATCTGCCCCAGTTCAGGTATGTCATATGATTGTTAATTGTGTTTATTTGTATTTTAATGTTCTTGCAAATCACTCCATGTGATTACAATGAATTAGTAACACATATTTTATTTTTTCCTCAGATGACAACCTGTGGCAGCTGCTGGACATGGAAGTCAAGGAGAGCAGAGCCAATTCAAATGTCACCAACGATGCCATTACCGAGGTACAAAGATACCTCTCTGAGGCAAACATACCAAGATCACAGGATCCACTACAATACTGGAGAAGGCAAAGACTAAATGAAATTTCTTTGTACGCCATCATCATCAGTGCCCTGTGAAAGGATATTCTCAAAAACAGGAGCAATTGTTTCCACTGAACTGAACTGAATCCGTATGAATCGTTCATTAAAATGATTCGTTCAAAAGATTTGTTCACCGAATTCTTAGTTTCTTTCAGGAGCTGCGTCCTGCTCATGCAGTTCATTGGTTCAGTGACACAGTTCGTTCCTTCATTCATTGAATGAATCATTCCCCTCCCCTGCCTGAGTCTAGACTCATTCACTGAGTGCTACAGTTCGTTCTCAGTGAAGGATCACTCCCCTCCCCTGACAGACTGTCACTTAAATTCATGAGTGACACATACAGCAGCAAGCAGCACGTTTACTGCATGTGAACGTCAGTCTTTTCTGTTATTGCAGAGTTACTAAATGTTGTAAACTAGGAATGGTGGGGAGATTAAACATAAATAAACATCACAGCTGTAGCGGAGATTCTGTTCCTTTTGAAAAAAATCAAATATTGCTTAAAATTGGCTGAAATTTAAATCCGTCTTGCAGACAAAGTTTATTAATGTAAGGGTACTATATGCTCTGTTTTATATTATGTATTGCCTTGTAGGTTTGATGCTTCATCTGGTGCAACAGGCTTATTTAGGCCGAAGACCAATATGCATTTCCAGCCTTTTAAATAAACAAATATAATGTATGTGATTAAATATCAGGTTGTTAAATGTGTTATTGCACTGAAATGAAAACAAGAAACAATCAAAGCGGGAAATAATCATTAAAAAGTAAAATGACAATTATAGACTATTAATTATTAATATATTAAGAATGAAATATCAATGGATATAGCAGTATGGGACTGTGATTGCACAGTGCCTTAATTAGTGCTGCAGTATCAACCTATCTCGGCTGGGAGCACACTCTATAAAGGTGGGTGGTTGTGTGCCGGGAGCCCTCTTGCCTCGAAGCTCCTGGGTGTCCCGCCTCCTTGTGTCATCACACCGGTTGCCTCACCTGATTGCTACACCTGGGGGGTATTCCACGATGCTGGCTAAAGAAAGCTGGGCTATCGCCGGTAAGCATGGCTTGAATAAGCGGCCACTTTAATCTTAGCCGCGACCCGTTCCACTAACAAGGCTCAGCTGTTTCTCATCAACGCTTATTCTAGCCAGGCTGATCCAAGCCGCGGCTATGCGCGCCTCCACAGTACATAAAAAGCCCTGAAGTATCGATTGTCGAAATGACGAGATCATGGAAAAAAAAGTCGAGCAGAATCGTTCTCTGGCGGAGCAAACCCTCCTCATGCAATTGTACGAGGAGTACAAGGAGAAAATTCAAAAGAAAGGCAACACCGTTGCCATTGTGAAAGCCAGGGACATGGTGTGGCAAAGCATCGCGCACCGTTTAAATTCGTAAGTTATTGCCGACACATATTTTACAACTGACGCATGTCTCGATGCAGTCAGCCTGCTTGGTTGTCTAATTTTATTCCTCACTTCTGCGTATGTACTGTCAACACTTTTTTTTTTTTTTTAGTGATGATAGTGGCACAGCGCCCTACTTTTAAATAAGAGAGAAGACACAAAAGAGCTTGTACACAGAGTAGTCTGTCATCATTTGCCATCACTCTTACGTCATCATAATCACAATGGACCAATGGTGGAAGGAAGGCTTTTTTTAATGGGAAATTGTTGCTGTTGTCGCCTTCACTGTTTTGGATGAGATCATTTGTGCCTTTATTCTGTTATGTGTTGACAGTACATTGAGAGTCACAGAATAAAATAAAGAAAATCAAGTCAAGTCAAGTCAAGTCAACTTTATTTGTATAGCCCAATATCACAAATTATGAATTTGCCTCATTGGGCTTTACAATCTGTACAGGATATGACACCCTCTGTCCTTTACAAATGACCCTCGCATCGACTAAGGAAAAACTCCCCAAAAAAAACCTTTTAACAGGGAAAAAGAAACGGAAGAAACCTCAGGAAGAGCAACAGAGGAGGGATCCCTCTTCCAGGATGGACAGACGTGCAATAGATGCCATGTGTACAGAATAACAACAATGAAAACACATTAACACTAACATACAAAATTGTATGGAAATGTCCAAATCAATATAACAACAGCTAATATACAGTGTGTATATATAGAATTATATGAGAGTGTCCAAGGGGATGAAGAGCATCATCAAGCTATCAGCAAAGGATGAGAAGCATGTCGTCCTCTCCAACACGCCAACCAGAAGAAGCCTGGGCAGCACATCTTCCACTCCACCACACCAAACAGGAGAGACCTCCGCAGGATGACCTCATCACCACCACGTCACTCAGAACCAGAAGATGAAGCCTGACTGGTCTGCACAACCACTACTCCACCAGGTAGACTGGATCCATGGATACCTGTGAGATGAGAACGCACAGGGACTACGAGGCACAAAACTAATCTGCAGCATGTGTTAAAGGGAGGAAGAGGAAACACATCCTCTTCTCCACTACCCTAAAAGATACAACCTGAGCAGCATCGCCTCTTCTCCATCTCACCACCATCAGGACAGACGAAGCCTGGATGACACCACCTCCTTCTCAACAAGTAGCCTCAGCTCACGGACACCTGGGAGCTGGGAGTACAGGGGCTCCGGGGAAGAAGATGAGTTAGTAAAATGACTTAATGGAGGCATCCAAATGAAGAAGAAGAGAAGCTCAGTGTGTCAGAGGAAGTCCCCCGGCAGTCTAGACCTATAGCAGCATAACTAAGGATTGATCCAAGGCAGCCTGAGTCAACCTTGGATCAGTAATCAGTAATCAGATACTTCCAAATAGTTATCGCTGACGGGATCGAACCCACGGAGCAGTGAAAACAGATTTTATCGGCACTTCTCTTTACCCACTCAGCTACTGAATATGTCTTTGTTTTTGAAGTTGTCGTAGGGCATTTCTGGATTCACGTATTCCTATGTTGTTTTAAAAATCTTACAATTTATTTTTCCGAACAAGAGCATCATTCATTACAGATAAAGATGAAATTACTGTGTGACATACAGTTCACAAAGCATCTTGTGGAAGCCTGTCGGACCTTCTCTGAGAGGCAGCTAAGCTAAGCTTGACCATAAGCTTGCCCGGTACCAGGCTTGTCGCACTGGCTGAGTTACCATGGTTACCAAGCCTCGTTTGTGGAGCCGAACTCTCACTTAAATTAGCCAAGATGATCAAAGTTGGTGTTTGTTTCTCATACAGCTTCTGGACTTAGGTCTGCCTTCTCCCTCATCGGAGTCAGTCGCGGGACTTTCAGTGTTTCTCCCTTGTTACATGTCCTGCAGCAGGGGTACGCCACAGCTAATCTCTGCCCTGCTGGTAACTGTGCCGTTGGGCTTGGGGAGTGCTTCTCCTCCTTATCTCTCTGATTTTCATTCAACACCAATAGTATATGGATGTGACGATGCCCTGTATCAGCATAGATGTCGCCTAGCCTCGAACGTGTTTTTCCGTGGCAGGGTTAACGGGTGTGCAGTCTGCTTTTGCGCACTAATCTCCCTTCATCCCACACTGCTGTTGGTCAGCTGCTGTTTTGCCTAGCTGTTGTATAGGCTTCCTTATATACATCCACTCCTGGTTAAGTTGCTGCTGCCCTTATCCTGGGTGGAGCTAAGTACACCTGTTTTCAAAGCGTAACTATTCATGACCTGAATTTTATTTGCAATGTTTGCTTGTGCTTAAGCCAATGTTGGGTTGCATGTATATTGGGGTTTATTATTTTTTATATTATTTTGGTTATTATTATTGTTATTGTTTTACTATATGTTTGGTTTGATCGTTGGTTTAATTAATTGTAGTTAGTTACTTGTTTTTTTTGCAGTTTGGCATGCTTTATGGCTTTATCCGTTCGGTAAAGTCAACATTATTTATTACTTTTGTTTATTTGCAGTGGGTTGTTTTCTTTTGTTTACATTTGTGTGCTTTTTGTTTAAGTAGTCTAATTCTGATTTAAGACCCTGGTGTGTGTGTGTGTGTGTGTGGATTATTTTATTGAAGACTGTTATTAAAAGAATGATATATTGTTTAATAAATTAAATTGAATTTGTATGTTGGACCCACTCTCCAGTGTTCACTAGTAAGCCAAATCTGTGTGTCTTGACCACTTTACAAAAAGGGGTTAACATTATTTTCCAGGTGAAATTCCTGGGGTGGCGTTGTTGGCAATACGTAAATTAGAATGCTCTCTTTCTAACTGGATCCCCTCTTTTTCCCACCTTGCACCACAAAGACATCTACCTCCACAAGAGAACTCTCTTCAGCCCTGTTTTGGTCTTTGATGGGTTCAGCTGTCTTCTTGCAACTGGAAACACTCCTGTCACTACATTTACCAAAGAAGAACTTGGTGAAGGTCTGCTATGTGTGATGGGTTATTACTACACCCTGTATCCCACCTACAAGTGTGTGGTGACCCTTGTCGCTGTCATTCAGACAGAAGTCTTATAGGACAGTATCCACGAGTGATACCACAGGCTCATAGAAAAGAGCCATGGCAGAGCGGAATGCTTTCATTAAGAAATAGAGGTGTTCAGGCTTGGGGGTGAAGTTTTATTGTTACTGTTGTTTCCTTGACTACCATGTTCTGTCTCAGATTTTAAAGATAATGAGGTTATAGTTTTTCAGAGGTGGCTTTGTAATCATGGGTAATTTGAGGGTAATTTTGCAAACATGTTGTAATGATTGACGATTGCAAGGATTTGTGCTCTGTAAGCAAATAAATGTTCTTGGCAATATAATTTTAATGTAGTATAAATGTTGTGTATTGATTTAAGATAAAAGCTAATCATCACTCTTGAATTAAAAGGACTCATCTTGTTAGGTTACTCTGTATTTATGTTTTTTCCTCAGTTTGAGTAGGAAACAAAAAGTGAAGTAAGAATTGAAAAGATAATTTTGAGATTATTTGACTTACAGCATACAGTATAGTTTCACCATATATAGATATTTCTCACTTGCCGAATATGTATTTATTTATTTTTTTCTTATTTCAAGGAATCTTACTAAGTGTGATTATCTCACTGCAGTCTATATCTGCTCAAACCAAGTATTTATTTCTTAGATAAAGACTATCATTTTTTGCAGTGTAAAAACTGTTTAGGACAAGAAATATTAACAAAAATCACAAAAATGCAATCAATTTACTCAGAAGATGTTTTTTTAAATCTACTGAGCACAAAAACCTGACCTGATACAGAGAAACTGGTGTCATTTTCGGATTCAGTGGTGAAAAGTCATCCAAAATCAGTTGAAAAAACATGGACAACTGACAAAAAAAAGTTTTGTAACCCAGTGTATTCAGCAATAATAATCTTTATCCAATCTTACAACCTCATTTCAGTCTGAATGACTCAATTATAAACAGAATAGCAGGGATGGATCTCTCTGGCTTCGAAACAAAAAATAATACATCAGCAGCATATGGTGCTATTTTGAGACTAATCTGCCCAATCTTACAGTTTTTTCTGTACTGTTAAGACACATTTCTCAAAAGTTGCTCTCCTTTTATCTTAACTGTGAACACAAAGCCCAATTTCCGAGCTACATTCACAAAACCTCTTGCAAAACCAAACTTTCATCTCAAAACAGAACTATGTTGTCAAATTGTGCCCCGAGTCAAAATTAAACACTAATGGGGTCTGTTTCACAAACCAGGTTCAACAATCTCTAAATAACCCTGAATTCTGAGTTGACCTACTCTGAGATAAGAAACTCTGAGTTTCTGGTTCCAGAACAGCTGATTTGAGTTGGTTTGATCAACTCGGAGTAGTTTCACCTGGAGTTAAGCACGTACACCACAATTATAAAAAGCCAGCATCAATGGAGCCCCAATTCTACAAGTCACCATGGCAACAGGGAAGCGGAAGGCTGCGTTTTTCACCCCACTTGAATTGTAAATTTTAATGCGCTCATATGGCTAGTTTGAACACATTTTTAGAAAGAAATGAGACACAGCTGCAGTTGCAAAGGAGAGGGAGACGGTGTGGGAGAACATTGCTGCCCGGGTCAGTGCGTAAGTTTAAATGTAGTCCTTTGTAATCACAGTAATATTACAGGGGAAAACTGTTGGTAGCCTATTAACAGATCTCTGACTTAATGGTCAATAAAATGTTTTCTAAGATCACAATGTCCAATATTCAGAATTAAATATTCACAAAATATTTTTTGCCAAGAGCCAGTCAATCTTGTGCCCGTATGGAAATTAGCCATGGGCAATTTGCACCGTAGCTTACGCATGTCTCTGTCCCCAGTCCTTGTCTTTGACAAGAGCATTGGTTGCATGTCACATGTCTCACATTATTCAGTAATTTCCTTGCATTGTAATGCACAGGGGGCGGCATGGTGGTGTAGTGGTTAGCACTGTCAAGAAGGTACTGGGTTCAAATACCGGGCCAGGGGCCTTTCTGTGTGGAGCTGTCATGTTCTCCTCATGTCTGCGTGGGTCCTGTCCGAGTACTCCGGCTTCCTCCCACCATCCAAAAACATGCATGGGGATTAGGTTAATTGGCTAATTTAAATTGACAGTAGGTGTGAATGTGAGTGTGAGTGGTTGTCTGTCTCTGTGTGCCCTGTGATGAGGTGACAACTTGTCCAGGGTGTACCCTGCCTTCCGCCCTAAGACAGCTGGGATAGGCTCCAGCACCCCCGCGACCCTATGAGGATAAGCGGTAGATAATGGATGGATGTATTGCACAGCTTTGCATATGCTACTGCATGTTGAGAAAATGTGTATCTGTATTGCACAGATGGGGATCCCCCCAAATATTGACGGGTATTTTGCACACTGGCTGCGGTTGGTGATGTTGCACAGTTATTCTGCTCCTTCATCCACTGGATCATTAATGAAAGGACATATCAATTTGGCAGAAGCCAAAACTCTCCTGCTGACTGACTGACTGAATGAATGAATGAATGAATGAGGAAATCACATAGCGTGTGGCTGAAAGAGGGTGGAGACAGAGAGAAACTTGAGGTTCATTGAGAAAAACCTGCTCCCAACCAGGTTAGTGTCATAGAGTCTGTTACTATGGTAACTGACCGAGAGCTTAAGTTACCTGTCTGTGAAACAGGCTAGAGTTAGCCCTCTTTCTCTGGTTTGAGTTACCTCCCTTTTTGAAACGGAAATTTCCCTCATTTCAGGGTTAACAGACTCAGAGTTTCTTTGTGAAACGGACCCCCAGTCATGAAACACTGGTGATATGTTTGATATCACTATAGTGATGGGCAAATGAAGCTTCATGAAGCACTTGTGATATTTTTGACTCTTAGATGGTGCTGTTGGCTGAACACTCTGTTGTAGGTTCTTGTAGGAATGTAACAGTAGAAAAGGAAGAATACAGCAGACTCAGGTATATCTTCATATCCCCCATCGATGCCCAGAACAATACAAGCTCACAGCGACCCCTAGTGCTGTGGAGTATCAACTGAATACACAACATATTTCCCCCCTTGTTTAAGAAGCTCACTTGTAAACTGAAATACACAACTTGAATACAAAACAAGCTTTAGGTTAGTGCAAAACTCACCACATTGCATATTAATTTAACAGCAGTTTTTTTTTTTTTTTTTTTTGGAAACGCATTCATATCATTAACCAAACAACAGTATTTCTAACTCTTCTAAAATGCCTGATCATTTTCTCTAACTCAATAATGTAACTTAAATTTTAGTAAACTTATTTTCCACTAATGTGAATACAGTTCTCTAAGCAATAATAAACCAAGGTAGCGTCAACTTATAATTCACAGTATCAACAATCTTCACACATTTCACAATGTCAGGCATGTTTTTTTTTTTTTTTTCACAACATTTCCTTTTTTATATTCCCCCCCAAAGGCCATGAGAGAACGATTATTGGTAATCGTTCAGCCAAGCAGGCTTTTTTCTGACCCTGGTGGGTCTGCGTGTATCATCTGGTGGTTCTGTGGTCTCTGGCACAGAGGCTGGATCAGCAGGTTTGCCTGTGATGACGTTCTCCGCACTCTCAGGGACCAGAGAAAGGTGAGACGTGTTCCATGTACGTCCATCCTCCAGCACAAAGGAACCCGCACCAGCTCTTTCCATCACCCTGGCAGGGCTGTAGAACTTTGACAGTCCTTTTTTCACGTGGAAAGGTTTTCTTACTCTGACCAAACTTCCCTCTTTGATCTTTGGCACTCGTGCACCTCTTTTAGCATCTGTAAAGGCTTTTGATGCTTTCTGCTTGGAAGGGACACGATCACGTAGCCGCTCTTCAAGCAGTGGTGTGGATTTACTTGCTAGACCAATGTCCACTTTCGTTCGCATCTTCCTGTTGAACATGAGCTCATGAGGTGACACACCTGTGGTGCTGTGTGGGGTTGCACGGTACGTGAGCAGGAACTCCTGTATGAAGGGTTTCCATGGTCTCCCCTTTTGCTCACCTGTAAGGAGTGTTTCTTTAAGCACGCGGTTCCAGCGCTCTATGGCTCCATTAGCTTGAGGATAGTACAAAGACACTTTTCGATGTTTAATGTCTCTCACTGCAAGGAACTCTGTAAACTCATTTGAGGTGAATTGTGTCCCATTGTCACTGATGAGCTCTGTAGGGTTACCAAACCTGGAGAACACTGTCGACAGGAAAGCGGTGATCGCCGTGGTGGTGATGGAATGGGTGAAAGCGACCTCTGGCCACTTGGTGTAGTAGTCTATCAGTGTCACTGCATATCGGCAGTCCCAGGTTGCAGACTCAAATGGCCCCACGATGTTGACTCCCACTTTCTGCCATGGGCCATCAGGAAGTGGGACCGGTTGAAGTGGTGTAGCATTTGTCTTGGCACTTTTATCATTCATCTGGCATGTCACGCATGTTCTGACGCTCTCCTGCACACACATGTCCATACTTGGCCACCAGTATAAGTCCCGGAGCCTCTGCTTAGTGTGGACGACACCCTGGTGGGTCTCATGTGCCAGATTAATCAGCTGTTTTCTTAGGGCCACGGGGACCAGTCGTCGCTGAGGACCCCTGTAGACTACGAAGTAAGGCTGCAGCACTGCAGGCAGGGACTTGGTTGTTTTCGGCCATCCTTTTTCCATCTGCGCCCTCAGAGCTGTGAGTTCTGGACACGCCTCACATGCCACAGTGAAGTCCTTCACTGAGAGAGCTTTCAGTTCCACATCCAGCAAAGCAACAAGCTCAGGTTCCACCACTGACTCTGCATTCTCTACTGATGGGAGAGGTAGTCTGGAGAGACAGTCAGCAGCAAAATTTTGTGCACCAGCATGATACACCACCTCATATGTGAAACATAGCAATCTGGCCGACCACCTTGCAATGCGCATTCCAGCTCGTACCAGTCCTTTTGTAGCCAGCAGTGTGGTCAAGGCCTGGTGATCTGTCCGCAGCGTGAATCTTGTTCCCCACAGGAAAGTCCTCCATTTCTCTGTGGCCCACACACAGGCCAGAGCCTCCTTCTCCACAATGGAGTATTTCCGTTCTGCCGGTGTGAGTGAACGTGAAGCAAATGCGACCGTACGCTCTGTGTTGTCCTGATGCATTTGTGTCAGTATGGCTCCCAGACCATAATCCGAAGCATCAGTGGAAACTATGGTTGGGAGACTGGGGTCAAAAACTGCCAGCGCCGGACTGGTGACAATGCAAGACTTTACTGTATCAAAACTCTCTTGTGCAGCTGCAGTCCACTTGAAGGTGTCAGCACGCAGGCAGTCTCTCATGGGCTCCACCAGAGATGCATAGTTTTGCACAAAAATGAGGTGATCCTCATTTGGCTGCAAACCGTGGGCTGAAACAACATGTCCAAGGAACTGCAGGCTTTTCTGGTTGAAGTGACATTTTTCAGTGTTGAGCTGGAGGCCAGCTTCTTTGAGTGCAGCTAGCACTGCCTGAAGGTTGAGGTCATGTTCCTGCTGGTCCCTGCTGTAGACTATGACGTCATCCAGGTAATTCTGGACTCCCTTGAGATCTTTCAGGACCAGGGACATCATCTTTGAGAAAGCACTTGGGGCTGAACACAGTCCGTATGGTACTCTACGGAACCTGAACAGTCCTTCATGTGTTATGAATGCAGTTATGTCGCGGCTTTCCTCTGCCAGTAGCACCTGATGATAAGCATTTGCCAAGTCTATTGTAGAGAAAACAGTGGCTCCGCGCATTTCAGTGAAGATATCATCCATATGAGGAAGTGGGTGACTGTCCATTACAACCGCCTTGTTTGGCTCATGATAGTCCACACACATCCTCACTTTACCATTTCTGTTTTTGTTGGACAGGCTGGACACCCTCTCGGATTTTGACTCTGTGGATGAAGCCTTTTGCAAGACCCAGCTTCTCCTCGGTCACTGACTGAACTAGCTCTGCTACTGGAGCCGCAGGTGAGTTGGCAGATGGGGAGGTTGCAGGGGAGAGCACGTTGTTTTGTTGAATGGAAAGTTTCAGTGCTCTGAATAGATCCAATCCCAGCAAAGCTGTGCCAGTCCTCACGACATATAGTGTAGCTTGAACGGTAGCATCTTCATGTTGCACTGTAGCTGATATGCAACCTAGCACTGGCACCTTGGACTTTGTCTACATGACTAGTTTTGAAGGTGGCTCAGACAGTGGTACATCAGTGAAGTGCTCTCTGTACAGGTGCTCGGGAATAATGGATACAGCAGAGCCTGTATCCACCACTAGCTCAGCAGAGCTAGAGGATGTATTTGCATTTATCATCACTGTGCACAAAATCCTGTGGTCTAACTGACCATCCTGCAGCATCAGCACTGTGTTCATCTCAAGAACAACAACTTCTCCAACTTTAGTGGTAGGCTTGGACTTGGACTTACATACACGGGCAAAGTGTCCTGTTTTGTTGCAGTTTCGACAGGTCACCTTACGTGCGGGACAGTCTGGAGCATCAGCCAGGTGCGTTGATGAGCCGCACCGAAAACAGCACCGGTCCTGTTTTGATGCTGCTGTAGCCTCAGTGGGGCTGTAGCTCTTTGTTTTTTTGCTTGAACTGGCGTTTTGGTTTCACCTTCACGAATTGCACGAAAGCTTGAGGCTCCGCTGCAAGCGTCTGTACGTGCCCAATCGCTGCCTCCACCTGACGCCATTTTGACTGCTACGTCCAGTGTGAGGTTTCCCTCCGTCTGCACCAGCAGCTTCTCACGTATCCGAGGGCAACTCGCATGTTCAATAAGTTGGTCTCGTATCATCTCATCGCTATTTCCACTCAAACTCACATGTTGCCGCCAGCTCTCGAAGGGCTCCGACGTATTCCGCAACTGTCTCATGCGGTCTCTGCACTCGTTGTCTGAATTTATGTCTCTCCACCACAACGTTTATCGCCGGCTTGAAATGTGCATTCAAGGCGTTCACTGCCGCCTCATATGTCGTACCTCCGTCCGTGAGCGTGTAGAAGATACGCTGTCCTTCTGCGCCCAAACAGTGCAAAAGTAGAGCACGCTTCCTTTTATCCGGCCAGTCGTTCCCCTCCACGTGTATAGCCAGCAGGTAATTTGTGAACATTTTCATCCACATGTCGAACATAGGTAGGTAGGTTGTCCGACGGACGGCAAAAACACCGCGGGAAGAGGCACAACATTCGCCATCCTCGTCGCCAATTTGTTGTAGGTTCTTGTAGGAATGTAACAGTAGAAAAGGAAGAATACGGCAGACTCAGGTGTATAGCTCCAACTTCACTCTTTACTTTAGCTTATCTTCTTCATATCCCCCATCGATGCCCAGAACAATACAAGCTCACAGCAACCCCTAGTGCTGTGGAGTATCAACTGAATACACAACACACTCAAACTACCAAGGCAGTCATTTTGACTGATTTCAAAATTTGCAATGTCATAACTTGGTTTAAAAAAAACTATGTATCAATAGGACCCTGACTTTTCCTAAATGTGTGTATAAATGGCTAAATGTGATGCCATGGCTCTAACATTGTTTTATTATTAAAATTTCAAAACACAAAAGAGATCTGAGTATTACTACCTCGAATGACCATAGCAGTCAAATTGACTGCATGCTTTTTACAGGGGGTGTCATATTTCACTATTTGCTACATTTTCCCGCTCTTTCTCCTGCTCTATTGTCTGTTTGTTTTTTATGCTCTGTGAAGCTAAAACCTAGTTATAGCTTCACTCTAAAACCAAGAGAGACAAAAATCACACGTCGAAAGAAAATGACAGTTATGGAGGCTTTAGCCTTGCTTCAAAGCCTTGATAAGGAAGAATCCAACAGAGGAGCAGATTCAGAGAGTGATGTCTCTTGGTGTTTGGAAGAAGCTTCATCGAGCTCTGAGAGTGAAATATTTTCAGAGATGCCCCCTGGCAAAAAAAGACAACTGGAAACATTGGATTCCACAATTGCTGACACAACTTGATCCCATCTGCAAGGTATGAGGCCTACAGGAGGATTTATTATCATTATTATTATTAGGCAATTGTTTGCTATAAAGCATATTTCTGTAATGTAAACCTGTGCTAGTTATATGTGATCTTGCGTGCTTTTTAGCCTTTATTTAGATATTGCAGGGGGTCCCCAAATAATTTATAAAGACAGCTTTTTGGTCTATCAAGTGTGCAATAAATTGGAAAAGGCCTGATAAGATGAATATTGCATGAAATAAAACTAATTAGGCTATAATGTTTTGGTGACAGTGGAACGTCCTGAAACTTCAGTGGCACATACTGTGTCAACCACAAGAGCACTCAGCCTTCAGCACAGAGGCATGAAACAGCGAAAGATGGCACAGTGTGGACTGTCATACAGTCAGGTGAAAACAGCGGAAGGCGTCAGAGTCACAATGTCTTTACAGAAGCTGCAGCTCCCACGAACATGCCAAACGCAACATTGAGGATGCCCTCACCTCTTTTCTGTGTTTGGTTGATGATGCCCTGCTGAAACACCTCAGGGCCTGCACTGTTGCTGAGGCACACAGAGTCAGAGAGGAAAGTTCATGGGATATGACTATCGATGAGCTGAAGGCCTTCATTGCTCTAATCTACATTTGTGGTGCACAAGGTGGAAAAGGCCTGGACTTGGCGAGCTTTCAGTCAGCTGACTGGGGCTGTTCATTTTTCAAGGAGACCATGATGCAAAACAGATTCCAGGAAATCTTACGATTTCTGTGTTTTGACAAAAAGGAGACCAGACACACACGTCTGCAAGAGAACAAGTTTTCCCTGATATCTGAAGTTTGGGAGAGATTGATGAGCAGCTCTTCCCAACAAAAGCACAACAAAAGCAAGGTGCAGTTTCATCCAGTATATAGCTAGCAAACCTCATAAATTTGGTTTCAAGTTCTGGCTTGCTGCTGATGTTGATACCAAATACATGCTGAATGCTGCCCCATATCTCGGCAAAGATGAGACATGGAGGCCAGGACAGCGACTGGGAGACAGTGTGGTGTTGAAACTGGTTAAGCCTTTCCTGGGGAAGGGGAGAAACATCACCACTGATAACTTCTTTACTTCTCTTGAACTTGACAAGGCACTAAAGGCCCAGAAAACCAGCCTGGTTGGTATGCTAAATGAGAGCAGACGAGGGCCTCCTCCATCTGTAAAGGAGCAAAGGGCCCTGCACGCTAAAGAGGTGCTTAAATGTGGCAGTGCAACCCTAACAATCTATCAATGCAAACCAAGGAAAAATGTCTCCATTCTAAGCACTGTCCACCCAGCTGTCAACATCATAAGTGGCCACAAGGCTAAACCAGAGACTGTTACATACTACAACAGAACCAAGGTTGGAGTAGATGCGCTTGATCAAATCGAAATACTCAGTGAAAGCACCTACACGGAGATGGCCATTGGCAGTGTTTTACAATATTCTTGACCTGGCTGCCATAAATGCTTCGATCCTGTTCAAGAAATGCACCAATGAGATGATGTCACAGAGGAACTTCATAATGCGGCTCACAGATGAACTTCGCTCTGGACACATGACAGCAAAAGCCAGGCAAATGATGGTGTGAGAGCACCAGTTGGAGCAGAAGAAGATGGAGAGGAGAAGACAGCGCCAAGTGCAAAGAAAGTGTAAGAAATATAAAGCAAAGGATACTTGTGTCAGATGTCACAAGGTAGTGTGTGGGAGCTGTGGGAGGACATGAAAAGTGCAGGTTACCTGTGTTGACTGTGAGTGATCGTGAGCCATCAGCAAAACAACTTGGCATTGTAACAGCAGAGTGTCCTCAACTGGCTGGCAGCCATCACAGCATTTTGGAATGTTCATCATAGTAAATAATTTTCATTATTAAGGTGTAACGATGACACCAACCTATTTTGAAAGCAAGATACATTTGTACATTTCACAGAGAAAATGGTTGCAGTTCGAGTTTGCATGTGTAATTGCAGAGAAGTTATGTTGTGTCAATTAAATAAACAAAAAAGTAATTTTAGTTTTCATTTAGAGTCCTGATGTGTTTTTTACCTATTCCACCAATTTATTCTTAGATTTTTTTTTTTAATGATAATATAAATTACATACAAATAATGTCCGAGAAGTCAAAATGACTGCTATGGTCATTCTAGTTGAAAAATTCTGTCAGACCGAGTGTTGAAGAAAAAGGCCAGTATAATTGAATTTCCAATACACTAGCCTTTTTCTTTAATCCAAGAGTGCTTCATGAAGCTTCATTTGCCCATGACTAGCTCTTGGATGAAAGAAAAAAGGCTAGTGTAATGGAAATTCAATTATACTAGTCTTTTTCTTTAAGCCAAGAGTGCCATCTAGAGGAGTCAAAAAATATCACAAGTGCTTCATTTGCCCATCACTAGCACCAATTCCTGCATATGCAAATAAGTTGACATATTAATACAGAGGTGGTTTGATCAAGGCCACCTCTGTCATCCCCATATCCGTAAACTGCAAGAACTAGCCCAATTAGGGCCGGAACCAAATAAATAATAGGTTGTTTCCTGACGGCCCCTTACTACTGTCCAATGACCGATGCTGCCGGAACGACGCCGCCGGACCAAAGACCGCAACCAACACAAAGGGTAATCCATTTATGCACAAATATTTCTTTTATCATATACTTGTCCACAGCATAACCACAGTCTTGCATGTTTCTTTACACATATACATTGTATATTTCAAATAGCAATCCATGTCCGCTCGATTATGCCACACAAAATCTGTATATGAGTGCACGTGTATCTGTGAATATGTGTAGGTGTAGAACAGTCTCTGTGGAGGGCTTCTCTTTGTGGTCACTTATTCTTTATAAATCCAGTCTGATCCCAATTAATTATTTTAGGCAACAGCATCTCCAATCTTCTTGCAAGGACTTTGGATAGTAGTTTACTGTCCACATTTATGAAGCTGATCAGCCTGTATGAGCAGCACTGATCAGCAGGTCAATCTTTCTTAAGAGTGAGGGTAATGTTAGCTGTATATAAGGTTGGAGGGAAATGTTCCCTTTCAAAAGATTCTGTATTCATGCTTAATCGTGGATAAAGATATTTTTAATAATTAAGGTTGATGCATCATCAAATTGCTAAATCTGAATTAAATTTCCATGAACATTAAGTGTTTTTGTGTTTTTCATGAGCATTAATTCGTTCAGTTTCATTAAATCTATTAGGACTTAGCATAACAGTACAAGATGAAAACACTAGAGAGAAAGTGAACCTAAAGTGATGATCTCATTACACAGCTAGCAATTAGGGATGCCTGATATTACCTTTTTTGCAGATATCCGATATTCCGATATCGTCCAACTCTTGATTTACAGTTCCAATATCAGTTGATACTGATATGTGCAGGAATTTTACACCAAAACTATATCTCCTGTTAAATATTAAATTAAAAATATCACATTATGAGTAATTTTATTGTGATGTCATACTGGATGACTCATAAATGCAACATGGCTCCAAATGGGAACATTCTCTGTGCAAAATAAGACTTGAGTTATGGAAAACTGCCATTTTTTTAAAGTGCATTATTTTACTGACTGGGAAACTGAAGAAGAAGAATTAACTCAGTGAGGGAAATTTCAATTTTCACTCTATTTTCTTTTTTTTCAGTTGCACATTACACACTGGTTAAGAAACACACATACATTAATGGAGAGGTGCCAGAGTGAGTATCCAGGCAGGGACCCTGAGCAGTTGAGGGTTTGGCAGTGCACAGGAGGAGGAACTGGCACCTCTCAAGCTACCAGTCCGCTCACCAGACTTGGTCCTACCTGGACTTGTACCAGCGACCCTTCAAGTCCCAGTCCAAGTCACTATTGTTATGTTCTTACAGTTTTTTGTATACTGCTATACTGTTTATATGGTTGGCTTGGACTATACAGTATTTTTGCATTATTCTGCATTGTATATATTTTTTATAAATCTTTTAAATCTCCTTACATTTTCCTCCTGTGTATGGCAACTGTTGTGAAAGAATTTCCTTAGGTTAAATACAGTTTTATCTTATAACTGGTCATGACTTGGCAAATGATCCAAACCACCCTGCTCTTTCCTGACTCAGAAGATAGTGAAAATAAAACCAGGAAAGGCACAAAAAACTTGACCAGCTTCAGTCTTGACTAGTAGTTAACATAGCCCACCTTTAAAGTGAACTACTGAATCTCCAGACTGTTCAGAAAAGGTCGGGTTGGTACTGCAGTGACATCGCTTTACGCCATGAACAAGTGTCACCAACACGCCAGGAGACAGCCCCATCACACTTACCACCTGACAGATGGACTGATGGCTTCCTGCTTTTTTTTAGTTTACATAGTCCACCTTTAAAGTGAACAAATGAAGTTCAAACCGATACTGACGGGGCTCTATGACCACCTTATTTCTGTTTCCTCATTTACCCTCAATAGAAGACACTGGAAATAATTCAAACCAGGGGCACCAGGTGAGCTAGCTTGTTAGCCGTGAGCTAGCTTGTTAGCCATGGCTAGCGATCCACTTCTTCTTCTTCTTGTTGGAGTATGTCTACCGTTGAGCATCGGTTATAAAAACCTAATAACGATATTTCCCAATATTAAATTTGTATGTTAATATTGGCCTATGATATTGGAAGGTCAATATGATCCAACATCCCTAGTATCGATCAATATCAGTACCAACGTTGGTATAAATATTATTGATGTTTGGATCGATCAGCCCACCACTGGTGTCTGGAGTCAAGTTAACCAGCTTTTCCACTTGAATTTCCCTTCAAGTGGATCATAGGTAAGGTGCTTTGTGTCGCAGTACAAGGTAAACAATAGCTAAGTATTTTCAGATTTTTTTGTCATTGCTGTTGCCTCAGGAAGTGTTTGGATAGTCTGTGTCTTTACTTTTGCAACATGTTTTTTCATTGTCTGTTTGAGTTAAGTTTTCCTCGTTGCTAGAGTCCAATGCAAACAGAAAAGAAACCAGAACCATCATGTTTGTTGATGCTGAACATTTATTGCAGTTAATGCAAAAGCTTGCAGTGGTTACATTTGAAGCTCATTATTTCAAGTGCAACACTTCATGTTCACTCTGAACTACACTGCACACACATAGGGCCTACGCAGACCACAGTTTGCATCATTCCAGAGTCCCCAGCCTGGAAAATAGAAAACAAGAAGGACGTGATTCAGTGTCAGGGTAAAATTAAGGGTTAATAGTAATGATGACTCTCAGGTATGTACATAAAATTGTTATTTTTCTCTGCTCAGTCTTTTACTTACTCCAGTAGTTCATCTCAGTACAGTGCTCTCTCCACCAATAGTTATCTGGCTGGACATTAGCCCAATTCCTATAATAATTTTTACTATTATCCAGCCAAGCAAACCTAGAAATAAAACCCTAAAAAAACAACAAAGGATTATTAGAGGGTAGTTTGCTGACATTTGCATTTCTTCTAATTATCATCAGGTTAATTGGTTTATTATAGTTCCAGTTTGTGCTTCCTGCTTTTTTGGATGTTTTATCTCTGGATTCATATAACCATATTTATAACCGTTCACTTTAATTACCTCTTCAGTATCATTTTATTGTGGACTTTTTTAGAGCACAAACCTTTGCAGCAGGTGTTAAATAACCTTGTGGTTTTAGATCAGTGTTTATTCATTGTTTATGTTTACCTCTGTGATTTTATTGTAAATAGATCAGATCCACAAACTGAACAGAAACATTCACTGCTTACCTTGACCCTCTTGAGTCCAATCCAGTAATGATTTTTTATGGTCTGCACATTCCACATGGCACACATCACTTGATTCAGCTCCTCCTTACTGTGGATTGATACCAGATGACCCATAATGGGGCCATGTCTGTACTTATTGCATGCTCTCTGAAATCAATAGAAGTATAGAGAATCAGTCTTCACTGATCCAGTCCACCATGATGAAGACTTTAGCTCTGCTGTGAGCAGCAGGAATACACAAGAGTATCCTGAAAAAAGTTACATGTGAAATGAAGAAGAGCAAATGCAAAGGAGAGAGGACTTTGTATCTTAATCATTCACTTCCTCTGAAATTTGCTATTATACATTTCATTTGAATATTTTGCAGTTAAGCTTTTGATGTGAGCATTTACAAAAAAATATATTATTATGAAAACATATTTCACTTTCACATGGCTTACACAGATTTTAAAATGAAGATTTATCTTCCATCTGTCATGTCCCGTCTGTCTGTTTGCATTAAGTTACCTATTTTTGTGTCGTGCCTGTATGTTGTCCTGCAACTTCCTGTTTTATTTTGCAATAATCCTGCCCTCCTGTGCCCCACCCTGATTGTTCTGACTTGTGTCCCATTATTTCATGTTTAATGTCCTGTGTCCCCTTTGTCTTTGTGCAATCTTCTTGTCATGTCTCAAGAGTCGGTTCCAGTCCCGTGTTTCCAGCATTTCCCTTGTGGTTCCTGAGTGGTTTTCATTTGTAAGTTTGACAGTCTTAGTTTCGCTTTTTGGTTTATAGTTATTAATCCCTCTGTAGATTTTCTGGTCATTAGTGTAGTTTTGTCCCTCTAGAACAGAGTGGTTTTCAGTTACTTTTCATAGCCTTATCAGGTTCGAGAAGCTTTTCATTTTTGTTTATTAGTATTTAATAGTATTAGAATTTAGTCCCTCCTCATAGCATATGATTTGCAGGCGTTGATTTTGTTTGTTTCATAGCCAGTTAGTATAGATCCCTGTGCCTTGTTTCTAGTTAGTCTGTTCCTTAGCTATTCTCATTTAGGGAGCATTTTATGTTGTAGGTTTCTTAGCCTTCCCAGAAAGATATTTTGTTCCTAGATAAATTGTTTCCCCTTCTACTTTTGGAGTGGTTTTGATTTCTCCCCATTTTAGTAGTGATCAGTGCAGAGCATGCCTGGCGCGCGCCTCCACTCACCTGGAGACGTGCACTCACCCTCTCTCCCCTTGCTGGAAACCCTGCTCTCATGCCTGAATACTGCCAGAGTACTGCCTGTTGTGTTACACTACTGCCTGTCTCAGAGTTGTATGTTTGGGTTCTCCTGGAAACCACATCCTCACACCATCTTCCTTTTAATTTGTAGCTGTACCTCCATCATCAGATGATATGTGTCTGTGCAGTCTGATGAGTGTGTTTGTTTTCATCACCTTCGCCTTCTCATAGTTAATCTCCTCTTTGAATGCCTTCACACAGCGGTGACCCATCTGGAACCAGCCACCACCAAGGTTTTTCCAACATCGTGTTTTATATCTGCTTTTACACAGTTTCCCAGGAGTCCCTGTGTCACAGAAAAGAGAAACACTGTCAGTTTTGCATGTCTGTTGTCTGTGTAGAACATTATTTTTGTTTGATTCTTACATCTAGAGGCTGCCATGGAAATCAGCAGTGCCCAAAGAAGGATGGTAGTTACCAGAACAGGACGCATGACTCAGGGATCACTGACTCTCACAGTACTCTGTCACCTGATGACAAGAATAAAGAGCATTTTAAAGGATAACTGCACCCAAATTATGCTAGTTTGTACACACAATCTACGTATTGTTGAAAAAAGAAGCTGTAATATGGAGAAGTTAATCTATCAGCGTTGGAACCTTTAAAGTGAAATCTAAAACTATTAAGATTGTTTCTGAGAAAACTCACCTCAGGTGTGCTGGCTTTGTTCTCTGGTCCTCACCTGTCTGGATGTCTGATCTGATCTTTACCAGCCCTTCAGTTAAATACCCAGACCTGATGCCCTGAATACATGTGATCTTAATGATCAAACACACAACAGTGAGTGTGCCAGGGCAAATGAAACATAATTACAGCAAATATTATCCTTAGTTTAACTTTACCCCAGGCCTGAGCCTCCACCCTCTGTGTAATTTTGAAAAAATGAAAAAAGGAGATGAAACAGATGTGAAACAGGAGTTGCTCTGTCACCTCCACTGCTATCTGAGGCTTTCTTTACCTTTTTGAAAGTTCAAGTCAGCTTGAGCCAATGAGTATACACATTAAAGATTCACCCCAGCGTTGGTGTTTCATTAAATCATTTTCTTAAAGTGTGCAGTACTCCATCAGTGACCACCTGCTGAAGAAAACATGAAAGCTGAAAAAGAACTGCAGCCTTCAGAGAGTATGCAGGAAGTGACAGAAATAATTACACCCTGATGGATCTGACCGGAAGGCTACTTGTAATTTGCTGACCATGTTCAGATATTTTTAGTTATGTATCATCCGCTCAGGAGACTGAGGTGTTTGGGATGCAGGGGTCACTGCTGAGGAGCTTCTATGACTCTGTGGTGGCATCAACCATCTTTTATGGAGTGGTCTGCTGGACGAGCAGCCTCACATCCAGGGACCGGAGGTGACTGGTGAGGAAGGCCAGCTCTGTTCTGAGATGTTCTCTGGACTTAGTTTAGTTGGTGAGAGACAGAAGAATAGTGGTTAAGCTATCATCCCCGTTGGACAACACCTCCCACCCCCTGCAGGACACTTCGGCAGCACGGGGCAGCTCCTTCAGTGAGCGGCTGCTTCACCCTCGCTGTGTGAAGGAGAGATACCGGCACTCCTTCCTGTCTGCTGCTATCACACTTGACAGCACACTCAATTCCTGTTAATCAACACACACGTGTAATAATCCATGACATGCACAATATATATTCTCATTACCCATACTTATGTGTTGAGAGAGTGCTGCAACTCTCTCATAATATGCATAATGTAACGTGCAATAATTTGATATATATACTGTTCTCATTTTATGTACAATTTCACTTCTTTTCATTATACCATTCACTGTACTATCTTTATTACACCACTTGATTGCTGTGTTGAGTAATTTTTGTTCACTCATTTCAGTCACTTATGTTGTATATACAGTATAAAACATCGCCATAATCAATAATCGGAAGAAAAGTTGTCTCCACCAGTTTTTGTTTCATCCGAAAAGAAAAGCAAGACTTATTGCGGAAATAAAATCCCAGTAAAAGCTTCAGCTTCTTTACAGTACACGAGATTGCAGAAGAAGGAACAAGATTACAGATGCAAGCAGCTGAAATTAGTTTCCTCTGCAGGGAGTCTGGGCTCTCCCTTAGAGATAGGGTGAGAAGCTCGGTCATCCAGAAGGGCTCAGAGTAGAGCTGCTGCTCCTCCACATCGAGAGGAGCCAGATGAAGTGGCTTGGGTGAGGGAAGTCTGGGCTTCCCTGCTTAAGCTGCTGCCCTCACGACCCGACCCACAAGAGGATGGACAGATAGATGGATGGACATCTAGACTCCATCAGGCAATAGCTGGTACATTAACTGACCATCTGATAGCACTGCAGCCTAAGTTAAGGAAATAAGTTAGTTCACCTTTGTGGTGTCATAATTTTGAGAAATTAATTAACTGTGACTAGACTGACAGCTTCTGACACCTTCCATGGACTACTGCTGCTCAATATTGCACATATTAGCTCAAATGTATGTGCCCAATATTGTACATTGCACTACCTCTTTGTACAGCCTGTATTTTTACTGTATCCATTGTGTTTTTATCACACTGCTGTCTTATTTGTCTTTAAGCTGCCTTTATTTATCTATTTTTTTTCTTTTTTATCTATTTTTGCACTTTATTGCTCAGCATTCATTATGGATAGCAAAGGAATTATTTCATTGTACAGACACAGAGGGGACTTTTCAGAATAGACAGCTCTTCTTTCTGTTGCCTCTCATCATTCTTTTTCTGCAGGTATCCTCCCCACCCTGAAGTGCTTTCACAGCTAAAGTTCTAACATGTGTTTGTCTTTAGCCGCTTTGCCTTCCAGCAAGAAATTGACTTAATAAAGCCTGTTTTAATAGTAATAGAGAAGCAGAGCAAAACCAATAGTGTCCTATTAAACCTTTCAACCATACCATCAGACTTTGGATTGTATGGAGTGGTACAAGTTTTCTTCACACCCATCATCTTGCACAAATGTTTGATCATAGCTGATTCAAACTGCCTCCCCATAGCCGTGTGCAGTGTTTCCATAACCCCATGTTCCAACACATAGTTCTGAAAAAGGCACTCAGCCATTGTGGTGGCTTTTTGATCCGCGATGGCATACAGATTAACAAAGTTACTGAAATAGTCCACCACAACCAAAATATACCGGTTGCCTTTTGAGGTGACCAGCAACTCGAGTATGTCCGCTGCGACACGTTGGAAAGGTCTCTCCACCTGTGAAGTCCTCATGGGGGCATGATGTATAGCAACCGGGGACTTCCTCCTTTGACAGACGTAGCACTGATCACACAGCTTTAACATCACGGTACATAGTGGGCCAGTAACAAATGCCTCGGACACGTGCAAAAACCTGTTCAGACGCGAGGTGAGCCGTCAAAGGCGTGCCATGCAGGTGTCCGAGGACCTCGGGGACCAAGAGAGCAGGGACCACAATTTGTGTCGTTTGCCCCACCTCACACAGCCACACAACCCTGCACGACAGTCCATCAACGAAAGTCAGTCTAGGAAACTCGTGCCACAGTCTCGTCAAACCCCGACTAGCATCCTTCAGTCTCCACCGAGGAGGTCTCTGACCTTCCTCCAGCCAGGCCAATACCTGTCCAATGTCGGCGTCACTCTGTTGAAGGTCCTTAACTTTGGAGCCATTGTGTGACAGAGTGTAGATTAAGGCCCAGTCCACACAAGCCCGAGGATCAGAAGGCAAATGGGGGCTGGGGCTGGAACTGGGGGCTGCTGTAGGGGCCGTGGTGGAAGCATAGAGGGAATTCTCGTCCGTCAGCTCTGCACTGGGGTCGGGTCTGCGTGACAGAGCGTACGCATTACTGTGTTGACTTCTACTGACAGCAGACAATCAGCTACATTAGGTAGGGGGGCATCCACCTGTGGAGAATCAACAATGTCTGCAGGGGTGACTACACTGTAAAAATTATTAGGGTGATTCAACTTAAAAAATTAAGTTCAATTGCTGCCTTAAAAACATTAGTTAACTGTTAACTTATGTTTCAAGAAAAGCTTTTTTTTTTTTAACTCAGGAAGGAAATTTTTCATTTGCCTAATTTATGATAATTCATTGTTCCAACTTGATGCCTTGAGTTGAAACAATTCTCAATATTACATTATCCATTCAAGAAAACCTGGATTCTCTTGTTAAGGAAACTTTCAATTTCATGTTATTCCAACTCACATAATTCAGTTCTAACAATTGTCTAGTTTGTTGTTTGAACCTGATACTCTGAATTGAAAGAACTCACAATATAACATTGTCCACTCAAGAAAACTTACTTTTGCTTGTCAAAGGAACATACAATTGTATATTCTTTCAGCTTACATTTTAAAGTTAAAGCAACAAACTATTTTGATACTAATTGCCTTTTGAGGTTGAAATAACTCGTTTTTAAGGCAGCAATTGAACTTAAAATTACAAATTAAGTAGACTTACATTTTCAAATTTCATCATCTATCTTTATTAATCACGGTAAGTACACCAGTTTCCGAAAAGACTGAATGGAATGCACTTACAACTCAAAAATATATTTCAGAATTACCAGTGCTTAACTAACTTGCAGCATCTCACATTGTTCTGCAAAAAGGTCATATACCTCTAGGTGTTTTATAAAAACAGTACAGAACCATGTCTTATTTGATTTTTGGGCTTAAGTCCCCACACACACACACACACACACGTTCAGTACAATCTAAGTTTCAGTATGCAGGTAACAGTCTCCAAAATTCTTACAAGAACATAGGAAAAATATTCAAGTCCCAACTCACACACACACACACAAGTTCAATCCAGTCTAATAAGTTTCAGTATGCAATTAAAAACAGTCTGCAAAATTCTTAAAGGAACACAGGGAAAACATTTCCACAAGAAAAAAGTAAAGGTGTTACAGTGTGTACTTCAGGTTTTTGTTCTCAAACCATGTACTTGGGCCTAAAGTCCCAAATCACACAAACACACACAAGTTCAATCCAGTCTAATAAGTTTCAATATGCAGATAAAAACACTCTGCAACATTCTTACAGGAACACAGGAAAAACATTTACTCAAGAAAAAAGTGCGGGGAAGCTGTTACAGTTTGTACCTCAGGATTTTGTTTCTCAAACCGTGTACTCGAGCCGATCCTGTTCTGGTTTGATCTTCATCACCACTCTCTGAAGAAACTCAAAGGAATACTTCATGGCGTCTGAGATTTACACAGTAGATCATGCCCATGAGCATGGCAAAACTGTGTGCCACATCTTTCATGTTGTGAAGCACAACGGTCTCCTCAACCACAACCGCCACATCAAAGATTTCAAGTGGAATGACACCTTGTTGACCACTTTCACAGCCTATCAGGAGGCCAAGCGACATCCCCTTCATGGCTTCATCCAAAATGGCGACATGAGCCTTGAAAAGAAGAAATATGTGATCAATTTTGTGTGCAAGCACAGAATGCACAACAGTATATGATATCGCTAGCTGTCTTCATTCTTTCTCGCCCACACCCAAACAAAAAAATAAAAAGAAAAAAAGGAAAGAGACAAAAATGGAAACAACCTGCTTTGCATTACAAAATGATTGTGGTCTTACATCACAAATCCTGATGACATCTGATGGATCTTCGCCTGATATGTAGTGCGGCAGACCAAGTAGCGCAGCCGCCCTCCTCCTGTCGTTTGTGTCCTACAAGACAAAAAGACGCGCAGTTAGATGCGCAGCTGAAGGATGCATGAAGGCTAATTGTCATCTTTTCTAGGTCCGTCAATGTCACCTTGTCATCACTGTATTGTCTTTTTGCACAATTAAAATAAAAACAAAATATTTCAACAAACAATCAAAAATGGTGCCTAAATATCTAGCATCCACACTTTCACTTACATCTTTGGCAAGGCAGTCCAAAACCTCTTTCAGTGACTGCTTTTTCCCTGATTTGGTAGCTGCTTTGTACACCTCCAGCAGTCTTGGGAGCATGTCATCAAGTCCATCAAGAAAAGATACCACGAGGTCTGTGGTGACGATTCTGTTGAATTCTGCCTTTACCTTAGGAGACAGAAAACACAACACAGAAAACACATTTCTTAATAGTACACAGTGTATAAAATGTGAGTAAATCCATCCATTATCTACTGCTTATCCTCATAGGGTCGCGGGGGGGCTGGAGCCTATCCCAGCTGTCCTAGGACAGAAGGCAAGGTACACTCTGGACAAGTCGCCACCTCATCAGGGCACACAGAGACAGACAACCATTTACACTCACATTCACACCTACGGTCAATTTAAATTAGCCAATTAACCTAATCCCCAGCAGCGTTGTACTGAGCTGCATTATACAGAGATGATCTGGTAGTGTTGTGGCATTTTTTCACTTAAAATGAAAAATGATAAAACTATCATTCCCTCAAACACAAACCATCTTAATTGTAGTATCAGTCAAAATTAATGCAATTAGACATTTTCCTAAATTGTCCAACCTTGGTACGAGTGTTGAATTACTTACAGCAGGTTTATTTTAGTAGGAAGGTCTTGGGAGTGACCAGGAGAGAGCCCTGAACGAAGTATGCCACCAGTGGACTGTAGTCATTGAGATCTTCGGGTTTCACCAACAGACACTCCGCAGAGTCTTTTTTCATGTGCTGGTAACTCCGCAGATGCTCTACGTAGTACGCTGTTAAAGATTCAACAATGAAACAAACATGACTAGTCAACACAATGCATATTTCTGAAATCTTTCCAAAGTCCGGTAATCCACTTGTACTTCCAGCAGAGAGAATCATTCCTTTTGAATACTTTGTGCCATTTAGACAGATGTGAGGGGCCAGTCCAACTGTTTTAACATTGCTGAGAGAGTCATGGCACACCGAGAGTCCGATTCCGCTGGAAACTTTTTGAGGGCGGTTTGTCTTGTCTGAGAACTTGAAAGGAAAGCTTTGTATTTCAAAATTGAGTTCATCCAATGTGAAATAGTTCTTAGCAATAAAATCTGCAAGACACAGACTTAGCTCTATGGGTACAATGCCTCCCAGCACATCATGTAAAAAAATCAGGTGGAAAACCCTGGCATGCATGAAAACCTGTTAAGCGGACATTCTCGTTTCACACCATCAACACACAGAAGTTCACTCTTGTTCAACAAATTTACAGCTTCATCATACAAATCCGGTGTTCGTAAAACAAAGTTGCCACTTCTGACATCACAAGTCTGTATTTCTTCACGACTACACGGACAAAACCTACAACATTTTTCCACATTAAAGGACTCCTGGAATCCGGCTGAGGAGTGTGCTGCCAAGTTGTCTGCTGCCACATACAAGATGATCCCTTTTACATTACAAGAAAGTTTCTCAACAAACACACCATCTGTTTCTAGATACTGGATGTCTCTTATCAGTGGCTCCAAAATAGTATTGTACCCATAAATCTTGACATGTTCAGTTTTGCACAGCAAAGCTAGGTAGACTGTTGACAGCGATGACTTGTATCTTCTTGGCAAATTGGCAACAACCCAATATACACCGCAAACTTTGTGTTTTTTTTCTGGATGTGCCTAAGGGATTTCAGATTTCAAAATCGTCGACATACAAAGTTATGCATAAACTAACACCTTCTGTATTGCATCTGTCAAAGATGCTGTTAATTCCTCAGATGTACAACTATGCTCTTTCAAAATATTTTCAATTGTCTGTCTCCTCTACATAACTTATTAAACTTTCACTTTGACATTTTACAACAAGTTCAGGTTTGAAATCAACAAATGTGGCAGCATTGTGATATCGACTCTTATGGGCAGGAAAAGTCGACAATACCCTTGACTCAAAGGAGCACCCCACAAACGGACATTTGACAGTCCCTCGGGTTTTCAAGTGTCTCCATATGAGCCATATGAGCTGGAAACAGTACCACCTATCACCCACCCCTGCCAGAAAAAAAAAAAAAAAAAAAAACTCATCCACAACAGCGCGAGGAGTAAGGGCCATGGCTAATTACTGACTTAAGTGGAAATATAGCGCGAGTGGGGAAAGGGGAAATAAAGTACGAAGTGGGCCATGGCTAATTGCTGACTATACACGCGACTAGATTAAAGTAACTATGCGACAGAGCTTCTCCCAATTACAGTTTAGCTTGGTTTACCGTTTGCTTTCCTCAGCAGCATGCACCGCCGAAATTCGTGAGCACGAAACGGGGGGGGGCATGGCTAATTCCAGACACAGCACGCCTCCAGAGGCGATAAGTCATCTCGTAATAGCCACGGTCCCGTGCACAACTTATAAAACTCTTTTGCTACCTATCTGCATTTTGTCTTAATAAAAATACAACAGTGCACAGTTTAGCTAAGCTACCTTTCGCAAGCTTTTGTCGGCATTATCCGTGACATGACGTTTATCGGAGCAAAAACGGCCGAGACCTGCTTGCGCGAAGGAAAAAAACAAAACAAAAAACAGGACATGGCTAATTACTGACACAGCTTCTCCCCGGGCACCAAACTCACCTGCAAACAGCACCGTTATCATGCACAACTCTCAGCATGCTACCTGAATATGCTTTTGGGGGAAGACACGATATAAAACTCCTACTAGCTGCCTGAAATTCGTTGTAACGAAAGTTTCGAAACTACATCCGATTACTTCCTCTCTGGCAGACTGGGCACCGCTGCCAGTCTCGTGCCGCCGAACTTGCTTACTGAAAGTAGTCCTCCTCCACTTCACTTCTATCTGCTCAAGCGGTGTTCTTTTTCGTCTGTTCCTATAACAGCCACCGGTTGGAACACCCGCTCATGTGTGCACATTTTTTTAATTATAAATATTAGACTCTGACAAGATGAAGAACAACTTTCCAGCACTATTTTACCTTGCATTAATAATGCCGCTATTGCAAGTTCTTGAGAGATCCGGTTACCATTTTAAAACTCACATTGTTAAGTTATGCTGACTTAAGTTTACATTTAATTGAACTGACTTACGACTTGGAGTTGCAATTCTAATAACTCGTGAAGTTAAGTTGACATTTCCTAACTCATTATTTTAAATGTAAGTAAATTATAGAAATAAATTATGATAACTAATTGAGCTTATGACTTTTTACAGTGTATGTCACAGTCATTAACATGGTGAAATACCCCCAGGTGAGAACCAGAGTGCAGTTTCAGTTCCTGGTCGGTCAGATTGAATAGCCGTGCCACAGTGCATCCATCTTTCACCGGTGCTACCGTGCGTGCAACCACCAGTCCCATGTTGTCACGGACTAAATAAATAGACTAAATAGCCCAGGTAATAGTCAACAGTTGGCCCAGCGACACGGGGGGATCCCACCTGAACCTGGACGATCATTTCACTGAGAGGCGGAATAGTAACGTCAGTGGACTTAAAGATATTACAACATTTTGGAATAAGGTCTGTAGCTTGTAAGAGTGGAATGTTAATGTCATCAATACTGAGAAGCCCCCGACCCACATCCATAATTGCATGAGTCTGCCGCATGAAATCAAAACCCAGAAAGATAGCCTGCGTAGCCCCCCGCACAACTTGCACAGTTTGTTCATAAGACCTGCCCCCCAGTTTAATTGGGAGGGCCACAATACCTAAGGTGTCCAATAACTGTCCATTCACTGCACGTGCATACATGTACTGTGTATTCAACACACGTTTACGTAAAGCTGGGGTGGACATCCTCAACTCCTCAGAAATCAAAGAAACATTAGAGCCAGAGTCAATTAATGCAGTCACATCAACTCCCTCTACCAGTCCATTAACATAGGCCGTAGACTCGGACTCACCCACCGAACAGGAGTCCACCGTGGGGTCCGGAATCGCTGCTGCAGAGTTGTCACTGTGACCCTGTGGTGGCGACAGTGGCATCCGGGTCTCGATGACAGCTACTGGAAGTTTCCCTGCTCCTCTCTGTGCGGGGTGAGGGGTGCGGCCTGTCGTGAGGGAGAAGAAGAAGAAGAAGAATTCCTTTATTGATCCCTCAGTGAGGGAAATTACATTTTTTCACTCTGTTAGTATATTTTTTTTTTCAGTTGCACATTACACACACAAGTTATGAACAAACACATGCACGTGCATTGGAGGAGTGGTGTCAGGTCAGAGTGAGGGGGCTGCCCCTTATCCAGGCGCCCCGAGCAGTTGGGGGTTCGGTGCCTTGCTCAAGGGCACCTCAGCAGTGCCCAGGAGGAGGAACTGGCACCTCTCCAGCTACCAGTCCACTCTCCACATTTGGTCCGACCTGGACTTGAACTGGCGACCCACCGATTCCCAGCCCAAGTCACTACAGACTGAGCTACTGCCCCCAAAAGAAAGGAACCTCACTCCCCGTCACGGCTGACGTTCCCCTGCAAAACGAGGCTCTCTCTGTCCCTCGCTCTCGGCGCGGCGAGAAGTCAGCAGTGGTGTCTCGGGTTCCCCGCTCTCGTGGAGACCATTCCACGTCATCGTATCCTCCCTGAATTCTGTGTTACGGAGACCTGCCTCTCGTGTTGTCGCCCATCCAGAAGTCCCTGGAGGTGGACCTGCATCCAAACCCTCCACAAGCGCAGTGACAGGCACGCCGCTGCTCTCTGCGCTCCCCCGGGCTCTGCTGACGAGCCCCAGGAAAAGGGGAGCTACGACCGCCATACTCGGTCCCACAGGTATGTGCTCTCAAATCCCTCACCTCCATTTGTAGACTGTCCATCCTCAAGATGAGTTGTTCCATGGCACGAAAAAGCTTCTCTGTGGTGTCAGCATTACAGTCCAACACACTTGGTGATGCTGGATTGAGAATAGCCACGACAGCAGGATGTGGGTTGGAGTAGGGCAATCCAGATGTGCCTGTTCTCAGAGCCTGCCTGGCCCGTTCACAACGGCCTGCTATAGTCAAAGCCTCCTCCACACCTGTCGTTGTAGGAAGGGGATTCATCAAAGCAGCGGCATGCCTCCCGCTCCCCCTCGTCTGGGCACGGACCGCGGCTTCAAACTGCTTCATCCACGTAGCAAACTGCTTCTCGCCGTCGCCACAAAACGCCGGCGGTAGCTCCACTCTCACGCTACCAGTCCATGGGGCAGTACTCCCGAAATAATCCTCGTCTATGTCGCAGCCCGTAACGTCGCGCTTCAGTCCTCTGAACATGCTGCTCCAAAGCACCCACACGAGTACCACTTGCCGGCCAGCGGGACCGACTGAAAAGTTGCCGAGCAATTGCTGAAAGAGAAAACTGCTCCAAAAACCAGGACACACTCCAATCCCACAGCTGCCACCAATGTAGCGTTCCGAAGTGCACAGGGCTTCTAAAGTCACTCTTTACTGCAGACAAAAACTCATGAACATAGTACTCTTTGGAGCTGAGCAACACACTCCATTTATTCAGTTCACTCTACCAACTCTGACGGAAACCGGAACAAAAACACAGAAAAAACACTGTCGCTCTGACGTCACACTCCCGCGCCCCACTCTCACAATAGGAAACATATTTGGACAAAATGTCACGCTTCGTCTGTCTATTCAGGTTAAGTTACCTATTTTTGTCCCATGCCTGCATGTTGTCTTGTCATTTTCTGTTTTGTTTTGAAGTAACCCTCTCTCCCTGTTGTTTCAGATCGTTTTGCATCCTGCCCTCCGGGGTTCCAGCATCTGTGATTGTCAGCCCTGCCCTGATTGTTTCCACCTGTGCCCCCTTACCTCATGTACAAATAGTCTTGTCTCCCTTTTGTTCTGTGCAAGATTGTGAACAAGATGTTACCTGTTTTCCTTGTGGCTCCCCAGCAGTTTTGGTTTGTAAGTTTTCACAGCCTTAGTTTCGTGTGTTTGTTTGCAGTTATTGATACCTCCCTAGGAGTAGTGTATTTTTGTCGTTAACTCTTCATGTCCTCATTAGATTAGAGTGCCAGTGTATTTTGTTTATTAGTATTAGACCCTCTCCCATTTCAACCACTCGTTTTTGCCCCAGCACTCAGTTTTGCGCATTCACGTGTAGGGACAGTGTGTCCCATTGCTTTCAAGAGCGAGGGGAAGTGCTTAACATCCCTTAAAACCACCCCTTCAATCGGAGGGAGGTCAGATGCAGACTCGAAACGTAGTAGATAAAGAAATTACCCACAACTTTTTGCTAACTCAACCAAAGTTAAGAGAAATGGCGCAGCAAAAGACCAACACAAATGTAAGTATATATTTTTTTAATTAAACATGCATTTAAAATGAAAATATTGCAGGATATATTCGCTATAAGTACAGTTGATTTACGTACCGTTGTGTTAAAACACTAGTATAATAAAATCACTGTTTTTTACGGAGCACAAATCTACAGGGAGAGCTACGAGAGCCTCTCATGTTGTTAAACGCTCCGTGTGACTTATGCACCAACATCGGTGCATGGCGTGACATCAGTGAACAACATCGCTACGCTAAGTGCTATCCCACTTTGTAGGGTAAGATTTCTACCCTAACACTTCTCTCTTAATCCTGTAGGGGTGTCTACCTTTGGAGGGCACTTGAAACAAAGTGCTAGTGTTAAGGGAAGACAAATGGGATTGGGCCTTAGTCGCTCCTCATATGAGTTGCAGGTGATGTTTTGTTTATTAATCAATCCAGGATAAGTGCGCGCATGTGGCTTTCTCTAATGGATCCTGTCATCGATTACAGATTCACCGATTCACCATGGCAACAAGAGTGGCGTCCTTTTCCCCGTATGAGGTGGTAAAGGACCAAATCGAAAGACAAGGAAACACCACCACAGTTATAAAATAAGGAGAGAAAGTGAGGCAAAGTACTGCAGACCTCCTGAATATGTAACTAGTGCACAAATATACACTCAGTGCTGTGTGAAACATCACAATTACAATTCAAATAGGTTTCCAAAAAAATAGTTGTACCCTGCTCATGAATCAGTTGAAATTGTAAGTGAAACTGACTGCAGATGTGAGTAACTGCAACTAGTATGTATGTGGGGGGGCTGGAGCCTATCCCAGCTGTCTTAGGGCTGAAGGCAGGGTACACCCTGGACAAGTCTCCAGTTCATCACAGGACACAGAGACAGACAACCACTCACACTCACATTCACACCTACGGTCAATTTAAATTAGCCAATAAACCAAATACCCACACATGTTTTTGGATGGTGGGAGGAAGCTGGGGTACCCGGATGAGAACCCACGTAGACAGGGGGAGAACATGCAAACTCCACACAGAAGGGCCCCGGGCTGGGAATCGAACCTGGTACCTGTGCAGTGGTTAGCACCGTCACCTCACAGCAAGAAGGTCTGTACCTTCTTGCTGTGAGGTGACGGTGCTAACCACTGCACCACTGTGCCACCCAAATAACTACTAATAAATGATTAATTTGACAAACGAAATGACCAGACTACTAACAGAAAATAATAATAGAAAATAGGAAATAATAGGATAGCGGAAAGTATGATGGGTGTGTACATGGCATTGACTCATTGTGACCACAATGGAATGAATGATTTAACAAAAAGGAAAGTTTGATGAATGGATAACTGATTAATTAATTCAATGTGACCGGTTAGATTCAGTTGTGGTTATCAATACCAAATCAAGAGTTAGGCTGCTGTTAATTAAATTTGGTTCAGGTTTGGTGGCGTTCGGCAGTTGAGAGTGTAGAAACAGAATTATATTGTAAATCTGTATTTCATTTTAATTATTGATAAAAAAAGGATTTTCCCCTGATCAGACAGTTATTTGTATTCACAGAACGAACAAAATTGTCTATCAGGGCATTCCTTCAGGTTGCTTTATCAACTCAGAATAAATTAAGGTGCAAGGTTTCTCGGAGGAACCCCTGTGGTGTCCTTCCTTCCAGGCAACTGTTTAACATACAGATGAGAGACAAATGTCATTTCCTCATGTGTGTCTGTAACTTCAACTCACCCGGTCTCTCAGACACCCTGTCCACACCCCTCATCAGAGATTTACTCCTAATACACGTTGGATGTTGTCTCTCCCCCTTTCCTCCATTCAGCTCTCACCCTTTGTTTAGCCTGATGTTTCCTGTTTCCTGTATATAATGTTGACCAGAGAGTCACTCTGGTCAGAGAGAATTCTACAGGCTTGCTGTCAACTTCTATCTCCATTGTGCAGTGAATAAAATTCATCTGAAAAAGCCAAAGAATTGGGCCTAAACGATTCTTCTTCTTCCACAAGAGTTTGAGAAGCATCAGAGAAGACTGTAATTTACTATTCAGAATTTAAGTTTTAGTATTTTATTGTTTAGTATTATTAAAGGTTCAATATGTAAGAAATGACAACAGTAGCCCAGCCAGGATATTCTCATTTAAAAAGCCAAGTTGCAGCCCTCAACTGATGTTGATGTTGTCATATTATGTTTTGGTCTGATGCTCCACCCTCCACCTATCTCCAAATCATCAAGTCAGTAGTGTGTCAGCATCCGGGTTGCCAGCTCTGCTCTAGTTACCACAGCTGCAGCTACGAATGTGTTGGATAAAGTGTATAACGTTACGAAACCTAAAAGACCTCGTTATGAATCCGAAATACATTGTGACAAAGTCTGAAATAAAACAAGGATTTGTATAGCAGATGCCTTTGAAAGATGGAGACGGCTGAAAGCGGCCGGGCAGCAGCATTCCCGATCGTCCACTGTCACTGCATACCCCCGGCCACCGCCCGGGAGCTCTGCTCACTTTACTCCGTCTCTCCACAGCTCTCCTCTGGCACATTTCACTCCTTCTAAGTATCCATGGTGATGCCCAAGGTGGCTACTTTTCATTCACTGTAACACTTTCTGTTCCTGTTGGATCCTGCAGCTGAGCTGGCAACCTCTAGGCAGGGGAGAGGGAGAGGGGAGACACCGCTCTATAGTTATTTGAAGGCGATTGCAGTACCAGTTTTGGCCACCATCCTACATACTAGTTTTAGTTTTCTAGATTAATCTCTAAATTCATCCATTTAATTTAGTATCTAATCATCAACTCTTTAATATCTGAGGATGTATATGTAGTATATCACCGTTCTTTGACCCCCCCTTTGTTGATGGAAGGTCACCTGGCATCACACAGTTCAATATGTCTGCTGTAGACAGTCTTTTTTTTCTCTTGGAGGTTTTCTTCATGGAGGCTGGTGTCCTTTCTGCAGCCTGTGTCAGGCAGAGGACCTGGCTCACATTTTCAGGGCAAAGGAGTAGAGAGAGGAGACAAGATGGTCTCGATGCAGGATGCAGAGAAGAAGGTTCTCAGTTGTATTTGGAGCATGGTTGAAGCTCTGGAGAGGCTTTTCTTCATGGCATGAGGCATTAAAGCCTGCGGTGGAGCAGCAGGTCTCAGTCTCTGAGTTGTTGCTGCCCCTTCCCTTCTTTCTAAGCCAGAGAAGGGAAGAGATATCAGGAGTGTAGTTGCAGAAGGGCAGACCAAACTTGACTGGAGGCAGGATTCAGAGGCCCTGTTTACATGATAACGTGTCACACGAAAAAACACAAGAGTATTGTTGGGTTTACACGACAATGGGGAACAAAAAAACTGTGTTTACATTAGATCGCCGGGAGAACAAAAAACGCTGTAATATGTATGCCAGGCCGGTAGTTGGCGATATAAGCTTGTAGAGGCACAACCCACGTGATCACTTTTTCCAGTCCACAGACCGGAATAAGTACAGCCAAGCCACAAAGCTTATGTTTTCGTGGCTGGCTGTACTTTGTTTTCACAAAGAAACACAGAGGACAATGGAGACAAAATGTGTTCTGTGGGAGAGCTTTGTCTGCCATGGGGATGGCTAGTCGCTATATCACAAACCACTTCCAGGTCCAAACCCCGGCTGCGAATGTTGCAGCCTATCTATACCGCTGGATTGTAAAATATCTGGTAAGGCTATGAAGACACGTAAGGCGAAACTGTGAGGATTCGTCCACATTTCAAGTTAAGTTGATTGAACTTTGATATCTCACGCACGACGTTATCGCAAGCCATCGACATGAATGTAAACAGAAATGGATGCAGCTCAAGAGCCAGTCATTTCATACTTTTCCAGTTTCCTGAACTCTGTCAAAAAGGGACTGAACTTCAAGAGTTGTACATGTTGGTGTCATGGCAGGTGGCAGCCTGAAAGGGAAAGTCCAGGCTTCCATGAAAAAGAAAGTGTATGAGGTTGAGGTGAGAAAGTAACGCTAGCTAAACATCAGGGTGTCAGCAATAAAGTTAACATTCTTTACCTGGGTAACATTAACAATTGTTTAATTATGAATGTTAGCAAGTAAGTAAAGTATATCAGAATAAGTCCCATGGTTAGTTTACAATGTAACAGACAGCTGTACAGTGTTGACAGCTAGTTATGTTGCCTAAAGTAAACACAGTTTACCAGCTAAAACCAGCCACCAACCTAAGCTGTTTTTTCAGCAGGGTAGCAGTGGTTTGTGTTAGTTGTAAACTGACCATGGTCACTAACTAACTAGCTAAAGTGACCATGAAAAAGGTGGCTGGCTCTTTAGCTGCAGCCATCTCTGTTTACATTTGTGCCGGTGGCTCGCGATAAAGTCGTGCATGAGATATAAAAGTTCGACGAATCCTCACAGTTTTGCCTTTCAAACTGTGTATTCCATGTCTTTATAACCTTACCAGGTGTTTCACAATCCAGCGGTATAGATAGGCTGCAACCATAGCGACTAGGCATCCCCAGTGTTGTAGTAATGTTGTTGCCCAGTTAGCGCATGGCAACTAAAATAAAGTGTAATGCGTATGTGCAAAGCAGAGCGTGATGGCAGCATTTTACCTGATAATTCCGGCTTCCCGTTTACACGGTGAGAGAAGTTGTTGCGTTTGAGAAAAATTCCATTCTGGAGGCCATTTTTTAAAATTAGCATTTTAGGTAGTCTAAAACACCGTTATCGTGTAAACGGGAAACCGAACAATACCTTTGCGTTTTATACTAATACAGTTGTTGTGTAAACAAGGCCAGAGTCTTTCAGTCATATTTGGAGCATGTTGGAGGTTTTGGAGAGGCTGTTCATCCTGGCAGCATGTCTCTGTCAGTGGGTTCACTCCCACTACCCCCTCAGCATGTGGGAGAGGAGAGAGAGAGAGACCTAAATTGCTTTAATTAATTAAGTGGTCTAATCATTAGAACTTATTCACATCTGAAAATGTATATGTATTACATATCACTGGTCATAGATGGGAGGTGTTGCTGAGGAGCTGCAGGTTCTGTATGGATCTCTGCCTTTTGTGTGAAGGTTCTATGTCTAGAAATTAGATGCACAACTTTGAGACAGGAAATGGAAGGATTGATAAGATTAGGTATCATTAGGCAATTATAAGTTGTCAAATACAATGAAAAGCATATATACACATAAAGTTCATATTAAATGACAATAATAATAATAATAATAATAAAAACAACAACAATACCTGTATTATACCATAGCAATAATGGTTCTGCTCAGTGTCTTTTGCATCATGGCAGTGTTACATACTGTGCAGCTAATATGATAAATTATGGACCTTCTCCCAGACATACTGTGCAGTTCATCACATTTTGTTGCCTGATATGATGGACCTGCCACAGTTATCTGCTGGAGGAAAGCCTCTCTCTCAGTTTGGTACAGGGGGCAGGAGAGGAGAAAATGGGCCTCACTTTCTATTTCTCCTGAAGAGCAGTGTTTACATCCTCTTAATTCTCTGGGCTTCTATTCTTTCTGATGACAACCTTTTTCAACCTGTAGTTGATGGTCGGTGAATCTTTACATTGTTATTGTACTGACCAGATACTGTGCTGGAGAATTCTCCAGTTATTGTTATTATTATTATTATTATATTATTATTATTATTATTAATTATCCGATAAGCGATAGCATTCTAATTTATTGATAGATTTAATTTCATTCTTCCAATTGTGAATGTAAGTCATTTTGTTATTTTTGTCTATAGATGCCAGGTGAGTTTTGGAGAGATTTTGGAGGTCTTGGATTTTGAGGAGAAGGTACTGGTTTCGAATCCCGGGCCCGGGGCCTTTCTGTGTGGAGTTTGCATGTTCTCCCCGTGTCTGCGTGGGTTCTCTCCGGGTACTCCGGCTTCCTCCCACCATCCAAAAACATGCATGGGGATTAGGTTAATTGGTTAATTTAAATTGCCCGTAGGTGTGAATGTGAGTGTGAGTGGTTGTCTGTCTCTGTGTGCCCTGTGATGAGGTGGCGACTTGTCCAGGGTGTACCCTGCCTTCCGCCCTAAGACAGCTGGGATAGGCTCCAGCCCCCCAAAGACCCTATGAGGATAAGCAGTAGAAAATGGATGGATCGATGGATGGATTTTGAGGTGGCAGGTTTCTCTGGTGTTTCTCAAAGGGTCTGTCTCTGGACAGAGGCTGTTATTGAGAAAGGCACTGTGGTGATAGAAATCAGGATCAGCCTGTGTTAAGTGAACCTGGAACTTAATTGACCTTTTGATCGGACAGTTTCTGTGGACCTTGAGGATTTCCTTGCAGAATTGAAAGTTAAATTTATCTGTGTGTGTTGTGTCACACTGTGCCTCTGGGTAATTAGAGGGCCTCACACTTCACTTCCATTCATGAGTACTCAGAAAATTTTGAAGAGTAAATTTTACTCAATTTGAGAAAATAAATACTCCTAAAAAGCCAGTGTTTGATCCCAGTCCAATAAGAATAAAATTTACTGTTGTCATAGAGTTATTTTTTCTGAGTTCTAGAGTATCTAGAGTTCATATTTTACTCACAAGATTAAAATTCACTAAATTTAGCAAAAAGTAAGAACAATTCCAACACCACTTAACTCAATGCAGAGTTATATTGTACACAGTGGGAACTGTCTCTTAATAGAGTTCCATTTCTGTTATTAATAGAGTTGTATTTTACTCTGTTCAGAGTAATAACTGTCTCAAAATAGAGGTTTAATTCTACAACTAATGAGTTCTATTTCACTCAATAAAGAGTTGTATTTTACTCAATAAACATTTTAATAATGATAACTCTGGAATAAAATGTTTGAAATAAAAAACAGAAATGAATATTCAACAATTCGCTTGTATTTTTCTTAAATGCATAACACATGCACTGAGCACCCATACATGTCAATATCGTTTGGTCTTTGTAATATGCCAGCATGAGGAAAAACAAAGTCTTTCAGGGTGACACATATTATAATTTCATAATAAAAACAAGTAGAATATTGCAAACAGGTATGCACACTATCACCACACCATCAGTAGCTGCAGATAAGGCTGTAAAATATTGCAATAGCCATCAGCCAAGCCAAAACATTTACGCCCAATTGGTGGGCCATCACAGTTTGGACGTAATGTGCTCTTCGAAATTGGGTGGATTAGATGTATCAGATAAAAGGGGGAAAATATGAATAAATTAGAATTTGAGTTATGGGCAAAGAAATTCAGAAATCCATTGTTCATCCCCAGTGCAATAGTTAGAGCTCAGCGATTCTTTTATCACAGGAAACAGTATGGAACAATAAATGAACTTGAATCATCATTACTGTATGACATCTGCATATCGAATGCTTTGTAACACAAAATATCAACAATATGAGGTCCATCTGCAGTACACACAACTTTAAATGCAAAAAAATGCTGATCCATACACACTGTTTGTAGTGCAAATGTAAACAACAGTAACCTCTCATCTTTAAGAACAACACGGTGGATTTAATGAAAAACTGGCATCTCATTAAGCACTTTAAGACAAACAACTAAACATGGACGATACATATTTCCATGATGTTTGACCCATCTAACATCTAACACTTTAGTGTCAATTGCTAACTGAAGGTAGCCTGGGCCCGCCCACACTTCCTGTGACGCTTCACAACATTTTGTGACCAAGTCAGTCTGACCAAGCTGCCATTCGCTTCGATTTTAGATTCACCCTGAAATGGGGACCAGTGAAAATTGAGCATTTCCAATGGCTCGATTGAGGCGTGTTTAAGGCAATGATGCACTAGTTCTTTGGATTAAGCAGTTTTCGTCGCTATGCATACGTCAGAGTAAAGTGTGGTCTGATTGGTTGAAGCTTCCTCCAGTAGCACACAGAGGCATTTGATAAACGTGGGTTAAGCTCGCCCTCTGAAATCAGTTTACAAGACAGCTTGGCCAGACTGCGCTCGCAGAGCAAATAGTCGCGATAGCCAGGCTAACCTGAAGAGCCTCTGCTGTCTCACAGCCCCTGTCCATCACGTTTAAAGCTACCATTTTACTTGGACCAAACACCAGTCTGTCGGGCTCAAATGTCTGCCAACTATGTGCTATTTGACTTTGCTGTTTCTTTGTCAATGTTTTAGTTATATTTTTGAAGCTTTTTAGTTGCTTTTAAAGAAATTCTGCTTTGCGTCATAGCGCATGCACCAGGTATGCAAAAGTGGTCCAATTTTATGAGTACATGTGGGATAATGCGCTATAAAATGATGCTTTGGTGGTAGCTTCTTGTTGGGAAACAAATGGTTGAATAACCCATGTGCTCTGAAATCAAATGTTTCAAATAAATGGTAATACCAGGTGATAACATGGGAGAAAATACAATATCTGCTATTTGAAGCAACAACAGAAGCAAATACCAGTGTTGATCATCTTGACAAACCAAGTCTCCAAATATAAGTGGGAGATTGCGAAGTAAACACAAAGATTGGATCACATTTAAAACCAAGTCCTTTGCGTCCTCTACTAACTTTAATGCAGGTGGCTTGTTGTTTTGTTCCATGTCACCATATTTGAAGTCAGTTCCTTTGATGTTGTGTAGTTTTTGATCAAGTGTGTTATCAGCAACTTCATTTCATATTGTGCAATGCCCTCCAAGATATCGTGCATAATATCACCAGAGAAATTTTCACATGTATTGAAGTACTACAAGGAATTTAGAACACAAGAACGTTTAACACCCATCACATAGGGAAGATTAGGAGTTTTCTCCATTGTTTGGTAGTGTTCTGCATGAAGTGCTTGAGTTTGCGTCACTATCTTGGGTGAATCTTCTGTGAATTCTCTCTGAAAGTCCTCTATCTCTGCAAGACAAAAGCGGCAACAATATCTTGCTCTGAATGATTCTACGAAACCAAACCAACCATGAAGACCAAGGTTGTCACCAGTAACTTGGACAATAGTTCCATATATATTTTTTGTGGGACCTGAATTCCTTTAGTCTCCAGCTCTCCAGCCATATGCTTTAGGCACTGTTTACAAGACGTGTCACACGAAAACGTAAGAGTATTGTTGGGTTTACACGACAACGGGGAAAAAAAACTGTGTTCACATTAGATCGCTGGGAGAACAAAAAACGCTATAATATGTATGGCAGGCCGGTAGCTGGTGCTGTAACTTTGTAGAGGCACACCCCACGTGATCGCTTTTTCCGGTCTGTGGACCGGCAAAGAAACACAGGACAATGGAGACAAAACATGTTCTGTGCGAGAGCTTTGTCTGCCATGGGGATGGCTAGTCGTTACATCACAAACCACTTCCAGGTGCGAATGTAAATTGTAACGGTTGCAGCTTATCTATACTGCTGGATTGTAAAATGCTCGTTAAGGCTGTGAAGACATGGAATACACCGTTTGAAAGGCAAAACTGTGAGGATTTGTCCATATTTCAAGTTAAGTTGATCGAACTTTTATATCTCATGCATGACGTTATTGCGAGCCACTGGTGCGAATGTAAACAGAGATGGCTGCAGCTCAAGAGCCAGTCACCTTTTTCATGGTCACTTCATACTCTGCCAGTTTCCCGAACTCTGTCAAAAAAAGGACTGAACTCTTACAACTCCAACAGAGTTGTACATGTTGGTGTCATGGCAGGTGGCAGCCTGAAAGGGAAAGTCCAGGCTTCCATGAAAAAGAAAGTGCATGAGGTTGAGGTGAGAAAGTAACATTAGCTAAACATCAGGGTGTCAGCGATAAAGCTAACATTACTGTACCTGGGTAACATTAACAATTGTTTAATTATGAATGTTAGCAAGTAAGTAAAGTATATCAGAATAAGTCCCATGGTTAGTTTACAATGTAACAGACAGTGTTGATAGCTAGTTATGTTGCCTAAAGTAAACACAGTGTACTAGCTAAAACCAGCCACCAACCTAAGCTGTTTTTTCAGCAGGGTAGCAGTGGTTTGTGTTAGTTGTAAACTGACCATGGTCACTAACTAACTAGCTAAAGTGACCGTGAAAAAGGTGGCTGGCTCTTTAGCTGCAGCCATCTCTGTTTACATTCGTGCCGGTGGCTCGTGATAACGTCACGTGTGAGATATAAAAGTTTGAACAACTTAACTTGAAATGTGGACGAATCCTCACAGTTTTGCCTTTCAAACTGTGTATTCCATGTCTTCATAGCCTTACCAGGCGTTTTACAATCCAGCGGCATAGATAGGCTGCAACCGTAGCAACTAGCCATCCCCATTGTTGTAGTAATGTTGTTGCCCAGTTAGTGCATGGCAACTAGAATAAAGTGTAATGCGCATGTGCAAAGCAGAGCATGATGGCAGCGTTTTACCTGATAAAATTTGCCTTTTTGGTCGTCTGAAACGCAGTTACTGTGTAAACGGGAGGCCGAAATGCAACACCGTTGTCATGTAAACAGGGCCTTTAAGTAAAGTAAAAAAAAAGGAGAGAAAAGGAAAGAACTATAACTAGCATTTCAACAGGGCTCTCACCTGCTGGGTCTTAATAACACAATAACAAAGTCTCAAGTCTAAGGGTTCAGTCTTTCAAAAAATAACTCAACTGGTAATTTAAACAATTAGATTGGTAACTCTACCTCATTGTGGTCACCATCTTCAGGCAAAGATATTGTTTGTCTTCCCATGCCTACTTGGAGAATTTCAAGCTCCTCTGTTGGTAATGGTGAGTGAGATGTATTTTTACCCCTGCTGAAGTTGGATTTGAAATATCCTGGAAATGATCTGTGAATTAAAACGTGGCATTATACTGTATAAGTATGCTGCCAAAAACATCCAAATGATGCAACCCACTGTGCTGTTGAAACAACGTCTCCAATCTTAGTCCACTGAAGGTGCAGACTGTAACGCCAGATGACGTCTTTTCTAAAATAAACAACACAACGGTAAGCTTTTCGAAACCTGCTGTTCCCTGCCAAAATCAACAAAATACCGTGGACTCCCGCTGTGGAGTCCTCGTGTATAAGTTTTAACCTGTGTCCTTCGTAATGCAAAAGGCAAACAACACAGCTAGCTGCTAACTTTAGCCTGCTGCTAAGGAAATACAACCTGCTCACAACACACCTTTGCTGTTTTTCTGTTTCCAGAGCGTCTGTTGCCCCCACCATGCGACCACTCACTTCACCATCGGGCTGCGATCGCTGCCACCAGCTGAGCCAAACCATCCTCAGCAACCACCGCATCATCGCTGAGCTGAAGGAATGCATCAGCTCCGGGATGGAGAACATTTCATGGAGTCCCTGTTCACCGTGGGAGCTACTGAAGCCGAGCTGAACACCACCATCCCGGTCGCCGCCCTCCCAACCACCGCTCAGCTGAATGCTCCCATCGCAACTGTGGCTCCCTCTGTCCCAGCCGAAGCCAAGCCCCAGCATACCATCCACGTAGCTGATTCTTGGCCTTCCTCGACAGACGCGGAAGCTGGCTCCAGGAGGGCACAAAGCCGAAGGAGCACAGAACGGCAGCCTTCATCTGCTTTACTCCCAGTCCCAGCTTCCGCAGTTCCACTCCTCATCACAGTCCATGGATCACAATCACAAACAAAAAAAGAGAGATAAGGTCCTCCCCACGCTTGCCTGCCCCCTCAATGGATATTCTGCTCACAAACCGGTTTAGCCTGCTGGAAGAACAGACAGACCGCTATCCACCGCCTCCTCCTCCAAAGTTGCAGCAGCAAGCTTTACCACCGCCATTGCTCAAACTACATCGCCAAAAAAAAAAAACACAGAGGTTGCTTCAACAGTCACGAAATCCGCAAGATACCGTCAGGAGCATCCCTGGTCCTGAGCATGATGTCCATCAGCAATCAGAGCATGCGGCAGCTGCCCGCCGCAAGTCCAAACTGCCGGTTCATGTGTGGTTACTTTTAGTGGGCCTGAACAGCCACCCGAGTGGGTTTCTGATAAGGAAGTCGCCAACAGCCCCCGGTTCTTCATGTCGGGTCCTCTATGGTTTGTGATGTGCATATTAGCAGGTGCAATACTCCCTGTCATCCAGATGCCTCCACTAATTACACCGATGACATCCGATTTGTGCTGCTGCGTAAACGCCCCCGTGTCTGCACCGTTGTGGCTCTGAACATCAGCCTTGCTCTGCAATCCTGCAAGACTTTCTCCATCTGTCTCCACTCTCCAAACTTAACTTTGTCCATCCCAATCCTATTGTCACTCAATGTTGCACCAATGCACACCTAGTCCTCACTCTATCACTAAGTATTGGCAGAAGCATTGATGATGATGATGCTGATAGTAATATTAACAATAATAATAATGATAAGTGTGATGATGTCGATAAAATAACACCACTATTATGTTACTGATAGAAATAAAATACTACCTTATAATGCAAATAATACTGACGCGTCTGGCTCTCCCCCATGGCCTGATGGCCCCACTGTACCCCATTCACCCACCTTTATCCCTGTCCATATTAATAACAGTGCTCATCCTCCTCACCATATCAATAGACCGAGAGGGGCCTCAATGGACAACCTATTAGTTATCTTTACCATTTCCTCCTCTCAGCCCTCCTCTTTCAACATGCCTTTTTCTGATCATATGCATATTCATACTGGGTTCATCAACATCAAATCAATCAATAACAAGGCTCTTCTTATCAATGACATAATTGTTAACCATGGAGTGGATATACTGGGCTTGTGTGAAACCTGGCTAAAACCAAATGAGGTTCTTCCTCTAGTTGAAACTACCCCATCTAACTATCCCTATTCACATATTGCCAGATCAGTGAAAACTGGTGGGGGTGTCGCCATAATCTTCAATCCAAGTCTTGGTCTTCAACTCCACCACAAATGTACCCAATTTTTACAAACACCAGAACGGGGCACAGGAGCGGTAGACAGGATGGCCCCCCACATACCTCCACACACAGACATACACCAGGACCACAACCACTCATGCACATCAACACACAGACACCACCTCTTAGATCACACAGACATATAGGCCCCATCCATCCTCAACAATCCTACAGTCAATCACTCACCTACCGTCTTACCCCAGACCCGGCTACCAGACACACAAGCAAACAGTACTTCAAGATCATTCAAGCAATCCACCACAAACACACCATAGACTTAGCACTCCAGACAAACTCATTTCCACCCGGCATGACCCGCCAAGTAAATCGTCTCTCAGAATTCATCAAACCTTCCACACCAACAGAACACACCCGCAAAAAAATACAGGAAAATACAACAAATTGGATGCATACAAATATGCAAATTTTACAAAAACACTATCACACTACCATTACTGACCTCACTATGACCACCCCCCGGAACCCCTTGGCCCTCCATATAGCCACTGGTTGGGCCAAAAAACGGTACGGAGCTAAACTTACAACAGAAACACTTTTAACAATAGAAACAATCCTTCAGATAAAACCATCACTATCTACAACCGTTACGACTTCTCCAACCACCGCCACTTCCCAAATCAACCCCTGGACCAGAGCAAGACCGGAGACCTTCCTACCAACCATCCCAGAAACAGAAGAAGACCCCTATCCACAGCTACCTCAACCGCAAGTCCCCCATAAACTGAATCAAGACTTTGGTGCCCCGTTCTCTCTCGCCCACCACTTCTCAGACTAGTAATCACCCCCTCCACTTCCGTCCCCCTCTTTTACCCACCCCATCTACATCCCTGAAGACTTCAGCTCCCGGACCTTTTGCTATCACACCTCGCTCCCTGGCAACCCACCCCCACATAAGATACCTGGAATCACCGCTGGAACCAGAAGAACATCCACTAACGACTCATCCAGACAGTCTTCATGCAGTACCTCCACCAATTTACAACGACCCATCTATACGCCAAGAAAACCTCTTCTCCCTACTCCCAGAATTCCCAGGACACGCAAACCATCAGAGAAAGACATACTGGCTCCTCCAAAACAAAATTATTCAAAGAAATCCAATATCATCACTCCAGTTTCAATCACACCGGACCACCTTCTCAAGAAACCTACGTCTTCTCCTTCCCCCCCTCGAGTACAACTGGACCCTGGACCAATGGATAACAAAAATACTCCTTCAACACCAACTACGCCTGATTCTCACCGCAAACTCATAATAAAGAATTCACCTATGGAACCTGCCACCTCCACTCCACTGCCACAGCGAATCAAAAAAGTTACCTGGGGACCCCCACCGACGCCATACAAACCCAGCCTTAATATCTCTTCCTCGCAGATATCCCCCATCCTTCCTTCAACTCCTCAGAAGAAGGATCATGCATCTATTATTGCACCCACACCCCTTCAAGTGGAAGCTCAGATCCATCCCCCTTCACTAAACGCCAACCCACAACAAGCATCTGCACTCCATTCCATTACTCTCAATACCAATTCTAATGTCTCAGTCATTATCCCGGATAATATTTCTCCCCTTTCACAGGGTGTTGCTGGCTCTCAGGAGGACCAGACCATGGGGCGGGCCCCACCTACAAAGAGAAATCCATCAAAGGAGGATGAAATGATGATTGGGTCAAAAAAGGCTACACTTGCCATCATTACGACCCTGCCTGATCCCTCTCCTCCACAGTCTGGTGAGGACCCGTCGCCTGGTCGACCCACCCTGGGAGCCGGCACCCCCACAACTACCCCCCTACCACAGAGTCCCCCTGACCATTTTACCCAAGTTACCCCTTCATCACCCTGTTCCCCTTCCTCTTCTCCTCCTCCTAACCTACCCCGGCCAACTTCTCCGTCCCCCTCCTCTCACCCCCCATTGAATCAGATCCCTCTTCTAAACATTACCCCAACCCACTCCCCCCGCTTGGATTACACTGACCATACCTTGGACACCACTTCTGGAATACAACCTTCACCGTCTCTTCCAGCCACCTACAAACCCAATTACCATATTGCCCGTCATAGCCGAAAAATCCAGGATTGGCATTTCAAGGGAAGAAAACCGGTCCTCATCTTGGGAGACTCAAACATCAACCGAATACCATCACATAACTACTCCCAGATTCAACTTGATAGCTACCCTGGTGCAAATGCTTACCACTTTCTGAAAATCCTGGAAAAAATGCCGCCAAACTTGAACACCAAGATTGTCATTTTCTCCATAGGTATAAACAACAAGGACCAAGACCCAAAACAAACCACCTGCAAACAGTTGAAAGCTCTCTTCAGACTCGCAGCAACTGCCTTCCCCAATGCTGACACCTATTTCCCAATTATGAACTTCTCTTCTGCTCTCACTCCCACACAAAAAAGTAACCTCAAATACATCAACAATACCATGAATACACATTTTCCCACTCTATTTGAAATTCCTCATGACACATTCTCCACAGAAAAGGACCATATTCATTGGACTTCTGAAACAGCCAACCACATCTTTGAGAACTGGTGTGCCCAATTAAATTTATAAATACCACAAAAACCAAAGCGGTACCCTCTTCTGTCCCTCAGAACCAAACTCCTTTGACTGTTGAGAATCGGGACCTGAGGGGGACCTCCCTTGCCTCTAACATTTACAACCTTTCTACTCTGTTCACACCTTCCTATACTCATCTCCAGTTACTTGAAAAGGGCCTCTCTTTTATTCCACGCCCATCCAAATTCGACTGGGAGGAACTTCGAAGGGACATACACAGATATCATAGACGTTTAAAAATACATTCCTATTACTTCCCCTCTACCGATTATACCCACGTTCCATTTATGCACCCCTCCAATTGGGAACCTACTTGGAACAATTTAGATAATACCACACGTCAGCTCATTCGTACCGATAATAACGCTCTTTACAGATATAGGCCCCCGGAAGATAGCTCGGATAATCTCTCAGAAGCCGAACGAAAGGCATTACACCAATTAACCCGCAACCCCAATATCATTATAAAGCCAGCAGACAAAGGTTCAAAATAGTCATAATGGATAAACAACAATATTTATTCGAGGCTAACCGACAATTAACAAATACAACCTACTATAAACCTATCCCAGACACCCTACAACTCCAAGTTCAATCCCGACTCCGGACCATTTTACAGATTTTATACAACAACAAGTATATCTCTGCCAAACAAAAACAATATCTTACGGACCAGAACAACCACGACCCGTTACTTCTATCTGCTTCCCAAAATTCATAAAGACCCCCATACCTGGACCGTTCCTTCGAGGTTCCTCCTGGAAGACCCATCGTTTCTGATTGCAACAGCACTACATACAACATCTCTCGTTATATCGATCATTTTCTAGGTCCTCTTTCTATGAAGCATCCAAGTTACATAAAAGATACCTACCACTTCCTCGACATCATCCGACCCATGGCTGTCCCCCCCAATTCATACCTTTTACAATTGACATCGATAGTCTTTACACAAATATTGACACGGACCTCGGCCTTCAAACCATCTCAACTATCTTCCAAAAACACCCGGACCAGACCAGACCAGATTCCCAACTCCTTCAATTAATAGAACTCTGCCTCAAAAACAATGATTTCCTTTTTAACAATCAATATTATCTACAAATCAAAGGGACAGCCATGGGCCAGAGATTCGCACCTTCATACGCAAACATATATATGAGCGAGTGGGAGCGAGAAGCCCTCTCCAAATGTACACATACCCCGCTCCTCTACCTCCGGTTTCTAGACGATATCTTCGGCATCTGGACACACAGCATTGCCTTGTTTTCCAATTTTATCAACACTCTTAACAGCCACCACTCGTCAATAAAACTCAAACACACAATTAGTCCTCAAACCGTTAACTTTCTAGATACAACTATCTCTCTGCAACCTGCAAACGACAACACTTACTATTCCCTTCACACTAAGGTCTATTTCAAATCTACAGATACACACGCACTTCTCCATAAATCAAGTTACCATCCCAAACACACCTTCAAAGGCATCCTTAAATCTCAAATAATCCGGTTCCACCGTATCTGCTCCGACACCTCCGACTTCAACCAAGCAATCACTACACTTTTTACCTCTCTGAGAACTAGAGGCTACTCAAAGCGATTCCTCCGTTCCGTAAAAAACACCACTTTGGCTTCTCTCGCTCCCACTCGCTCTAACCCTATACAACTCCCTCCTCAGGTCCCCAACATTCACCCACCCCACATCTTAACCACTTCTCCCCCCTTATCTAGTCCCTTACTCACTCTCTACCCTAATCCTAACTCACTCCCGGCTCCAAACCTTAATCCTACCCCCTTCCCCAATCCTAATCCCGCCCCTTATCTTAACTATACTCTCTCACCTACTCCTAACCCTAACTCCCCCTCCCCCTTCCCTAATCCTAATCCCCCCTCACCCATTCCTAATCCTAACCCCGCCCCTTATTCTAACCATACCCTCTCCCCCACTCCTAACCCTAATCCCTCCCCCTTCCCTAATCCTAACCCCGTCCCTTATTCTAACCATACCCTCTCCCCCACTCCTAATCCTAACCCCTCCTCCCCCCCTCCTGCCCCCTACCCTCCCACTCATAACACTAATAATTTGGATCAAGACTCAGAATTCCGTGGGCACACCAGCTCTCCTCACACACACTCCACATCCATCCGTCAAACACACCTCATCCCCTTGGTTACCACATTCTCCCACACTATCAGACCCTTACATCAATCGATTAAACATAATTTTCATACCACGCAAGCACACCATCCACCCCTTCAACACCTACGAATAATTTCTGCATTCAAAAGACACCGTAATTTACAAGACATACTTACCACTTCCAAATTTACAGATCACAGACCTCTTCACACACCACAACTAGCTCAGCATTACAGGAACAGGAAATATATTCACAATCCCCACAGCAACAAATCAGCTCCCACATTAGGTTCCTTCTCGATTTCCACCTCAAACGTAGTCTACATTATCACTTGCACCCTCTGTAATAAACATTATATTGGTGAAACCAAACATTCCATATACACCCGTCTCAAGCAGCACCTATACAACATTGGGGAAGGCAGGAAGCAAACCCCACTAGTCATTCACTTTCAAACACACCCATCCACCCACCTTATTATCTCCGGATTGCAAAATAATGATCACTGGACAACAGGACAACGCAAGAGAGCCGAAAAGATTTGGATCAACAGACTTCGAACCACCACACCTTCCGGTCTCAATGATGTTTGAGTCTCCCTCGATGGGACCCTCCTTTTTTCCCCCATTTTTTTTTTTTTGTTTTTTTGTTTTTTTTAAATACGTATTTCTTATTTATGATCAGTAGGTCAGTGCAAACTAAGTTACACCCACAATTACTAACCCATAACCCTAACCCTACCCCATCTAACTATCCCTATTCACATATTGCCAGATCAGTGAAAACTGGTGGGGGTGTCGCCATAATCTTCAATCCAAGTCTTGGTCTTGTACACGACCACAGACATATGCTGTCATCCTGTGAGATTCTCGCTACGTGCTCCTCCGCTACAACTGGCCTAGGTTCCTTCTACTTAGTCATGCTATATCGCAAACCAGGACCTTATTCCTCTTTTCTGGATGAGTTCTCTGATTTTCTTTCTGACCTTGTGACCGACATGGATAACATCATCATTTTTGGTGACTTTAATATACGTATTAACCATTTTAACCTTTATATTATATTATATATTATATAATATTAACCTTCAGTCTTAATTCAATCTTCAGTACGACTCTGTTGCGCCCTTGCGCATAAAAACACATCGCTCCAAAAAACCCTCTCCATGGTTCAATGACACCACTCATGCACAAAAATGCATCAGCAGGTGGTAGAGCATTTTCCCATCGTGCCCCACTTCTCTGGAACCAGCTCCCGCAAAGATGCAGAATCCATTACCATTTTCAAATCCAGACTAAAGACCGATCTATGCTCTCAAACATACAGTATTACTTGATAGCACGTTCTATTCTTGGTTTGTCTTGATTTTTGGCTCGTTTTGTTCTTTGCTTTGTGTCAGTATTGTTGTCTCCATTGCTGTCGTTGTTCTGTCATGTTGGTCTAATATGCCATCTCTAATTGTCTTTCTATGTGTCTGTGTTGTCTGCAAAGTATTCTGAGACCATGTTATGGTTATTTTACACTTTAAATAAAGGTAAATTGAATTGAAATCTGCATGTCCATAAGACGTCTAATGTTTCGTGGGAATAAATTCAAACACAGTAACTGTAATGACTTAAAAACTACTATAATGTTTAATTATTGAAACACATTTTGCATATATGGCTTTGAAACTTTTGAACTACAACAACAAACCTCGCCATTTTTTGTTGCACAGTTAGATTCTGGGGGGCTGACTGTCCTGTCTCTGTCGGCCATGATGAGCCTTTTGTGGCCATGGTGTTAAGGGGCAAAGACACAAGATTTCTGGCTGCTGACTCAACAGCACCATGGTCCAGTATGAAATTATCACAGGAATGACGTATTTGGACAGGACTGACTGGTGGAAAAATCAGTTATGCTCACCGTTTATCTTAACTGTTAACTATTAGCTGTTAGCTTCAATAACAACTGTGTTGGCTAGCATGTTTCCTGCTAGCAAATATTTTCCTGGACACGTCAGTTAAGATTCATCAAAGGTATCACAAACAATGGTGTGTTACTATAAAACTAGTCATAAATAAGTAACTCACCTGACACTGTGGTGTATAATTGTTTTCATCATTTGCTGCAGGCTGCCTTCTACCACAGATTCTTTTCATAACTTTCACAGAATTTCTAGGTGCAGCCAAGGCGTTGAGGGGGTCCAGTTTGGTGGCCTCAATGGGTGGTATAACATCTCTGTTTTTGCAGATGATGTGGTGCTGTTGTCTTCATTAAGCCGTGATCTTCAGCTCTCACTGGAACGGTTCCCAGCTGAGCACCTCCAAATCTGAGGCCATTGTCCTGTCAGAAAAGGGTGAAGAGCCTTCTCCTGGTCGGGGATGAGATCCTGGCCCAAGTGGAGGAGTTTAAGTATCTTGGGTTCTTGAAGGAAGAATGGAGTGAAGGAAGAATGGAGAGGTAGTACTGATCCGTGCTACTTTCCTACACCCACCTGTGGTCTCGCGATGTGGGTCAACACTAATAGAAAATTCTGGATACAAGTGGCCAAAACAAGTTTCTTCTGCACGGTGTCCAGGCTCTCCTTTGAGGTGGCACAGGGATCTGGTTAGGATGCTTCCTGGATGCCTCTCTGGTGAGGTGGTCTGAGCACGTCCCACCGGCAGGAGACCCCAGCGATGATCCAGGACATGCTATGTCTACCGACTGGCCTGGGACCGCCCCGGGATCCCCACGGAAGAGCTGGACGAAGTGGTAGGGGAGAGGGAAGTCTGAGCTTCCCTGTTTAGCTGCTGCCTGCGTGACCAGACCCCAGATAAGAGGAAGAAGATGGATGGATGGATGGATGGATAAATGCAATAGCTGTTACACTAGCTCCCTGTCTGATAGTGCTGCAGCCTTATTTAAGGAAATAAGTTCACCTTTCTGGTGTCATAATTTTTAGAAATTAACTGTGCTGACTGGACTGACACCTGACATCTCCCATGGACTACCTCTGCTCAATATTGCACATATTAGCTCAAATTCATGTGCCCAGTATTGTGCATCACACTACCTCTTTGTACATCCTTTATGTTTACTGTATATGCCAGCTTTTTATCATGTTGCTACCTTATTTGTCTTTAAGCTCCTTTGTTATGATCCAGGGTCATAATATTGAGGGTGGTTTTTAAATATGGCACCGGCAGCAGTCTCACTCTCTCTCTCACTTCCTGCCTGGTTCCCAACCGAGGTTGATGTTCTGTGTGACCTGTGGCCAGCTTTGGTGAATGACATACCGGCTGGGATTTCGTAAATAAATGTAAATAACTTACTCTGCAGCCCACTTTGGTATCGGGGAGTGCTGCTCTTTTATTTGGTATACTTTTTCTCCTGTTTTGTTGAGGGAGTTAGGTGAGGTTCATGTATTTTATTTCTTGTTTTTATTTTGAATAAGGAAAGCTAAACAAATCTGTTTTGTTTCAGAGAGTTTTGCAGGTAGCCCTCCCTGAAGCTTGATTTTTAAATTAAGAAAATAAATTAACTTGGACTGCACTTTGGCCATGCGTTTTATGCTTGAGAGCTGGGGAAGGACAAGAGAGCATATTATGTGTGTCCTAGTTAACCCCTAAACTGGGACGAAACATAATTTGGGGGCTCATCTGATTTTTTTTTTGAAAATGGAATTTGACTTGGAGCGCTTCTGTGCACAGCCTACCCTAGAGCAATTAGATGCCTGCCGAAAAGTTGATCCGACTTACTGCAACCCGTTTTAGTGTACCACTGCCTACGAATATTAAAAAGGAGGACCTGCGGGAACTTCTCGTGGAGAAGCTAAGGGAAAAGGGATCAAAGAGTTGGAGGCATTGGGAGCTTGAGGTGGAAGCAATACACCTAAAGGTGAAGTACCCTGAGCTGGAGCGACAGCCTGTTGCACCCCGCTCACCCACTGAACCGACATCTCCACACTCTACGCCCCAGAGCTTCGATGTGAGTAGTCATATTGCTCTGGTGCCACTGTTCAGAGAGTCTGAAGTAGATTGCTATTTCAATGCGTTTGAGAGGATTGCAGGCACCCTACCCTGGCCAAAAGAAGTATGGTCTGTGTTGCTCCAATGTAAGTTGGTTGGAAAAGTGCAAGAAGTGTACTCTTCTCTCTGTGAAACTTAATAAAATGAGTCTTGATTATGAAATTGTTAAGGCCACTGTTCTCTGTGCATATGAGTTGGTGCCAGAAGCTTACAGGCAAAAATTTAGAAAGTGTGTAAAAACCACTGACCAGACATACTATGTAGAGTTTGCGCGTGAGAAAGGTGTGTTGTTTGATAAATGGTGTCACGCCAGTAAACGGACTTTACTCACCTGCGAGAGCTCCTGCTTCTGGAAGAATTTAAAAAGTACTTGCAAAAGTTGTATATTTGAATGAGCAAAAAGTTGGGTCACTTTCTGAAGCAGCTGCTCTGGCTGATGAATTCACTTTGACCCACAAGACTTTTTTTAGTTCACCTGTGCACCGAGAACCTGTTGAAGGTGAATAGGTGCGCTTGCCTAAGACCTCCCAGTGTGCGTTTTACTGGGGCACCTTATCGCAGTTTGTCCTTCCCTCTGCGGTGGGTTGCATCCCGGGGAAACCCGTTACTTCATCACCGGTGAATCCATCAGGTTCTATTATTGATGAAGCATTTCGGCCATTTGTCTCGCAAGGTTTTTTATCATTGGGTGAGGGATACCGGGTCCCCATCACCATGTTAAGGGATACTGCTGCAAAATATTCTTTGGCGTGTCGTGGTATACTGCTTTTTTCAGAAAGGTCCTACTGTGGCTCTGACTGACTGATTTGGGGAGTAAAACAGCGTTTTACATATGCCGCTGCACACAGTTTCGCTCACCTGCCCACTAGTCTCTGGCACCGTGCGTATTGGCGTGCAAGATCAGCTGCCCATAGCGAGGATCGATCTATTACTGGGAAATGATTTAGCAGGAGAAAAGGTTTTTCCTGATGCCCCCGAAGTGACCGACTGCCCCACTCTTGGTGAGGGTGACTCTGTCACTGTCAGTGAACCAGCCATTTTTCCGGCATGCACCGTAACATGTGCCCAGACTCGCCGGCTGGGTGGCATGACTAATATTTCTCATTCCTTTTTGTGCACGCCATGCGAATCGAACAGCCCTCTTTCTGAGGTAAATAAAAAAATGTGTTTTGATTTAAAACCAGATTTGGAAAACTTGCAGTTAGCTGTGTTCAGATGTTAGCCAGCTGTTTATCTGCTACTCAAAACGACCAAGTTGATAAATCTGGTGTACACTCTGTAAAATACCTGTTCACTGATGGTGTGTTAATGAGGAAATGGTTTCCTGTGTCTGGAGAGGAATGTGATGTGGTCTCTCAGATTGTTGTTCCAAAAGAATTCCACCTCCAAGTACTGTTTAGCTCATGAGCATCATCTTTCTGGTCATTTGGGGATAAGGAAAACATATGACCGGGTGCTCCACTATTTCTTCTGGCCGGGGTTAAAGTCAGATGTAGCAAAGTATCGTCATGTCTGTCAGGTGTGTGGAAAGCCTAACCAGGTGATTCCTACAGCCCTTTTGCATCCCATCCTCGTTATAAGTGAACCCTTTGAACATTGTCACTGTTGACTGTGTTGGCCCATTGCCAAAAACCAAGTCCGGCAACCAGTACCTGCTCACCATCATGTGTGCCGCTACCTGGTTCCCCGAGGTGATTCCGTCGCGCGCATTAAGGGCAAAGGCTGTGGTTAAAGCACTGGTTAAATTCTTTTTCACATTTAGGTTGCCAAAAAGAATTCAAACTGATCAGGGATCGAATTTTATGTTTAGTGTGTTTGCCCAGGTGATGACAGAGCTATCCATAAAACACCAGGTCTCCAGCGCCTACCACCCCGAGAGCTAGTGAGCCTTGGAGAGGTTCCATCAAACTCACAATTCCATGTTGCGCAAGTTCTGTGTAGAGTCTAACAGGGAGTGGGATGAGGGTCTGCCCCGTTAATGTTTGCTGTCCGTGAGACTACTCAACAGTGTCACGGTTTAAGTCCCGCAGAGTTGGTCTTCGGCCACACTGTGCGCGGACCACTTTGGCTGCTGCAGGAGAGGGAGGTGGCTGTTAGACAAGCTTAGCCCCGTGCACAATGTCTTGGACTACGTAAGTTCATTCAGGGAGCGGTTGCATACTGCCTGTGAGATAACCCGCCAGTCTCTTTCTGTTGTCCAGTCTAAAATGAACGGGTTATGTGGACAGCTGTTTTCGGTTCCATGTGCCCGACTAGAGAACTGCAAAATTCGGGTGAAGTTGGAGGAAAATTTGTCATATTTCCAAAGGAAAAAAAATGATGTAATGACTACCGTAAAGTTAACGCTATCACCAAGCCAGATTCGTTCCCCCTTGCCCGTATTGATGACTGTGTAGACTGCATGGGTTCGGCTACATATGTGACCAAATTAGATTTGCTAAAGGGATACTGGCAGATGCCTCTTACTCCACTTTGCAATGCATTCAAAAACTTTAGGTTTTTGAATGCATTGCACTTGATTTCCCCCAAGACCTCTGCTCAGCTGTGCTGCTCCTCTTGGAGGAGGATTTTGTGGAGAAGGTAGTACAGTTAAAAGAATTTGTACAGGATGAGAAGGTGAACAACACAGCGGCAGTGGAGTTACTGAAACTTTTAAGAAGACGAAAACTCCACACAGTGTTTACGAGCACAGACTGACCATGCCCGTGACCGATGCAAGTGGGGAGCGGTCCTTCTCCAAACTGGGCTTGTTGAAAAACAGACTCAGATCAAGCATGCAGCAAGACAGTCAGTAACCTCACACTTAAGTCCATTGAGCATGACATCCTTCATAATTTGGATCTCAAGGACATAATCAGGGCATTCTCTGCAAAGAAGACCAGATGAAGGCACTTCTGAAAGGACAATGCTCTGCTTATTGCTAGCCTCTGTAGGTTTTCAGTTGTTGTGGACGGCTGAGAGTTGAGAGCTCACGAAGAATGTGAAGAAGAATGATTAAATGTTTAGATATCAGTCAGTTTTGTTGTTTCGTGTATGTATGTGGGCTTGTGTGTTTATGCATTCACAGGGCCCACCAAGGCCAAAAGAAGCTCATTTTGCTCTGATGGTGTTGTTTTTCAAACTTTCACCCGTCTCGGTTGTTCTTATTCATTGTTGTTAAACAAAGTGCCTTTTGTGTTTATGTAGGTTAAATAATGAAAGTATGCTGGTGTTTTCTAGCTAAAGAAGAAAAACTCATAGTAGTATGTCGTGAAACAAACCTACAAAACCTCTCAGCCCCATGCCTACCATTAGGTTAAGGTGGCCCTGGTTGCACTCGCAGCTGTGGAGGGCACTATAACTGAAGGGTGAGGGTATAAATAAGGTGAGCAGGTATGGGACACCCTCGCCACGTCACCAGAAAAGGGAAGCCATCGTTACCATGGCAACAGAAGGACATCAACTTTCAACTCTTTCAACTCCAGCACAATTTGACTTTTCCAGTCAAACAAAGGAAGACATTATTTTGCTGCCAGTTGTTCTCACATTTTGAGGTACCAGGGCTGCAAAATCAAACCAAACGTCAACAGAGAGGAGGATTTGCTAGTTTTGTCTTTTATTTAATCTTTCCAAATCATGCTTTTAGTTTTATTTTCTGTCAGTATGACAAAGGTGTGAGGGACATAGTGGACTTAAATTCGTTTGATGTTTCCTCCTTCATTTTTTGCCGTGGCACTTCCTGCTAAAGCCGCTGTTAAGTGTGCATCGATGCAGGCTCTCTATTTAAGGGCTCAACGGTTCACTCCCACGCTGCCCTACTAGGTTTGAGACAGCCCTTAATATGACGGAACCTCTGTAAGGATGCGCAAATGGAGGGCTAGTGTGTAGGGAGAGTGTGTAGGGGACGGTTTGGGATTGGGGCCAGGAGGTAAGGAGCAAGCGATCTGAAACGAGAGGGAGACAGGGTTACTTTCAAAATAAAACAGGAAGAGACAGGACAAACATGCAAGCACAGGACAAAAACTGTGAACTGTGAACAGAAACAGATAGTTTGGTCCTCTCGGAAGGCGGACAAAAACACACTGTCAGCTAATGCAATATCGTTATCATCATCATGTTTATTCTCAAACAAAGAATTGTTATCAACAGTAATGAAAGTATTATTACAGTGATAAAACAGTGATAAAAGTAATATTATCAATAGTCATAAAAATATTCTCAACATCAATAAAGGATTATTATCAACAGTAATAAAAGGATTATCATCAACAGTAATAAAAGTATATTATCAACCTTCCAAGACTGTGGAGATCCAGCTTTCCTTTTTGGGGTGAGGAGCTTCTGCCGACAGGAATCACTTCCCACCAAACTTCACTGCATGGTGCAACCATGCTTCAAAGGTCTGGAACTTCTGTGGACACAAAACATGGCTGTTTTTGGAGTGAACTCACTCCAAAAACAGAGTGTTGAGTGTTTTTGTTTCGTATACACTCTATTGACTCCATTTCTTTGTCTGGGTGCCTTTAATCATATTTCGAGCTCTCTTTTTAAAAAATATTGATCTTTTTGGATCAATGTATATTTCTTATCTGTTTGTTAGGTGAAATAACTGCTATTTTATCCATAATCTCAATCTTTTACAACACGGGGGCTGTTTTCAGCTTTGTCCACAAGATGGAGCTCTGTTATCAAAAATGATTTGACAAGACTTCCGGTGATGCAGGCGCTCAGGTAGCCACGTTTTATCGGAGCTCCGGCACGTTATCCTGCTTAATTTCTTCTGTTGGCATTAAAAGTCAAAACCTATCGGATTCTAATCTGGGTGATGTCCCTGGATCAGCTGTGGAGCAAATCTGTCGGCAAAATGCCCCCAAAAAATACTACTAAAAAGAAAGATTTACCGGAGACCTCTCCACGTGTTGCCGATGCTATGCTAGCGGGTGGCGCTAGCTCTCCACCCACAAGCCTGGAAACAGACCCGGGGCTAACCAGAGCTCTGGAGGCAATGACGGTAACTATCGCTCAGATGATGGATGAAAAGCTGGAAAAGATGGCACTCGACATCAAAGCCAATATCTCTCAGAGTCTGAAAGAAGTTACTGAACGGGTTGGCGAGGCTGAGCAGAGGATCCTAGTGGTGGAAAACGCTTCGGCTGATACAGAAAAGCGCCTGCTAGCTCTGGAAAAGACGGCTGCCGAGTTAACCGAGCGTCTACACGACTTCGAAAACATCGGCCGACGCAAAAACCTACGGATTATAGGGCTGCCGGAGAAGTTGGAGGGGACGAATGCAACAACGTTTATGGAAACGTGGATACCCCAGATCCTGCAGCTCGACACTAAAGCAGGACACATCAAGCTGGAGAGGGCACACAGGCTCTCTCCAGCTTGATGCGTTTTATTACGGTGAACAATACTGTTAAAACGTTCCATTCTCCAGAGCAAGCCTCTGTGTTTGTTGATTCTCTTTAGTAGACAGAAGATATGTAAGTGAAGCGGGTAATTCACCACTTGTTTGGGTGAGGTGCTCGCTAACAAGGCAACTGCCCCATCTAAAAAGTACATTTTGCGAATGTTTTTCTGACGTAACTCGGGACTAATCTTTAAAGGCATTATATTGACACACTGGTCATTTTTTTATTATTATTTTTTTATCTAATAAGTTATGATTATTAGAGAAATGTAGTAGTGGTTATTCACACACTGCCTGTTTGTTGCCAATCTGGCAAGATAACTGTTTTACTTTCCATGGCTTTCCATAGGGACTTTTGTTTGTTTGATTTTACTTTACTATGCCATCAGGCCTTATAATAGACCAAATATTGCACCCCCCTTTCTTCTTTTTTCTTTCTTTGGTTTTCTTTAACAATGATGGGGTGGCTTATATATTTTCAGATATTTTAACCAACTGTGCCAGCTTGATCAGGAGTATGTTTGCATTTAGGGTCAGTCAAAGGTTCACCCTAAAGGAGGGTTCGAACTTACTCTCTGTTTAAGTTTGAAGGTTTTGGTATGGTCAATGAAGGACCTAGTGTTTGTGTTTGTAAATAGTTCTATTCCAAGGTTGGCCACTGGGTTGTTGCAAGTTTACATTTCGCTTGGTCTGATTAGTCTATTAATATGTACGACAGTGAGTATTAGCAACAACTTGAGTTATGCTAAAATCTGTTTAATTTAGTTATGAGTATACCTAGTATCAAACTCTGCACTTGGAACGTGCGGGGTATTCATCACCCGGTAAAGAGGAAAAAAATTCTTGCTTCCCTTAAAAAGGAAAGTGTTGAGATTGCGTTGCTGCAAGAAACCCACCTCGAGGATCAGGAACATCTTAAACTGAAACGAGACTGGGTCGGCAAGACTTTCTTTTCGTCCTTCACCTCAAACAGTAGAGGCGTGTGCATTCTAATCAACAAGAGATTGCCCTTTAAACTTGAATCTTGCATCAAAGATAGTAACGGACGTTACATTATAATTAAAGGCATACTATATGGAAAATATATTTCAATTCTCAATATGTATGCTCCACCTGGTCACCCTATTGATTTCGTCACAAAGGCATTTCTGGAGTTTGCTGAACATGAAACCGAATGCTCTATAGTAGGTGGTGATTTTAACTGCCACCTGAACCCATTTACTGATAGGCTGCCGGCAGAAACTGGGGCCCCCTCAAAAAGAGCGAGAGCATTAACAGATACATGGGATGAGTTTGGATTTGTGGATATCTGGAGAACTAAGCACCCTGATTTAAAAGAATTTACTTTCTTTTCCAGTACTCACAGAACTAGTTCTAGGATAGATTATTTTTTTGTCCCTAAGCTGATGCTATCATCGGTGGTGAAATCTTGTGAAATAGGAAGTATTTCTGTTTCTGATCACAGCCCAGTATTTTTACATTTGGTATTTAAGGAAAAACAAGGTTTTACTAACTCTTGGAGGTTCAACCCACATCTACTCAGTGACCCTAAATTTGTTTCATATTTTATTTTATTTTATTAATTTAAAATCTTCTACTCCATAAATAAAACACCTGATATCTCTCACTCAGTGTTGTGGGAAACTTGTAAAGTGTACGCCAGGGGCCTGATTATCTCTTATATGAAAAGTACAAAACGCAAAGCTCTGGAAGCCCAAATTAAACTAGAGGGGGAACTATCCAATCTCGAAAAGATGTATGCTAAATATCCATCTGAGGCTAATATGAAGGCTATGCTGGCCACAAAAGCATCTTTAAATTCTCTGCTTACACATAAAGCTGAGCAAAGTATTAGGTTCGCTAAACACAGGTTATACGAGTGTGGCAATAAACCGAATAAATACCTTGCAAGATTAGTAAACAGGAGGAGTGATTCTCAGACAATTTCATCTATTAAAGACCCAAGTGGGTCTAGTAAATTTGGTACAAACAATATTACTAGGGTGTTTAGGAATTTTTATAGTAAACTATACACTAGTGAGGAGCCTCCAGGAGTACAGGATTTTATTGATAAATTCATGTCTAAACTCACTTTACCTAAATTAACAGATGAACAAAGACAAGAATTAAATAAACCAATTATGAAACAGGAGGCTGTGGAGGCATTGCAGACCTTACAGCCGGGAAAGGCTCCAGGCCCCGATGGCCTTAGCTGCGAATTCTATAAGGAATTTATGTCAGAATTTATGGACCCATTTCTGGAGATGTTAAATGATTCGTTTGTTAGAGGATCTTTACCTAAGTCCCTTACTGAAGCCAATATCAGTCTTATACTAAAAAAGGGAAAACCAGCTGATGAATGCTCATCATATCGTCCTATAAACCTGTTAAATGTCGATTTTAAAATACTTTCCAAAATACTAGCACGCCGTCTTGAGAAGGTACTTCCCAACATTATTAATGTCGATCAATCAGGATTTGTTGTTGGCAGGAACTCTTGTAATAATATGAGAAGGCTGTTAAATATACTTCAGTTGTCGCATCAGCAGAAGTTGACCAGCATGGTGATAAGTCTAGATGCAGAAAAGGCCTTCGAATGAATGAAGAGTCGAATGGCCTTTTCTTTTTTCTGCTCTTGATACCTTTGGACTGGGAGAAACATTTTGCAGCTGGGTTAAACTTTTATATAATAGTCCACTTGCAGCTGTTCGGATTAACGGGCAGACTTCTTCTTATTTCTCCCTGGGCAGGGGCACCAGACAGGGGTGTCCCCTGTCCCCACTGTTGTTTGCCATGGTTATAGAACCTCTCGCGGAAGCTATAAGGAATAGTCCAGATATTACTGGAATCTCTACTGCATCATAAAATAGCCTTATACGCTGATGATATTTTATTTTTTGTAACTAACCCACAGACATCTGTACCAGCTGTTTTGGAAATAAGTCAATTTAGTGAGTTCTCAGGGTACAAAATTAATTTTTCCAAATCTGAGGACATGCCTCTAGGTAACCCTCACTGCCCCACCTCATCTCCATTTAAATGGTCACCCGAAGGTTTTACTTATCTGGGGATTTCAATTACTCCATCAGTAGAGACACTGTACAAGGCTAATTTTGAGCCTCTTCTAAAACGCATAAGTGATGACCTAGACAGGTGGATATCTCTACCATTGTCTTTGTTAGGGAGGATTGCCTTACTCAAGATGAATATCTTGCCAAGACTTCTTTATCATTTTCAGATGGTCCCCATTTTACTTAATAATAAAACTATCAAGAGGGTGAACAGTTGCTTTAGCACATTTATTTGGAACAGAAAAAAACCACGATTGAAGATGGCTAAACTACAGATACCTGTGGAGAAAGGCGGCCTGGCTGCCCCTAATATTAGACTTTATCAGCTAGCTGCACAGCTTCGCTATATAGCTGATTGGATTGTTACGGGCCATGGTATGTGCTGCCTGCTGTCTCTTGTGTGTCCCCCCTTCTGTCAGGTACCGCCCCGTCTCCACCTTCTCAGGATGTTCAGCTGATTACCCAGCTGCGGTATAAAGGCTCCAGCTGGGGTGCTTCGCGGCTGCCTGTGAGCCAACCAACTGCCAGTGGGTCGTGGTGTGCGCGTGTGTGGATCGTTTCAGACCAGCATGTCGTTTTGTATTGTTCCTTTAGTTTTGCTGGCATCTTTGTTTTACTTAAATTCCTGCGTTCGCAGATGATCCTTGGTTCACCGTTTTGCTCTTGGTTTGTTTTGGCTTGTATTATTTTTTTTTCAATTGTTACCTCCCTATGTTCCCCTAGATTTTTCCCTCATTCTAGGGATGTAACAGGATAAATGATGACCCAGAATCAGTTTGGTTAGATCTAGAGACATTTAACGCAGGTAGATCTTTGCCTAGCTTATTATTTGCCCTAGACTTTAAGAAAATTAAGAATGTCTCAGTTGATAATATGATAGTTAAAATGACGCTGCAAGCCTGGCAAGCAATAAGGAAGCTAGAAGGCCGTGCGAACACATTGTCCTCTTTAGCTCCTTTATATGGGACCATTGATTTTGCCCCAGCCAGCACAGATGGTGGATTTAACATTTGGAGAGATAGAGGGATCTTAACCCTAGGGCATTTATTTCATAAAGGAGTTATGCTCCCATTCACAGAAATTGAAAAGAAATATAATTTGCCCCCACATAATTGCTTTAAATTTTTCCAAGTTCGTAGCTTTATTTAGGATCAAAACAGTCACATTTTTGACTATCAGACTTCAAAAATAGAGGGTTTACTTCTCAACAGAGGCAAGAAATCTGTCCTCGGCCGGGGGTATGCTGAACTTAATCTTGCCAGTGATATTACTTCAGACTATCTGCGACAGGTGTGGAATAATGATCTCAATCTCACTATGGAGGAAACAACATGGGCAGAAATTTGGGAATTAGCAAAAGAGATTTCTATATGTAATAGAACCAGAGAGACACAGTTCAGGATATTGCATCGCTTGCAGATAACCCCTCAGCTGAGACATAGGATGAATCCGAGTTTGACAGAAATGTGCTCCAAGTGTCACGTTGAGGTGGGGTGTTACAGGCATTGTGTATGGTCATGTGTTTATATTGAGGAGTACTGGCGTAAAATTATTGATAAACTCAATTTAATTTTTGATGTCCATCTTGACCCTGACCCTCAGGCTCTGCTTTTGGGCTTACCCAGCCCTCACATCAAAGGCTCTGATCAAAGAAGGCTGTTTCATATTCTCACATTTGCTGCCCGGAAAAATATTCTGCTGAAATGGATTGACAGTGCACCTCCAACAATTCTAGGTTGGCATAAACTGATATTTGACTTAATACCAATGGAATACCTAACATATAGATTCAAGTGTAAAACGGCAGTTTTCTTCAATACCTGGATGCCCTTCTTTAAATACGCTGGTAAAAGACTCACAAGTATTGTCTTAAGGGGGATGGTCGATCACAGCACTGACAATTGGCAGGATGACATTTCTGGGCATTGAGGCTAGATTCCCAATTACTTGGTGATTGATGGGTATTTATTTATTACTCATATTTTGTGAAATTTTGTTAAGATCTCAAATCACTGGATTTATGTATGTGCTTTTTCCACTTGTTTTTTTTTGAGATGGTTAGTTGTTGCAACACTGTCAATTGTAATGGACTGAACATTAAGGACTTCTACAAGATGTGCGACTTTTGTGGCCTTGTTTGTTTGTTTGCTTGTTTGTAATGTGTTATTTTTGTATATTTATGGAAAAAAAATATGATTTAAAAAAAAAATAAATTATTTGACTGCCATTTTGCCTATCCATCCATCCATTATCTACCGCTTATCCTCATAGGGTCGCGGGGGGGGGCTGGAGCCTATCCCAGCTGTCTTAGGGCGGAAGGCAGGGTACACCCTGGACAAGTCTCCAGTTCATCGCAGGGCACATAGAGACAGACAACCATTCACACTCACATTCACACCTACGGTCAATTTAAATTAGCCAATTAACCTAATCCCCATGCATGTTTTTGGATGGTGGGAGGAAGCCGGAGTACCCGGAGAGAAACCATGCAAACTCCACACAGAAAGGCACCGGGCCCGGGATTCGAACCCGGTACCTTCTTGCTTTGAGGCGACAGTGCACCACCGTGCCACCCGCCATTTTGCCTATTGAGCTTATAATGTTGGCTGTTTTAAACCTGTTCCACTAGAGGGTGCTGTAGGGTTTACTGTCAATTGAATTCTTAGATTGTGGATTTGGATGTTTTTTTTACATGATTAGTTTAATTCTGTGGGTTTATATTTCATCCATCCATTATCTACCGCTTATCCTCACAGGGTTGTGGGGGGGCTGGAGCCTATCCCAGCTGTCTTAGGGTGGAAGGCAGAGTACACCCTGGACAAGTCGGGTTTATATTTATTTTCTATAATTAGATTTGTCTTGATTTTCCTGCTTTTAATGATCTCCTTTTTTCAGAGATGTAGTACACCTTAAATTGAGAAACCTTGTAGTTGAATTACCTAACACCATCTTACCTGACTCTGTTTCACAGGATTCTCTGGGGCTTGACCCTCAGGTCATGACACAGGCTGATCCTATGAAGAAACCTGCCGAGATTGTCACAGATGACATAAACAAGGCCGACTCACCTCTCATTTCTGAAGACAGTTTTCTTATGCCTGATGTCCATCATGACTTGAAGGCAGCCAGGGTCGAGACCAGGAGACAGCCTAATACCACTTGAAAAATCAAAGCCTGGGAATTGGAGGTGATTAAACCAATAGTAATCTTTGGAAACTCTAACCTTTCCCGTATCCCCCATTTCAGAATGAGGAGGTTCAGGTTGACAGCTTCCCAGGAGCTACCTTTCATTAGATCTGCCAGATTTTAATGAAGGTCCCTCTTGTGCCTGAGGTGAGAGAAGTAGTATTGTCAGTAGGTTTAAATAACTATTTTCCTAGCACTACAGATAAACAAAAGCAGAAAATTCATCATGTTGAGGCAAACAAACATGAAAGTGAAGAAACTAAATCAGACACTGATAGTGATTTGTGACTTTATTCCTTGTCTCAGAAAGGGAAATATTCACGCATATCGGTAATGCCCTACTTCAATGAAAAAGTGCAAGTGGAATTAAATAAGCAATGTACTGTTTTGCTATTGTACGTGGTGAAAGTGGATGCTCCACCATTGTAGGGAGTGGCTGAGAGTCATTAAACTGAATTGGAGACTGTACATGCCATTGAGCAAAGACAAACTGATAATTTAGAAATGGTGTTAAAGAGACACTCAGCTGTTTTCTCCAAGGAGTTAGGCACAGTGACTCACCCTTAGACCAAACAGTGTACCTAAATTCTGCCCACCACGTAACATGCCTTTTGCTCTTCAACCGCGAGTGGAGGCCGAGGTAAAACGCCTGACTGAGCTTGGGGTTATCTCACCAGTGGCGCATAGTGACTGGGCTATGCCCGTTGTGCCTGTCGGCAAAAAGGATGGCACCGTGAAACTCTGTGGGGATTTCATGGTCACCCTGAACCCAGCTCTCTGCATGAACAGGTACCCAATCGCTCAAATCAAGGACTTGTTTGCTTCTCTAGCAGGAGGTCAACGCTTCAGGAAGCTAGATCTATCAAATGCCTATCCACAGATGGAAGTAGAAGAGAGCTCTAGAAGCTACTGACCATATCTACACAAAAAGGACTGTTCTGGTTTAACTGCCTACCTTACCGCCTACCATAGCGTCATCTCCTGCCTTGTTCCAGAAGGCTATGGACCAAGTACTCCTCAGGTTACCACACACTCGTTGTTACCTGGACGACATCCTCGCAAGTGGTCCTGACAAACAGACACACCTCAAAAACCTGAATGCTGTACTGGGCAGGTTAGAGGAATATGGCCTGCACCTCAAACAATAGAAGTGCCTGTTTTTCCAAGAGTCTGTGAAATACCAGGGCCATATCATTGATGCAGCTGGGCTCCACAAATCACCTGAGAAGGTACGTGCCATCGTGGAAGCACCAGCACCATAAACTATTATGGACGCTTCATTCCAGACCTTGCCACTGTTCTAAAACCATTGAATGAACTGCTCAATAAAGAAAAGAGATGGTAGTGGACGTCAGCCTGTGCTGAGCTGCCTCTCCACCTTGCTTGTGATGCTTCACCCTGTTGGGTCAGAGCTGTGCTCTCACATGTCATGTCTGATGGCGTTGAGGACCCCAATAGACATGACAATAGAACGCTCACCAATAGCCTATGCATCAAGAACGCTCAGCAAAACAGAACACAACTACACTCACATCGAGAGGGAGGTGTAAGTGATAGTCTTTGAAGTACGCAAGTTCCACCAGTGCCTGTATGGTAACACGTTCACTCAACTCACCAACCATCTCCAGTTAAAAGCACACCATCAATGGCTGCAGCTCGCATGCAGCATTGGGCGCTCCTATTGGCAGCACAAAATTATACCACTGATTACAGGAAAGGTGTCCTACATGCCAACACTGATGGACTGTTGAGGCTACAACTCCCTCATGAGAAACCAAATGAGAAACCAGGTGCAGTATAGATATTCTACACATCTCAGTTGGACACATTACCAGTCAGTAACATTGAGATCCGAGGTGACACCATGTCTGACTCCACCTTGTCTCGTGTCTTGGAAATGGTCACAACTGGTAATTTTCTCTCCTGTGCCACCATGATGTCACTATAAAACAGGGATGCCTCATGTGGGGTTTAAGAGTCATTGTTCCACCTAAACTCTGCTCCCATGTTCTGAAAGAGCTACTCACTACTACTCAGCACATCCAGGTGTAGTGAGGAAGAAGAGTTTCGCAGTTATGTTTGGTGCCCTGGCATCAACTCTCAGATTGAGCATCAAGCAAAATCTTGTCACTCATATCAGCTTGTACAGAAAGACCCAGGGTGAGCATCTTTCACCTGTGGATGTGGTCATCCAGTCCTTGGGAGAGGATACATGTGGACTTCGCAGGTCCATTTGAAGGACATATGTATCTGGTCACAGTGAATCCACATTCTAAATGACCTGAGGTGCACATCATGGACAGCACCAGAGCCAGTAAGACTATACAAATGCTAAGGGGACTTTTTAGCACTTGGTATGGCATTCTACACATTCTGGTCAGCGACAATGACAACAATCTCAGTTCTGTTCTGACGAATTCAGCATGTTCCTGAAGTCCAATGGAGTCAAACACATCCTCTCAGCACCATACCATCCTGCCACAAATGGCTTGATGGAGCGTTTTGTGCAGATGTTCAAACACGCCTTAAAATCTTCCAGAGGAGCAACAACAGTACAACAATGCCTTGATTCCTTTCTCTTGACATACCTCAACACCCCCCACACAACAACAGAAGAAACGCCAGCTATGTTGTTCATGGGACGCAAGCTGCATTCTCCTGAAACCCTGTGTTGCAGTGCACTAGTGACAGAATGCTCAACAGAAATGCCATCAACAACACTCTAAACAGAGACAGTTCAATGTTGGTGAGCCAGTCCTCGTGCATGATTATAGGAAGGTGGAGGATAAGTGGATGCAAGGTGTGGTGATGGAAAAGACCAGTGTCGTACAAGGTAAATGTGGGAATGGAAGGGGGATGGAAACGCCATGTGGACCAGGTGTTGACTTGTCCTGAGTCAGTGCCACAAGAGACTAAACGACTGAACATTCCTGTGAGTCCTCCATTGTTACTACCTCAGAGTGATAGTGATAACACACTCAACCCTAGTGCACCTCATCAAGACGATGCTGATCCAGTTCCTGAGTCCACCACACCACCTAAAACACCTAAAACACCACACATACACAGGTAACAGAGACTGTAAGATGCTATCCTGTGAGGATTACTCAACCACCAGTACGTTACCGTGATCAGGACCATACTAATAATAACTCTTCTATTTTTAGTTAATTTGTATTAAAAGAAAAGAAAGAAATTTGTCTCTGATGTTGCATAAAGGGGAAGTAATCTCTGTTTTAAAGGAAATATGTTTTGTGTTTATTGACAACAAATCTTAGTGGGGAGGAGATGTCATATATGAACCTAAATGTGTTATACTATGCTACACAGTTTTCTAGCACTAGATGGAACCAAGCCATTAGGGCATGTGTAACCTCCATCCATCCATTTTTTACCGCTTATCCTCATAGGGTTGTGGGGGCGCTGGAGCACTATCCCAGCTGTCTTAGGGTGGAAGGCAGGGTACACCCTGGACAAGTCTCCACCTCAGGTACAAACAAAAAAAAGTACAAACAAAAAACAGGCTGACTACACTGACCACGACTAGAGACAAACTGACAAACAAACAGCTCACAGGACTCACTAATAGACACGCTGACTTGACTTGATGAAGTAATGGCTGGTTGTATGAACGATGACGAACAATACGAACTGGCACAGGACTGGGGAAACGCAGACATTAAATACATAAGGTAATGGGAACAACTGGAGACAATCAGGGGCGGGGTACACAATTAACCAGATTAACCAGAAACGAGAGGAAAGACAGTTACCTTCAAAATAAAACACATCAGGACAATAAATGATAAACACGGGACAAAAACACAGTTAATGTGACACGACATGAGCTTGCATAACAAGTTCAAATTATGTATAAAGCCAAAGACAAATTATTACCTAACAGTATTCAGCAGATGCTGAGGCGCATAGTGCAAGGTCCCCAACTTTCTGCAGAGTCAATCACTACAGACCTCCAGACTTCATGTAGGCATGACCCATTCCATGAGAGCTTCATGGAATGGGTTTCCATGGCCGAGCAGCTGCATTCAAGCCATACATCACCAAGTGTAATGCAAAGCGTCGGATGCAGTGGTGTAAAGCACGTCGCTACTGGACTCTAGAGCAGTGGAGACGTGTTCTCTGGAGTGACGAATCACGCTTCTCCATCTAGCAATCTGATGGACGAGTCTGGGTTTGGCTGTTGCCAGGAGAACGATACTTGTCGGACTGCATTGTGCCAAGTGTAAAGTTTGGTGGAGGAGGGATTATGGTGTGGGGTTGTTTTTCAGGAGCTGGGCTTGGCCCCTTAGTTCCAGTGAAAGGAACTCTGAATGCTTCAGCATACAAAGACATTTTGGACAATTCCATGCTCCCAACTTTGTGAGAACAGTTTGGAGCTACCCCCTTCCTCTTCCAACATGACTGTGCACCAGTGCACAAAGCAAGGTCCATAAAGACATGGATGACCGAGTTTGATGTGGATGAACTTGACTGGCCTGCACAGAGTGCTGACCTCAACCCGATAGAACACCTTTGGGATGAATTAGAGCAGAGACTGAGAGCCAGGCCTTTTCATCCAACATCAGTGTGTGACCTCACAAATACGCTTCTGGAAGAATGGTCAAAAATTCCCATAAACACACTCCTAAACCTTGTGGACAGCCTTCCCAGAAGAGTTGAAGCTGTTATAGCTGCAAAGGTATAACAAGGTAGGTAACAAGGTAACGTCATATTGAACCCTATGGATTAGGAATGGGATGTCAAGTTCACATGCGAGTCAAGGCAGGTGGGCCAATACTTTTGGCAATATAGTGTACGTTGTCAAGGCCCACACCGGGCACAGTACAGATTGGCCCTGCTTGATCTCCTGACCTGCACCGGAGGAGGAGAGAGACCTGAACTCAACCGACTGAGACTCAGTAAGGATCTTAGGCAGGAATTTCAGGTTAGGGCGGAGGGTTACACTCAAGCCATCCAGAGAAAATCAACAGCAATCACAATGCATTGACAAGGCATGGAGTTCACTCACTTTTCTAGCTGAAGTGATGGCGAGCAGGAAAGCAGTTTTCATGGAGAACCAACTCAAGTCAGTGCCCCAAAGCAGTTCAAAGGGAGAATGCCGAAGGGTTCCAAGGACGACATCCAAATCCCAGGGGGGAACCGCAGGATCAGCAGGGCTAAGTCGCTGGGCCCCCCCGGAAAACCGGAACCGGAAACCAAGAAATGAGAACATAGTCCTCCAGTATATTTTCACTTTATAAAGTGATAATATTTATTGTAAGAACGTGAATCGTTTCACGTTATAATGTGATAGTTTGTTATACTGTAAAAATGTGATAAGTTTATTGTAAGAACGTTATAAGTTTATTGTAAAAACATGAAAAACTTCAGGTAAAGTGATGAGGAAGCAAGGAAACAGTGTGCAGTGGAGCGGATAAGTGGAAGGAAATGGCTCATTTAAGTGACTTAGGGTGCACTCACACTAGGGCCGGTTGTTCTGTGCCGAAGCCTAATTGCCCCCCTCCACTGTCCCCTGCTGGCTCTCACTCACATGACTCGAATCAAACCACGCCCAGGCCCAGTTGTCTCCAAAATATATGCCATCACATTGATTCACATAATATGCTTTGCGCATAAATTTGGCCATGTTGTTGCTAGGGACGCTCTTGTTGTTGTATGGAAACACCATGGGAAACACTGGAATATACTTCTCGCATTGCGTAATATGTTGTCCAACTCTGTAGCCACGGAGACCTCTCGCAGTTCTCCGACGTGGTGCGTGTTGTGCACCCCTGCCGTGAAATGGACACCCCTCACAAATCACTTTAATATCACAGACAAACGCAGGGGAAAATACTAGGATTCAATTATTTGTGAGGAACATTGGTTGCTTACAGTCTTTAAAACTCCTCTAAAGCAAGAAAATAACAGATGTTCTTTTCAACACACAATTGGATAATAGCGAACGCAAGCAACACCTTTCAGTATGATCTGTGGAAATATGTGGCGTGTGAGAGTGGTAGTGGGGATGAACACATAAACATACAATGTATAGCCCCCTCCTTTCATTTCATAAATCATCATCATTTATTTTCGTTCATTTCAGTTCACTTCATTTGTGTTAAATTAATTTACATGTGGGTTAATTCTATTTAATTCTGCTCAAGTCACTGAAACCATTCATTCATTTATTTATTGAGGATTTAATTTATTTATTTATTGAACAATATGTAATTGTGGAGTTATCGGTGTACAGGGAAGTTCTCCCAAAAAAATCTATGAATGAAAGTTGTTCCCTCTTTGAAATACATAATGGCCTCTGTATTATTTATTTCTATATAAACACCAACCATTAGTCTTGTCTGTTTGATATACCACTGGTTTTACTTGTGATTCATTAATGCTGATATCACAGCTACAGTTGACCATGTCTACACATCCCACAAGGCTTGAACAGCAGTTTACAGTCAGTTATCTTTCTGCATTCTTCTCATCAGTAAATTCAGTGTAAATCCAGTGTCTGAAAGGAGCGCTTGGCAGTCAGGCAGTCACTCTCACAGACCCCGTTATGAGCTGGCTGGAGCTCTCAACAAACCAGTCTCAAAGTCAAGTCAATTACATTTGGTTAGCCCAGCATAACAAACTACAAATTTGCCTCAGAGTGCAGAAACGTCAGGAAGAGCGACAGAGGAGGGATCCCTTTTTAGGATGGACAGATAGGAAATTTGTTTAAAAATTTGCACAGAGTAACAACAAAACTACACACTGACACTCCATACGTGTATGACAACAGCTGGTACATATAAAATATTATGGAAAGAAAGTGTCCAAGGGGATGAAGAGCAGCATCAAGCTGTCAGCAGTGGATTCTGAGAAACAAGTCTTCTTCACCACCACGCCAACCAGATGAAGCCTGGGCAGCACGTCCTCCTTTCCACCATGGAAATTGTTGCTGGATGGTTTGTTTCAATATAATAACACAAATGTCCATTTTAGGGACAGGAACTGTCTGTGAACTGTGATTATCTGGTTCTTTATCTGTCTTCTTTGGGTTTTAAAAACTTCACAGTTGTCTGCAGGCAGAGCACCCAGCCATCCAGCCACTTTCACAGACTGTCAAGGGCAGGATGTGGTGAGGGAAGAGGAAACTGAGAGAGCTGCCTTTCACTTGCATGACCCTTTATTAACATTACACTAATATTTATGGGGATGCAATTCTACTGCTGCTGTAACCTGGAACTGAAAAAGCACTTTGAGTAAATGTTGTGGAGAAAGATTTACAGTAGTGGTCAATAGTTTACATATACTTGTAAAGAACATAATGTCATGGCTCTCTTGAGTTTCCAGTTATTTCTACAACTCTGATTTTTCTCTGATAGAGTGATTGGAACAGATACTTCTTTGTCACAAAAACACTCATGAAGTTTGGTTCTTTTATGACTTTATTATGGGTCAACTGATGTGACCAAACCTGCTTGGTCAAAAATATACATACAGCAACATGAATTTTAGTGACCTAGAAAGTTGTGTCAATAAAGTGAGCTTCATAGCATGGCCTCTTAATTTCTTTTGAGTCTTTTGATCATGAGTGACTACAGCTGGTGACTTCTCTGAGTCCATTTAAATAGGGCTCACTGGATACAAACGCCCATAAATGTTACAATGGGAAAGTCAAAGGAGCTCAGCACAGATCTGAAAAAGTGAATCACTGACTTGAACAAGTCAAGAAAGTCACTTGGATTTTTAAAGCAGCTGCAGGTCCCAAAAGCAACAACGCAAACAATTGTTTGTAAGTATAAAGTGCATGGCACTGTTTTGTCACTGCCACAATCAGGAAGAAAATGCCAGCTATCACCTGCTGCTGAGAGAAAATTGGTCAGGAGGGTGAAGAGTCAACCAAGAACCACCATAAAGCAGATGTGCCAAGAATTAGAAGCTGCTGGAACATAAGTGTCAGTGTCCACAGTCAAGTGTGTTTTGCATCACCATGGGAGGCTGCCGTGCAAGAAGGAAGCCCTTGAGCCAAAAGCAGCACCTTAAGGCTCGACTGAAGTTTCCTGCTGATCACAATTTAGCATAAATAGTGTAGAGCAGATTAGTCACTCATTAATTAATATCAAATTATGTATTTATGAACAATATCTTTAGGTTATTGCTCATCAACCAAAAATTACCTTTAATAGTAGAAATTATCAGGGCGCCACCCAGTTTTGCTAAAACAGGGAAAACTTGAATTTGACATTAATTAATAGAGTCTCTTAATCTCAGGGTGCTACGGAGTTCTTGACCTAGTGTACAGTGATTCGATTGCTTTATATACATGCACAAATCAAATAACCAAGTTCTTTATAAATGAGATGTTTATTTGACAAACTATAACCAGACTACTACTGTAGCAGAAAATAACTAATAAATGATTAGTTTGACAAATTAAATGACCAGGCTACTAACAGAAATAATAAAATAGAAAATAAAAACTAGAATAGAGGAAGATTGATGGTGAAAACATGGGATTGACTCATCGTGACCAAAATGGAATGAATGATTACACAAAAGTTTCAAGGATGAATGATTAATTGATTCAGTGTGACCAGTTTAATTCAGTGGTGGTTATCTAGACCAAATTAAGAATTAGGCTGTTAACAAAATTTGGTTTAGGTTTGGTGTACCGTTCAGCAGTTGACAGTTTGAGAGGCATCAGAGAAGATTGTGAGTAATTTACTATTCAGAATTGGTTGAGCATTTTATTGAAATCTTACTAAATATTATTAAGTTATCGGGGTTAAGCCCTAAATTCAAGCCATTTAATTTAGCGTCTAATCATCAAACTCTTTAATATCTGTAAGATGTATATGCAGTATATCACCGTTCCTGGATGGATGGGAGTGAGGAGTGGCTGCAGGTTCTGTATGGATCTGGTGGATCTCTGCAGGCGACTTCGGCTTGAACTTCACCAGTGGCTCTTTCGGGCATCGGTGGACATCTGTGGATGGCTCTGGACAGCTCTGGACATCTCTGGGGAGTTCTGGAAACCTTTGGTCATCTCTGGACAGTTCTGGACAACTCTGGACATCTTTGGTCGTCTCTGAACATCTCTGGTTGACATGACTCCATCTCAGTCTCTCTCTGTCTGTCTCTCCTCTTCACAGCATAGTCTCTGTGCCCTTGCTTCAATTCTTCCCCCCCTCTTTGTTGGTGGGGGAGGTCGGCTGGATTCACACCAACGTGTAGACAGACAGTCTTTTCTTCTTTTAAGTTTCTTCATGACAGCTGGAGTCATTTTCTGCAGCCTGTGTCTGAGCAGAGGAGCTGGCTCACATTTTCGGGGCAAAGGAGTAGACAGAGGAGACAAGATGATCTTGTCTTCTTGGATAGGCTGTTCTTCATGCCATGAGGTGCTGGGTCCTGAGGAGGCCATTCAGAGGCAGCATTCAGAGTCTTTCAGTCAAATCTGGAGCAGGTTGAAGATTCTGGAGAGGTTGCTCTTCATGCCATGAGGCGCTGGGCCTGCGTTGGGACAGCATGTCTCTGTCTCTGGGTCATCATTGTTTCCCTCCCCCTCCAAGCATGTGGGAGAGGGAGAACAGAGATGCAGTGGAGAAGATGAAGACCAGAACTTGACTGACTGAAGGACTGAAGAAGAGTAGAGAGAGCGCTCAGACCAGCTGAGGCTTTTTATGATCTTTGTTGAAGGTCCAGTGGGGGTGTGACCACTGGTCCCTCCCCATCCACCAAGTAAACTGAGATGATATTCTTTTAACTTATTTAATGTTAGTACTGCTGTGTTTTACTTTATTAAAGTTTCTCTTTGTGAAAGCTGCAGATCAATACCAAACACCCTATAATAGGAAACAACAGAACAAAACTTGACCAATTGAATCAAAATTAATCAACAAATTAACCAAGACAGATGAAAACCCCATTGAGAACATGTGGACAATGCTGAAGAAACAAGTCCATGTCAGAAAGCCAACAAATTTAACTGAACTACACCAATTCTGTCAAGAGGAGTGGTCAAAGATTCAGCCAGAAGCTTGCCAGAAGCTTGTGGATGGCTACCAAAAGCGCCTAATTGAAGTGAAAATGGCCAAGGGACATGTAACCAAATATTAGCATTGCTGTATGTATATTTCTGACCCAGCAGATTTGGTCATTTTTTCAGTTGGCCCATAATAAAGTCATAAAAGAACCAAACTTCATGAATATTTTTTGTGACAAAGACAAAGTATCTGTTCCTATCACTCCATCAGAGAAAAGTTGAGGAAATGGAAATGAGTTGTGGAAATGAGTGGAATCTCAAGAGAGCCATGACATTATGTTCTTTACAAGTGTATGTCAACCTTTGATCACGACTGTATATTAAAATTATACTCTCCTGATCCTGTTTGTCTTGCTTCACCGTGAGCTGTTAGAATGATTTTTTTAAGGGGTGGGGAGCTGAACCATACAATATTTCTTACAGCAAACAAAGATTGGTCATAAACAAAAAATAAGTCATTAATTTTGTCCAGCACATTTGACAGCTAAATTTCTTACTTACTTTGCTACAGTCACATAGTTAAAGCTCCATTCAGTAGTCCTTCATTAGTAATTAATAGGGAAGTAGGTCTAGTCATTTATCAAATGTCAGTTCACTAGTGATTAATTCCTCTTTAATTTTATATAAATGAGTCATTAATGAATATAGTCTAGATCTAATGTAATAAAATTGAACTAATCATTCACTAGCAGTTAGTTCTCCATTCATTCCTTATTTGTTGTAACTATTTACAGTTTTGTGTAACGTATGGTGGACTAATTTTTATAGTCTATTAAAGTACAGATGCAGGTTTGACCCCAAGTATCAAAGCAGTATCTACATATTGTCTGTTTCCTGTTGCGCATGGTCAGCAGCCTGGTAGTTTTTTTTTGTTTGTTTTTGAAAAAAAGTGGCAATTACCACCATCTTGAGGGAAACAGTGGAAATACGACCCAAGAATTCTCAAGATTCTCAATAAGAATCATAAGAACAATGAGTAATCATCCAGAAAAACTATTCGACTACATGTATATTTCCCCCCTATTTCACTGGTGGAGCATAAAAGTGACACAACCACTTCAGTATTAAAAATTACAGGCTACAAAATACAAAAAATGTCAAAATTGTGATACTTCTGCCATGGGGAAAAAAGATAAAATGTGAGCTGTTTGCACATGACTCCCAATGACTTATCTGACATTGCTGACCCACTCATAATTTCCATATAATAAATACTGTGAGCCATAAAGTGTCTGTGCTTGTTTTCCCCAGTTAAGTGGAGAGCAATAACAATGACAGCACTTCATATAATTCTTTGGCACAGTGATGTCAGTCAAGCCTAAACTTACTCTATTATTATTATTTGGAAAGCTTAATATATCCAGTTTGTCTTAACTGACAAAGTCCTTTCTGTGAAACAATATATTCACTATTGTTAAGGGTTATAATTAAGATGTTCTTAAGGTGAGGGAAATAATGTGGTTTGGATTAAACTTTGTTGAGTGCCCTGGTAGCTCACCTGGTACAATAGGAGCTCCATGTGACAAGGCTGAGTTCTTACCACAGGCTATGAGTCCAAGCTCTCTCTCTCTCTCTCTCTCTCGTTTTCATAACTGTTTCATGTCTCATTTCATAATCTTAATAATAATAAAGAATCTTGTTAGGGTTACTCTAAAAAGTACACTTACAGTACATGTCCCACAGATGAGCAGTCAATACATAGTCTGAGCAGTCAGTTATGTTTGGTGTGCACAGATGCCTTTGCGGTCCTTGCAGATATGAAGAGATGTATGTATGGTGTGATCTATGTTACCCTCACAGCTACATTTATTTCTGTACTGGACGCAAAGACATGACAATTATTTTATCATCTAATTCCAATGATCAAGAGGCCAGGCACCAGAAAAAAAATGCTGGCAGTGCATGTAAATGCAAAACACAGATTTGCTGAATGCAGATGTTTCAGCAAAAATACATATTACTAATAAATAAATAATAAAGCAACACCATGTGAGAAGGTGGTATAAATATTGTGAAGTGGTAAGTTAGGCTTTGGGAATGAAATACATGGTTATGGTTAGAAAACAGATGATGATTTTTTTTTTTTCAAATAATAATGAGAGGCCAATCTCTTTTCCTTTTCCTCCATTTCATGTTACAAATTAATACTTTAACGATGCTCTTTGGTGGATTGTTTGCTGGATTACAGGAGAAGCTTGGACATATTCAGAAAAGATGGTTAATCTAATTTTATTAGCATATTTGATCGTTAGTTATGACTGCATTGATGGTTTCCTTGATTTTTTTGAATGGAGTTCTGCTTCATGACTTTGTTAAATTGGATATAGTTTCATGATGTTATGTTGATCTGACTTTGTGTGCCTTGTATTTCTATTTCTCTACTTCAGTTCATATCACTGACTGTATGTTCTTAGTAAATCACAATAAATAGCTGACTTCAGATTTAATAATATGATGACAGGATGTTCTTAATCTGGCAGTTAGGTCTGTCACTGTAGATACACACCTGACTCACCACACACACACACACACACACACACACACACACACACACACACAGAGTATTACAACTTCAGAGATAACACATGAGCAGTGGTTGGCCTGCTCATGTTGATGTTAACTGGCCAATTACACTTGGTTGTGTGTAACTCCAACCTCTCTAGTGGACAGGTCCAGTCCAAGAGGATAAATGTGGACTGAATATATATTAAAATATATATATATTAATAATATAATTTGGAAAAGTTCGGCCTGCGGGCCATAGTTTGCCCATGGCTGCATTACAACCATTAACAAGAAACTACTTTTGTTAGGTTTAGGAAAGACCTACATAGCTGGACTCTACTTTTGTACAGTGAAAGCAACACTGGATGTGAACATGAGACACAAACAAACAGCTGGTGACACACAGGACACACTTTGTGTGACTTTTCACACTGAATATTTAACATTGTTCAGTTTCTCCAATATGTTCTAACTCCTAAATCATCAAAGAATGCACCATGGTCAGTGGTTCTAGGATTCAAGCTGTGATGTCAGGTTTGGATTCACGTTGTTGAGAGCTTGGCTATGTACAGTAAGACCCGAGATGGTCCGGTCTGTACTGTGTTGTGACCCCTCCATCCTCCCCTAATATGATGTTCTTGCAATTTATGTTAGTTGCTCTGACCTTCTAATAATAATGATTTCTTACAGCTTTCGGTCCACTGATCATGAGTCAGTATACAGTCTTTGACTGACAGATGTTCTCTGGTGGGGACAAGCATCCAAAGCTGCCGTTCTTGCCCTCCTTCTCACCAACTGACGATCCATTGCAAAGCTTGTGTTCTTCCTCACTTTCATCTTCTGTCAGGCTGCTCATTTCCTCTTCCTCTTCATTGTCACTTCTCTCATCTCTGGTCAGCTGTGGTACAAGAAGGAATACAGTAGATGGAGAAAAAAAAAACAAATGTAAGGAGAGGTTGTAAAGAAAAAAATAGAGGTTGAGGAAGTGGATGTTAAATAAATACAATAAGCAGCTGGTGAAGCCAGCAGCCAGAGGCAACGAGAACCTGACACCTTCCTGAATATTTTTTTATTCTGTTGGTGGTGGAGAAAACTGTTATATTATCCTTTTTCTCTGATACAAACATTACATATAGACCTTTCAATGACAAAAAGACAGAAGTATTGGTCTTTGGTGGTACTTCTGTGACCAAGTTGAGCTGGGGTCCTTGGCTTAGTACGTAAAACCTGTTGTACGTGATCTGGGAGTAAAAGTCGACGTAGACCTGAAGTTTGACAGCCAGATGAAATGAGTGGTGAAAGCAAGCTTCTTCCGGTTCAGACAGCTTGCAAAAATTAAACCTGTTCTTCAAAGACAGCACTTTGAAACAGTGGCCTGTGCCTTTGTGACCACCTGGCTGTATTACTTTAATGCACTTTATATGGGGGTCAGTGGATCCTCCATTGCACGCCTCCAACTGGTTCAGAACACAGCTGCATGGCTTTTAACTGGCACTGATTTTAGCTTCACTCCACTGGCTGCCCGTCCATTTTAGAATTCATTTTAAAATTCTTCTTAAATTTGCTTTTAAATCTCTAAATGGTCTTGCCCCATCATACCTTTTTGAGCTTTTTCACTCCTACACACCCAGCCAAACTCTCAGGTCAACTGACCAGCTGTTCTTGAGGGTTCCTGAATCCAGGCTGAAGCTCAGACTGAGCGTTTTCTGTTGCAAAGCTATGGAATGAAGTGCTGCTGCACATTAGACAGGCCTCCTCACTGTCTAATTTTAAAACCCACCTCTTTTCTTTGGCCTTTCAAATAACGTAGGTTGTTCATTTTGTGTGCATGGGTGTTTTATCTTGGATATACTGCCTTTATTTTTTGTTTTAGTGTTTTTTATCATTATTTGATTGTTATTTTTATTATATTTATTTATTAATTGTATTGTATTGTGTTTTTTTAATGTACACACATTATAAAACACCACCCCTGAGCTGGGTTGACCTCACCCCTTAGACACACCACTGACAGCACTTTAGAAACCTTGTGTTTATTTAAATTGTACTTTATAAATAAAGTTGGACTGGATTGGACAATAATAATCTATACTAATGAGACAGGGTGAATTAATAGTTACCTGGCTGTAACTCTAGTTCTATGATGTTGTACCAGAAAGTAACCACAAAAACTGTTATTGATAATGGCCAATCATACGCAATACATGCATTGCAACATGTGAAATCAGACCATCATCTAAAAACCTTGCATTGACTATAAATCCAGTTTTTGGTTGAAATCATGATGATTCCTACAAATATGTTGATGAAATAAGAAGATTAATCTTTGAGAGTATTTCAAAAACAGACACCATTTTGTCCAGCTTACAGTTCAACCACAGATAACCATTACAAGCCAGCAATGATGAGGTCATTCAGTTTGATGTGGTGGGGTCAGTGTTCATGATCTGCCATACAGCCTAATTGATTGACTGATTATGATTATGTCTGGTGATGGCTCAATGCCTTTACCAGACCACCATTAAAAAAAGGGAAAATGGTGGTAGAGCACAGTAAAGCAAGCATATCATACCCATCAAAACATATTTTGAAATATTAATAGATGACAGACTTACAGTGCCAAACATGAATTTTCTGATCATGCAGAGAATGAGGTAGGCCCAGAATACGTGCAGACAGAGAAGGACCACCAGCATCACATTAAAGAAGTAGTAGCCAAAGAAGGCAGGGTAGTGATGAAGGGGGTAGACCCAAGTACAGTGGATCAGCCTGAAACACAGCAGAATAGAAAACATAGAGGTCAGACTCTAATATCCTGGCTTGTGTGATGAAACAGTGTTATGCATTTTACCTGTACATATTAAATGTTGTAGAACAAGTATGTTAGCTGATAGGGATTGGATGGGCTCATGGATGTAAGAACCAAACGAAATTCAGACTCAGACAGCCTTTAATTGTTTGTTTTATGCTCATATAAACTGTTTATTAGGCACATAAATCTCATATCTTTATTTGATTATATATGCTTTATTTAACCAGAAACCAGTCTATTTGAAAAAAAAAAATCTCTTCTTCCATGTAGTCCAGGTCATGGCGGCAGCAGTTTCACATACAAAAGGCAATTTCAAATGTTAGGAAATATGCAATACATAAAAGCAAATAGTAAAATAAGTGAGCCATAGAGGCCACACCATCCATCCATCCATTTTCTACATAGGGTCGTGGAGGGAGCTGGAGCCTATCCCAGCTATCTTAGGGTGAAAGACAGGGTACACCCTGGACAAGTTGCAAGTTCATCGCAGGACACATAGAGACAGACAACCACTCACACTCACATTCACACCTACGGACAATTTAAATTAACCAATTAACCTAATCCCCATGCATTTTTTTGGATGGTGGGAGGAAACCAGAGTACAACAGAGAAAACCCAAGCAGACACCACCATGCCACCCTAGGCCATATCATTCATATGTATAACACATTCCACCTGAGTCAAGGATTATGTAAAACAGAATTATGTTTCCGTCAGTACAGCTTGTAAAAGACCTTGACAGATTTTCAAATAAGGTCGTACTTCTGAGGTAATGATGTGTTGGTCATAGTGTGGCACATCACTTGTGAGTACTGACTCCCCCCAAAAGGGGGGATGTCACTACCCAAGGTGGCAAATCCAGTATAGTCCTAGAGCTGGTTCCTGTTGGTCTTGCTTTTGGCCACAACCACTGGATTGTGCAGGATTCTGCTTGACAACTGATGTAACGTTGCTTGTACACTGCCTTATATCCTGCTGATTAGGGGTGTGACGAAATCTCATGAGATTAAATCTTGATGATATTTCTTGTTTCAGTTAATGTCTCGTGAGCACAGGTCAGATCAATACATCCAGTATGATCTACAGATGCAAACGATGCATTTCTGGCAATGTTGTGTCCCCACTGCTCCGTGGAAAACATTGCTCCTAATGAACACTGAACAGGGACCGAGACAGAGCAGGGACTGTCTACAAAGTACAGCATCAAAACCAAAAGCGTTCCCCTTATACATACTGTAGCATCACCACATTCAGCTCAGATACATCTCATCTCATGCTGCTGATACTACAACACTGATTTTGACTAAAAGTGATTTTTTTGTAATTTTTCTGAATTAATATTTGATTTTTATGGGAATCATTTTCAATAACTTCTACATTATGAAGTGTAGCATCATCAAATTCAGCTCAGACACATCTCACCTAATGCTCCTGATACTACAACACTGATTTTGACAAAAAGTGATTTAATGTATTTTTTATGAATTGTTTAAGAGGTAGAGTGAAATAAACTATGTTTAATAAAAATGACAGAGTATCCAGTCATATATTTTGTCATTTAAGTTGTCTTAACAGTTGCAAAAAAAAAAAATAACTTTTAGTCAAAATCAGTGTTGTAGCATGAGGTGAGATGTGGTGATGCTACACCACACCTTGGTCCTTGTTATTTTGCTCGGGTCTTCAGTCTTCATGAAAGAGATTTCTGTCTCCAATCTCAGATCATTTTCCTATCATTTTTGAAGTGATAGCCCCCCAGTCAGTGGGCAAACCTCTTGGTCTATCCAGTAAGCATCATCACTTCCTCCACAGCCGATGAATTTGCCACTGCTTCCAAGGATTCACAGTTTTTTGCCTTGAATGGCTTGGTCTCCTCTGTCTGTCCTTATAGTTTTCTTTTCTCCTTCCACTGCACCTGTGCTGGGATCCTAGTCTCTGTTGTCCCTTTTAGAAAAAAATCTGCCAAATGAAGAACGGATCACTGGTTGAACGACACCACCCGTGCCATGCCAAAACAAAGTGTTGTACATAAACAATCATAAAAGACCATAAAAACGTACAAAAACAACAAAATAATTTTAAATAATACACAATTTAATTTAAAGTTTTATGCTGGGTCAAAAGACAAGGAATAAAAGTAGATTTTAAGATTAGTAAAAAAAAATGGACAGTGAAGAAGCCTGTCTGACGTGCAACGGTAGATCACTCCACAATTCAGGGGTGGCAACAGAAAAAGCTCTGTCTCCTCTGAGCTTCTGCTTGGACCTCAGTACCTCCAGGAGCAGCTGAGCAGCTGACCTGAAGCACCGAGCAGGGTTTTAAGAGTGGTAAAACTCATCTAAGAAACAAATGGCTTTAAATAAAGTGCCAAGGGGCCCAAGTCAACAGATGGAGGTCCACAGAGGCTACTGGGACCAAACGCCTTCATTCAGTTTTCTTTTCATTAAAGTTTAAAAAGTTCAGGGACACCCAGGCTCTAATGTCATCAAGACATGACAGAAGTGTTGTGATCAATAAAGTAACCTTCTTTTTTATAGGCACATATGTCTGGCTGTTCTCTCTGGGTACTCCGGCTTCCTCCCACCATCCAAAAACATGCATGGGGATTAGGTTAACTGGCTAATTTAAATTGACCGTAGGTGTGAATGTGAGTGTGAGTGGTTGTCTGTCTCTATGTGTCCTGTGATGAACTGGAGACTTGTCCAGGGTGTACCCTGCCTTTCACACTAAGACAGCTGGGATAGGCTCCAGCCCCCCACGAACCTATGTGAGGATAAGAGGTAGAAAATGGATGGATGGATGGATATATAGTATCTGGCTGTCATCAGCATAACAATGAAAGGAGATGCCATGTTTTCTCAAAATGCAGCCCAGAGGGAGTAAATATAGAGAAAACAGGAGAGGCCCAAATGACAAAAGGGGAGGATTCAGAAACAGCAAGGCTTACACAGATAGTTCTGTCTGTCAGATAGGATGTAAACCAATGCAGAGCACTACCAGAAATGCCCACTGGGTGATCTTCAGAGTCCTTTCCAAGGAGGATGTCATTGAAGACCCTTAGCAATGCTGACTCTGTGCTATGCAGAGACTTAAAACTTGACTGGAAAACCTCCAGAGTATCATGCTCATCCAGAAGCCTCACTGTTGCACAAGGGCCAGCAGGTAGAGAACGTATAAAACAATGAGCACCAGCATTCTACTGGTGAGAGTGTAGCCTGGCCGTAGCCCTCTGTAATCCTCTGCTCAATTATCGTTTCCCTGCAGATTACATCTGGGTTTGCTCCCCTTGGACATGATTTCTCAGGATGATTTCCAACCTGGCCAATCAGTGAATGGTGGGGGGACAGGAGTAGCCGGGTGTTAACAATGGCGTCGAACATATGCGCAACATTTGTGTTGTAGTGAAGTGAAGGAAGCTATTCAGTCTGTTTTAGCTAGGCTCCCAAATATTCAGCAATTGAAGGCGGAGCAATTGGAATGTTTAACCAGTTTTATTGCTGGCAAAGATGTCGTGGCTTTACTCCCCACGGCGTTTGGGAATAGTCTTATTTTTCAGTTAGCTCCATTAGTGGTGAAGAAGTTGGCTAGCCTGAATGCTAGCTGCACATTACATACATCACGACCAAACATTAGCGATTGGGTAAAGTCAGATCCAATCGTTTCAAACTTCAAAAGAGTTGACGACTCCCGTCTGAAATCAGTTCTCAGTGGAGACCATATAGTAGGAGGGTCTGGTAAGACCAGGCTAATGAGAGTGGTTCCTCTGCAGGTGTGAGCACCTTTGTTCTGAAAGGTCCAGTTCTTCAGTGAAAGCATGATGGATTTTTTTTATCTCCCGCCTTTTATTTTGGATAGTTTTGTGTTCAAAACCACTGAGGACTTCCATTTTATGTCTTGTATGTGGATCTCATCATGATGGACTCTCAGTCCATTTGACAGATTTCATGAATCAGGTTCATGATTCTTGCCACAACACCAGCAACCTCTGTCTTTAACCCACTTCATCTTGGGTTATGGAAAGTGTCTTGATTTTGGGACAAAAACTGAAGTAATGCTCACGAGTGTCACAATACAAACAGGAGGTTTGTATATTAGTTATTAAAAAGTGTTATTTAAGGTACATTGTTTCCAGTGTTGACACAGCAGCTGTCTAACCTTTGGTGAGCAGTAGTTACAGCAGCACGAAGATGATGAATGCTGTACTCTTGATAATGCAAAGGCGATTAAACCTCATTTGTTTTAGCTATGGCTGACAACCAAGCATATGTTTTATATTACATTGTATGTGGACCAGGAGGCCATAATGTAAGCTCACTAGCAGAGATTGTCAAAACATGACAAAAGACACCATTATGTATTTGGTGGATTATGACAACAGCCAGGATTGTGTTTCAAGCCTTTTGTAATCACCAAAGAAACATTTGTGCCAGTGGTATCAGTGACTCTTGTTCCAGTAACTACAGCATTTGTGTAAAAAAATCTATAAAACAAGTCTAACCCTTCACTTGATTCCCATGTTTGTATAAACAGTTAAACTAACAAGCTCACCCAGCTATGCAGAAATGTTTATTGTATAATAAAGTGAATAAATCTGGATATTTTGTGTGTGAATTTATGAGGTAAAACATGGTAACAGCATTCTTTCATAAGCTACTTCATAAGATTTAAAAGGGGCCTGTGTTATTTTGTTTAAATTACTTCTGAACAAGGGTAATAGGTAAATATTTGTGGGATACACTTTATTTTAAGATTTAGCTGAAACACCCCAATATGCTAAACTGTGGTTATTTCTAATTCTGTCTGATTTAAAAGTACTGGGGTGCTACATTGTCATTAATTAATACACATACATTACAACTCATATTCAGATACATATTCAGATTCTCACACTCACACATTTATGAGCTTACCAGAATGGGAAGATGATCAATCGTGTTACCATAAACACCAAGGAAAACAGAACAAAAAGGCCTTTGCAGGTTTTCTCACATTTGGCATAGTTGAATAATTTGGCAGACTGAAAGAAAAAAAAAAGAGTTGTATTGTCAATTAACCACATTTTGAAACACAGAAAAGTTTGAACTAAATTAAAGTCATTATAATGTTAATGTTGATTAATAATGGTCTGCTGTATCATTGTAAAACCATGACATTAATTATAATGTTAATGTTAATTAAGAATGGTCTGCTGTATCATTGTAAAACCATGACATTAATTATAATGTTAATGTTAATTAAGAATGGCCTGCTGTATCGTTGTTAAACCATGACAGCCACAGTTTGCACTGATATTGTAAAACAAAAAATGTTGACACAAATTCCAATCAGGCATTTTCAACTTGTGTGGTTGTGACTTACCTCCAGTAAAACATCAGAGGCATCGTGGACACACATGACCAGTGTTCCTATACGAATGTAGTTGACACACCAGGAAAATGATAAGAGGACCATTGTCGCCAAGTGGTGGATGATTTGTTCCTTAAAGTCCTATAACAGAAAAAAAAATTAGTCAATTAAAAGAGAACATGTTTAGACTTTACCCGTCCCATTAGCATCACAATTGGACTACAATGTTATTACATCTTACAACATTTCTTTTCTTTGAGTCTTACCAGTAGTTATGCTAATAATGTAAAGTTTGAGTGTGGTGCTAGACCAAGGGGGTTCACTGAAATTAAAAGGGCTATCCTCAAAAAATATGCAATTTTACATAATTTGCACCATTATTGGTAGCTTACAATAACATCTGAACCAGCAATACCTCTGTAATAATTTTCAGCCATTCACCCATCCTCTGGTAACCACCATTTATCCTACTCAGGCTCTTTGAGGATCTGGATCTGATCCAGCTTCACTGGATGAAGGTGATTCACTCTGGACAGACCAGCAGACCATCAGAGGACCAACACATAGAGACAGAAACCATTCACACTGACATTCACACCTAGAACCAGTTTAGAGTCACCACTTAACCTGAGCTCTACAGCTCAAAGTTTTGATAATATGGTACTGTTCCAAGACCCAGGGTGTGACTCAGGGTCTGTTGACAGTAACACTCATGTTATACCTCACAGTGATTGTTGTCTTTACACATCATGTACCAGCGTTGACAATACCTCGCTTCCATAGGCAATGTATTTGCGTGTGTTGTCTGAGGTTTCAGCAGGTTTCTTTGCATCATTTGCTTTCCCTGTTTTATTTTATTCTTATTCCTAGTGATGGGCAAATGAAGCTTCATGAAGCACTTGTGATATTTTTTTGACTCCTCTAGATGGAGCTCTTGGATTAAAGAAAAAGGATAGTGTAATGGAAATTCATAGCCATTTTCTTGAATCCAAGAGCTCCATCTATAGGAGTAAAAAAAATATCATAAGTGCTTCATGAAGCTTCATTTGCCCATTACTACTTATTCCCTCATCCAGTAGACCAGACATGGGCCATATACGACCCATTGGGCTTTTTAATCCAGACTGTTGAAATTGTTACAGTTATGTAATTATTATAATAAATTCAATTATGTTATTTAGGGCATTATGTTATTTAGGGCATGCTGCAGAAGAGGTGGCATGCACTATGGTATCTGGACAAACTGCCTGAAATGCATAAAAATGCATAAAGCAGGGAATGAAGCAGAACTCTGTGATATATATACGTATATATATATATATATATATATATATATATATATATATATATATATATATATATATATATATATATATATCTGTCTATATATATATATATATATATATATATATATATATATATAGATACACGTATATATATATAGATATAGATATATATACGTATATATATATAGATAGATATATATATATATATATTCAACAATTCAAAATTCTGGCCTCTCACAGCTATGGCTCACCTTTCTCTTCACATCAAAGGCAACACTTAAAAGAAGAGAGCCATAGAAGCTCATTTCCAGAATATAATACCAGTATTGAGACTCCAGCATGGACTGCAGAAAGAGAGAGACACAGAACAGTGATGGTGTCAGAGATGGAAAGCATGTAACATGAAACTAAAGTGAATCTCAGTCCCACGGACAAAACCTTTGTCCCTTAAGGCTCTGGTTTTTGTCCCACCATATATTAGTTCAGGAATCTGTGTAGCCCCATTTTTCAAAGGTTAGTCCAGGCTGAAATTGAAGCTAAGGGATTGTTTATCACTGTGTGTTAAGATAGACTCCATCATTGTATTGGTAGTGAAGGTGCATTTTCCATTTAACTATAAAAGACAGATTTTTATTCCTCGTATTTATGAAAAATTTAATACTGTACCATTACTAAATAAACATCAAGTGACATTGTTATATTTGAAGTTGTCTCAAACCTGCTTTGGAAAATCTGTCCATACTTCCCGAGTGTCATAAAACCAGTCTTTCTGCAAAAACATAACTGTAAATTAGTTATTGTATTTGTATGCTTTAATTGAAATAATGAGTGTAGCTTTTATGAAAGATTTACAGCTACAGCCACAAAGCTGCTCAGACTCCTGTTCTTGTGATATAATGAGCTACTCACATCGTACAGTGCTACTATTCCTCCGATGAACGCAGACAGGTAGAAGACAAACCTCCAGCTGTAGTAAGCAGAGAGGAGACATTGATATTGGCTACTGGAGGTACTGCATTAACACACCAACAAACACACACACACACACACACACACACAGCAGTGACCTGGCCTCTCTGAACTTCTTCAGTATTCCAGGAAGGTCCTGACTGCGTCTTCTTCTGAACCAACGTGCAACTTGTCTCACAGTCAAACTGGTTTTCTTAGACAGCCCATCAAGGTCTGTCTGGAAGGGAGTGAACACACACAATCAAACAGAGAGATTAAAAGGTGTGTTTGTCTCCCAACTGACTTAATTATTTTCAGAATCCACACATATAATAAGTGCATGAGCAAATGAACAAAACAGTATATGCGTGTGGATAAGGGAGCACGACTGCTCTGAATGTGCACACAATCTGTTTTCTTCAAGTATCAACAACATCAAACCTCAGGGGTAGAACAGGCTGCAGTAGCTCTTCTTCTTTTAGTTGATGAGAATATCAGAGAATTGAATTTAGTTCCAGGAACACTGGCCCATTAGTTAGGAGAGGAGGGGAGCAGAAAATGGCATGAAAATTCAATGACGTGAATAAAGAAATTGTGTTGGTTTCCTTCTCTGTTAAACCTCTCTGGTCAGAGGGGAGACTCGGCTACTCCTCCACAGTACATTTCTCTTACTCTAGCCCTCCTATTACCCTCAAATATTACTCACACATTTCGTCCTTGGGGTCAATTTGACCACAGGGATATTTGCCCCTAGAAAATGATTTACAGGAAATTCTTGACCAAGTTTTTGTGTCAGGCACATTGTTTATTTGTTGAATACACAAATATCCACCTGATAATAAACCTGGACCCCTCCTCTAGCGCCACCATCAGGCCAAACTTTTGAATTAGAAATAATTTATCTTGAAAATATTTTCTAATTTGGGGTGCACATTCATGATTCTCACAGAATGAACCATAGTGATTCATTAACCCCACCCCACCCACCCCTCTCACTCCCCCCTCCTCTTTTTTTTATCCGGGCTTGGGACTGGCAGTGGCAGAGTTAAAGAGTTTTTTTTTTTTGTTTTTATGATTTTTTTGTTTAGTTTTTTCTTTTTAGAAAATCACAATGAGAACATCAGTCAGAACATGTAACAGCTCTTTATGCCCACAGTCAGCTTCTAGTCTGCCCAACTGTACACAGGATGTACAGAGAGTGTGTGCATGGTCCTTGCAGACATATTTCTTGCATGAGGAACAGGTCATGCTGGTCTTGGAATCATTTCAGGTGGGACAAACCTGACACCTGCCACGTTTCTTGCCTGCAGTTTATGCCATTGGAGGAGTTTGGGTGTCCCTGTCTGTATCTCCTTCACAATAGCTACAGCAGCTGGTGACGCTCTTGGAAGTCACCGTCGTCTCTCAATCTGAGGTTTGACCGGTGCATTACCAAGCTCCTCCAGGAAAATCCTCCTTCTGCTCAGTTTTCCCCTGTTCCAGTCCTTGTTTATTTCACACCATATAACAAATGCATTGTATGCACTCACATCAATGATGTGAAAGAAGACAACAAGGGGCCAACGAGCAGTCATGCGTCGACAGCTGTATGTAGCTGTGACTTTGTCCAGGTTGTACACTCCTCCCTTTGTGTCATTGTAGTCTAGCACTATTTGTGGCTTTTTGTCTTCTCTGCTGCTCAGGGCAGCATCTTTATGCATGGTGCTGAGCATAAGACATTTTTCCCTTTCTTGGGGCAAAAGGACACCAAAGTTGCTTTATCAGTGAAGGCAAACACTGAAGATGTTACCTTCCTGTTCTTGACAGCAAGAAGTTCAGAAGGAAGCTCTGGTTTGTTCTTTCTCACTGTCCCCAACATTGTGATCTTCCTTTTCAGCAATTCCTCACCCAGGGTGTAAGATGTGAAAAAAATATCACACGTAATATTATGCCTATGCAGTCCTTTGGCCATATCAAGCACAACTCTTGTGCCCTGATTTTTTTCTGGTGCTTCGCCAGGAGATTTGCCAGTGTAAACTTGCAAATTCCAGGCAAAGATGGACTGCGCATCACATCTACCCATATCTTGATGCCATATTTGGCAGGTTTACTTGGCATATATTGCCAGAATGGACAGCGCCCACGAAATGCAACCAAGCATTCATCAACAGTCAACAATCAGGGGTAAACGTTCCACCCACTTGTCCCACACATCCCTTATTGCTGCAAGTTTATCGCGTTCCCGTCTGCCCTGCCTTGTTTCTTTGTCATCAAAGCATATGACATGGGACAAAACTTGGAATTTCTTCAGAGACATGGTGGCTGGAAATATTGCCCTTCCAATTTCGGCATTCCAAAGGCTTGCTGTTGCCTCACCTTTAGACTTGTAAACACCTGCTAAAATTAGCAGGCCAATGTAGGCTTCCGAGTCTACCACATCGAGGTCTTCAAATTCGTCATCACATGAACAATATTTTGAATTGGTAGCGTTATGAAGAGCTCAAATGATGACTTGATGTCATCAACACGACTGATGGCATATCTAGTTGGGCCTGGAACCATCTTTATAACATTGGCTGCCCTAAGTCTACCCTTCTGTTCAGGTGGACAAAGGGATCATAATATTTTCCCATTTTTGGAGGAGATCGTTTGTGCTGGTTGAGTGCCAACAGGAGGGTCAACACTCTCATTCTCATCAGATGAGAATGAGTCAAAATCAGGGTCTTCCTCGACACAATCCTCTGTCTCAGACACATTCTCCTCTATGTCATTCTCACTTTCAAAGAGCTGCGCTAAAACTTCACTTACAGTAAACCGTCTTCCAGAGGCCATTCTCAAATAAAGAGAGACAGATATCTTGCAGATTGAGAGCACACTGAGGAATGATTTAGATAGGGAGCAAGCGTTTATATGTTTGCTCCTCCCGTATTTTGCATGAACTACCAATGTCCTTGCGGGAAAACCCACCCTCCACAGCACGAGAAATATCAGTTCTACTTTGGCAGGTGTGAGTGCTCACTTGCAGGTGTGGGAATGCTAGGTCACATACACACACAGACAAACACACAGACACACACACACACACTCCATGTGACGTATCAACTCAAATATATCAATTCTGCACCTGCAGGTGTGGGAACGTTAGGTCACACACACGCGCGCACACACACACACACACACACACACACTCCATGTAATGTATCAACTCAAAAGTATCAATACTGTATCAATACATGAAAATTTTATGCTTAATCAATTGTACTTATGAAATTAGGAAAAGTCATAAAATATGAAGCAAAAAAAAAGTCAACTATTATTTTTTGAATGATAAACATTGAATGGGGTCAAATTGACCCCAAGGATAATAGGAGGGCTAGTTGAATTTTCGTCTACTTACATATTATTTTCCTTACTTAAAAAAATAGCTGATGTTATCTTAACTCTCCAATCTTCCAATTGGTGGCCGACCTGCTCTACCAATGAGCCACAGCTGCATCCAAGGATATTGATTTAAAAATGTGTTGTGATGTGGCCATGGAGTTATTAAGTGTTTGAGTGACATTGACAAGTACAAAGTACAAAGTATTCTGTGGGTCTAGAAATATGACACAAAATGAGCAAAACATGCTGGCACAAGGCACTTTTGATTTTAAAAAACGGCTGGCACTCAAAGAGTTAAATTGTTTGATATATTATATATTTTATAGAATTTTTGTTGATGAACTGGTGACTTGTCCAGTGTGTACCCTGCATGTCACCCTAAGACAGCTGGGATAGACTCCAGCCCCCCCACAACCCTATGTGAGGATAAGAGGTAGAAAATGGATGGATGGATGCATTATGTTATATTATTATTGTGATTCTATCCTGAACACAACAAATAACAAGTAACTAACAAACAAAGGCTGCAAAGGACAAAATAGATGACACCCCATACTAAGTTCACAGATGTAAAGAAAGCCTTGATTGAAGGATCATTATAAGGGTTTAAATTTATTTATATGGAGTCGTAGGATGAATGAAATACTGTAAGATCAACCCTTTTTAGATCTGGTAGGACAAAATAAAGAGCCCTTGATATTAATTGGACGAAATGATTCTGGATATTTTAAAACAGATACTGAGCTCTTTACTCTAAATGGGACCATCATGTAATATGATTTATGTAATACCACAGTATACTGTATAACATAAAATGAACATCATGCTGTATTGAAGAAAACTTGAAACCATAAACTCATGTTTACAATGTTTACTGAGGAGATAATCAAGAGAGATGTAGGATCTTTTTCTTCATTCACTTCCACAAAACCAGAAGAGTCGCCTCCTGCTGGTCATTTGAAAAAATGCATGTTTAAGGCACTTGAATGCCATTCTTGTTTTCTTAAATTTCTGTGTAGTGCACCGCACAGGGCTAATGTTCACAGTAGAAATTAGTTTACCTGAGCAGGATTTCTACACTGAGTAATGTAGTGCAGCTCCAGAACAGGGTTGTCCTTTGCTTTCAGATGGCGTCTCTGCTTGATCCCAGCGGAGATGGCGAGTGGTGTTGCTATCCACCTGGAACACACACAGGGTTCAAGTCAAACAGTCCTAGAGTCACAATATCAATATCATAAATCTAGCAGAAGGCTAGAGGGTAAATTTCACATTTCAGCCATCTATTTAGATTTTGACTCAACATCATTCTGTGATCTTTGGAAAGCTATCAAAAAAAATATAGAAAACTTAAACATATTCACTTAAATGCTGTTAAAACTTGTTCCAACTTAATGCAAAATGCATTAAAATACAATATATTCTCCAATGTTATAGGAACTATGTTCCATCAATCTTTATCTAACAGATGTTATTTTGACTGAGACTACAGTAACTGAAAGAAGGGTGAGAGGAAGATTATATGGCTGTTGGAGCTGGGGTGCTGAATTAACATGGATGATTATTGTAAAGAGAGGGGAGGGCTTTCAAAGGGTCTATACAGCCAGAGCAAAAGTAATATTAAGGATATTAGTAATATTGAATCGGCGTCACACTACATCATGCCAGCAAAATGGGATTGGTTGAATAAATATTACGTAGAACTTTACTCAATAATATATGATTTGAAAGCTTCCTCCTCTCTGTCACAATGTAACAGGGAAATCAACATCCCCAGCTCTGACAACCAAATCTTTTCTCCATCTATATTTATCTATATCTTCACTCAGTCAGGCAGTAAGACAAACAGGGTGAAAGGCAGGGTACACCCTGGACAAGTCACCAGTTCATCACAGGACACATAGAGACAGACAACCACTCACACTCACATTCACAATTTGAATTAACCAATTAACCTAATCCCCATGCATGTTTTTGGATGGTGGGAGGAAGCCAGAGTACCCAGAGACAACCAAAAGAAAACCACCATAACCTTTGGAAATAGACATTTTTTGTCATACAACATGATAAAGTACAATAACAGGGAGTGTTATTTCAGAATAAATCCAGCTGTTCCTTGAGGAATCCACTAGCAGTGCATGGTAACCATTGTTGTAAAGGTTTAGTTATCTCTAAAGAATTCCAGGATAAAGTTAAAGTGAACAGGAACAAGTTAGGAGAAGGATATAAATGTAATGTGAGCACCAGCGTATTGTTAATAAGTGGAAGACACGTGGCACCACCAAAATTTCCATTTATGCTGATATTTCGTTCTTTATGTCTCTGTTTATATTTTTTTACTATATTTAATTTGCCATGCCGAAGTGAGTTAGGAGAGTGGGTGTATTTATTCAGGGTGGGTCTTTTATTTTTATTTTATTTATTTTTTGCCTTAACCGTTGTTCTCTCCATCACTGTGTAGTTTGGATAAGAAATAGATCAGGCTGTAACAGAACTGCAGGAAAAATGAGCTTTACTCCTTTAGAGTCAGGAAAGAACAGTTTCTTCTTCTTCTAAGGATGCAAAGGACTCTGGGAAATGTAGTCCTTTGGCCATTGGCCATTTATGTTGTGCAGACTTCAACAATTTATATTTATAAAGAGTATAAAAAGTAAATTCCTTGTCTTTTTTTAACCTCTGAAATTAAAGTGAGGGACAAGGAGTGAACCAACCAGGACCCAAGTGAGCCTTGTGGGACGCCTTTTGCAATTTGCACCCATTCAGATTTGAAATTTCCAATAGCCACACTTCTGTCTGGCCATGAAGTAACTCTGAAACCATGTACTGTATGTACAGAATTATCAAATCTGATACTATTTCTAAAAGAAATGCATGCCCACCTGTTCTGACTTATCCTTTAAACTGAATTACACTGTTCATTTCTTAGACAGAGCGTGAGGTGCAGCACACTAACCATGTATGCAAGTAGGTGCACAGAGTGTGGATCTTACCTTTCGAACAGGTATCTGATGAGTAAGAAGGCAAAGGTGTAGGGGACAGTGACGTAGAGATGTGAGGCTTTGGCATAGACCCGGCCCTCCATGTCCTCTAGGTGAGCCCATGTTAGATTCCCAGGCAGCCAGATTCTGTCCCACCAGAACCACTCATACAGCGTGGCAAACATCCCTCCACCCACCAGAGGCCTGCTCTGCAAAACAGAATTTGGAGTCATAAAAAAAAAAAGAGCTCATATAAAAACACATTCTACTCTACTGACAAATCATTGCTTGGCGTGCAGATCGTAAATTTATATTACTCAAATACAGTCATTGGCCCATCTAGAGGACGATAGATCTGTCTAATTACATTACATTAATGTGTTATATGAAAAAGTTGCTTAGATATTTTCTTGTGTATGACAATATGTTAACTTTATTATTACAGCTGCAACCCTGCTGGCATTTTATTCTTATAGTTATTCATTATTTGCTCCTTAGTCTGTACTACCAAGGTCATAAAATTGTCATAAACACCACAATTTCCCCAAAAGAGAATAATAAATTGTTCTATATTATAACTATAAATTATGGTTAACTTCACATTTGTCTATTATTATAGTTTGAAAATAATTTGTTCCTGGCCCCTTCTGTGTGAACTCACTCATAGATAACCACTGCTGTGTGGTGTTGAGGTTATTAGGGTTCGTTAAACCCGGGTTAGTTGAATTCACTCCACAGTGCAGGCCTCTGGTCAGCCAAACACAAGAAGCTGGACTGCAGCACTGTCTGTAACTAATATTGATCAGGATATATGGGCAGGGCTTTGATATGACTGACAGGTCATAGCACAATGAACTGAACCAAAGAATCCTCAGAACCAGCCTTTTAACACATAACTGTCAATGAATTACAGGACATCTGTATTTATTTGCACCAAAACTCCATGTGGTTCAGTGTACATGTGAATACAAAGAAAAAGACAAGTCGCTACATGAAGGTGACACACCAGTATTAAGTGTGACGTAGAGCGAAAAGACACAGCGGGCAGGTGAGAGGGAAGGCTACTGTTAGTGTCTTTGTCCTTTGTGACTTTGACATAACTATCAGTTGTTCGTTTGTGTCTTGTGTTCACAATGTTCATTTTTCATTTTCATTTTTCAAAGCCCGACCATGTAATTTTTACCTAACTAAGAGGGTTTGATGCCAAAATCAACAATGGTGCTGAGGGCCTTGACAAAGCAGCAGTACAGTATGTGATGAGTTGAAATGGCTGGCCCAGACTGAGCTTGTTAAAGGCCACAGGCATCTGCAACATCTACAGAAGGAACCTGTGATGCACTGTATGTTCTGAATGAGCAGCTTTCACTAAACTGCCATGTTTGGACCATGTTAAGCAGCATATCCCTTTTGCAATAGTTTAATAATGTGTTACATTTAATGTCAGGGATGGGCGGGGGGAGTGGCTACGACAAGCAGGCTGCAGTCAGTGATGTTACAGTTACTGCAGTGTACATAAAGGTCTATTTTCTAAACAAATATTGACCCACTGATCCCGCCCTTATGCTCAAGATCACGCCTTCAACAGCCCTGTCACAGAGAAAAAGATAGAGAGGGAGAGGGAGAAAAGGAGATCAAAATGTCAATGGGTTGCAGCTTAGCAACAAATCACAGTAGAAAAATAACATGTACACAGGCTGTGGGTCAGCTCAACCCGACAAGAAGACTGTACAGTGGACTACAAACCCACAGTGGAAGCCAAGTTGTTAAGTATCCTCGTCATTTGGATGAGTCATAGTCCTGATATCAGTGTGTGTTCTTGTCTACAAGCTCTCTTTGTATTTAGAAATGATCTGCTTCAGTGGCTTTGTTTCCAGGAGTCCAAATCAAATAATAATAAAAAATCAACACTACTTAAAGACAACTTTCAATAACAACATAATATGTTACTCCCTTATGTTAATGTAACAAATTAGAATATTATGACTGGCATTCAAATAGAAAAGCAGAGGACACAACTAAGCTAGTTAAAGGTTTTATCATCTGTCTTTCAGAAGAATGAAACTTGATCTCAGAAAAGTGTTAAAATGACATTCCTTATTCTTCAACTCTACTTATGTTATATATGATTTTCTCTTATAGCACTAGTGGTTGTGTTTTGTTTTTATGATTCACCCTGAGCTGAGTCATGTTACACAGGTATGGTATGTATGGAGCACTGTGGATTTACCCATGATCAATCCATGATGTAATATTTCCCTGTGAAATGGCATCAAAAGCTGCAAGTATCTCCACATGGATCAGTAAAGAAGAACAAAACTTCAAGGCCACTTAAAAACTCAAAGACCTGTTTTTTTCGTGGCCTCAGGCTTAAAATACTGTCTTTTGTGTCCGCTATTTGTTGCTTATTTAGTGCTTTGGGTGCATTGAAGGCCTCCAGTCAAACTGCTTGTGTTTCCACCTTCACATAGCTGCTGGTCCTACAAAGGTTACTCAGTCATACAGGCTCTTGAAATCGTCAAACTGGACCAAAAACACAACCCAAACATCATATTAACTATTTTTAATCCAAACCATTTGATTTCAAACAGGCAGACCACACAACTTGGATGTTACTAAGTATTGATATTTCTGAGAACAGGGACTCAGCCACGACACAACTCACAGTGCTGGAGAGAAAGTGTCACTAACTGTAAGTTAACACATGATTAATACATTTATTCCTGAATAGAAAGGAAAGTTTTTTTAGCCACATTCAAGCTAAAACACACAAGGGGCTGATCAATCATACTCCAAGGTCAGAGGCTTACCTTTCCACAGTGTGCCACCAGAGCAGGTAAGGACTGTTGTTTCCACACCAACAGACTGCAGTGTTTGCTGTGGGAAATGAACACGGATGGTAAAATCCTCTATTTCTCTGTTACAGCAAGCAGCTAGCCACTCTCTCTTTGTTTGACATTCTTTAAGGTCACACCCAGACCAGGCACAGTTACCTGGGAAGGTTTTTTTTCTCCCCTCCAGGAAGTAGAGGTAGGCTAGCGGATTGCCACAACACACACACACACACACACATACACACATACACACACACACACACACACATAGAGTATACACACACAAGCTTTTTTTCTCCCTGCCCTCAGAGGATCTTATAACCTTGTTTGTACTGTGTTCCTGATAAAGTACAAAAGCAGGTTCTCCCACAAATTTAACCTTAAACGGACAGAGGAGGCAGCTGGGGAATTATGTTGACTTTTACAAAATGCCACTTTATTGGCATGTCACATCATAAACATTTTGTTTTATTTAAAGTCACACTATTACCTACGCTTTTCTGCACTTACACATCAATCCTGAAGGTCAACTGACACGTCACCTGCTCTAGCTCTCATCCTACTCGGTCTACTGTTCGTATCTCATAGGTGCTTTATTCTGTTTTTCCATTTTTTCATAAATGAAACAATTGAAAATGTTTTTTGTTTTTTTTTATCAAGCAACCTATGCAGTTGAAATTTTGAAAACAGAATAGAGAGATAACATGTTTGCCATATAAATATGCAAATTTACTGAAACTCTCCTAATATTACAATAATCATTTTTCTGACTCATTTGCTACCAACTTTTACTCTTAAACTAACAATTATATTCCAGTCACTGCTTACAAAACTCCCTTTTCACAATGTGATCTTTCTACTTCAGCTGTCCTCTTGGATTTTCACTGCCACTGGCCTCTTATTTCACAAATCATAATCCTCCCCTTCCAATACCTGCACATCACTGCATCCTGTGCTTAGTGCCAAAACGTTACCAAACAAGCCTGATCATCTTTTCCCCTACACCAGAATGATAATGGGTGCAGTCTCTTTCGCGCTGACACAGCGTTGAGGAGATGAGTGCTATGCAAGACTACACCTCTGCAGACACAACAACTCTCATTATTGCTCACACTTCAAATAACATTTTTATTGTTTTGTTGGTAGTTTTTTTTTTTTTTTTTAAGTAAAACTGGCACTACAACTTCATCAATTCCTTCCTCTGTATTAGCACTTCTATTTTAACAATTGCCTAATCTTCTTTCTATGCTTCAACTTACGACTTAAATTCTCTGACCAATCAGCTTTTGCTGCAATACAAAAACATTTCAGAGAATGAGTGCAAAAATACCAAAAGTGTCTGAAATGTCTGAAATCGTAGATTTTCTACTGTTTTGTCCTGTCATTTCAGCTTGCAAATTATGACACAATTGGTTCATAAATACACAAAGCTGAGCTTCCTGGACAGTAAATGCACCTTTTGGATTTGCGGTAAGACATTATTTGAATATTTTCTACATCCAACACCTGACAGACAGGATATCTATCTTCTGGATGGCACCCCAACATGAATATGACAATTTGACAGTTTACTTTTTCAGTTTCAGTCTTGTCTTCATGTTGTCTTGTCATTGCCTGTTTTATTTTGTACTTATACTTTCCCTCTGGTTTCCTTACTTCCTCCCCTTGTGTTTGGCTGCCTTTATAACTGACTGATCTGCCCTGGTTGTTTCCACCTGTGAGTCATCAGTTCATTCCTGCTTTTTATCAGTATCTTTTTTCATGTTTTTGTTTTTGATTGCTACTTTTTGTACTACTTTTAGTGCTATTTTGCTTAATGCATTATGCCAGTCAGTCATCTGTACCTTGAAAATTATCATTTTAATCTTTTATCATGAAACTCTCATGCTGTGCATTGTCATTGGACAAAATATGGACCTTCTGGACAAGCACTTTCTCTATTTATCTATCTATCTATCTATCTATCTATCTATCTATCTTATCTATACTTACTTCCCTGCACTTAAAAATTCCATGGAGAGCAATAATATTTTATAGTTTAACAGAATATCACAAGATAAATGCTCTAATTATACTGTATATATCTGGTGGGATCCTTAAAAGTTCATCTAATCTGCTCAATAGTGAAAAATGTATTGCTTATGCTCACACATTGGTATCTGGAGTGATTCAATCATGAAACACATGTTTAGCTCTCCTATGTGTCACTTGCATGTCCATTAAAATATATGGCCCCCACTTTAGTTTAGGCTCATCTAGCTACAGCTTGAGAGCTACTTTTTCAAAGGTGTGGCCAATTTTTCTCACAAGCCAAATAATTTTGGAACTTTAATTTTGTTGGAATACGTTTAAACCTTTTTTAATGCAATTCATCAAGTTGCAGTTTTCTCGGGCATAGAGGATTTTTTTTTTTTAAATTTTCATCAACAGTTGGTACACTTGTTGCTCGACTCAGACTAATACGTAGAAAACTATTGCACCTTGAAATCAGCTACACTGTCAAGCTCCCTTGCCTGCCTGGCCTTCATCCCCTTCCACAGTATGTCTACATGATATTAATTATAGTGTCTTGTTTTAAATAACTCCCAGTCCATTAACTGAAATGAATAGCTCAGTGCTGAGTTCATTTCTGGTTCATGGTTTTTACCTGGGTGAAATATAAGTATGAACCTGAGACAGAACACCACGTGTCGCCTTTAATCATTCCCCAGGGATCAATGAGAAAGTTGATGCCAGTGTTCATATTGCAGAAAAAGAATTTTAATAATTATCATTCAAGAATTCCTGAAATGAAGACAGTCAACTTCACAATAGTATGCTGTGACATTGAAAAATTTTAGCTATAAATAAACTTGAAAAGAATAACAAGTTCTAAGAATAAGTCTTGCATAGTGCTTTTAAGGTTTCAGTCCAGCGTAAACCAGTGAGTAATTGATCAGCGTCTCCTCCGGCGTTGTGGTTTGGGTGTCGCCTCCACCACACACTCTGATTTTCTGCAGCGGCACGATTCCACTAGAGCGTAGTTGTGCTGGACCTTAGAGCCATCAGCGCAGGTCAACTCCACTTGCTTCTGACTGGTGGCGACCTCTTGGCAACAATCACACTGGTGTATTAGCGTGTTAGCATCTGCAGAATATCTGTAAATACACATGGAAAACAGCAATTGATAACACTGATTACAGCAGCTCCTTCAGCAGCCAGTAGGGATGTGTCATTCACGAAGGAACCGGCTCTAAGATCTGATTCTTTGTAACAAATGAGAAGATCCAACGCCAGATGGGCAGAGCAGAATCTTCAGCAGGGACAGCGAGGACGCACAATGATCATTTTGTGAAAGAGGGATGGGAGACAGACAGCATAGTGAAACATGCCAGTTACACACAGAGTAACAGGGACCTAAGATTTAAATACAAACATTGACAAAAAAAAGTGAAGATATGAGCAAAAACCGAAAACAAATAAAGAATCTGAGTGCAGAATGTGTAAAATGAAAATATACGTCAGAGTAGGATCAACAACAAACCTTCACGAAATACTTTTTTTCTAAAGTGTCGTAATGTTGGGAATTTAGTTTTTGTGCTTTTTTTTTTGCTGCATTAAGTAGTTCATTAAAAGTTTCATGAAAATGTTCAACAATAGTAACTGAGCATATTTATTTTGGAACAACAAAATGCATAAAAATGATGCTTTAATGAAAACCCTGAATTAATATTTGCTTACCAACAGACAAAACATTCAGAATTGCTAAAGTAGGCTAAGATAGAAGGCTCTGAGTGATACTAAATGAAGAGCTGTTTGTGAGCCATAAGAGCTACTCTTCTGAGGGAGCCGAGCCAAAAGAGCCGAATCTCTGAACTGAGCCGGATTTCCCATCGTGAGTAGCCAGAGAGTGGAACATAAAGGGTTCAGCCTTATTATCTAACCTCAGTCTTATTGGGGACTCTAGTGTCAAAATCCACTAGATTTTGACTAGATTAAGATGTCTTACATGTCATGTAAGATCCTCACTGAATTAGTTGTGGTTGTGCTGACATGGTGCTTGTTTCTGATTAAAGTTTCCTGACAGTAAAATTCTTCCCTGGACCCTCCGAACAGGTTAATCTGACTAAACCTGAGAGAACTGAACCTCAAATTACAGTGAAAAGTATGTGATGTTGCAGATCAATTTGAAATTCAAATTTAATGCTAATTAGACTCACATGGATGAACTTCCACAGTGTCCAGCACAGGATGTCACGTTGACTGGCTGAGCGCTCTTACAGCCGTTCACCTCAATGACTGTCTGCTTACTGTGGACCTCACAGATGCTCCTCAGCTTGCCTGGAAAAGACAGCAATTGTTAGGTTCTACATGTAAGTCAACTTCCCATTCTTAAAACCAATTCATGACTTTTCTGTTTTGTTTTAAGACTGTGACTGTTCTTACAGGTCTTGCAGCATCCATCACTGTCCGTTGTCTCAGTGCCCTGGAGGATAAACACACATGTCATGTATATTACGGACTCAACACTGGAGGGGGAATGGGTGGCTTAAGGTAAGACTAACTCACAGGTTCACAGTCCAAGGGGTTAAAGGGAGGACAAGTGGTCTTGGTCTCCCTGGTAACCAGCTGTTCACTGATCTTCTCACAGGTATATTTCACACATTTGTCATCAGGGGGAACAAAAGTGCTGTTGACCTGTACCAACAGGAAGAGCAAAAGCAAGGTCAGACAAAGAGACAATCCTTATAAAACATGGAGCTGCTATAGAGAAACTCTAATAAGAACCAATGGTTTCTTATATTTAGTTTAATTACTAACTTACTATCTTAATGTCTTGAAATGCAGTTCGTTTAATTTTTAGTTTTGAAGTAAATATATAAATAAATATATTTTTCTCTCCTTTTCTCATATTTCCCACTATTGAACATGTGAAGAAACACTTACACAGCGACAGTACTGACCTCAATAACATGTGTTGTGTTGTCTGGAGTGGTGAAAATACAGCTCTTCTGAACACAAGTCCCGCAGCACTTGTCAGTTACAGCCTGATATTCAAAACCCTGCAGACAGCATGAGAAACAGTGAGGAAGAGAAAGACAAAAGACAAAAATGGCACAATGTGTGTGTGTAGTCCATGAGTTTCCTCTGTGTTTAGCTCATTTTTGTGTATAATATGATAATAAATTCTAATATATACAATCTCTGACATTCAATGCATCTATGGAACTAAAAAGCTGGAATAAGATGAAATACTCCTCAAACATTCACACAGCAGGGAAATTTGCAATATATACATACACATATATATATATATATATATATATATATATATATATATATATATATAGAGTATATATTACAGTATATACAGTAATATATACTGTATATATATATATAGATATATATATATATATATATATATATATATATATATATATATATATATATATATATATATATATATATATATATATATATATATATATATATATATACAGTATGTCACTTATCATATACATCAGAGAGTGTATTTAAACAACAAAAGGTTTGAATGGGCTTACTGTGGAGCAGTTGGTGTTGCAGACAACAGGTTTGCAAATAATGATGTTCAGCTTGGTGATGGGATCCATTTGCGGGCCACAGTAACAGTCCTGACAGGGTCCAGGTTCAAAGAATTCTGTTCCTGATGGTGCTACTGTTGTTCCTGTTGCTTGTCTTGGTGTTGATGGAGCTGCCAGTGGTGGCTCTGATGGTGTTTGTGATGTTGGTATCTTGACACCAGCCTATAAAATACACAACAATCAACATTTAGAAACATTTTGTATTCCAAGGAAGCTTTCACATCTGTACTTGGGTTACTTTGCTATGGATCAACGAAAAAAAAATATTTACTATGACATAGTGGTTGGTACAGCTGCACCACGACCAGACCAGATCAGACTTTTCTCAGACACCACCTTTTCAGGTGTTCTAGTATAGCGTTTGAATGACAGTGCTCACACCACTATAAATAATTAAAGGCCAAATGCACCAGAGTTAGACTGATGAGTGCGTGTTGGGACCCTTGAATTGTACTGGGGTTATCCTCTTTTTGAGCTGTCACTTGGTTAAATATGTACAGAACCACTTCCAAGTAAATCTGTGATAACTGTCAATTTCCTCTGCAATTTTGAACTCATTTGGTTAAAAATTAAAAAAAAAAAAAATCAGATATCTGTCACATGTTTTGGGTTGTCCCTCACATTTGTTACATATTTTCGGTTTGATTTTTCTCATAGGTGCACAGAATGACAGGCAACACAGCAGTCAAATATATAGCTAGCGTTCCATCCATATGACATCATGATTACATCTTCATGTGTTATACCTTAGTGCGGATGAGAGAGAGAACAATTTATATATTTTTTCTTTGGTCTGGACTAAGGGAATTATAAAGTATTTATACCACATCCAAAATCATACATTATCTCAGTGCAAATAAAGGCATTCTTACTGTTTTGGTTAGAGCATTGTTGAATGTTAATATTTTCTGTATGTATGTTCAAAGCTGCAGCTGGACTCTGATGTTGCCCAACACTGACCTTTATTATACACTGATATGTGGAGATTGTACTGTGCCCTTACCTTATACTCAGTCATGTTATAGACACATACACCTTTAGGAACTGCAAAACAAACAAAAAGAGACTATTATGATATTATGCTTGTTGAAACGCTAGCAGATAATGCCATGTTGGTAGGCTAAAGTCACATACCACACTCGTGGGACTGGCAGCATGTGCTGCTGTTGGTGGTGCTGAGCTGAAAACCCAGTGGGCAGGTGGGAGGAGCGGGACACAGGTTGACATTGCACTCTGGTGAGGACAGAAAGAAGGGAAGATCCGTGAATCCGTGAATGCAAAGCATGTTAGTTTGCTTTGGAAAGCAGACAGAAGTATTGCTAATTATATATAATTAGCAAACAATGGGCTTGTTAACAATGGGTTTACTTTTTCCATCTACTTATATCTATATATATATATATATATATATATATAAACTATCAATAACTTATCATTTATTGAATTATTCAGATACCTCCAACACCTCGAAAGCTTTTTTGTGTGTTTATTCCATACAGACATGAGACCACCTCCAGATGTGCTCTAGCTGATTCAATAGCAATCAGATTGCAGTGTCTTGTGTGTATTAACACCATTATCACGTGGAGATGGAGTGCAAATCATCAATAATCAGATATTTCTGCCACATTTTTCTGTGACGCCACAACTGACCACATGACTGTGTTGTGCAGCAGCCATCTGTCTTGTTGACCAGCTGCTGGCCAGGTCCGCTGCAATTGGGTCTTAGTTCTGATGGGCACTGAACAGGCTCACACTGGATGCTCATGGAGTCCTTGTCACATGTACAGATGTTGCAGTCACTTGTCCATTTGTCACCAGGCTGTTAAGAGAGAGGAACTACTTTATACACTCCGATCATTATTTACTAATTCACATGAATATATGAGAGAAGAGAGGTCGCACCTCTTTGGGTTTTCCATCAGGTCCAACACAATCTGAAAGTGAAACAGAAAAAAAGGGTTTGTAGATTTGAATGTGTGCTTCAAGCTAATAGCTTTCAGAAAGGTGAAATCTTAAGTGTGTAGGTTCTCCTCTTACCACAGGAGGTAACACATGTGTCATAGACTGTGTTGAATAAGATGGTGTCATCAGGACAGAAACAACCCTCCTTCGTGTTGTTAGTGGATGTCCCACTATCTGCCTGGAACTTTGTGTTGTATCTGATGTCAGAAATGGGATTTCTTGTTATTACAGTAGTTTGATGACTTAAAATGTTTTGAAGAACTGTCACACAACACTTTAAATATAACACCTTACCTGTTATTGCAGGTAGGCTCTACAGTGGGGCCACAGGCCTTGTACACCTTGTTACTTGGACACTTGTGCTCTGTGAGACGGAGATATGTTCACACATTTTTCAGAACTCCACGCAAACAAATCAAGTATCATATACTTGATAGATATCGAATATCTTACCACACTGCCCATTGGTTGAATTCCTCCAGTCAATACAGACTCCTGCATTAGAGCATTCGGTGGCATAGGCCTCCAGGCTGGAGCAGGCTGTGGCATTGCCACCATTGCAAATATCAGAAGCACAAGATTTCACATATGGTCCTGGTGGTATGACTTCATTGCATGATTCAAAAACACTAGGAGAACATACAAGGAGACGTCAGAAGACAGAAGTTTATGCAGCTTTTTTATGTTTATAATGTGTATGTTTATGTTCCAAAATGACCTGAATGTTCCTGGTATTACAGGACAGTTCCTCTAATGATCCTTTGTACTACTCTACCATCTAGTGCATCTACATTTACCACTATATACCTTTTGTATGGTTATTCCAATATGATTATGTTAAAGAATAGTTAAAATTATGCTGTGGCACAATGAGCAGCCACAGGCCTCCTGTTAGCCAAATGAGTTTTCCTACTTTTCAGGGACTCCATTTTTTTTAGACAACTCACATCCAGAACTGCTCAATTTACACCAGAAACTGAAAAGTAACACCATAATATTTTAATACAATGGAAAAAGATTACCGCTCATTAACAATCATGACAAAATAATAACAGACAACCTCATTCAACAAATTAATTGAACAAAGCTGCAAATATTGCTGTTAGTCTATCATGTAATAATAATAATAATAATAATAAATGAATGTGTGACACTGTACATAACTGAAGACACAGTATAGCTTGAGCTGAAAGTTGAACTCTGAAAAGAATCTTGTGTGAACTTTAATGTGTATCTGACTGAAAGTTAGAAAAAAGCATCTATTTATTTATATTTTGTGGTTCCCCTCACCTGCTGGTTAGGACATCACAAATGGCAGGTTTGCAAGCGGGCTGTGTTGTTGAGTGTGGTGGAACTGAGGTAGTTGTAGTAGTTGGTGGGGTTGTGGGGGTGACACAGGGTGTCCCTGGGACATGCCACTGGCCTGCAGACTCTGAGCAGCTCTCCACCTGACCGTTTGGAGAGCGGCAGTCGTTGTTCTGAGAGTTGTCACAGGTTCCTGGAAAACATGAGGAAGCAGGTTGAAGCTAAAACACTGACACTTACACAAGTTCCAGCAATATTTGTTTGTGCTGTTGTTTAATAGTTTGTAGGAGTAATTAAAGTCATTTTTAGTATTTAACTGCAGCTGTATGTGTTGTACCTCATAGCTCAAGACCGTGTCCCAGACACCATTTATTAGTCTTGATGTCACATAAGAAGTCCCTGGGTCATAAGGGGTTGTGTGTGTTTAATCCAATTAAAGGGTTAGAGTGTAGGGATAACAGCGAGTCTTGCGACTCTCCCTCCCACGATAGTCAAAGGGCAATAACTCTTGAACACGCAACAGGACAGGTTTTGAGATTAACCCGTAACCCAAACTGCTAACCCCTAACCCTCAAGTCTTATCCTCTATTAAACCTGACATTGAAACATTGCCTACCATAGACTGTCCCACTGACAGCCTCTAGTATTAGCCATGAACAGCTATGACGTAAAAGACATTCCCTCTTTATGTCTGTGACTGTCACACTACAGCCCTGGTGCAGCTGACCACTGACACTGCTAAGCATGGCCTGTCTTCCTGTGCTGAAACTTTGACACTGCTCCACACTGTCACTCTTATTACTCTTTTGTAATTTTTTTGCAGATGATCTTCCTCACACAACGGATGAAAAATGTTGCTGTATATGTTAATTTTAGGGAAGTTATTATTATTATTAGGCTACTGGTGAAATCTGTCCAAAGCAGGCTGCCATTGACAATGCAGTGTCTGTATTTAAAAAGGACAGCTCTCTCAGTTGCCCTCTACTTATACATGGCATTGGGATGTTTCTAATGAGTCACTGTATAGATTTAAGCGTACTATTAAGTGCTCTGCAATTGCTCTGGTCACTCACCACACTGTCCTTCAGTGTTCCCACCAAACAGGGAATAAGGAAGGTCAATGCTGAAAGAGGAGCCCGTATAGACCACTTTAGCGTTGATGTGTGGTATCTCCAGTGTGATCTGCATATCTGTGCTAGTGAGCTGTATGACAGAATCTTTGTAGGCAGGATAGATGCGTTTCTGATTCATATATACCTGTAACATAAGGAGGCAAAACACATTAGAGAGGACTGTGAAGTGAAGTGAGATAATAACATTAAAGAAATATATTATCTTTGACAATTTAGATGGTTTCTTACCACATTAGTGGCTGTTCCCATAGTCTTCAACTGAGTCAAAAGAATGGTTTTGGATTGGTATGTAACAGTGAGAGACTGGGGACAGAATGTGGTGTCTGAAGCCTGACAGTCACCATTATTTACTATAATAGTCAGGTTATATTTAGTAATAATCTCTTTGACCAAGTAGTAAGAACAGTTCTCCTTGAAATTGTATGATTTTCCGTCAAATGTCATGTAGTGGGATCCAGCCCAGCCACTGCATACACCTGCAGGACAAGAGGACCCATGTATGGAAATTATACGTAAAAGGTAGAACAGGAACAGAACATGATTATTACCTCCACCAATAATAATGATAATAATAATAATAATGAAAATTTGTTGAAATAGTGTTGGACATATTGCTTGAAATATTGTTTATAGTACAATTAATTTGCAGAGGGAATGCCAATAATCTTAGGACAGTAACACACAATCCTCTGCTGCATATGAAAAGTGAAAGTGGTAACCTGTATTTAATGTGTTTACATTTTCAACTTACATTCACATTCGTAGTGGAAGCAGCAGCCGTCATCATCATAGACTTTGGCAACTTTGCGTCCATTGGCACAGATGGGCTGCTGTACTGTGGGACAGGGACGAGGTGACTCTGTGACATTACCATTGATGCAGGTAGCTGTGGTACAGTTGTTGACCTTCCAGGTTTCTCCATTCTAGATGATTATGAAGAAGCAGAAAGTAATATCAGAAATCATGGGTGTGGAAATTATGGCCAATCACTTTCACTATATTCAACCCTTTTATGATGCCAGGTTGCAAATCCTTTTCCTCAAAGCAAAGCTGTATAGTTTTATTGACATCACAATAACAAGCAGTGTACTATCTCCATAGTGCCATATATGAACTGTTTTTATTTTAACCTATGAAAAAATTATGACTATTTTAGATTGCAAAAATTACTGACAATCTTGGAACAAAATAGGCTCTTTTTAGTCATATAGTCCTGTTGATTATCCTCCTTTGAAATGTCCTTTTCCATTTCCAATATCTGTTTTTACTTTGGGCCTGTATGATCCCATCCAATGTCCAATAAGTAGCCCCATTGCCAACTATGAAATAAATTGGAAAGAAAACAAAGCATTATGTAGTCATGGAAGCAAAAGAACAAACTGGATCCACAGAAATAATGTGTGTTCACCTGACCTAAAAAAATCAGTCCCTCAGATAGCTGGAAAATAAAAAGTCCCTATAGGTGTTTTTCTCGAAACAAAGCAGCTGCTGGTAGTTTTGAAAACACAATCATGAGAAAACATCTCTAGCATTATATGTCATTATCACTAACACACCTTTCTTGGTGGATTCTCATCACTGCAGTCTGTGGTAGTTGTAGATGGAATGGATGTAGAGGTAGAAATAGTTGTGCTGGAAGGAACTGTGGCCTTTGTAGTGGTGCCAAACACTGCAGTGGTAGATCTTGCAGTTGTGCTGGGTATCGGTGTTGTGGGACATGGACTGGTTTGTGTCTCAACTTTACAAGATGCATTGCAATATGCAACATAACACCACCCTAAGCCATCTGTGACATTGTACACCAATTCCCCTGTGAAAATCAGAGTGGTGATAAAAGATTAGTATGCTAAATTGACAGATAATTGATTCATAAAAAAATTATTTAATAAGAGAGAGAGTTAGTGGGTGTTTAAACCTCCTTTCAAATAAAGGGCAAGGATCTGTGTTGAATAAGTGTTTTTTATTGTGAAAGGTCTGTTAGTCTGACACTGAACAAGGATTTAGCTATTGTGACAGGTCAACTCTGTGCAATGAGTAGAATACTGAGTAATATGGACTCACTATTCACTAATTACGTTGACATAAGTAGGTGATATATCATACAGTGTAGTTACAAAGCAATTCTTCACAGTTAAATGATTATCTTACCATCATCATCTTACCCATAGAGAATAGAGGAATAAACTACTAATTTGAGAGCATAGTTGATTTTGTCCATGACACCTCCTGGGCTCTGTATCACATGATGTGGCATGCCTCTGTCTCTTGTTTTTAAAGGACTAATTGTACATTCCCCAGTGAACACATAGTAGCTGATAGTCATAATCATGAAGTAATGAGGGACTACTTAGTTACTAAACATTATAAAGTATGATGTGTATCATTATCAAGATGGTTACTTGAGAGGTCATTAGGAACAACATACTATAGTATAGTAAAGGATAGTGTAGTACAGGATAGTTGTATATAGTACAGAAGTAATTGAGAGACTACTCAATACTGCATTAAAGGTTGGAATAATGTGGAAAAATAACATGGTAGAAAAGAGAAAAGAAGCCATACTTGATTTCTGAAAGAACAATGAAAGACCTTTGTGTTGGTAGTGTGAAAAAGAAAATGATACATCTTGGTCTTGATACATTCTGTGTTGACAACCTTTAACAAAAACAAACAAGGTGAAGATGAGAATGAAAATTTAAGAAGCATACCTGGAAGATGTGAAGTCCCATTGACAAGGCAGACACATGATGGTGTAGTAGTAGACGGTGATGGTGGAGAAACAACTGTGGTTGTGGCTGGTGCAGCAGTGTAAACAGTTGTGCTGCCTGGAAGAGTCTGTGTGATTGGGCCAATGGAGGTTGTAGCTTTCAATGTTGTTCCTCTTGTTACAGTTGATGCTGCAGTAGTGGCATTAAACAATGAAGGTTTTGTAATGACAGTTGATGTTTGTGGAGTTCCTGTGACAACAACAATTGTTGTTTCAGCACTTGTTGTTGTGACACCTGACACAGAGATTGTAGTTTCAACAACAGATGTGGTAGAGGTTGTAACTGTTCCAGTGGTGACTTCCTTTGGTGGTTTTGTGGTCCCCACGCTTGCCGTTGTCTGTCCTGATGTTGTTGTAACTGCAGGTTTAGCTGTGGTTCCCTTAGTTGTTACTGATGGTACCTCAGTGGTTGTGGTTGCAGCGGGAGGTTTTGATGTTACAACTGTTGTTTCCGCACTTGTTGTTGTGACACCTGAGACAGAGGTCGTAGTTTCAACAACAGCTGTGGTCGAGGTTGTAACGGGTCCAGTGGTGACTTCCTTAGGTGGTTTTGTTGTCCCCACGCTTACTGTTGTCTGTCCAGATGTTGGTTCTGCAGGTTTAGCTGTGGTTCCCTTAGTTGTTACTGATGGTACCTCAGTGGTTGTGGTTGCAACAGACGGTTTTGATGTTACTCTTGTTGTTTCCGCACTTGTTGTTGTGACACCTGACACAGAGGTCGTAGTTTCAACAACAGCTGTGGTCGAGGTTGTAACTGGTTCAGTGGTGACTTCCTTCGGAGGTGTTGTTGTACCAATGCTGACTGTTGTTTCTGCTGATGTTGTTGTTTCTGTAGGTTTAGCTGTTGTTCCCTTAGTTGTTACTGATGGCACCTCAGTGGTTGTGGTTGCCACAGATGGTTTTGATGTTACAACTGTTGTTTCAGCGCTTGTTGTGACACCTGACACAGAGGTCGTAGTTTCAACAACAGCTGTGGTCGAGGTTGTAACTGGTCCAGTGGTGACTTCCTTCGGAGGTGTTGTTGTACCAATGCTGACTGTTGTTTCTGCTGATGTTGTTGTTTCTGTAGGTTTAGCTGTTGTTCCCTTAGTTGTTACTGATGGCACCTCAGTGGTTGTGGTTGCAACAGATGGTTTTGATGTTACAACTGTTGTTTCAGCGCTTGTTGTTGTGACACCTGACACAGAGGTCGTAGTTTCAACAACAGCTGTGGTCGAGGTTGTAACGGGTCCAGTGGTGACTTCCTTAGGTGGTTTTGTTGTCCCCACACTTACTGTTGTCTGTCCTGATGTTGTTGTTTCTGCAGGTTTAGGTGTGGTTCCCTTAGTTGTTACTGATGGTACCTCAGTGGTTGTGGTTGCAACAGACGGTTTTGATGTTACAACTGTTGTTTCAGCGCTTGTTGTTGTGACACCTGACACAGACGTCGTAGTTTCAACAACAGCTGTGGTCGAGGTTGTGACGGGTCCAGTGGTGACTTCCTTTGGTGGTTTAGATGTTCCAACGCTTACTGTTGTCTGTCCTGATGTTGTTGTTTCTACAGGTTTAGCTGTGGTTCCCTTAGTTGTTACTGATGGTACCTCAGTGGTTGTGGTTGCAACAGACGGTTTTGATGTTACAACTGTTGTTTCCGCACTCGTTGTTGTGACACCTGACACAGAGGTCGTAGTTTCAACAACAGCTGTGGTCGAGGTTGTAATGGGTCCAGTGGTGACTTCCTTAGGTGGTTTTGTTGTCCCCACGCTTACTGTTGTCTGTCCTGATGTAGTTGTTTCTGCAGGTTTAGCTGTGGTTCCCTTAGTTGTTACTGATGGTACCTCAGTGGTTGTGGTTGCAACAGACGGTTTTGATGTTACAACTGTTGTTTCAGCACTTGTTGTTGTGACACCTGACACAGAGGTCGTACTTTCAACAACAGCTGTGGTCGAGGTTGTAACTGGTCCAGTGGTGACTTCCTTAGGAGGTGTTGTTGTGCCAATGCTGACTGTTGTTTCTGCTGATGTTGTTGTTTCTGTAGGCTTAGCTGTGGTCCCCTTAGTTGTTACCGATGGCACCTCAGTGGTTGTGGTTGCAACAGATGGTTTTGATGTTACAACTGTTGTTTCAGCGCTTGTTGTTGTGACACCTGACACAGAGGTCGTAGTTTCAACAACAGCTGTGGTCGAGGTTGTAACGGGTCCAGTGGTGACTTTCTTAGGTGGTTTTGTTGTCCCCACGCTTACTGTTGTCTGTCCTGATGTAGTTGTTTCTGTAGGTTTAGCTGTGGTTCCCTTAGTTGTTACTGATGGCACCTCATTGGTTGTGGTTGCCACAGTCGGTTTTGATGTTACAACTGTTGTTTCAGCACTTGTTGTTGTGACACCTGACACAGAGGTCGTAGTTTCAACAACAGCTGTGGTCGAGGTTGTAACTGGTCCAGTGGTGACTTCCTTAGGAGGTGTTGTTGTGCCAATGCTGACTGTTGTTTCTGCTGATGTTGTTGTTTCTGTAGGCTTAGCTGTGGTCCCCTTAGTTGTTACCGATGGCACCTCAGTGGTTGTGGTTGCAACAGATGGTTTTGATGTTACAACTGTTGTTTCAGCGCTTGTTGTTGTGACACCTGACACAGAGGTCGTAGTTTCAACAACAGCTGTGGTCGAGGTTGTAACGGGTCCAGTGGTGACTTTCTTAGGTGGTTTTGTTGTCCCCACGCTTACTGTTGTCTGTCCTGATGTAGTTGTTTCTGCAGGTTTAGCTGTGGTTCCCTTAGTTGTTACTGATGGTACCTCAGTGGTTGTGGTTGCAACAGACGATTTTGATGTTACAACTGTTGTTTCAGCACTTGTTGTTGTGACACCTGACACAGAGGTCGTAGTTTCAACAACAGCTGTGGTCGAGGTTGTAATGGGCCCAGTGGTGACTTCCTTAGGTGGTTTAGTTGTCACCACGCTTACTGTTGTCTGTCCTGATGTAGTTGTTTCTGTAGGTTTAGCTGTGGTTCCCTTAGTTGTTACTGATGGCACCTCAGTGGTTGTGGTTGCCACAGACGGTTTTGATGTTACAACTGTTGTTTCAGCACTTGTTGTTGCGACACCTGACACAGAGGTCGTAGTTTCAACAACGGCTGTGGTCGAGGTTGTAACTGGTCCAGTGGTGACTTCCTTAGGAGTTTTTGTTGTCCCCACGCTTACTGTTGTCTTTCCTGATATAGTTGTTTCTGCAGGTTTAGCTGTGGTTCCCTTAGTTGTCACTGATGGTACCTCAGTGGTTGTGGTTGCAACAGACGGTTTTGATGTTACAACTGTTGTTTCAGCACTTGTTGTTGTGACACCTGACACAGAGGTCGTAGTTTCAACAACAGCTGTGGTCGAGGTTGTAACTGGTCCAGTGGTGACTTCCTTAGGTGGTTTTGTTGTCCCCACGCTTACTGTTGTCTGTCCTGATGTAGTTGTTTCTGCAGGTTTAGCTGTGGTTCCCTTAGTTGTTACTGATGGTACCTCAGTGGTTGTGGTTGCAACAGACGGTTTTGATGTTACAACTGTTGTTTCAGCACTTGTTGTTGTGACACCTGACACAGAGGTCGTAGTTTCAAAAACAGCGGTGGTCGAGGTTGTAACGGGTCCAGTGGTGACTTCCTTAGGAGGTGTTGTTGTGCCAATGCTGACTGTTGTTTCTGCTGATGTTGTTGTTTCTGTAGGCTTAACTGTTGTCCCCTGAGTTGTTACTGATGGCACCTCAGTGGTTGTGGTTGCCACAGACGGTTTTGATGTTACAACTGTTGTTTCAGCACTTGTTGTTGTGACACCTGACACAGAGGTCGTAGTTTCAACAACAGCTGTGGTCGAGGTTGTAACTGGTCCAGTGGTGACTTCCTTAGGTGGTTTTGTTGTCCCCACGCTTACTGTTGTCTGTCCTGATGTAGTTGTTTCTGCAGGTTTAGCTGTGGTTCCCTTAGTTGTCACTGATGGTACCTCAGTGGTTGTGGTTGCAACAGACGGTTTTGATGTTACAACTGTTGTTTCAGCACTTGTTGTTGTGACACCTGACACAGAGGTCGTAGTTTCAAAAACAGCGGTGGTCGAGGTTGTAACTGGTACTGTGGTGACATCCTATGGAGGGGTTTAAGTCCCAAGGCTTACTGTTGGTTCTGGTGATGTTGTTGTTTCTGTAGGTTTAGCTGTGGTTCCCTTAGTTGTCACTGATGGTACCTCAGTGGTTGTGGTTGCAACAGACGGTTTTGATGTTACAACTGTTGTTTCAGCACTTGTTGTTGTGACACCTGACACAGAGGTCGTAGTTTCAAAAACAGCGGTGGTCGAGGTTGTAACGGGTCCAGTGGTGACTTCCTGAGGTGGTTTTGTTGTCCCCACGCTTACTGTTGTCTGTCCTGATGTAGTTGTTTCTGCAGGTTTAGCTGTGGTTCCCTTAGTTGTTACTGATGGTACCTCAGTGGTTGTGGTTGCAACAGACGGTTTTGATGTTACAACTGTTGTTTCAGCACTTGTTGTTGTGACACCTGACACAGAGGTAGTAGTTTCAACAACAGCTGTGGTCGAGGTTGTAACTGGTCCAGTGGTGACTTCCTTAGGTGGTTTTGTTGTCCCCACGCTTACTGTTGTCTGTCCTGATGTAGTTGTTTCTGCAGGTTTAGCTGTGGTTCCCTTAGTTGTTACTGATGGTACCTCAGTGGTTGTGGTTGCCACAGACGGTTTTGATGTTACAACTGTTGTTTCAGCACTTGTTGTTGTGACACCTGACACAGAGGTCGTAGTTTCAACAACAGCTGTGGTCGAGGTTGTAACTGGTCCGGTGGTGACTTCCTTAGGAGGTGTTGTTGTGCCAATGCTGACTGTTGTTTCTGCTGATGTTGTTGTTTCTGTAGGCTTAACTGTTGTCCCCTGAGTTGTTACTGATGGCACCTCAGTGGTTGTGGTTGCCACAGACGGTTTTGATGTTACAACTGTTGTTTCAGCACTTGTTGTTGTGACACCTGACACAGAGGTCGTAGTTTCAACAACAGCTGTGGTCGAGGTTGTAACTGGTCCAGTGGTGACTTCCTTAGGTGGTTTAGTTGTCCCCACGCTTACTGTTGTCTGTCCTGATGTAGTTGTTTCTGCAGGTTTAGCTGTGGTTCCCTTAGTTGTTACTGATGGTACCTCAGTGGTTGTGGTTGCAACAGATGGTTTTGATGTTACAACTGTTGTTTCAGCACTTGTTGTTGTGACACCTGACACAGAGGTCGTAGTTTCAACAACAGCTGTGGTCGAGGTTGTAACTGGTCCAGTGGTGACTTCCTTAGGTGGTTTAGTTGTCCCCACGCTTACTGTTGTCTGTCCTGATGTAGTTGTTTCTGTAGGTTTAGCTGTGGTTCCCTTAGTTGTTACTGATGGCACCTCAGTGGTTGTGGTTGCAACAGACGGTTTTGATGTTACAACTGTTGTTTCAGCACTTGTTGTTGTGACACCTGACACAGAGGTCGTAGTTTCAACAACAGCTGTGGTCGAGGTTGTAACTGGTCCAGTGGTGACTTCCTTAGGTGGTGTTGTTGTGCCAATGCTGACTGTTGTTTCTGCTGATGTTGTTGTTTCTGTAGGCTTAGCTGTGGTCCCCTTAGTTGTTACCGATGGCACCTCAGTGGTTGTGGTTGCAACAGATGGTTTTGATGTTACAACTGTTGTTTCAGCACTTGTTGTTGTGACACCTGACACAGAGGTCGTAGTTTCAACAACAGCTGTGGTCGAGGTTGTAACGGGTCCAGTGGTGACTTCCTTAGGTGGTTTAGTTGTCCCCACGCTTACTGTTGTCTGTCCTGATGTAGTTGTTTCTGTAGGTTTAGCTGTGGTTCCCTTAGTTGTTACTGATGGCACCTCAGTGGTTGTGGTTGCCACAGACGGTTTTGATGTTACAACTGTTGTTTCAGCACTTGTTGTTGTGACACCTGACACAGAGGTCGTAGTTTCAACAACAGCTGTGGTCGAGGTTGTAACTGGTCCAGTGGTGACTTCCTTAGGTGGTTTAGTTGTCCCCACGCTTACTGTTGTCTGTCCTGATGTAGTTGTTTCTGCAGGTTTAGCTGTGGTTCCCTTAGTTGTTATTGATGGTAACTCAGTGGTTGTGGTTGCAACAGACGGTTTTGATGTTACAACTGTTGTTTCAGCACTTGTTGTTGTGACACCTGACACAGAGGTCGTAGTTTCAACAACAGCTGTGGTCGAGGTTGTAACTGGTCCAGTGGTGACTTCCTTAGGTGGTTTAGTTGTCACCACGCTTACTGTTGTCTGTCCTGATGTAGTTGTTTCTGTAGGTTTAGCTGTGGTTCCCTTAGTTGTTACTGATGGTACCTCAGTGGTTGTGGTTGCAACAGACGGTTTTGATGTTACAACTGTTGTTTCAGCACTTGTTGTTGTGACACCTGACACAGAGGTCGTAGTTTCAACAACAGCTGTGGTCGAGGTTGTAACTGGTCCAGTGGTGACTTCCTTAGGAGGTGTTGTTGTGCCAATGCTGACTGTTGTTTGTGCTGATGTTGTTGTTTCTGTAGGCTTAGCTGTGGTCCCCTTAGTTGTTACCGATGGCACCTCAGTGGTTGTGGTTGCAACAGATGGTTTTGATGTTACAACTGTTGTTTCAGCGCTTGTTGTTGTGACACCTGACACAGAGGTCGTAGTTTCAACAACAGCTGTGGTCGAGGTTGTAACGGGTCCAGTGGTGACTTCCTTAGGTGGTTTAGTTGTCCCCACGCTTACTGTTGTCTGTCCTGATGTAGTTGTTTCTGTAGGTTTAGCTGTGGTTCCCTTAGTTGTTACTGATGGCACCTTAGTGGTTGTGGTTGCCACAGACGGTTTTGGTGTTACAACTGTTGTTTCAGCACTTGTTGTTGTGACACCTGACACAGAGGTCGTAGTTTCAACAACAGCTGTGGTCGAGGTTGTAACTGGTCCAGTGGTGACTTCCTTAGGTGGTTTTGTTGTCCCCACGCTTACTGTTGTTTCTGCTGATGTTGTTGTTTCTGTAGGCTTAGCTGTTGTCTCCTGAGTTGTTACTGATGGCACCTCAGTGGTTGTGGTTGCAACAGATGGTTTTGATGTTACAACTGTTGTTTCAGCACTTGTTGTTGTGACACCTGACACAGAGGTCGTAGTTTCAACAACAGCTGTGGTCGAGGTTGTAACGGGTCCAGTGGTGACTTCCTTAGGTGGTTTAGTTGTCACCACGCTTACTGTTGTCTGTCCTGACGTAGTTGTTTCTGCAGGTTTAGCTGTGGTTCCCTTAGTTGTTACTGATGGTACCTCAGTGGTTGTGGTTGCAACAGACGATTTTGATGTTACAACTGTTGTTTCAGCACTTGTTGTTGTGACACCTTTCACAGAGGTCGTAGTTTCAACAACAGCTGTGGTCGAGGTTGTAACTGGTCCAGTGGTGACTTCCTTAGGAGGTGTTGTTGTGCCAATGCTGAGTGTTGTTTCTGCTGATGTTGTTGTTTCTGTAGGCTTAACTGTTGTCCCCTGAGTTGTTACTGATGGCACCTCAGTGGTTGTGGTTGCCACAGACGGTTTTGATGTTACAACTGTTGTTTCAGCACTTGTTGTTGTGACACCTGACACAGAGGTCGTAGTTTCAACAACAGCTGTGGTCGAGGTTGTAACTGGTCCAGTGGTGACTTCCTTAGGTGGTTTTGTTGTCCCCACGCTTACTGTTGTCTGTCCTGATGTAGTTGTTTCTGCAGGTTTAGCTGTGGTTCCCTTAGTTGTTACTGATGGTACCTCAGTGGTTGTGGTTGCAACAGATGGTTTTGATGTTACAACTGTTGTTTCAGCACTTGTTGTTGTGACACCTGACACAGAGGTCGTAGTTTCAACAACAGCTGTGGTCGAGGTTGTAACTGGTCCAGTGGTGACTTCCTTAGGTGGTTTAGTTGTCCCCACGCTTACTGTTGTCTGTCCTGATGTAGTTGTTTCTGTAGGTTTAGCTGTGGTTCCCTTCGTTGTTACTGATGGCACCTCAGTGGTTGTGGTTGCCACAGACGGTTTTGATGTTACAACTGTTGTTTCAGCACTTGTTGTTGTGACACCTGACACAGAGGTCGTAGTTTCAACAACAGCTGTGGTCGAGGTTGTAACTGGTCCAGTGGTGACTTCCTTAGGAGGTGTTGTTGTGCCAATGCTGACTGTTGTTTCTGCTGATGTTGTTGTTTCTGTAGGCTTAGCTGTGGTCCCCTTAGTTGTTACCGATGGCACCTCAGTGGTTGTGGTTGCAACAGATGGTTTTGATGTTACAACTGTTGTTTCAGCGCTTGTTGTTGTGACACCTGACACAGAGGTCGTAGTTTCAACAACAGCTGTGGTCGAGGTTGTAACGGGTCCAGTGGTGACTTCCTTAGGTGGTTTAGTTGTCCCCACGCTTACTGTTGTCTGTCCTGATGTAGTTGTTTCTGTAGGTTTAGCTGTGGTTCCCTTAGTTGTTACTGATGGCACCTCAGTGGTTGTGGTTGCCACAGACGGTTTTGATGTTACAACTGTTGTTTCAGCACTTGTTGTTGTGACACCTGACACAGAGGTCGTAGTTTCAACAACAGCTGTGGTCGAGGTTGTAACTGGTCCAGTGGTGACTTCCTTAGGAGGTGTTGTTGTGCCAATGCTGACTGTTGTTTCTGCTGATGTTGTTGTTTCTGTAGGCTTAGCTGTTGTCCCCTGAGTTGTTACAGATGGCACCTCAGTGGTTGTGGTTGCCACAGACGGTTTTGATGTTACAACTGTTGTTTCAGCACTTGTTGTTGTGACACCTGACACAGAGGTCGTAGTTTCAACAACGGCTGTGGTCGAGGTTGTAACTGGTCCAGTGGTGACTTCCTTAGGTGTTTTTGTTGTCCCCACGCTTACTGTTGTCTGTCCTGATGTAGTTGTTTCTGCAGGTTTAGCTGTGGTTCCCTTAGTTGTTATTGATGGTAACTCAGTGGTTGTGGTTGCAACAGACGGTTTTGATGTTACAACTGTTGTTTCAGCACTTGTTGTTGTGACACCTGACACAGAGGTCGTAGTTTCAACAACAGCTGTGGTCGAGGTTGTAACTGGTCCAGTGGTGACTTCCTTAGGTGGTGTTGTTGTGCCAATGCTGACTGTTGTTTCTGCTGATGTTGTTGTTTCTGTAGGCTTAGCTGTGGTCCCCTTAGTTGTTACCGATGGCACCTCAGTGGTTGTGGTTGCAACAGATGGTTTTGATGTTACAACTGTTGTTTCAGCACTTGTTGTTGTGACACCTGACACAGAGGTCGTAGTTTCAACAACAGCTGTGGTCGAGGTTGTAACGGGTCCAGTGGTGACTTCCTTAGGTGGTTTAGTTGTCCCCACGCTTACTGTTGTCTGTCCTGATGTAGTTGTTTCTGTAGGTTTAGCTGTGGTTCCCTTAGTTGTTACTGATGGCACCTCAGTGGTTGTGGTTGCCACAGACGGTTTTGATGTTACAACTGTTGTTTCAGCACTTGTTGTTGTGACACCTGACACAGAGGTCGTAGTTTCAACAACAGCTGTGGTCGAGGTTGTAACTGGTCCAGTGGTGACTTCCTTAGGTGGTTTAGTTGTCCCCACGCTTACTGTTGTCTGTCCTGATGTAGTTGTTTCTGTAGGTTTAGCTGTGGTTCCCTTAGTTGTTACTGATGGCACCTCAGTGGTTGTGGTTGCCACAGACGGTTTTGATGTTACAACTGTTGTTTCAGCACTTGTTGTTGTGACACCTGACACAGAGGTCGTAGTTTCAACAACAGCTGTGGTCGAGGTTGTAACTGGTCCAGTGGTGACTTCCTTAGGTGGTTTTGTTGTCCCCACGCTTACTGTTGTCTGTCCTGATGTAGTTGTTTCTGCAGGTTTAGCTGTGGTTCCCGTAGTTGTTACTGATGGTACCTCAGTGGTTGTGGTTGCAACAGACGGTTTTGATGTTACAACTGTTGTTTCAGCACTTGTTGTTGTGACACCTGACACAGAGGTCGTAGTTTCAACAACAGCTGTGGTCGAGGTTGTAACTGGTCCAGTGGTGACTTCCTTAGGAGGTGTTGTTGTGCCAATGCTGACTGTTGTTTGTGCTGATGTTGTTGTTTCTGTAGGCTTAGCTGTGATCCCCTTAGTTGTTACCGATGGCACCTCAGTGGTTGTGGTTGCAACAGATGGTTTTGATGTTACAACTGTTGTTTCAGCGCTTGTTGTTGTGACACCCGACACAGAGGTCGTAGTTTCAACAACAGCTGTGGTCGAGGTTGTAACGGGTCCAGTGGTGACTTCCTTAGGTGGTTTAGTTGTCCCCACGCTTACTGTTGTCTGTCCTGATGTAGTTGTTTCTGTAGGTTTAGCTGTGGTTCCCTTAGTTGTTACTGATGGCACCTTAGTGGTTGTGGTTGCCACAGACGGTTTTGATGTTACAACTGTTGTTTCAGCACTTGTTGTTGTGACACCTGACACAGAGGTCGTAGTTTCAACAATGGCTGTGGTCGAGGTTGTAACTGGTCCAGTGGTGACTTCCTTAGGTGGTTTAGTTGTCCCCACGCTTACTGTTGTCTGTCCTGATGTAGTTGTTTCTGCAGGTTTAGCTGTGGTTCCCTTAGTTGTTACTGATGGTACCTCAGTGGTTGTGGTTGCAACAGACGGTTTTGGTGTTACAACTGTTGTTTCAGCACTTGTTGTTGTGACACCTGACACAGAGGTCGTAGTTTCAACAACAGCTGTGGTCGAGGTTGTAACTGGTCCAGTGGTGACTTCCTTAGGAGGTGTTGTTGTGCCAATGCTGACTGTTGTTTCTGCTGATGTTGTTGTTTCTGTAGGCTTAGCTGTGGTCCCCTTAGTTGTTACTGACGGTACCTCAGTGGTTGTGGTTGCAACAGACGGTTTTGATGTTACAACTGTTGTTTCAGCACTTGTTGTTGTGACACCTGACACAGAGGTCGTAGTTTCAACAACAGCTGTGGTCAAGGTTGTAACGGGTCCAGTGGTGACTTCCTTAGGTGGTTTAGTTGTCCCCACGCTTACTGTTGTCTGTCCTGATGTAGTTGTTTCTGTAGGTTTAGCTGTGGTTCCCTTAGTTGTTACTGATGGCACCTCAGTGGTTGTGGTTGCCACAGACGGTTTTGATGTTACAACTGTTGTTTCAGCACTTGTTGTTGTGACACCTGACACAGAGGTCGTAGTTTCAACAACAGCTGTGGTCGAGGTTGTAACTGGTCCAGTGGTGACTTCCTTAGGTGGTTTTGTTGTCCCCACGCTTACTGTTGTCTGTCCTGATGTAGTTGTTTCTGCAGGTTTAGCTGTGGTTCCCGTAGTTGTTACTGATGGTACCTCAGTGGTTGTGGTTGCAACAGACGGTTTTGATGTTACAACTGTTGTTTCAGCACTTGTTGTTGTGACACCTGACACAGAGGTCGTAGTTTCAACAACAGCTGTGGTCGAGGTTGTAACTGGTCCAGTGGTGACTTCCTTAGGAGGTGTTGTTGTGCCAATGCTGACTGTTGTTTGTGCTGATGTTGTTGTTTCTGTAGGCTTAGCTGTGGTCCCCTTAGTTGTTACTGACGGTACCTCAGTGGTTGTGGTTGCAACAGACGGTTTTGATGTTACAACTGTTGTTTCAGCACTTGTTGTTGTGACACCTGACACAGAGGTCGTAGTTTCAACAACAGCTGTGGTCAAGGTTGTAACGGGTCCAGTGGTGACTTCCTTAGGTGGTTTAGTTGTCCCCACGCTTACTGTTGTCTGTCCTGATGTAGTTGTTTCTGTAGGTTTAGCTGTGGTTCCCTTAGTTGTTACTGATGGCACCTCAGTGGTTGTGGTTGCCACAGACGGTTTTGATGTTACAACTGTTGTTTCAGCACTTGTTGTTGTGACACCTGACACAGAGGTCGTAGTTTCAACAACAGCTGTGGTCGAGGTTGTAACGGGTCCAGTGGTGACTTCCTTAGGTGGTTTAGTTGTCCCCACGCTTACTGTTGTCTGTCCTGATGTAGTTGTTTCTGTAGGTTTAGCTGTGGTTCCCTTAGTTGTTACTGATGGCACCTTAGTGGTTGTGGTTGCCACAGACGGTTTTGATGTTACAACTGTTGTTTCAGCACTTGTTGTTGTGACACCTGACACAGAGGTCGTAGTTTCAACAACGGCTGTGGTCGAGGTTGTAACTGGTCCAGTGGTGACTTCCTTAGGTGGTTTAGTTGTCCCCACGCTTACTGTTGTCTGTCCTGATGTAGTTGTTTCTGCAGGTTTAGCTGTGGTTCCCTTAGTTGTTACTGATGGTACCTCAGTGGTTGTGGTTGCAACAGACGGTTTTGGTGTTACAACTGTTGTTTCAGCACTTGTTGTTGTGACACCTGACACAGAGGTCGTAGTTTCAACAACAGCTGTGGTCGAGGTTGTAACTGGTCCAGTGGTGACTTCCTTAGGAGGTGTTGTTGTGCCAATGCTGACTGTTGTTTCTGCTGATGTTGTTGTTTCTGTAGGCTTAGCTGTGGTCCCCTTAGTTGTTACTGACGGTACCTCAGTGGTTGTGGTTGCAACAGACGGTTTTGATGTTACAACTGTTGTTTCAGCACTTGTTGTTGTGACACCTGACACAGAGGTCGTAGTTTCAACAACAGCTGTGGTCAAGGTTGTAACGGGTCCAGTGGTGACTTCCTTAGGTGGTTTAGTTGTCCCCACGCTTACTGTTGTCTGTCCTGATGTAGTTGTTTCTGTAGGTTTAGCTGTGGTTCCCTTAGTTGTTACTGATGGCACCTCAGTGGTTGTGGTTGCCACAGACGGTTTTGATGTTACAACTGTTGTTTCAGCACTTGTTGTTGTGACACCTGACACAGAGGTCGTAGTTTCAACAACAGCTGTGGTCGAGGTTGTAACTGGTCCAGTGGTGACTTCCTTAGGTGGTTTAGTTGTCCCCACGCTTACTGTTGTCTGTCCTGATGTAGTTGTTTCTGCAGGTTTAGCTGTGGTTCCCGTAGTTGTTACTGATGGTACCTCAGTGGTTGTGGTTGCAACAGACGGTTTTGATGTTACAACTGTTGTTTCAGCACTTGTTGTTGTGACACCTGACACAGAGGTCGTAGTTTCAACAACAGCTGTGGTCGAGGTTGTAACTGGTCCAGTGGTGACTTCCTTAGGAGGTGTTGTTGTGCCAATGCTGACTGTTGTTTGTGCTGATGTTGTTGTTTCTGTAGGCTTAGCTGTGGTCCCCTTAGTTGTTACCGATGGCACCTCAGTGGTTGTGGTTGCAACAGATGGTTTTGATGTTACAACTGTTGTTTCAGCACTTGTTGTTGTGACACCTGACACAGAGGTCGTAGTTTCAACAACAGCTGTGGTCGAGGTTGTAACGGGTCCAGTGGTGACTTCCTTAGGTGGTTTAGTTGTCCCCACGCTTACTGTTGTCTGTCCTGATGTAGTTGTTTCTGTAGGTTTAGCTGTGGTTCCCTTAGTTGTTACTGATGGCACCTTAGTGGTTGTGGTTGCCACAGACGGTTTTGATGTTACAACTGTTGTTTCAGCACTTGTTGTTGTGACACCTGACACAGAGGTCGTAGTTTCAACAACGGCTGTGGTCGAGGTTGTAACTGGTCCAGTGGTGACTTCCTTAGGTGGTTTAGTTGTCCCCACGCTTACTGTTGTCTGTCCTGATGTAGTTGTTTCTGCAGGTTTAGCTGTGGTTCCCTTAGTTGTTACTGATGGTACCTCAGTGGTTGTGGTTGCAACAGACGGTTTTGGTGTTACAACTGTTGTTTCAGCACTTGTTGTTGTGACACCTGACACAGAGGTCGTAGTTTCAACAACAGCTGTGGTCGAGGTTGTAACTGGTCCAGTGGTGACTTCCTTAGGAGGTGTTGTTGTGCCAATGCTGACTGTTGTTTCTGCTGATGTTGTTGTTTCTGTAGGCTTAGCTGTGGTCCCCTTAGTTGTTACTGACGGTACCTCAGTGGTTGTGGTTGCAACAGACGGTTTTGATGTTACAACTGTTGTTTCAGCACTTGTTGTTGTGACACCTGACACAGAGGTCGTAGTTTCAACAACAGCTGTGGTCAAGGTTGTAACGGGTCCAGTGGTGACTTCCTTAGGTGGTTTAGTTGTCCCCACGCTTACTGTTGTCTGTCCTGATGTAGTTGTTTCTGTAGGTTTAGCTGTGGTTCCCTTAGTTGTTACTGATGGCACCTCAGTGGTTGTGGTTGCCACAGACGGTTTTGATGTTACAACTGTTGTTTCAGCACTTGTTGTTGTGACACCTGACACAGAGGTCGTAGTTTCAACAACAGCTGTGGTCGAGGTTGTAACTGGTCCAGTGGTGACTTCCTTAGGTGGTTTTGTTGTCCCCACGCTTACTGTTGTTTCTGCTGATGTTGTTGTTTCTGTAGGCTTAGCTGTTGTCTCCTGAGTTGTTACTGATGGCACCTCAGTGGTTGTGGTTGCAACAGATGGTTTTGATGTTACAACTGTTGTTTCAGCACTTGTTGTTGTGACACCTGACACAGAGGTCGTAGTTTCAACAACAGCTGTGGTCGAGGTTGTAACGGGTCCAGTGGTGACTTCCTTAGGTGGTTTAGTTGTCACCACGCTTACTGTTGTCTGTCCTGGACGTAGTTGTTTCTGTAGGTTTAGCTGTGGTTCCCTTAGTTGTTACTGATGGCACCTCAGTGGTTGTGGTTGCCACAGACGGTTTTGATGTTACAACTGTTGTTTCAGCACTTGTTGTTGTGACACCTGACACGGAGGTCGTAGTTTCAACAACAGCTGTGGTCGAGGTTGTAACTGGTCCAGTGGTGACTTCCTTAGGTGGTTTTGTTGTCCCCACGCTTACTGTTGTTTCTGCTGATGTTGTTGTTTCTGCAGGTTTAGCTGTGGTTCCCTTAGTTGTTACTGATGGTACCTCAGTGGTTGTGGTTGCAACAGACGGTTTTGATGTTACAACTGTTGTTTCAGCACTTGTTGTTGTGACACCTGACACAGAGGTCGTAGTTTCAACAACAGCTGTGGTCGAGGTTGTAACGGGTCCAGTGGTGACTTCCTTAGGTGGTTTAGTTGTCACCACGCTTACTGTTGTCTGTCCTGACGTAGTTGTTTCTGTAGGTTTAGCTGTGGTTCCCTTAGTTGTTACTGATGGCACCTCAGTGGTTGTGGTTGCCACAGACGGTTTTGATGTTACCACTGTTGTTTCAGCACTTGTTGTTGTGACACCTGACACAGAGGTCGTAGTTTCAACAACAGCTGTGGTCGAGGTTGTAACTGGTCCAGTGGTGACTTCCTTAGGAGGTGTTGTTGTGCCAATGCTGACTGTTGTTTCTGCTGATGTTGTTGTTTCTGTAGGCTTAGCTGTGGTCCCCTTAGTTGTTACTGATGGTACCTCAGTGGTTGTGGTTGCAACAGACGGTTTTGATGTTACAACTGTTGTTTCAGCACTTGTTGTTGTGACACCTGACACAGAGGTCGTAGTTTCAACAACAGCTGTGGTCGAGGTTGTAACTGGTCCAGTGGTGACTTCCTTAGGAGGTGTTGTTGTGCCAATGCTGACTGTTGTTTCTGCTGATGTTGTTGTTTCTGTAGGCTTAGCTGTTGTCCCCTGAGTTGTTACTGATGGCACCTCAGTGGTTGTGGTTGCCACAGACGGTTTTGATGTTACAACTGTTGTTTCAGCACTTGTTGTTGTGACACCTGACACAGAGGTCGTAGTTTCAACAACGGCTGTGGTCGAGGTTGTAACTGGTCCAGTGGTGACTTCCTTAGGTGTTTTTGTTGTCCCCACGCTTACTGTTGTCTGTCCTGATGTAGTTGTTTCTGCAGGTTTAGCTGTGGTTCCCTTAGTTGTTATTGATGGTAACTCAGTGGTTGTGGTTGCAACAGACGGTTTTGATGTTACAACTGTTGTTTCAGCACTTGTTGTTGTGACACCTGACACAGAGGTCGTAGTTTCAACAACAGCTGTGGTCGAGGTTGTAACTGGTCCAGTGGTGACTTCCTTAGGTGGTGTTGTTGTGCCAATGCTGACTGTTGTTTCTGCTGATGTTGTTGTTTCTGTAGGCTTAGCTGTGGTCCCCTTAGTTGTTACCGATGGCACCTCAGTGGTTGTGGTTGCAACAGATGGTTTTGATGTTACAACTGTTGTTTCAGCACTTGTTGTTGTGACACCTGACACAGAGGTCGTAGTTTCAACAACAGCTGTGGTCGAGGTTGTAACGGGTCCAGTGGTGACTTCCTTAGGTGGTTTAGTTGTCCCCACGCTTACTGTTGTCTGTCCTGATGTAGTTGTTTCTGTAGGTTTAGCTGTGGTTCCCTTAGTTGTTACTGATGGCACCTCAGTGGTTGTGGTTGCCACAGACGGTTTTGATGTTACAACTGTTGTTTCAGCACTTGTTGTTGTGACACCTGACACAGAGGTCGTAGTTTCAACAACAGCTGTGGTCGAGGTTGTAACTGGTCCAGTGGTGACTTCCTTAGGTGGTTTAGTTGTCCCCACGCTTACTGTTGTCTGTCCTGATGTAGTTGTTTCTGTAGGTTTAGCTGTGGTTCCCTTAGTTGTTACTGATGGCACCTCAGTGGTTGTGGTTGCCACAGACGGTTTTGATGTTACAACTGTTGTTTCAGCACTTGTTGTTGTGACACCTGACACAGAGGTCGTAGTTTCAACAACAGCTGTGGTCGAGGTTGTAACTGGTCCAGTGGTGACTTCCTTAGGTGGTTTTGTTGTCCCCACGCTTACTGTTGTCTGTCCTGATGTAGTTGTTTCTGCAGGTTTAGCTGTGGTTCCCGTAGTTGTTACTGATGGTACCTCAGTGGTTGTGGTTGCAACAGACGGTTTTGATGTTACAACTGTTGTTTCAGCACTTGTTGTTGTGACACCTGACACAGAGGTCGTAGTTTCAACAACAGCTGTGGTCGAGGTTGTAACTGGTCCAGTGGTGACTTCCTTAGGAGGTGTTGTTGTGCCAATGCTGACTGTTGTTTGTGCTGAAGTTGTTGTTTCTGTAGGCTTAGCTGTGGTCCCCTTAGTTGTTACCGATGGCACCTCAGTGGTTGTGGTTGCAACAGATGGTTTTGATGTTACAACTGTTGTTTCAGCGCTTGTTGTTGTGACACCTGACACAGAGGTCGTAGTTTCAACAACAGCTGTGGTCGAGGTTGTAACGGGTCCAGTGGTGACTTCCTTAGGTGGTTTAGTTGTCCCCACGCTTACTGTTGTCTGTCCTGATGTAGTTGTTTCTGTAGGTTTAGCTGTGGTTCCCTTAGTTGTTACTGATGGCACCTTAGTGGTTGTGGTTGCCACAGACGGTTTTGATGTTACAACTGTTGTTTCAGCACTTGTTGTTGTGACACCTGACACAGAGGTCGTAGTTTCAACAACGGCTGTGGTCGAGGTTGTAACTGGTCCAGTGGTGACTTCCTTAGGTGGTTTAGTTGTCCCCACGCTTACTGTTGTCTGTCCTGATGTAGTTGTTTCTGCAGGTTTAGCTGTGGTTCCCTTAGTTGTTACTGATGGTACCTCAGTGGTTGTGGTTGCAACAGACGGTTTTGGTGTTACAACTGTTGTTTCAGCACTTGTTGTTGTGACACCTGACACAGAGGTCGTAGTTTCAACAACAGCTGTGGTCGAGGTTGTAACTGGTCCAGTGGTGACTTCCTTAGGAGGTGTTGTTGTGCCAATGCTGACTGTTGTTTCTGCTGATGTTGTTGTTTCTGTAGGCTTAGCTGTGGTCCCCTTAGTTGTTACTGACGGTACCTCAGTGGTTGTGGTTGCAACAGACGGTTTTGATGTTACAACTGTTGTTTCAGCACTTGTTGTTGTGACACCTGACACAGAGGTCGTAGTTTCAACAACAGCTGTGGTCAAGGTTGTAACGGGTCCAGTGGTGACTTCCTTAGGTGGTTTAGTTGTCCCCACGCTTACTGTTGTCTGTCCTGATGTAGTTGTTTCTGTAGGTTTAGCTGTGGTTCCCTTAGTTGTTACTGATGGCACCTCAGTGGTTGTGGTTGCCACAGACGGTTTTGATGTTACAACTGTTGTTTCAGCACTTGTTGTTGTGACACCTGACACAGAGGTCGTAGTTTCAACAACAGCTGTGGTCGAGGTTGTAACTGGTCCAGTGGTGACTTCCTTAGGTGGTTTTGTTGTCCCCACGCTTACTGTTGTTTCTGCTGATGTTGTTGTTTCTGTAGGCTTAGCTGTTGTCTCCTGAGTTGTTACTGATGGCACCTCAGTGGTTGTGGTTGCAACAGATGGTTTTGATGTTACAACTGTTGTTTCAGCACTTGTTGTTGTGACACCTGACACAGAGGTCGTAGTTTCAACAACAGCTGTGGTCGAGGTTGTAACGGGTCCAGTGGTGACTTCCTTAGGTGGTTTAGTTGTCACCACGCTTACTGTTGTCTGTCCTGACGTAGTTGTTTCTGTAGGTTTAGCTGTGGTTCCCTTAGTTGTTACTGATGGCACCTCAGTGGTTGTGGTTGCCACAGACGGTTTTGATGTTACAACTGTTGTTTCAGCACTTGTTGTTGTGACACCTGACACGGAGGTCGTAGTTTCAACAACAGCTGTGGTCGAGGTTGTAACTGGTCCAGTGGTGACTTCCTTAGGTGGTTTTGTTGTCCCCACGCTTACTGTTGTTTCTGCTGATGTTGTTGTTTCTGCAGGTTTAGCTGTGGTTCCCTTAGTTGTTACTGATGGTACCTCAGTGGTTGTGGTTGCAACAGACGGTTTTGATGTTACAACTGTTGTTTCAGCACTTGTTGTTGTGACACCTGACACAGAGGTCGTAGTTTCAACAACAGCTGTGGTCGAGGTTGTAACGGGTCCAGTGGTGACTTCCTTAGGTGGTTTAGTTGTCACCACGCTTACTGTTGTCTGTCCTGACGTAGTTGTTTCTGTAGGTTTAGCTGTGGTTCCCTTAGTTGTTACTGATGGCACCTCAGTGGTTGTGGTTGCCACAGACGGTTTTGATGTTACCACTGTTGTTTCAGCACTTGTTGTTGTGACACCTGACACAGAGGTCGTAGTTTCAACAACAGCTGTGGTCGAGGTTGTAACTGGTCCAGTGGTGACTTCCTTAGGAGGTGTTGTTGTGCCAATGCTGACTGTTGTTTCTGCTGATGTTGTTGTTTCTGTAGGCTTAGCTGTGGTCCCCTTAGTTGTTACTGATGGTACCTCAGTGGTTGTGGTTGCAACAGACGGTTTTGATGTTACAACTGTTGTTTCAGCACTTGTTGTTGTGACACCTGACACAGAGGTCGTAGTTTCAACAACAGCTGTGGTCGAGGTTGTAACGGGTCCAGTGGTGACTTCCTTAGGTGGTTTAGTTGTCCCCACGCTTACTGTTGTCTGTCCTGATGTAGTTGTTTCTGTAGGTTTAGCTGTGGTTCCCTTAGTTGTTACTGATGGCACCTCAGTGGTTGTGGTTGCCACAGACGGTTTTGATGTTACAACTGTTGTTTCAGCACTTGTTGTTGTGACACCTGACACAGAGGTCGTAGTTTCAACAACAGCTGTGGTCGAGGTTGTAACTGGTCCAGTGGTGACTTCCTTAGGTGGTTTTGTTGTCCCCACGCTTACTGTTGTTTCTGTAGGCTTAGCTGTTGTCTCCTGAGTTGTTACTGATGGCACCTCAGTGGTTGTGGTTGCAACAGATGGTTTTGATGTTACAACTGTTGTTTCAGCACTTGTTGTTGTGACACCTGACACAGAGGTCGTAGTTTCAACAACAGCTGTGGTCGAGGTTGTAACGGGTCCAGTGGTGACTTCCTTAGGTGGTTTAGTTGTCACCACGCTTACTGTTGTCTGTCCTGACGTAGTTGTTTCTGTAGGTTTAGCTGTGGTTCCCTTAGTTGTTACTGATGGCACCTCAGTGGTTGTGGTTGCCACAGACGGTTTTGATGTTACCACTGTTGTTTCAGCACTTGTTGTTGTGACACCTGACACAGAGGTCGTAGTTTCAACAACAGCTGTGGTCGAGGTTGTAACTGGTCCAGTGGTGACTTCCTTAGGAGGTGTTGTTGTGCCAATGCTGACTGTTGTTTCTGCTGATGTTGTTGTTTCTGTAGGCTTAGCTGTGGTCCCCTTAGTTGTTACTGATGGTACCTCAGTGGTTGTGGTTGCAACAGACGGTTTTGATGTTACAACTGTTGTTTCAGCACTTGTTGTTGTGACACCTGACACAGAGGTCGTAGTTTCAACAACAGCTGTGGTCGAGGTTGTAACGGGTCCAGTGGTGACTTCCTTAGGTGGTTTAGTTGTCCCCACGCTTACTGTTGTCTGTCCTGATGTAGTTGTTTCTGTAGGTTTAGCTGTGGTTCCCTTAGTTGTTACTGATGGCACCTCAGTGGTTGTGGTTGCCACAGACGGTTTTGATGTTACAACTGTTGTTTCAGCACTTGTTGTTGTGACACCTGACACAGAGGTCGTAGTTTCAACAACAGCTGTGGTCGAGGTTGTAACTGGTCCAGTGGTGACTTCCTTAGGTGGTTTTGTTGTCCCCACGCTTACTGTTGTTTCTGTAGGCTTAGCTGTTGTCTCCTGAGTTGTTACTGATGGCACCTCAGTGGTTGTGGTTGCAACAGATGGTTTTGATGTTACAATTGTTGTTTCAGCACTTGTTGTTGTGACACCTGACACAGAGGTCGTAGTTTCAACAACAGCTGTGGTCGAGGTTGTAACGGGTCCAGTGGTGACTTCCTTAGGTGGTTTAGTTGTCCCCACGCTTACTGTTGTCTGTCCTGATGTAGTTGTTTCTGTAGGTTTAGCTGTGGTTCCCTTAGTTGTTACTGATGGCACCTCAGTGGTTGTGGTTGCCACAGACGGTTTTGATGTTACAACTGTTGTTTCAGCACTTGTTGTTGTGACACCTGACACAGAGGTCGTAGTTTCAACAACAGCTGTGGTCGAGGTTGTAACTGGTCCAGTGGTGACTTCCTTAGGTGGTTTTGTTGTCCCCACGCTTACTGTTGTTTCTGTAGGCTTAGCTGTTGTCTCCTGAGTTGTTACTGATGGCACCTCAGTGGTTGTGGTTGCAACAGATGGTTTTGATGTTACAACTGTTGTTTCAGCACTTGTTGTTGTGACACCTGACACAGAGGTCGTAGTTTCAACAACAGCTGTGGTCGAGGTTGTAACTGGTCCAGTGGTGACTTCCTTAGGAGGTGTTGTTGTGCCAATGCTGACTGTTGTTTCTGCTGATGTTGTTGTTTCTGTAGGCTTAGCTGTGGTCCCCTTAGTTGTTACTGATGGTACCTCAGTGGTTGTGGTTGCAACAGACGGTTTTGATGTTACAACTGTTGTTTCAGCACTTGTTGTTGTGACACCTGACACAGAGGTCGTAGTTTCAACAACAGCTGTGGTCGAGGTTGTAACGGGTCCAGTGGTGACTTCCTTAGGTGGTTTAGTTGTCCCCACGCTTACTGTTGTCTGTCCTGATGTAGTTGTTTCTGTAGGTTTAGCTGTGGTTCCCTTAGTTGTTACTGATGGCACCTCAGTGGTTGTGGTTGCCACAGACGGTTTTGATGTTACAACTGTTGTTTCAGCACTTGTTGTTGTGACACCTGACACAGAGGTCGTAGTTTCAACAACAGCTGTGGTCGAGGTTGTAACTGGTCCAGTGGTGACTTCCTTAGGTGGTTTTGTTGTCCCCACGCTTACTGTTGTTTCTGTAGGCTTAGCTGTTGTCTCCTGAGTTGTTACTGATGGCACCTCAGTGGTTGTGGTTGCAACAGATGGTTTTGATGTTACAACTGTTGTTTCAGCACTTGTTGTTGTGACACCTGACACAGAGGTCGTAGTTTCAACAACAGCTGTGGTCGAGGTTGTAACGGGTCCAGTGGTGACTTCCTTAGGTGGTTTAGTTGTCACCACGCTTACTGTTGTCTGTCCTGACGTAGTTGTTTCTGTAGGTTTAGCTGTGGTTCCCTTAGTTGTTACTGATGGCACCTCAGTGGTTGTGGTTGCCACAGACGGTTTTGATGTTACCACTGTTGTTTCAGCACTTGTTGTTGTGACACCTGACACAGAGGTCGTAGTTTCAACAACAGCTGTGGTCGAGGTTGTAACTGGTCCAGTGGTGACTTCCTTAGGAGGTGTTGTTGTGCCAATGCTGACTGTTGTTTGTGCTGATGTTGTTGTTTCTGTAGGCTTAGCTGTGGTCCCCTTAGTTGTTACTGATGGTACCTCAGTGGTTGTGGTTGCAACAGACGGTTTTGATGTTACAACTGTTGTTTCAGCACTTGTTGTTGTGACACCTGACACAGAAGTCGTAGTTTCAACAACAGCTGTGGTCGAGGTTGTAACGGGTCCAGTGGTGACTTCCTTAGGTGGTTTAGTTGTCCCCACGCTTACTGTTGTCTGTCCTGATGTAGTTGTTTCTGTAGGTTTAGCTGTGGTTCCCTTAGTTGTTACTGATGGCACCTCAGTGGTTGTGGTTGCCACAGACGGTTTTGATGTTACAACTGTTGTTTCAGCACTTGTTGTTGTGACACCTGACACAGAGGTCGTAGTTTCAACAACAGCTGTGGTCGAGGTTGTAACTGGTCCAGTGGTGACTTCCTTAGGTGGTTTTGTTGTCCCCACGCTTACTGTTGTTTCTGTAGGCTTAGCTGTTGTCTCCTGAGTTGTTACTGATGGCACCTCAGTGGTTGTGGTTGCAACAGATGGTTTTGATGTTACAATTGTTGTTTCAGCACTTGTTGTTGTGACACCTGACACAGAGGTCGTAGTTTCAACAACAGCTGTGGTCGAGGTTGTAACGGGTCCAGTGGTGACTTCCTTAGGTGGTTTAGTTGTCCCCACGCTTACTGTTGTCTGTCCTGATGTAGTTGTTTCTGTAGGTTTAGCTGTGGTTCCCTTAGTTGTTACTGATGGCACCTCAGTGGTTGTGGTTGCCACAGACGGTTTTGATGTTACAACTGTTGTTTCAGCACTTGTTGTTGTGACACCTGACACAGAGGTCGTAGTTTCAACAACAGCTGTGGTCGAGGTTGTAACTGGTCCAGTGGTGACTTCCTTAGGTGGTTTTGTTGTCCCCACGCTTACTGTTGTTTCTGTAGGCTTAGCTGTTGTCTCCTGAGTTGTTACTGATGGCACCTCAGTGGTTGTGGTTGCAACAGATGGTTTTGATGTTACAACTGTTGTTTCAGCACTTGTTGTTGTGACACCTGACACAGAGGTCGTAGTTTCAACAACAGCTGTGGTCGAGGTTGTAACGGGTCCAGTGGTGACTTCCTTAGGTGGTTTAGATGTCACCACGCTTACGGTTGTCTGTCCTGACGTAGTTGTTTCTGTAGGTTTAGCTGTGGTTCCCTTAGTTGTTACTGATGGCACCTCAGTGGTTGTGGTTGCCACAGACGGTTTTGATGTTACAACTGTTGTTTCAGCACTTGTTGTTGTGACACCTGACACGGAGGTCGTAGTTTCAACAACAGCTGTGGTCGAGGTTGTAACTGGTCCAGTGGTGACTTCCTTAGGTGGTTTTGTTGTCCCCACGCTTACTGTTGTTTCTGCTGATGTTGTTGTTTCTGCAGGTTTAGCTGTGGTTCCCTTAGTTGTTACTGATGGTACCTCAGTGGTTGTGGTTGCAACAGACGGTTTTGATGTTACAACTGTTGTTTCAGCACTTGTTGTTGTGACACCTGACACAGAGGTCGTAGTTTCAACAACAGCTGTGGTCGAGGTTGTAACTGGTCCAGTGGTGACTTCCTTAGGAGGTGTTGTTGTGCCAATGCTGACTGTTGTTTCTGCTGATGTTGTTGTTTCTGTAGGCTTAGCTGTGGTCCCCTTAGTTGTTACTGATGGTGCCTCAGTGGTTGTGGTTGCAACAGATGGTTTTGATGTTACAACTGTTGTTTCAGCGCTTGTTGTTGTGACACCTGACACAGAGGTCGTAGTTTCAACAACAGCTGTGGTCGAGGTTGTAACGGGTCCAGTGGTGACTTCCTTAGGTGGTTTAGTTGTCCCCACGCTTACTGTTGTCTGTCCTGATGTAGTTGTTTCTGTAGGTTTAGCTGTGGTTCCCTTAGTTGTTACTGATGTCACCTCAGTGGTTGTAGTTGCCACAGACGGTTTTGATGTTACAACTGTTGTTTCAGCACTTGTTGTTGTGACACCTGACACAGAGGTCGTAGTTTCAACAACGGCTGTGGTCGAGGTTGTAACTGGTCCAGTGGTGACTTCCTTAGGTGGTTTTGTTGTCCCCACGCTTACTGTTGTCTGTCCTGATGTAGTTGTTTCTGTAGGTTTAGCTGTGGTTCCCTTAGTTGTTACTGATGGCACCTCAGTGGTTGTGGTTGCCACAGACGGTTTTGATGTTGCAACTGTTGTTTCAGCACTTGTTGTTGTGACGCCTGACACAGAGGTCGTAGTTTCAACAACAGCTGTGGTCGAGGTTGTAACTGGTCCAGTGGTGACTTCCTTAGGAGGTGTTGTTGTGCCAATGCTGACTGTTGTTTCTACTGATGTTGTTGTTTCTGTAGGCTTAGCTGTTGTCTCCTGAGTTGTTACTGATGGCACCTCAGTGGTTGTGGTTGTAACAGATGGTTTTGATGTTACAACTGTTGTTTCAGCACTTGTTGTTGTGACACCTGACACAGAGGTCGTAGTTTCAACAACAGCTGTGGTCGAGGTTGTAACGGGTCCAGTGGTGACTTCCTTAGGTGGTTTTGTTGTACCAGTGCTGACTGTTGTTTCTGCTGATGTTGTTGTTTCTGCAGGTTTAGCTGTGGTTCCCTTAGTTGATACTGATGGTACCTCAGTGGTTGTGGTTACAACAGACGGCTTTGATGTTACAACTGTTGTTTCTTCAGGTTTGGCTGAAGTTCCCAGTGTCGTATTTGGTGGTGATGTTGTTACTGTTTAAAAATCAGAGATTTCGTGATCATGGGGAAAATAGTATATTATAAAGTGATGCTTACAAATTTCATCATTTCTCTTTTGAATTTTTCCCTTTGTTATCAACAATATGAATTAAAGATCATTTATCATGTTGCATATCTTTTATTACCTGTTGTCTTTTCAACCGTGCTGAATGTAAAGGGATTTGTTGTAGGGCCTGTTGTGGTGGTAGTTAAGCATGGGATGATGCTTCTGGTTACATTTCCATTGGCCCCACACTCAGCTGTGATACAGTTCCCTAGACCATCCGTGGTGTTGTAGATGGTTTCCCCATATTCATAGGTTTTTCCATTAATAAAGCACGTGCAAGCTGCAGATCAAGAGTCATGTCATGATTTTCTCTTAACATGCACCCAGTTAATACATATACTGTGTTTTAAATTTTATTAAGTCATTGGACATGTACACTTACTTTCCACATCATAGTTGCATCTTATCCCAGAGACTGTACAGGAACTTTGAAATAGAAGAACAACATACCCCTATCATTAACCTCTGGCATTTTATGAACCAATGGTTTCATTATGTGGTTTCATGAGCAAACACAATTGTGTATTTTGATGTCAAGCAGAGTTCATTCAGAAGTTGGGAATATTTTTTTTGTTTGCATTCATATGACACTGCAAATACTTCTCTAATATTGCAGTTAGTAAGCAGATCAGAAATCAGATGGTTGATGATTAACGGTAGGGAGTATATTGGGATTATTGTAAGCTAACTCCCAGTAGTAACACATGCTTAAAATGTACCAAAAGCTGAAATGTGGAAGTCACAGAAAGTAGCACATTTAGCAAGGCAAGCACATTTAGCAAGGAATTTCTTTGCTCTGCTACTGCCACAGAAAATCATCTACTCATCTACGTGTTAATTAGCTGGAAAATTTCAATAGTCACTGTTTTTTCTTCCTCTGAGAGAACACACTCCTAAGCTCAGAGGAGATGCTTCAGTTCTGGATACTGGACAATCATACAGGAATTCATGCAGAATGTCAGACCTTTAAAGCTGCAACAGACTCAACTGTCACCGTGATGAATTGAAATTTGATCATCTTGGAATCCCCTATTATTCCTGTATGTATATTCTGTATATATATGGCCAGAGCATACTGTTTACAGTTCTAGTTTCCACCAGTTTAAGTTTCCACTGTACAGTGAAAAAAAATCATCCACATTTCTCCTGAACTCTGTACCCATTTCAACCAAATTTCCTTTTCCTGAAAACACTTAATAACCAGTCCTCAATCTGAAAATCTTGTTCTCTCCATCAGTCACTGCTCGCAACACTCAAGATTGTGCTACTTGTTATGCCCTTGTCTCACCTTAAATCTTTCAGAAACATATGTTAATGTACTATTTAACTGTAAAACGAGAAAGTTTTTGACCTAGCTGCCACAGAAAACTTGCTCAATTTACAGCTATTTTTCGTGTCTCTCAAAAAATTAAACATGTTCTACTCAGTTATTTTACATCACTATCTTGCATGTCCAAATGTGGTATATGCATCATTGCCTAGTGAGACTAAGCCTTAAATGTGATGATAATATATCTGCATGAGACTTACCAAGTGTTACAATTGGTCGATGGAACCTTATCTCCGATGTTGTAATGGGTGCCTTTGTCATCATAGCAGCCACATTGGTCCCAGGCAACGCACTTCATGTTGTCTTCATCAAAGTAGGGCTCGGTTGAGGGGCACTGTGGGTAGCAACCTGCAACACCATTATTTTTATTACCCTCAGTAGGCCACCATACAAGGTGCCACATGCTTATCAGGAATGCACACTCATACATCGCTGAGGTTCAGTATGGCAGGTTTGCTGTTTGTGAATAGAATACCTTGACAGCACAAAATCTGTGTCCATGCCTGTCCATGACATCTTTACATTCATAATGATAATTTGGGGAAGTGCCTTTGGAGGTCTGTTTCACCAACTTCTTGCAAGATTCAACAACTTTTGGAGCAAACTATTTTGATAGAACAAGTGTTTCACTCCTTTTTTTTGTAAATCTAGTGTACACTTGCTCTTGTTTCTCAGCATTGCAGATTAATGAAGCTACAAGACAAACTTACCCAAATAAATGAGACATTAGGCAAATACATTCCATAATCCTCGATTGGCTCATTTAAATCACAAAGGACATAAAAATAAAACAATATGCAAATACATATATGTCTACACTGACACTGATTTTCATTTTGATGCCTGACTAGAGGAAAAGTCAAATAGTCAGTTTACATGTCGGACACAAATCTAGCCTTAACACAGAGATTCCAGTAGTCAAGAAGGTGACATGGCAAAAAAATCTGTATAATGTACCTTCCAGGGCAGTGATGAGGTTGGAACAGTTTCCTGAAGGATTCCTACATGTCTTCATGCAGTCAGCTCCACAAGGCTTGTAGTGCCACTCACACTCACCAGGGGAGTTATAATAGTCACAGAAAATAGCTGCAAGAGACCAAATATGTACTTTATGTTAAAGTCAGTGTTTCACTTAAAGTGACAAACAAATTTAAAAATAGAAAATGATTTTTGTGGTGTGACAGTGACCAGACTTACGACAGAACTTTGGACTCCTCCATCTAACGCAGGCTCCAGCCTCATTACAGGCTTTAGCATAGGAAGCCACAGCAGTGCAGAGACACTCACAGTCCCCACCGCTGTCACAAGCACAAGAGTCTCTCACACAAGAATCAAAGTATGGACCAGGGTCAACCTAGAACACACAACCATGTACTGTTCAGAACAAAAATGAAAAAGGTTGTCATGTTCTTGTAGTGGCAGTAGTAACATAAGTGGAATTGAGCAGTGCACATTAATAAACATTTCATTTCAAAGAAAGGACAAGAATACATCAACTATAAAACAAAGCAAGCTTCTGCAGAATATGGTGAAACACTGGATTGTCTTTCATCATGATTTTAAATGAATTCAACATGAACAATTTGTGTCACAGTCTCTGATTACTATATTACTATATCAGTATATTATTCTCTCTTGCCACAAACCTATGACCTTTCTCATTTCTCAATTTTGTGCCTCCTCATCTTCTCGCTCCTTGGTCCTCCAGCTTGTGACCCAGCAGGAAGGGAATCCCAATTCCTAAAATATATCTCAAGGGGCGAGGATCGAGGAGGTTGTTGTCATGAGTATGAATTAAATTTCACATTGATATTACTGATGGTTTGTATTGAATGTAGCTACACCTATCAGATTCTATAATAATGACATGTTGCAAATAGTTGCTGATGGCAAATTATTTGATCCATGAGATTCTTTTATTCTAACTTACTAATTACTTTATCAACTCATAAACACACATATGAGCTGTATATATGTGTCTATACAGCATGTATTCCATATATCTTTCTACATAGTATAGTATATAGTATATCTTACTTTATAGCATAGTACATTTCATACAAACACCTGAAATTCAGTCTATTATGAGGAGTTTCCGAGTGCAACACCTGCTGGTCTCTTTGTAAATTACTTTTGGTGTGCTTGCCGTTGGCTCTGTATCATTGATCTGTCTGATTTCATTTTCAAGACATAATGTGTTAGTTGCACAGCTGCACATGAATAGTAAACTATATTATTTTCAAATTTCTAGTTTCTATTTTCAGTGGTTTATATCAAAGGTATACAATATTATATGAAATCATTTTAATAGTATTCATATTAGTAATATTCATCAGTTTACTGACACATTTTCACAGAGCTACCTGAAAGCATTTTACTCTGTGTCTGAAGGCATAGTTTTCATGAAAGATTTCAGTCTTGTGTATTTATATAAATACTTTTTTATTTACAGTGCTTAACAAATTTCTTAGAGCATGTGTCCTATTTATCTTTTATTCTTTCTCAGTTCCCTATGTTTCTCTGCCCTGGCTACCTGTGAAATCTAGAATAGAATTTAAATCCTCCTCCTCACCTACAAGGCACTGAATGGTCAGGCACCATCTTATCTTAGAGAGCTGATAGTGCCCTATAACCCTGCTAGAACTCTGCACTCTCAGAATGCAGGACTATTAGATGTTCCTAGGGTTTACAAAAGTCGAATGGGAGCTAGAGCTTTCAGTTATCAAGCTCCTCCTCTGTGGAACCAACTTCCTCTTTCCATCTGGGAGGCAGGCACCATCCCTTTATTTAAGAGTAGGCTTAAGACTTTCCTTTTTGATAGTACTTATAGTTAGGACTGATCCAAGACTCAGGATGCCTTGGATCAGTCCTTAGCGCTATAGCTTCCGACTGCTATAGGTCTATACTCCTTGGATAACTCCATAGCTCTGCTGCTATCGGTCTAGACTCCTTGGATCAGTCCATAGTTCTACTGCTATAGGTCTAGAATCCTTGGATCAGTCCATAGTTCTGCTACAGGTCTAGACTCCTTGGATCAGTCCATAGTTCTGCTTCTATAGGTCTAGACTCCTTGGATCAGTCCATAGTTTTGCTGCTATAGGTCTAGACTCCTTGGATCAGTGTTTAGTTCTGCTGCTACAGGTCTAGACTCCTTGGATCAGTGTTTAGTTCTGCTGCTACAGGTCTAGACTCCCTGGATCAGTCCATAGTTCTGCTGCAACAGGTCTAGACTCCTTGGATCAGGCTTTAGTTCTGCTGCTATAGGTCTAGACTGCTGGGGGACTTCTTATGACACACTGAGCCCCTCTCCTTCTTCATCTGGATGTCTCCATTAACCATGTTACTAACTAGCTTTCTGTCTCAGAGTCCCTGTGCTTTCTCTTAGGTATCCATGGTCCAGTTTAGGTGGTGGAGTAGAGGTTGGGTAGCCCAGGCTTCATCCTTTGGTGCTGTGTGATGTGGTAGTGACAAGGACATCTTGCTGAGGCTTCTCCTGTTGTGATAATATTGCGTATGTGCGTGCATTTGTGTTGAGTATGTTACAATCATCAGTTACCTGTGAATGACAGCTCTGGAAGGTGACACTGGTGATGATGCTGCACTGTTTCTGAGACCAGGCTGCCCGGTAGCGGTTAGAGGCGCAGGGATCGGTGACTAGTTCAGCATTTGGGCAGCCAGATAAAACTTTCCAACTGTTACCAAATTCTAGAACGTCTGCCACGGCCTCCTGGGAGCGTGTGGTGAAGTCATTTCTGCTGTTGCCATCGTAGTTTCCACACAGACCACATACTCGACCCTGAGGGGGACGAACCAAATGACAGAAGTTACTAATATGATGTGTTGCAAGTGTTGCATAATAACATAAAATGTAGTGTAATCCTATTTTCCATGCAAACTACAATTTATGCCAATTTAAGGCTGAATTGATTCATTTTCTCCAGGAAAAACATCAACCATCACAGACAGATGATCACTAGTTAGCACTAGGGTTGATGAGAGCAGCGACATGGCTGTACCTTTCAATGTGTTAGCTAAAAAGCTAAGCAGTGATGAGGAGTTGGATAATAATTCTCTGCGATTTCAACACAAAGCCTTTTCATTTTTTCATTCTACAGAGTTATTTTATTCAGTGTTAAGCACAAACAGATTGCTGCAAGTTTATTTATGGCACAAAATGTCCTTATGTGCCTGTGAATATTGTCAGGATGCATCATGGCAAAAAGCCAGACTGAATGAAGTGTCTTAACCAATGGAGATTTGTACAAAAGTCATGTGTCAATCGAGATATGGAGATTTGATTGTTTACCTGGAACTTTGGGCTGAGTTTAATGAAAAGACTTGTCTTATGGTCCCACATGAGTACAAGTCCTGGCTGAATCGTCACCACCAGGTAAATACCCATCTTTTGTACCTGAGCAGGTAGCATGTGGCTACTGCCCTTTACCACATGGAAGATCTCATCTTTGAGCTGGAATTCATTATCCTGTGGACAAATGAACAGGCCTTTTCTTACTGCAGCAGTTAAGTGAGATGGAACAAGTATTCTTACTCAACTCAAACTTACTAAATAAAATTTACATATGTCCAGGATGTGGGGAGGAGTGAGCATCAGCATCATATAATTATGAAACATGTTGTTTTTAGAGTGAGCCTTTTGCCTCCAACTATCTTAGCAAATGATGATACAGTTCAGCTAATATTTGACCCCCGTTTACTTGTTCACTCCATAAATTATTTTAAAGCTGACTTCTCTCTCTTCTCTCATATAGAAAACTCTCCTGGGTATCAATAATATATTTCTGATTGTTATTTCTGGGAATAAAGTCAATCAATTTTGAAATAATGATAGATTCCAATCTTCAACATAATCATTTGAGCCATAATCCTTATCAAACATCCACATTAATATTATTCTGATCCTCTGATCTGGTGTTTGAGGCTGAACATGAGAATTTGTGTTGAGTTTACCCCCAGGAAGATATTGACGGTCTTGGAACAGGTCATTCCTGTGCTTCCACAAGGAACATTCACAGTTTGCACTCTGAAGCTTCCATTGCTCTGATTGGTGCTACAGTAGTCCTGGATAAGACAAACACACAGGATGCAATTACTGGACACCAAGTTATAATCCCCAAGTTTGTCATCAAACATCATTGCCAATTACTGCTCTGCATTTCTCTGCATGTAGTAGCTGTTATTGCTAGTGGCAGGTTCTGCTATTCCTCATTTCTCACATTGTGTGCAGCACAGAATCAGATCATGATTCTTCAAGAAAGTGGATAACAATATAAATATGTTTGGCCTCACTGTAAAAATGATACATAATTTGTTCCTCTGAGGCCTGACTCCTAACAAGGCACATTTACTGTTACCATAGTAACCACAGGTGTAACATCTTAATTAGCAATTGTACTGTACTTTACTGTACATCTGCTCATCTGCCACCTTACCTGTAGGAGTGTGTATTCACATTCTCCATTGAAGTCAAACCTCTTATCATCAAATGTGATGTAGTGACCATCGCCATAGATCCCACAAACTGCATCACACACATTGTTGGTACATGTGAACTTCCTTCCACTGCAGTAGCTGGGGATACAAACATTAAAACAGGTAAACCTTTCTGGAAAAGTCATTGCATTTATTTAAGGGGATATGTTTTTGTATCAGCAACATGATCTGTAATTATTAAACCTGACTTTGGAATGCAAATACAGTCTCTGCCCTAACAATCAGAGGATCCTGGTTACATTGAACATTCTCCTTGAGTCACAGCAAATCTGAACCCTTCGTGATGATCTGTATGAAGTGTAGTGTGTGTATTTCCATGTTTGGCATATTATACCAGTGTGTAGGTTATGTAGAGCAATGCACAAACCAGGTGTTGCAGTCTACAGTGAGTGTCTGCCCAGGCTGATAGGCATGTCCATTGTGCAGGCATGGACAGCTGGTCTCGTTGATACAGCCTCCTGCTCCATCTGCCACCAGGCCCTCAGGACACATGCAGCCTGATGTACAACCTGTGCTGATCTGTATATAGTCAAAGTGGAGGGCCAAAACAGGAAATGAGCCAAACAGGGCCTGTGCATGTATGTTTGATTTCCATGAGTGTGCATGTGCTCTGCTGTACTTACACAAGCCATGTCCAAAGTGATACAGCTCTTTTGACACTCAGTCCCAGCAGTCCCAGGTCGAACATTTGCGCAGTCAAAGTAAACCATGGGAGCACGGCATGATGGGGACGCTGGGAAATAGAAAACAAATGAAAGAATATATCAAAATGTCAGAAGCTTGGAGGCTTCATGATGTGAAGGACAATTTAAACTGCATCAACATGGATGTGGACACCTACACATTAGCTGTGTCTTTCCAGAGCAGCTGAGAGCTCCTTGTCTGCAGTAACTGTGAGAACAGGTACAAGGACAAAGGAGAATGATGTCATCAGCTAGTATCTGCAAATCATCTGCATCCTCAAAATCCCAGCACGTTTCAACAAACCATTAAATAACATTGGAGCCCTTTATGATAGAAACAAGCTTGTGTGATATTATGTAAATTGCTTGTAGTGATAATTAAGATGTACCTGCCAGCCATGGAGGCTTTGTTTTATGTTGGTTGACAGTCAAGTCAATTTTATTTGTGTAGCCCAATATCACATATTACAAATTATTCTTGAAGGGCTTTACAATCTGTACAGGAAATGACACCCTCTGTCCTTTAAACCACCCTCACATTGATTCTATGTTCTGTATGTACTGTTTGTATGGTGTCCAATGGATTGCCATCAATTTATTCTAGAAAACTTACATAAAGCACAAGCAAATAGCTGCACCATTAATAACATTCCCAGCTCAGCTTCAGTTGTGGTTTTTTCCATTATCATGGCTCTTCTTTAAATAATTCCATACAGTCTATACATTGTAATTATTTTGATGTCTGCATTGTAACATTTACACCCTGTATCACCCTAAAATGGAACAAAAATATCCATTCGCAGTTTACAGCTTGTTACACTCTGTATTTACCATGTGGAGCCATCTTTGCTGACTGTCTGTCCAGCAGGAATAATGGTGTCTTTATCGTAGCAGGGACATCCTGCACTGGTCACACACTGCCCCTGTTCGTTCTTATAGGTTCCCTCGGCACAGCCACAGCCATCCACTGTGGTGAAGCTAACCTGGCAGGAGTAGTCAACTTGACTGAGGGAACGGCATGTACGACTGCAGCTGGTCATGTTGTAGCCATAAACTGTTTGTGCTGGACATGCTCTACTGAATTTTCCTAGAGGGAGAGACAAGATGTGAGAAGTGTATCTGAGTGTAAACAGGGTGCTACAAAGGATGTTATAAACAAATCAATAAGTTCATGAAATATCCTCAAATATTCAGCTCTTGGTTTTATTTGTTTGGTACATACCCAGCCTCTCTCTATCTGCAAAGTCAAACAAAACAGTCCTCAGTCTCCTACTCACCACAGGTGGTTGCCCTCCAGCCAGTGATGTGGATTCCTGCTGCAGAACAGGCGTAGACATAGGAGGAGACTGCAGTACACATGCAGTCCTCACTTCTCTCACAGTTACAGCTGTCATACATGCAGTTCTGTGAGAAGGCACAGTAAGCGTGGACACATTAACAACGGTGCAGCAGTTTAGTTTAAATGTTATCACAGCGTATAGACTTACGTCTTTGTATTGGCCGGGGCTAATGACGGAGTGGCAAGGAGCAAACACTCCCCTAGGATCCACTAGTTTGGAGCACCAGTACTGGGCATAATTCTCTAAGAGACAGAAACAGAGAGCAATGTTTAATGCTTACATGTGGTATGGTATAGTTTCATATACAGTATGACTTGACATGATAAGAAAATGAAGGCCCATCTAAGCTGTACCCTTGCTGATGCTTTGGCGACATGGGTGTCCAAAGTGTGTTTTGATGTCAGGGCAGCTGGCTCTAGTTTTCCATGTGTTGGCGAACGCTGCAGGGGTGCCCTCCACCAGCCCACTAATCACCCTGAAGTCATCACTCATTATGTTGTTGAAGTTCCCACACAGACCTGGTGGATGATGTGACACACATTAACACATATACACGTTTAGAAACTCTTTTGCATTACCTTTTTTCTGAACAAAACTGGTTGATTATAATTTATAAATACTGGAAACATTTTCCAGACACTGTAACAATAATGTGGAGCCATACCAGAGGTGGTTCCTCTGAATGAAGTGTGAGCTGAGAGGAAGACTTGCATCACGGGGGAGAGCTGGACCATCACTTCAAGGCCTATCTTGGTGCTTATGACGACGTAGAAGGATGACGGCCTGAAGGCACTCACTTCCGCTGCAGCATTCAGAGAAAAATAAAAAAAATCAACCCTGAGGTCATTTTCAATATAATTTCAAATCTCTTTAACCATGTTATTTTTTTATTCTGCAAGCAGAGTCAATTAATTAGAGATGACTCTGAGGGTATTTTTACAGTATGATGTGTGTTTTCGGTAATTTAATTGACTTTAATTTGTAACTCACCTGTAAACAGCGGGAGCTGAGAAAGAATCTGGTTCACATAGACTTGTCCAGAGGCTTGAATTTTAACAATCTGACAGTTTGTAGAAAGACATATTTTAGATTATCATGAGGGATACACTATTTTGAAATAAGCCATCAAACTCTAATACCACTCCAAACAAAATGTATGTATGTGTGTTTGGGGGGGGGACCCACCACAGAATTGCTGTATAAACTCAGAGTTAAAGCTCTGAGACAGGTCCTACTGTCAGATAGACCACATTTGACCAGGTCCACCAGCACAGTGTATAAGGAGCCATTACTCTGCTGCAACAGACATTGGGACAAATAGAACATTAATAACTGAAAGGCTGTGTGTGGTGCTATACTGATAGTGCTACAGGTAAGTGTGTACTACCTTAGCCAGGATGTAGGAGCAGTCCCCGTGGAAAGTGTAGACTTTCCCATCAAAGGTGTTGATGTGAGCCCCTCCCTCCACAGAGCAGCTTCCTGGACAGTTCTCCTCTGTACAACTCCATTGGCCACTCTCACACACACTGTCAGCACACAGACACACATCAGCAATCCATGTTTTGCAAAAGCAATGTAAAGTAATTTCAAATTGCATGACATATTTAAATTGTTAACTGATGAAAAATACATTTCTACATTAATCATCACTACAGTGATCGTTACTGTAATGCTTCTCATGCATTTATCAAAAGTAAATATTATTGGGTGACTGTGGCTCAGAGGTAGAGCAGGTTGGCCACCAATGAGAAGGTCGGTGGTTGGAATCCCGCCTCCAATGGTCTATGTGATGTGATGTTGCTTCCAATGCTGTGTGTTGTTGTATGAATGTGTTTCCTGGACCATTGTGAGCACCACCATCAGTATGAATGTGTGTCTGATTGCAGTGGAAACCATTGTAAGTGGTCGGATGTCTACATCTTGTGCATCGCAAGGTAATGTGTCCCAAATTTAAGTGGCTGAACTCATGGACAGTGCAGCTGGTTGACCACTGGGCCCAAAGTTCAACCTGGTTCAGCACAATGATCACAGTGTAAAAATGTGACCACACACTAGGAAGCATAACAATGGCAACCTCAAAAATTTTGTATCTTTTAAACCTATTATTTATTTCACCAAGGCCCTCTGAAAGCAATTATTTCACAAATCATATTTTATGTGAAAGACATCCTTTTTCTTGCTTGTTTTTTTGTCAGTATTACCTGCAGTCTATCGCATCGCAACATATTCACTCCCTGATTAACAGGCTAACATCATTTTTTTCATTGGTAACAACACAAAGGTAAAAATGAAACTTATGTCACAGGAAAAACTACAATATGCGTTGATCATCATGTGCCTGTCATCTGTAGCTACTTACAAAAACAAACAAGTCATTGACTGTCAACTATGCATATGATTTCAAGGTGAATGCATTTATAATAACTGATAACCAGGAGCAATACACTTGTGTAGGTATAGGTACAACTGTGATCTATTAATAATTTTGAACAAAATAAGCTGGAAGGATGAGAACACTCATTACCTAAAATGTTACAGAATAAATTACTGTGAGAACATGTTTAAGTAAGTAACTCAACTCACTTCATACAATTTTAGTTTTCATCTTACCAGGATCTACAGTTGAGAGAGTAGGACTCTCCAGACTTGTAGACTTTGTTGTTGTGCAGACATGGACACTGGTCCACTGCAATACAGCCAGTTTTGGTAATGTCATCAAAGACAGTTCCTGAGGAGGAGAGAAAGGATAATATGTGTTACAGTCATGTTTCTTGTCTGGGATTGAGGCATGATTTAGGTTGTCTAATGCTTGCATTAGACTATATGCACTGTAAAATGTGTGCGGGTACCAGCAGCACAGCTGCAGCCACTTTGGTAGTGACCATCGCATGTCTGGCTGGCTTGAGGGGTGGAGCAGCTGTCTTCACATGCACTGCCATACTCTGTGTACTCCATGTTGTATGGACAATCAATGTCTGTGGAGACAAACACTTTAATGTTGCTGTACCAGTGACAATCAAGCAGTCTAGCAAAAACTAACATTTGTGATTCAGGGCCAGAACAGTCACTGAACAACATATAAGCCACTATCTTTAGATGTTAGCATCCTTACAGCAAAAAGTTGTGTTCCTCCATTGTTGGGGCTTGCCACCTGCATGGGAGCACTGTCTGGAGTACTCTGACACAGTTTTGCAGAGAACAGAGTCAGTGTTGTCTCGAGTGTTGCACATATCAGCCATACATGCTTTACTGAAGGATTCCCCATCCAGAAGGTTTTGGCAGCTACTGAATGGAGCACTGGAGAAGATCTGGTCACATAATTGCTGAAAAAAACAACCAGTCCTGCATCTTAACAATCTTTCGATAGAAAATATTCCTGTAGAAGATGACATGCGTATAGATAGATGTATTTGAGGTACAGACCACTGAGATCATAGTTTGCCTGAGAGCTGTGCGTGTCATGTGTGCCAGTTTCAATGGATTTGATCTCATACTTTAAATAATTAAAATACTATAGACCCCATGTTTCACAGTGATTTGTTTTATTATTCAGAATTATTCAGTTTTGATGATTCACTAGAAAAGAAAAAAGGCATAACCTGCAAAAAGTGAACATTTTTTAGAAAAGGGCATGTCATTCTGCACCATCATGTCTACTGAGATTTTCAATATAAATGCATTTATTGTATTTAGAAAAGTAAAGAGTTACCTTATCGCCACAGCTGAGGACTGGGTTGAGTGCAGGCTCCTCACAGCTCTCTGTTGGCCCATCCACCTTGTAGGTGTCAGCAAAGTCCGCTATAGACAGTGGAACTCCTGCAAGACAGTGAATCACACAGCTTTGTGAAATTGTGATGATCCAGCCCAGTATCACACAGTTAGAGAGAACATGTGCTTTTTGTGGATGAGGACATTAAGATTGAAAACTGTCTCTTAAAGAAGAGAAGCAATGTTTTTTTTATGCCTGTTAAAAAATGTTAATGTAAAATGTTTCTTTAATATTAAAGAATCTGTTCATGCACTGAATACACTGAAAATTATCTCACCATCTTTCATGATATCATTGGATACTCCGTCAAAGTTTCCACAGAGTCCACATGTCTGGTTCTGGTATTTTTTGTCGATTTCAACCTGTGAACATGCCCCAAACATACAGTAGTTTATTTATATTCACAGTAGGGTGTCAAGATTTCAACATACTATTAATAGAAATTCTGTTAATTATGTCGTTTATGCAATGAAATCCACTCCAGTTAGCTCCGTTAGTGGTGAAGGAGTTGGCTAGCCTGAATGCTAGTGACATTACATACGTCACAACCAAACGTTAGCGATTGTTTAAAATCAGATCCAATGATTTCAAGAGTTCACGCCTCCCGTCTGAAATCAGTTGTTAATGGAGGAATGCCAGACCATCTGTACGACAGTACGAGGGTTTGGTAAGACTAGGCTATGGTTTTACTTAAACTGCAATGTGTAGCTACGTTGCTTTGAATCTTGGAAGTCTGGCTTTTAACATTGCCATAATTCTTAAACACACAAAATATTATGCATGCCACTTAAATTTCATGTTAATCCCCATCAAACTTAAAGTGGATGTGGGTGGTTATGAGATGGTGCCCAGGGTGCTGACCTCTCTATTAATTCTCCAAGAAATTTAGCACATACCAAATAAATGACCATATGATTGAGAGCGAAGCCCAAGCTGTACTTCAGGCCCTTCAAAACTTTGTGGTTTATGCTCCATTCCACTGCCTGCTCTTGTGTATTTGGACCCATTAGTGTTGGGTTTATGCTACAGAACTGGTAACTATGGATGGTTCTAATTTATTGACGGAAATGAAATTATTTGCACATGGTTGAATGGAGTATTTGAAAGAATTGCATCAGGCCTGAAGAGTTGATATCTCCATCCTGAATGGTATCAGTGCCAGTTATGTTAACCTTTGTTTGGACTGCTGTTCACTGTTAATGGTGTTGCTTTCCCTTTCAGCTTACTGTACTTAGTTGGTTTGTGAACAATTGACCACAGTTACGAGTTTGATAAGCTGACAGGATCAAACTGTATTGGCTGTTTCCATCATACTTATCAAGTATGTCTCACTAAGAGACTTTTGGACAACAATAGACTTTTATGGCAAAGAAGGATAAGCTTTATCAGACTGTGGTCACAAAGATCTGTTTATTGTTGGTTTTGGTCTTTTCATTAGAATACTTAATAATAGTAAAATTATAAGATATCATCAGCCTTATCCTATTCTAGGATGTGTCTCAAATGCCAACATATGAATCATGAGCAACAGTCAGTTAAGGTGGAGCTGTTGAGAGCAGGCTCATGTGCTTGTCAATGTGTCCTTTTAGAAGTGTGTTTAAAACCCTGTGACTCTTCACCTGAACACAAAACAGGACAGATGTGTGTGCACATGAGAGGATGTGCTACGTACATCTAGGGAATCATCCCGGTTCCAGACAACTTTAATTCCCAGTTTAGCTTCAACAGTGATACTAGATGTGGTCCCCTTGACAGACACTCCAAATATGGAAAATGGCAGAGACACCCTGCAGCAAACACAGAGCTAAAACAGTCACAGAAGAAGTCATATTCTGATGAGAGACAAAGTCCCAAATGACAGGGAAATCTTTGGAAGTCTTTGAGGAATCCAGACAGTCAGTAGCAATCAGACAAAAATAACTTTACTGCCATTTGCTGTTGCAGGAAGCTTCTCTTTTTGATTTAGACACACAATGTGTCTAAAAGTGTTAATGATGGTGGTAAATGAGAGTCAAACTGCAGAGGTAGGTGTTGATGATGTTATCACTGAGTGAGCTGTCATTTGATTCAATGTTGGTATTACGAATATTGATACATTCATGTTGAAATTATGGCAAAAACAACCCTGTTCCTAAAAAAGTTGTGTCTACAAATCAATGATGAGGTGAATGTTGAATGCCAATGTTTCTCAACCAAAAATACATTATATTTATATGTACCTTATATCACTCTTGCCCAATATCACATGATTAACATTGCAAAGCAATTGGTTAGGTTTAGGCATCAAAACTACTTAAGTTTGAAAAAAAATCATGCTTTGTGTTCAAATAATAATGTTGATAACATAACATAACATTGGGCTTAAAATGTTTGTACAGTAAAAATGACCAGAATGAAAATCTGATTGTAATATAATGCATAAAACTGGTCTGCTGGGTGAAAGCCTCTACCTCTGTTCACTCTTTAAACTATGTCACTTGCACCAAATGGAAAAACAGCAACATCCAACATATTCCTGGAAAGTACAATGCCAGCATTTGATGACATGACTTGAGGAGGCTACACTTTCCTTTATGATGATTTCTGACCATACTCATAGCATTTGCACACGAGAAAAGGCGTTTGGGGCATTTTCAGGGTGATATATGCATGGGAAAGCTGATTTACCTCTATTCTGCATTCACAAGCATTTTTTCTACAAAATATTGCTTATTCTTGTTAGATTTGAGTAGAAACATCATGTTTCAAATAGCAGTTACGAATGATTTAATCAATCATTCGTAACTGCTATTTGTTTCACAAGGATTTACAACACTGTAGAGTGCTCCTTCTCAGGTACAGAGGCACCTAATGAAGAGCCAACCTGAGCGTACAACAATGCACTCTTTCAAAATGATGAGTGTTACAGAGCCATATGAAACAGGTTGCATCTATTTTAGCAGAGACAGAGAAGAGGTGTCTGTGTTTTGACTGATGCTATTCCACAGTTTGCCCATGTGACCCTCTGCAGCAGCATATGCAGCATTATTCTCTGGGCTACAAGTACAGATAGCTGGGAATCACTGAGCTAATTGTTGTATGAACAGAGCAATAACACAATACATAGATAAAGATTGTGAACAGGCAAAACAACCTGAACTCACGATTAACTTAATAAGCTTTAGCAGAAGTTTGTCTTAGTTCCCACATTGTCAGCTGACTATTAGCATTCTCTCTAAATTCACTACTACTCATTCATCCTCTGGATACACACTGGACCCTGCACATAAACAACCATTCACACTCAAAATGCAAAGACTTCTGCGCTCAACACTTGCATCATGGAACACACAATACAAGGTATCGTAACATGCAGATAAAAATGATCTAGAGTGAACTTACGTCTTGTCATCGATGACCACTGAGCTGTTGGAGAGCTCCACAACACTACCTTCAAACCTCATGACGATGTTGCTAATGGTGGGAATGTCGTTTACCAAGTCTCGCCTCATCTGGATGTTAAAATTTTCGTAGCTATCCTTACACTGAGAGGCCACAACATGGTTACAGGTGGAGGGAAGCTGGAAGAAATGTCCATCAAACGTCTTCCAGTGATAGTTTCCCCAAGTTGTGCACACTTGGCCGATGTGATTTTCATGAGCTACAAGAACATTAACATATTAAAACATGTAAAAACAAAATATTTTGAACATGTTTGACATGCAGAGTTGAGTGAAAATGTATGTTGGGCAAAGTTACCTGAACTCAGGCTCAGTGTCTGGAGGGAAGGAATGATGGTTACTGTAGTAAAGAGAAGAAATCATAATTGTAAATATGTATCAAATATTCTGTATCAGCTTGGTCTGACACTTCACTGAAGTGATGATTCTTACACTGAGTGAACAGAGGCATGTCCAGATTGGCTATATGCCTGGTCATGGACAGGACCTAGTAAACTATTTGACATTATTTTCCTATTTTTGTTGGCACTTTATGCAGTGACTTCATCATTGACTTTTGTCCAGAATGGTTGTAATTAACAAATGTGTCTTCAGGGCTACAAAACTTATCTAGTAGCTTTTGTGTCCCTGCAGCACAGTTTTTATTTTTGGGAACCGTAGGGACTTTCAACTATTTTTTTAATGTTTTTCTTTTATATGTCAGTAAATTTGTAAAGATTATAGTATGGCATATGTATGGTGCCAACAAGCTGTGTTATGATTGCAGACAGCAGCAGGTTAACTGTGTCCTCTTCCTAAGATGTGAGGGCAAAATGCTACCTGAACAGAGTAAGCCAGTTTAGCCATGTTACTGAGACCTGCCAGCTGACAGGAGAAGGTAGGAGCCAAGCTAACTTAAACTCTGTGGGGAAAAAGAAGAGTGAAACCACCAAGCTTTCCTTCAATCTGTGCATCTCAATGGCACCGCTAACAGCACCATGCTAATGTGGTGTGGTTATGAACTACCATTTACAGGACACGGTTAAGCACAGGACTGTTTATGTCTGCTCTTCTACATGTACTTGAGTTGATGAATGAATTCACTGAACTTTAACATCATGTCAGGATAATTTGGCTGCTGTTGATGTTTTAGTGATGCTACACATAGAAACCAAAATATTTTTAATGATTCTGTAATGGTTTACTTTATCCATCAGTATGTGCAAGCTCTTTAATCAAAAATATGCTAAAATATAATTAGTGTTGTCATCCATTTTCACATTTACTGTTTTACATAAAAAGCAGAATAATATCAAACTACATTACTATTATTTTTTTGATTGAGAAGTTAAATTGCAGTTATTTCCTGTCAAAAGAAAAATGTGTTTTAGTCTTTCTATTTTATTCTGAATGCATTTTATTGACCTTCCCCATGCATGTCTTTGGATGGTGGGAGGAAGAGAATATACACAGAAACAGGGAGAACATGCAAACTAAAAATTTGGGCCTAAAAAGGTGAATTCAGTTTAAATTCCTCACGCCTGTTCAAAATGGTGAAGCATAGGAAGTGTCCCACTTAAGTTGAATGAAATGATGCTGGAGGCTCTTTGCTGCACTCATAATATTTGTCAAACACTTTGTGTACCATATAGACAATACTGAATATTACGTATGCTCTGAATTGATCTTGAAACAGAGAGACATCCATCCATTATCCTCACACAGGGGGCTGTAGCCTGTTCCAGCTGTCTTAGGGTATATACAGTATATAGATATATATACAGCACCGGGAAACTTCTACCCATATTCTGACCAGATTAAGTGTGTTTCTGCTTGTGTATGGAGTGTACGTAACAATTCTAGTTTTAAATTTAACCAGAGATCAAAATTTATAATTTGGCATTCTTATTTATGGAATGGACATTCAAAGTTATCTTTAATATTTGACAACTCCCCAATGATTTGAATCAAAGTTCAAGAGTCAAATTAAGTTATGTGTGACTCATGAGCATTGTTTAAGTCATCACTCACCAGTCTGTGTGAGCGAGCCAACCAGCAGCATCAGGGAGATGAACCATAAAGTGGACTGGGGTCCTGTAGTCCCCATGACTGGTCCTGAGGTCCTGAGGACTAGCCCACTCTAAGAGTACTCACCTTGAGGATGACTCCTTTATAACCAATGAAGGCGGAGCTAAGTGAGAGAGAGCGCGTGTGTGCTAGTTGTCATTTACGTCAAAAACAAATACCTGAAAGTGCTCAGCAAACACAGGGTCTGGGAGGTTCTTATGGGAGATTCTTCCAGAGTCTAGGGGCAGCCGCCGTGAAGGCCCAGTCACCACTAGACTTCAGCCTGGTTTTGGGGACCTCCAACAGCAGCTGGTCAGAGGGCCACTTTTCGGCCTCTGGTTAAAAACAATTAAAAGAAATGTAAAATCAATGCAAAAGGGGACTAGGAGCCAGTGAAGGGACGCTAAAACTGGCGCGATGTGGTCGCACTTTTCATGCCAGAGGGCAGTCGATTAGTAGCGTTCTGGATGAGCTGAAGGCATGAAAAGTGCCCGATCTGCTTATCAAATTTAAAATGACTGTCAAAAATAAAACCAGGGTTCCTAATACAGGACTAAATGTTGAACTCACAGGGCCCAGGATGTCAGCAGAGCAGATAGTGGAGGAGTTCCCTCCAAATAGGATAACTTCCAGCTTGGATTCACTTCGTCAAGAGTCGAGTAATGAGTGAGCAAAAGCAAATAAAAAGTAATTATAGCAAATATTATCCTTATAGAGTAACTTTACCCCAGGCCTGAGCCTTCTCTCTTTGTGTAATTTGTAAAAAAAAAAAAAACAAAAAAAAAAAACAGATGTGAGGCAGGAGTCGCTCTGTGATATCCACTGGTCTCTGAGGCTTTCATTAACTTTTTGAAAAAGTAAATGGCCACTTTCATGATTAACCCCAACATTGATATGTTTCATTAAATCGTTAACAAGCGCCGCAAACCTGTTAAAGTGTGCAGTACTCCATCAGTGACCACCTGGTATCATTTCAAATGAGAACACCTAAGGATCAGTGCCAACCATGCCATGCTATCAAAGAAGAATTCTAAATTACTGCTATGAATACTACAGAGTCTAGCCTTAGCCTAGATAAATTAGTAAGCAGTTGTTTGCTCTATTTGAACTATGCCTTTGTTGTACCTGTGTATGATGAATATGACACATCTTGGGAATGAGACTGGGCAAGCTGATGGCTGGCAAGCAGACCTGGACGGACCATGGACCAGGCCAGTTCCTGTTGGCCTGGCCAATACGTTGACCCTGTGTACCAGGACAGGGTTAAAAATGCAATGTAATGGATGGACTAGATCAAAACAAGCACAGCCACTAAGGACTGAAGACTGTCTGCTCCTGCAAGCTATAACCCGAATTATATTCTCCACTGCCATCATTGATTGGTCATACATCCATGTGGTTTACTCATCAACACAATGTCCATTCAGCGTGTGAACAGCACATGGGGGGAGGTCAGAAACCCACCAGAAAAACCCATACCAGAATCATAACTATATGATGACACCTTTATGATTGTATTATAATTATGAATGTATTATGGGAATGTTTCAACTGGTAAATGGTAAATGTGGGCTACTTAATCATAGATTATTAGTTAACCTGTATTTGTGTTATGAATCTGAATCTGCAAGAGAACTAACTAATAACTGCAGCGGAATTAAAAATGACATCCCACCTGCATTTTTTGTCAGTGTCTACTGTATGTTTTTCATTGTTGTTACTCTGCACATACAACACTGATTTCTGGTCTGTCCATCTTGAAGAGGTATCCCTCCTCTGTTGCTTTTGTTGAGGTTTCTACCATTTCTTTTTCCCTGTTAAAAGAATTTGCTCTCATGAGATATTTGGACTGTGGACAGAGGATGTCTTATCCTGTACAAATTGTAAAACCAAATAAATAAATAAATGTAAATGTAAATTCCCAATAACCTGACACCATGATGTCTGTTGACTATTTGATGTACTCTTACTACTTTCTATCATTAAAATAATGAGAAGGGTTGTGTGGGAGAAGTTTGCTAGCACCTGAATGAGTTAGGCGTCTGCAGGTGTGATAGACTGGACAGGAGACTTTGAGACTTTGTGTCCAAGGGCCTGAAAGACAATCTATGTGTTCATATGGTTATGCAACAAATGCATAAAGAGACAATGTTTCCTCCAACCACATGCCATGCTTTCATTTACTATTTAAATTACTGTTACATGTTAATTAATACATAAATTAAGTTGCAGGGGCGAAGCAGTCTAAATGTTAGACACAAAATATCTATTCAATGTCTTATTCAGTGCGTAAGACATCTCAATATGCAGCAGTCCGCACCCATCTCTTTTGAAATTGAGCACATAATGCCACATTGTTCAGATGTAAACATGACGTGTGTTGCTCTAAGGAGGTATGAAGGATTGTTTGGCTTGTGTTGATGTCTCAGGCCTACGTACATAGTCCACTGTGACTCAGCTCCCTCAGTCCAGGATATGCATCCTGTGGTGCATCTTTGATAAAAAAACAAAAAAAACAAAAACAACTTAATAACATAAATACAATAAGGGTTTGATCCTTCATTTATTCATCACATGCAACAGAGCCACAGTCCGTTTTCACAAAAAAAGCTTCTCTTTTTGATTAATTAATGTCTCCTGGCTTCCCAAGTACAAATGTGACAGCAGGCATTTTCCAGAGTATGTAAATGTTAAGTATTAGTATAATTTTGTCCTCAAATCCTCTAAGATGTAGACATACTGTATTAACATTATATATGAGAGTCTTCAAAAATGTAAGCTTAGGAAAGACTGTAGACATTATACACCTATCAAGTATAACATTCAGACAAAGTGAATATCACTGATTGTCTCTTCATCATGGCTCCTGGGATACACACTCAAAATAGTCATTTGTTGGGCGAAGATAAAAATGGAAAGAGTTTCCATCCAATTATAATACACTCATTTAGCAAAAATTTTCTTGAGTGACATAAATGTAAATATGCTGGGTCAACATAAGGTGTTGGTGTTATTATTACTCAATTATGAGGGGTAAATCCAACATAATAATCATTTATTGGGTGAACATTCAAAAAAAGTTATTATCACCTTATTATAATATATGACGGAGGATTAGGGCCACATTGAGAACAATTATTATTATAGACTTTGAGAATAAAGTCATTATTTACGAGAATAAAGTCGTAAATTTACGAGATTAAAGTCATTATTTATGAGATTAAAGTCATTATTTACGAGATTAAAGTCGTAAATTTACAAGATTAAAGTCATATTCTTTGTAGAGGAGGAGTTGTTAAAAATGTTGGTAAATTTAGAAAGACAAGGGCAAATTCCAAATTCCTGGATCAATAAATCACATACGGTCTGATTTAAAGATGTAAACGACGTGTTGGTGATGCACATGATGAGCTATAACTATAATATATAATTTTTACCGGAACGATGATCCCCAGTGCTCCACGGAGAACATTAGTTCTGCTGAGACAGTGGAGGGACTGTCTACAAAGTGTACAAAGTGCAACACCACAAAAAAGATATTCAATAACTTATGTATTATTAACTGTCTGTTTCATCACCACATTCAGCTCAGACAGAAATATTGTTTTTACTGAAAATAATAATGTGTATATGTTATATATGTTATTACTCACATAAAAATGAAACCTATAAATATAATCCATAAAAAATACATAAAATCACTTTTTGTCAAAATCAAAAGTGTAATATTAGCAGCATGTGAGAGCATGTGAGGTGAGATGTGTCTGAGCTGAATGTGGTGATGCTACAGTTTATGATGTAGAAGTTACTGAATATTTGTGGTGTTGCACTTTGTAGACGGTCCCTGGGCTGTCTCCTCAACGACTGGTGCTCATAGGAGCGTAATAATATGTTATAATATGTTTTCTGTGGAGCACAGGAGACGCATCGTTCCGGTGAAACTATGGTTGTAGCTCATCATGTGCATCACCAACACTGCAGAAATACATCGTTTACATCTTTAGATATTTGATTTATTGATCCAGGAAGTTGGAATGTGTCCTCCTCTACAACAACACATTAGAATATTACAACTTTATTCTCAAAAATAATGACTTTTTTTCTCATAAGTAATGACTTTAATCTCTTAAATTTACAACTACATTCTCATAAATAATGACTTTAATGTCGTAAATAATGACTTTTTTTCTCATAAGTAATGACTTTAATCTAGTAAATAATGACTTTAATCTCGTAAATAAATACTTTTTTGTCGTAAATAATGACTTTTTTCTCGAAGTCTATAAAAAAATTTGTTCTCAATGTGGCCCTAATCCTCCATCGTAATAATACGTAAACATTGCCGACTCTCAGCATGTGTTTTGAATCGTGTGCTGAATTTCCGGAAGTAAAGTTTGTAAAACTCCTGGCTCGCACACTACTGCTACCTTCTGTTCTGGGGTTGTATATGCAATTTGCTATTTGCACATCATGTTAAAATAACATTACTAAATGATGTTCAACCACAAAACATAACTATATATGGTAGAATCTACATGTTATACTTAGATTAATGTAGTACCCAATTTGACTTTTTTGAGTGTATAAGGCAACAAATGAACATTTAGTCCTCAGAGTTGATGTTAGAAGCAGGAAACATGTTCCAACATCAGGATTTTTCAGCAGTTTAACAACAAGAGCCAAACAGTGATGTCTAGAGGACTGGATCAGAGCATCTCCAGAACTGCAGCTCTGGTGGGCTGTTCCTGGTCTGCTGTGGTCAGGATCTATCAAAGGTGGTCCAGGGACGAACCAGTGGTGAACCAGAGACAGGGTCATCAGAGGACAAGGATCACTGATGCAGGTGGGGAGTGAAGGCTGGTCCTGATGGTTTGATCCAACAGAGCAGAGAAGTTAATGCTGCTGAAGATAGAAAGGAGTCACATACCACAGAATAAACCTTCAGGGGTCAGAGGTCAGACAGGAGGACCAGCACTATATTAGACAGGAGGTCATGATGTTATTCCTGATTGGTGTGTATCAGCATCTTCAGCGAAGTCTTCTGCTATTCACAGTAAAAAAAAGACTTTCAGTTTTTGAACCCAGAAATATGGATGTTTGTTTAAGGTTATATCAGTTAATGTCTCCATTTTGTTGTTTTATTCATATTTGTTTTTTCTTTATACCAGTGTGCTGTTTCTTTTTTCAACAAACCTCGCTTGGTCATGTGCCATAAACTTTCATTTTGTACTGCCAGACAACAAACAGGCGGTCCCAGTCATGGGGGTAGTGGAGTGCAGCGATACCACCTGCTCAGGCCCCGAAGATTCTCTATATGTCAAGTTCTTATACCTTAGCAGTACCAGGTGGTGCTTTAAGATTTACGAGTTGAAATCTTAAAGGGCTGAATCTGCCTGTAAAACGTAACAAAGTTATTAGCCATTTAAAACATCTAAACCCACCTCCAGCCATCAGACCACCTCAAACTTCATAGAGAGTGGGTGGGCCAGCTCTACCACTCTTCATATTCTAGTAAGGCCTGGGGGGGTTGCAATCCTTGTTCACAAATCATTCCCGTTCTCTGTGTCCACGGTCACATCAGAGCCCAATGGGCGCTTCATTATCACTACAGGGAAAATCTGTCAACTTGACATTGGCAAATGCATTAAGGTCCAAATTGGGACAATGAAAATATTTTCAAAAACTTTCTTTTTTCTCTTCCTGACTTAAACTCATTCTTGGAGGTGAATTTAACTGTTGTTGAGATCCTTCAATTGACCGTTCAGCTAAAAAGCCCTGTTCCCCATCTAAATCATCTAAAATCATTCAGCTGTTTATGAAGCAATATGCAGTTTCAGATGTGTGGCATTTTTTAAACCCCAGTGCCAAGCAATGCTCTTTCTTCTCCCCTGTACATACACTATATTGCCAAAAGTATTCGCTCACCCATCCAAATAATCAGAATCAGGTGTTCCAATCACTTCCAAGGCCACAGGTGTATAAAATCAAGCACCTAGGCATGCAGACTGCTTTTACAAACATTTGTGAAAGAATGGGTCGCTCTCAGGAGCTCAGTGAATTCCAGCGTGTAACTGTGATAGGATGCCACCTGTGCAACAAATTTTCTCGCTCCTAAATATTCCACAGTCAACTGTTAGCTGTATTATAAGAATGTGGAAGTGTTTGGGAACAACAGCAACTCAGCCACGAAGTGGTAGACCACATAAACTGACGGAGCAGGGTCAGTGGATGCTGAGGCACATAGGGCGAAGAGGTCGCCAACTTTCTGCAGAGTCAATCACTACAAACCTCCAAACTTCATGTGGCCTTCAGATTAGCTCAAGAACAGTGCACAGAGAGCTTCATGGAATGGGTTTCCATGGTGAGCAGCTGCATCCAAGCCATACATCACCAAGTGCAATGCAAAGCGTTGGATGCAGTGGTGTAAAGCACGCCACCACTGGACTCTAGAGCAGTGGAGACGTGTTCTTTGGAGTGATGAATCACGCTTCTCCATCTGGCAATCTGATGAACGAGTCTGGGTTCGGTGGTTGCCTGGAGAACGATACTTGTCGGACTGCATTGTGCCAAGTGTAAAGTTTGGTGGAGGGGGGATTATGGTGTGGGGTTGTTTTTCAGGAGCTGGGCTTGGCCCCTTAGTTCCAGTGAAAGGAACTCTGAATGCTTCAGCATACCAAGACATTTTGGACAATTCCATGCTCCCAACTTTGTGGGAACAGTTTGGAGTTTCCCATAAACACACTCCTAAACCTTGTGGACAGTCTTCCCAGAAGAGTTGAAGCTGTTACAGCTGCAAAGGGTGGAATGATGTCATATTGAACCCTATGGATTAGGAATGGGATGTCACTTAAATTCATATGTGAGTCAAGGCAGGTGAGCGAATACTTTTGGCAATAAATTTGATACACACACACACACACTGTTGCTATATACATATATATGTGTATATATATACACACACACATATATATATATATATATATATATATATATATATATATATATATATATATATATATATATATATATATATATATATATATATATATATATGTGTGACACCCTCCCATCTCTTCTCATAACTGAGAAACATGCTCTTTGGTGTAGTATTACTTTGTATAATACTTAGCTTTTCTATGTACTGTACAAGTTAACACTAGGGGCAGCTTGCTCAGTGTATGTATGACTGAATTTCATCTTTTATGGCACAATGAAACCAAAGTGAATAAAACAAATGATACAAACACCTGCCGAGATGAGGACTGTGCAGTCATGACCTGCTTTCCTCTTCCTTCTGTCCTCTACAGCACAATGCTGTGCACACACACATACACACACACACACACACACACACATACACACACTGTATTACTGTCACACATTTACGAAACTCAAAGGAAATACTATACTTACTATAACACTGTCATCTTAAAGTAACAGTGCTAATGCGATTGTATCATTTCTAATCACAGGTTACTTTGCAATGCCCTTCTAATCTCGGGATACTGTGCAAAACTACACTACACATAGCAGATTCATAGATAAGAGTAACTACTAACTAAGTTAGTAAAACGCACACAGTGAGGCTTCTGCGCAGCAATTAGAAACAATGTACAAACATGGTTCCACTAGTGCAGAATTAAAGGCTAATATACAGCAATTATCCACCTTGAAACAGAAGAGTTTTGTTTTGTTTCTGCTTCATGTTTGTGTTGTGAACAGTTAATGTATGGAGGAATGCAATGTGTTGCTTTCTTAATACAGAATAGAATAGAATTATCTTATCGATCCCAACCTGGGATAGTATGTAAATCAGGTTCCACTGAGGTGATAATGGTGTAGTTTTTCAATGTGGGTGGTTCATTTAAATATGTTATGTTAAATATGTTTCCTGTTGAAGGAAGTGGGATTGGTATTTTTTTTTTTTGGTGTTGGTATTATTTATCAACATTTTTTTTTTGTAGAAGCCATAGAAGGCCACAATACTGCTGTCTTTACTAAATGAAGTCTCCAACTCAAGTTCAGAGAGCGCTGATCATCTATCCTACTGCATGTTACTGTTGGCATTCAGCCCTGAAACCTGCTCACTCTATCGGTAGTCACCGATCTAGTCAAAGTATTGGCAGTCAGGGACCGTCAAGCAAGAGTAAGCACATCATAGTTTACAAATTCAAATTATTCACTCTGGAGTGGAGAATCTTTGTTTACCTTATTTTTTGTTTTGTTGTCAAATCATAAGAAGCATGTTGTCCAGTGTGATCTTGGCACATGCTATAGATACAATACTTATACAATAAATACTTTCTGGTGTGGCAATTCAAAGTGCAAGATGAACAAAGATCGAGGAACTGGTTAAGACGTCTTTAGAAGGTGGAAATACTGTATGAACATTACTGAGAAGCTTTATTAGCTTTATTTTGAAATTATTTGGCAGTTGAGTTATCATGCAACTCAGGTAATGTTAGTAATCCAAAACTATATGTAAGCAGTTGTGTGACTTATTACCTGCAGTGAGTAATTGAATAAAGTAAGGAACTTAAAAAAAAAAGTAACATGAATGTCATCTATTGTTACGTTTTAGGAGTTTTGTCCACTCACTCCAGACCACTCTGATCCTCCAATGCAGAGATCCAATAATTTATTTTATATTAGGGAAAAAACAAATCCCTTACCCTAGTAAAGAATGAAGTTACAGTACCTCTATGGTATAGCCCTGAAACCTGTAAATTAAGGCAAGTGTCATGAAAACTTGAAAGGAAATGGCGTTCCATCAATCTGCAAGAATTTCACCTGGACAAGCACAATCGTTTAAAACATAGGAAGTTCTTTTTAATGCCAGAACAGCTGAACAACCCCAGCAGTAGCAACTCCATGAGCTTTTTTAAGGACACATAATAATAAAATAACTTTTAGAGACAAAGTTCAACACATTCTGCCATCAACAGACACTGATTTATCTCAGCACAAGAACCTTTACAACTGCTGCAAAACTTGATATTTATTTTGTCTACTTTTCTCCCATAGACCTCCACACACTTCAGCAGCTTCTTCATCTAATCCATCTGTCTGTCTTAGATCCAGTCCTAACAATGCAACTTAAAGAAGTTGTACCCTTATAAGTAACACACTTAAACAGATATGAAAAGTTACGTGTCACAGTCCTTTACAATAACTGTGATCAAGCCACTGTAGATATTAGATATTGATCTATAGTGGGCTAAACCCTTTGGAGGTTTTTTTAAGATCCCTGAGAAAATACACATAACTGAGCTGTGTTACTTTCTACATAACAGTAATTTAGCTTAGAATTTTCAGAGTATTGAGTTTGCTCTGGTGAAAATTACTAACGACCCACTAATTGCATCAGAAAATGGACTTGTCTCTGTACTTGTCTTGCTAGATCTTAGAGCTGCCTTCGACATGATGGACTGTTATGTTCTGTCAAGAATGCAGGACTATTAGAGGTTCCTAGGGTTTACTAAAATAGAATGGGAGCCAGAGCTTTCAGTTATCAAGCTCCTCTTCTGTGGAACCAACTCCCTCTTTCAATCCAGGGGGCAGACACCATCCCCTTATTTAAGAGCCGGCTGAAGACTTTCCTTTTGATAGTGTTTATAGTTAGGACTGATCCAAGGCTGACTCAGGCTGCCTTGGATCAGTCCATAGTTCTGCTGCCATAGGTGTAGACTCCTTTGGTCAGTCCATAGTTCTGCTGCTGTAAGTCTAGACTCCTTGGATCAGTCCATAGTTCAGCTGCTATAGGTCTAGACTCCTTGGATTAGTCCATAGTTCTGCTGCTATAGGTCTAGAGTCCTTGTATCAGTCCATTGTTCTGCTGTTTAAGGTCCAGACTCCTTGGATCAGTCCATAGTTCTGCTGCTATAGGTCTAGACTCCTTGGATCAGTCCATAGTTCTGCTATAGGTCAAGACTCATTGGATCAGTCCATAGTTCTGCTGCTATAGGTCTAGACTCCTTGGATCAGTCCATAGTTCTGCTGCTATAGGTCTAGACTCCTTGGATCAGTCCATAGTTCTGCTATAGGTCTAGACTCCTTGGATCAGTCCATAGTTCTACTGCTATAGGTCTAGACTCCTTGGAACAGTCCATAGTTCTGCTATAGGTCTAGACTCCTTGGATTAATCCATAGTTCTGCTATAGGTCTAGACTCCTTGGATCAGTCCGTAGTCGGTCTAGACTCCTTGGATCAGTCCATAGTTCTGCTGCTATAGATCTAGACTCCTTGGATCAGTCCATAGTTCTGCTGCTATAGGTCTAGACTCCTTGGATCAGTCCATAATTCTGCTATAGGTCTAGACTCCTTGGATTAGTACATAGTTCTGCTGCTATAGGTCTAGACTCCTTTGATCAGTCCATAGTTCTGCTATAGGTCTAGACTCCTTGGATCAGTCCATAGTTCTGCTGCTATAGGTCTAGACTCCTTGGATCAGTCCGTAGTCGGTCTAGACTCCTTGGATCAGTCCATAGTTCTGCTGTTATAGGTGTAGACTCCTTGGATCAGTCCATAGTTCAGCTATAGGTCGAGACTCCTCGGATCAGTCCATAGTTCTGCTGCTATCGGTCTAGACTCCTTGGATCAGTCCATAGTTCTGCTATAGGTCTAAACTCTGTGGATCAGTCCATAGTTCTCCTGCTATAGGTCTAGACTCCTCAGATGAGTCCATAGTTCTGCTGCTTAAGGTCTAGACTCCTCAGGTCAGTCCATAGTTCTGCTATAGGTATAGACTCCTTGGATCAATCCATAGTTCTGCTATAGGTCTAGACCCCTTTGGATTAGTCCGTAGTCGGGCTAGACTCCTTGGATCAGTCCATAGTTCTGCTGCTACAGGTCTAGACTCCTCAGATCAGTCCATAGTTCTGCTGCTATAGGTCTAGACTTCTTGGATCAGTCCATAGTTCTGCTATAGGTCTAGACTACTTGGATCAGTCCATAGTTCTGCTATAGGTCTAGACTCCTTGGATCAGTCCGTAGTCGGTCTAGACTCCTTGGATCAGTCCATAGTTCTGCTGCTATAGGTCTAGACTCCTTTGATCAGTCCATTGTTCTGCTATAGGTCTAGACTCCTTGGATCAGTCCATAGTTCTGCTGCTATAGGTCTAGACTCCTTGGATCAGTCCATAGTTCTGCTGCTATAGGTCTAGACTCCTTGGATCAGTGCATAGTTCTGCTATAGGTCTAGACTCCTTGGATCAGTGCATAGTTCTGCTATAGGTCTGGACTCCTTGGATCAGTCAATCATTCTGCTACAGGTCTAGACTCCTTGGATCAGTTCATAGTTCTGCTGCTATAGGTCTACACTCCTTGGATCAGTACATAGTTCTGCTGCTATAGGTCTAAACTCCTTGGATCAGTCCATAGTTCTGCTATAGGTCTAGACTCCTTGGATCAGTCCATAGTTCTGCTATAGGTCTAGACTCCTATGGTCTATAATCCATCCTGGATTACACATTGTAAACCCCTTTTTGTAAATGTGTGATTTGTAACATTGGACAGCACATATAGTACATAATTTACTTGACTCGACTCTCAACAGCTCAGTTTAAAAATGCAAGTAAAAAGTTGCTTACCTGACGTGGGTTTTTTTTAATGTTTATGAGTATACTGATTATGTTGTTCATAAATACAGTCTAATGACTAGGTGCTGAGAAGTATGCTAAGTCACAACAATTTGCTTTCATTAGTTAGTCTAGTAAGATAAATGTCAGAGTAAGTAAACATCCTTGTTTACCAAGACTCTTATGAATACTTGTTATCTCCACCCATTAGCTTGAGAAACATGTGTGGTACAAAGGCACTGTATCACACTGGGAGGGTTTATTCGTGGCTGTGTGTAGCTTCCAGGTGCAGTGTTTGGTTGTTCTGTCATCACAGCTTTGCAGTGATCTTTCTGTGGGACCTTTATCTCAAAAGTCCTTGGTAAACACTTAGGGGTGGCTAGTAAACCGGAAGCAGGATGTGGCCACATAGAGGTGATAGGCTTCTTGACTTATGGCTACCGCTGAATGTGGAATGTTACCATAGGTTAAGGTGGAGGTGGGATGAGGCATACTCACAGTTTATTATTGAATAAGTATCAAGTATTAAACTGCCTGCTAGAGCTGATATACCAGTCTGATGTTTTTGCTAGAGGTTTGATTTTTATTTCATTTCAAAGAAATGTGGCAATTCTTAAAATTTGGATGGTTACACACACTCTCACGCTTTGCATGCAGCAAGAAAACAGACATGCCCCATCTGCAGCTACAGCACAATTTTTAATAATGAAATCTTCAAGGATTTTTAATATTAGCAAACTAAAACTAAGCATGCTAATGTCATAAACATAAATAGAGGAATTATGCATGCAGATGATGGTGATACTGATTGAAATTTGATTGTTCATTTATGGTCCTTGTCTTTGCCTCATCTCCTGCGTCGACGTGACTTGCTGCCGGCGGGTGTGGTCGGCATCTTGCTGCGTCCTATCACAGAGCAATCGGTCTCCAGGCACCCGCAGGATTCGATGTGGGTGTAGGTGTAGGCGACCTCTGTGTTGTCTGGGCAGGAGAGCTGGATGTGCTGCTCAGATGTAGCCACCTCCTGGCAGCAGGAGCAGGTGTGTTGCAAGGATCTCATTTCAGTTGAGAAGCTTAGAGGAGAGAGAAAGGAAGAGGGAGGCGACAAAGAAACAAGGCAACAAGGAAATTAGGAGAAGATGTTTTCCAAGTGAGCTTTTATAGACTGTATGCATACGTATATGTAGTAATTTATGTACAGATACATAGCATGTTCACACACAGACACACACACTCCATATCACAGTTCAAATCACTCATAAAGCTGTATGTAGAATGGACTGTCAGTCAGGATATCTCTACTGTGTTAATTATAAATAACCTTTTATGAATCTGTCATAGTTCCCTGTAATATGATAAAAACTAAACAATTAGAATTATAAAAAAAATTCAAAGATATTTTTTTCCATGAGGAAAATTGCAGGTACTCACAAGGTGAAAGTGCCACATGCCCCATTACAGGATGTGACATTGACCAGGTTTTTGGAGCGGCAGCCCTTGCTCTCCAGGTAAACAGCAGTGGTTGACACACTGCAAGGCTCACCTTTACGGATACCTGAAGCAAGAGAAACAAAATGAGGTCGGCTGTGACTCAGTTGTTAAGCAGGTTGGCCACCAATCCAAGGCTTAATGGTTTGATTCCCACCTCCAACAGTTTATGAGAGTAAGATAATTAACCCCAAATTTCCTCCATGGCTGTCCATTGGTATATGAATGTGTATGTTCCTCTGACCAGTGACCTGCGTTGAGTATGTCCACTAATATGAACTTAACAGAAATATTTGTTATACAGCATGACTCTCTAGAGTCTGTGTAATGTCTTTAATGTATGTGTGAGAGAATTGTTCCTGCTGATCGTACATTAAAGTGCAGAGAAAAGTCAGCAGGTGAGGCAGGCAGTACTCTGCCGCACCTCAGGGGGGCATACGGGAACTGACAGGTGCTTTCTGGCTGCATTGCTGGCTTCAACAGAAGCAATAGAGCTCCGGGAGTTGACATTGTTGGCAGGAAGGCGCTCTATTTAAACTACTGCCGGGGATCTCCCAGCTAAATGCCTATAAACGTTTCTCAGAGATATGGTGGATAGCTGTTGTGCTCTGGGATGCCAGAACTGCTGAGGACGAGTAAAGTGAAGATAATTTTACTGGATTACCAAAGATCCTGAAAGACAGAGATGGATAACTGCCATAAAACATGTAAGAAGCGATCATAAGTAAACAGAGCGGTGGGAACCAGCAGCTATCACTTTATATCAGGTACAGAATCCAAAGTTCCCTAAACTTTATATCTGATTTATTTTACATGCTTTTATTATGATTCCAAACGGTTGCACTTTCTTTAAATGTACGTTAGACCAAGGTATTCTGGTGTGGATTTTGCGGCGCTTCCTGTTGCTCACACAGCAACAAGCAAAGGCAACATAAAAATGTTTGTCTGCAGCGTCGTTTCAGTCTTCCTTCAGATAAAACTCTGTGCATGTTATGTCTGCCAGTTCTTGTGATTACAGCAATGAACAGAGCATTGTGTCATTTCTAGTAATATGATTCACATTAAGAGAAGAGAGTTTAAAACATCTACAACTGAAAGTCGGAGCCAAGGTAAAGCCAGTGATCCACTATGAAGGATTATATTGCAATGGTTGCAAAATAACATTCACAGTTACATGCTGTTGGATGAATAGTAAAATAAGATGTTTTTTTCAGTTCTTACAAATGTAAATCTGACTCCAGAGGAGTCAGTGCCTCGCCAGCTATGAACCTCAACCCACGTCACTGCCTCTGACGGTCTCCCATCATCAGTATATGAACAAATGGGCAAACGTGACATGTAGTGTAAGGAGCTTTGAGACTAGAAAGGACCTATACAAGTACAGTCCATTTACATATTCACTGTATGTGTATAAATGACACAACAAGTCACATAACATGTTGGTTGGTCTTTGAGTGCCTTTGACGTATTACAACGTAAAGTTTTTTTCGGCAGCGGGTTGCCGATAGCGGTCTCCCACAGTCTGTGAGTAATGTTGGGGCTTCTGGGATTTGTAGTTGGAGCATAAAGAGAAGGTATACACCACAGAGATCAAAGCAGGAAGTGGAGATGATCGAGATTAGAGAGCAAAACAAACAGAATCTGGACAAAAAGTGGTGATTTTGGTGAAAGTGGCCTCTACTCTACCTCTGATAAAACAAGAATGGAACAAGGTAAAAACAAACATTTTTTTCATGATGAAATAGAGAGTGTCTTCTTTCATTTGAGCTATTCAGTGTTTTCAGAGTCATAGTACAAAATATTATGGTCTTGAAAAATTACTCAAAATAGGCAAAAACTTTTTATAAAACGGCTGGCAATCAATGAGTTAATATGCCATGTTGTTATGCAACAACTCCACTAACAGCCACATTAAGGTTTAGACCAAAAAAAAGCTTGACGACAAACGTCACGGTTGTGCTCAAAATAAGGGAGTAAAAGCAGAAACTTGAGTATTGGTGAGTTAGGTTGTCTAGAAGCAATCTAAGAGCACCATACATTACATTTACATAACACAAAATCATTATTAATTGACTCCACATAACCTTTATGGTGAGGTTTTATAGTATAGGCCAACTTTTCAGGACTTTGTGATAATTTCTGAGACATATAATTACCACAGCATACATTAGCTCATGCACTCAGAAATTAATGGTTCTCAATACACTTGACAACACAATGTTTATACCTCTTTTGTAGGCCACTCACCATCTCAACTGCTATACTTCTCCAGATGTCTCCATGTTTGCTGTCTTTATAACATTTATTTAGTTTGACAATATTTTGTGAGATCAACACCCATATTGTTGTGTGTGACCGTGTTGGCTGGCTGGTTTTTGCTGGCATCCAAAATTCAAGCCACTATACTACAAATACAAAAGATTTTCCCATGCTATTCTCCTTTGGTCTGAAAATACTTTTTTTTTTGTGAACAGTCATAACACATTAGCATTATTATTATTATACCTGTCTTCATAAGGCCAGATATCAGAGCTGATCACAATGATTCTGCTCATTCTGTAACCAGTGACAGGATTGTGTGTTAAGGCCACATGAGCGTTAATAATATGCAGGTATGGAAAAACACATGAGATACGTACAGACACGGCAGCATCCGTCTGGAGCTACGGTCTCTGTTCCCTGCAGGAGGAACACACATTCACATCAGTATTCATTGGATAGTAGGTGGCAGTTTGTACCTCCTCTTATTTGTGTGTGTGTGTGTGTGTGTGTGTGCATTCACCGGTATGCAGTCACTAGGATCATAGGGAGGACAGATGGTCTTGGCCTCAATGGTGATGAACTGATTGGCGATCATAACGCACTCATACTTCACACAGGGGCTCTCAGGGGGAATCCAAATGGTGCCAGGCTGAAGAAAAACAACAGAACTTTTGAACAGAGCTGTATTATGTGATGATTCTAGTGATGAGGGTTAACTGGGGTCAACTTGAATAAACATGAAAGGAACTTACCAGAGGTTTGTATGTTTTAATTAAATTTTCTACACATTACAAATGATTTCCAAAAAACAGCAAAGGTTGTGATTAGGAAAAGTAATCTGTCATGACATCATCAGATTGATTTGAAAACTCACTTTAAACAATATACTAGGGGTGTGACGATGCACTCAGCTCACGAGACAAGACGATACATGAGATTTGGTTCACGAGAACAATGCATAAAAAAATACATTTAGTCACTTTTCGTCAAAGTCAATGTACTTTCAGCAGCATGAGGTGAGATGTGTCTGAGCTGAATGTGATGATGCTACGGCATATATAACGGGAACACTTTTTGTTTTTCGTTCTGGTGTTGCACTTTGTAGTTCCCTGCACTGTCTCTCCATAACAGCCGGTGATCATTACCGATTTTTCGTGAAGAACCATGCATGCATCGTGGCACGAGATCTCGTCACACCCTGACAATATACACATCAAGCATTATAACATAGCGTTATGCCTAATGAGGACTTTTAATATGTATTGCACCTGTCTTGAGCTGCATACTCACATACATACATGCACATGCTCACTCACTCACATTCACACAAACTCCCATATCAACAATGTTCAGCCCGTAATAAACTTTTCAACATGTCATCACTCAAATTAAGTTGCAAGCTGAAAAATAGGAGTCATTTCTCTGAATACAGCACATCATTCAGTTTGAGTTTCATCTGTTTGAGTCCTCTCTTTTCTTATGTGGAGATGCCATCCACACACATTTACTAACCTTTAACAGGTGTGTGTTGTTCCCCACCACAACAACGCAGAGTTTTTGGACACACTTCCCACAGCAACTCCCAGGTGTAATCTGGTACTCATAACCCTGAATAAAGACACAAAGACAAACTCAGGATAAAACAAAGCCAACACAAGATATCCATGCTACTTTATTTTCTAAATCTCAGTGTTCAACCATTGTGTGTACAAACACAAATTTGTACCTAAATTGCTCAAAATGGGCTAATAATGGGTATTTGTTTTTGCTACAACATTACAATGATGTTGCTGTTTTGTGGCTGCCGCTTACAGTATTATCCATCAATACTGGACCAATTTAAATAAATATCTTGTCCCCATTAGTCACTTCCACACAAAAACAGAGGGATGACAATGTTACCAGTGTTCTCCTTTAAAATTGAAACATCCACAGTTGTTTGGGACAGAAAGTGGTAAATGAATGTGCTCATCAGTGTCTAAGAATGAATTTAAAATTATGACAGTGTTAATAAGCAAGGGAAGAAGAAAAGCCTGCTCTTACCTCAGGGCACTGTGTGTCACATGGTACAGGCTCACAGTCTATTATGTTCGGGTGGCCTCCAGGCTCTGTCCTGTTACTACAAATGCACTTCTGACATGGGTCCATGGGCACCGTGTCTCCAACCTGGATGGACAGAGTGAGGTCAAAACCAATACACATACTCAGGAGACAGTGTTATTATTTCAGAAATTACTCAGTTTAACTAAAACCGAATTGGCCAATTAAAAAAATGCACAAAATAAGACTTCTGCACTACTACTTTATCTCTGGATTCAATGACTGATCTATCACTATAGGACATTATTTAATTTTAACTTTTTCCACCACTCTACACATTCCACCATGTCGTCATGAATGGTACATAACATTCATGATGCAATCCTACAATCTGTGAAAGCCCTCCTGTATTTCTTTATGTTTCATTCAAGTCACTACCCACCAGTTTCACATGGAGGTGGCAGATTAGACATCTCACCTGATATTCATGGTCTTTGAAAACACACACATCCTTTTTAAGCACTGTGAAGGAAACAGATAAATCAATAAATGCCTCTTAAATTTGATGCAATGGTAAAAACTTGGCTATGCAGTTACAAGCATGCTCACCGCACGAGTAGTTGAAACAGCAGACGCCCATAGTGGACTTTAGAGTATAACCAACTGGACATGATGGCGTCTGAGAAGTGCACAGCTTCACATCACACTCTGTTCAAAGACAGAAAGAAAGGAATATTTACACCAGCAAGATAATTTAAACCTTTATAATTAATGATGGAGAAGCTCTTAATCCTGTTTTCACAGCAGACAAGAATCGAGCGTGTTGTGGTTATATTTGGTCATGCTTTACAATTAATATTTTAGGTGTCCAGGATATTTCACACAGTGCATGCTGGGATATGCTCAGGACTCCTCTTGTTGAAAATGAATGGATTACACACTGTGTTAAATATATAAAAGCAGCATATACTCATACTAGTACATACATAGTGTACTGACATCATTAGGAGTTGGTGTCTCCTTGGTGCTCACTTACCACACGTCTCCTTTTGACAGCAGCCAACAGTTTCAGTGACTTTGACCTGACCCTCTTGATCACAGCTCAAAGGTGGCTGTGTTGGACAGGACACATGATGGCAGGAGACCTGCAGTGTGTCCTCATCACATATACACTCTTTACAGTCCTCAGTCCATGTTGAATTGGCCTGAGGACACAAAGTGTATTGCAGAGTCATGACAGAGGCATGATCAGCTATTGCATGTACGGGCATGTGCTAAAATGGTCAAAGGGGAGCTACTGTAGACACGTCACTCACCTGCATCCATTTTCCATTTGGCAGTCGACAAATTTCTATTTCGAGAAAAAAAATAAGCATAAATTATTTTCCATTGGTCTGGGTATCCTCTCTGGAATCACATTTAAAATTATTTGAATGATGTTTGTTTGTTTTTTAAACCAGAGTTATTTTCTGTTATTTCCCATTTCATGTTTCTGTCCTCCTGTGCAGAAGCTCCAGCACCCTCTGCTGAATGGCTGGACTGGTGTTGTGTTTTTTTTGTTTTTTTTCTTATTTACCGAGCCATGGCTGAATAGACAGCTAGCAGACCAGAAGGACACATGAATCTGACAAAACCTGTATTGGATTAGAATCAGTGACTGCACCTTTAAGGTTAAATATGCATAGAGAAAATAATCAGCATTAATTGCTGGTATGAAATTTGAAGGATTTGATTCCCCTGAGCTTTTCACAGTAACTTTCCTCCTCACTATACTGGATCCATAGAATAACTAGACAGCTGTCACCATACAGTAGTGATATCTGCTCTTACCACAGGTGGGCACACATTCATTGGAGTTGGAAGAGAGGAGGAAGGTGCCATTTGGACAGAGACAACCCTCCAGCGTCACATTTGTCATGATGCTGAACTCATTGACAGCATAGATGAATTTCTGGTTGTACCTGTGGTAACAACAACATGTTATTTGAAGGCCACACCTTGATACCACATGTGAGTCAAAGCATAAATGACAGTCGATCAACAGGTGAATGTGGGGAGTAGCTGTACCAGGAATCACAGGTCTGCTCCACCTGAGGGCCACAGGGCTGATACACTTTGGGACTGGGACATTTATATTCTGTCAAAAGATGAAGAGAGAATAAACATCATGATTTAAGTTGAGGTCATTGATGTGATGTGATTTGTTGTGAAACTCTTATATCTGGACATTACATATTGAGGTTGCATACCACAGAGTCCTTTGGTGGCACTCCTCCAGTCAATACACATGCCAGCCTCAGCACAGGCATCAGCATAGGTTTGTAAACTGGTGCAGCCAATGTGATTAATGTGCATGTGACAAACATCAAACTCACAGGCCACAACAAATGGACTGTAGTCAATGAGCTTGTGGCATGCCTCAAACACACTGGGGAAGAGAGAATAGTATAGTATCTTCAGTATGAGCACTTGACCCTCAATGCATGACAGTGATGAAAAGAGTCACATGACATTTGGAGAACATGGGTGAGTTGGGAAAGCACTGACATTAGGGAGAAGCATTTTCTGTTCAGTGGCAGGCTGATGCTTGCCCAGATTCTCAGCAAATCCTCTAACACTTTTCATAAATTTCTATTATTACCATTTGCTAGATTCTTCTGCTAGTCCATCTCAACATCTGGCATTACACAACCCTGACCAAAAGTTTGAACTCCTGGCATAAAAAGTATGGATATGTTGTCTCTTTTGCCCCACCAGGCAAAATAAATAAATAAATCCATCCATCCATTATTTCTCGCTTATCCTACATAGGATCGTGGGGGGCTGGAGCCTATCCCAGCTGTCTTAGGGTGAAAGGCAGGGTACACTCTGGACAAGTCTCCAGTTCATCACAGGACACAGAGACAGACAACCACTCACACTCACATTCACACCTACGGGCAATTTAAATTAGCCAAATAACCTAATCCCCATGCATGTTTTTGGATGGTGGGAGGAAGCCGGAGTACCAGCAAGAACCCACGCAGACATGGGGAGAACATGCAAACTTCACACTGCCGGGATTCGAACCTGGTACCTTCTTGCTGGGAGGCGACAGTGCTAACTACTACACCACCTGCCGTAAATAAATAAATAAATTGGCTAATTGACAGTGGTTCCTTCAGGAGTAAAACACGTTATGTAGGCAAATGTATTAAAGTAATGTTCAGAAATAAAAAAGACCTGTATTGTGTTCTGATCATCACATTAATGTGACAGCATTTAATTCACACTGTGAAGTGGTGCAAAGAGCTTTTGAAAGGACCTTCAGTGAACAGTGAATTTTGCCTTTTGACTGTATATTAAGACTGCCCCTGTGAAATTAAAATTAAAATATAAAATTAAGAACACATGGATTTAATGATTTTTACATTTTGAAAAAATTGCATGCATAATGTCTCTTTCCCTTTTTGTGTTAAAAAATAGTAGCTAGTTACAGTTACTAGTTACTTCATTCAAAACATTACTCCATTACTATGCTGTTTGCTTACATCAAAAAGCAACGTGTTACACTCAAAAAAGCCAAACTGGGTGTCTGCTACATTAATCTCAGTATAACATGTAGCTTCTACCATATATAGTCATGTTTTGTGGTTGAACATCATTAAGTAATGTTATTTTAGCATGATGTGCAATAACTTAACATTGTGTAAATTAATTTATGTTGACAGAACCTAATGCATTTTGGGTAAATGTGTACAACTCCAGAGCAGAAGGCAGCAGTGTGCGAGTCGGGAGTTTTAGAAACTTTACTTCTGGAAGTTCGGCACACAGTTCAAAACACATGCTGAGAGTCAGCAATGTTAGTTGTAGAAGACGGTAAGCATAAACTACGCACAGACGTCACATATCTTCTTATTGTCCACTCTGTAATTACGAGTAATTTCATCATTGAATCTCTTTGTAGTGTGCTCACTAATCATATGCATGCAAATGCTAAGTAGCTAAGCATAGAACCTAATGCTGTCATGGTTATCTGCTTAGCATTTGCATCACTTGCTAAATTATAATAGGGTGGAAAATAACTTTCCATAATTTTTTTTTACCCAACAAATTATTACTATGTTGGATTTAGCTCTCGTGATTAAGTAATAGTTACGCCAGCACATTATGTTGATTCAACATCCATCATCCATCCATTTTCTACTGCTTATCCTCACATAGGGTCATGGGGGGGCTGGAGCCTATCACAGCTGTCTTAGGGTGAAAGGCAGGGTACACCCTGGACAAGTCTCCAGTTCATCACAGGACACATAGAGACAGACAACCACTCACACTCACATTCACACCTACGGTCAATTTAAATTAGCCAATTAACCTAATCCCCATGCATGTTTTTGGATGGTGGGAGGAAGCCGGAGTACCCGGAGAGAACCCACACAGACACGGGGAGAACATGCAGATTCCACTCATAACTGGGTGGAAATACTTTCCATATTTTTTCTGGTATGTTCACCCAACAAATAATTGTTTTGAGTGTACTGTTAAAAGCAACTATTTAGTTCCTCTTTAGGACCCTGGGGAGTGAGAGTTTGCCTTATGGTGTGTTCCTCCGAAGTCAGAACTTGGAGCTCAGATCATCTTAACCTCAAAGTTTAATGCTCCCAGCTCTTCCAGCCTTACAGACGTACAACAAAACATGTAGCTAGTGTTTACGTCAGTAGCAGATAGCATGAATTCTGTTGGGTTGGTAAGATTAAACTTTCTGAGTTGGAGAGCCAACTTCACAGTGTAATTTTTGACTTGGAGCATGGAAATTCTGACATTTGTGTAAAACTTGAACGCACCTTGAGTTTAAAGGCCAATTCATACAATATACCAATTTATAGCGAATGTCCTGTCCGCTCAGAGCTTTCATAGTCTAGCGCACTCTCGCACAGTTGTTTCCTTTGAAAGTTCAGTGAATCTGAAGACCCATGTCACATTTAATGCAAGTTGATGTGAAAAATACACGCGGAGCAGTGTTTTGTGTGACCCCAGTGTGGAGTGGAGTGCGCCCCGTCCATAAAGACATCTGAGAACATGAATGAAAGCAATCTGAATGCATCAATCAGGAAATGATTTATCAAGTATCAGATTTCAGCTAACGGACAAACGCACCACATTGTAACGGTAACTGTGTTTATTTATTTTCAAAGTAATGCGTTAGAGTACTAGTAACTGTCAAAAGTAACAACGTCACACTAACCCAACACCGTTGATAAGGCTTAGGAAAAGAATGGTTTGGGTAGTATGTTACACTCAAAATAGTCATTTGTTGGGTGAACAAAAATATGGTGTTTCCACTCAATTATAACATGCTCATTTAGCAAGTGATGCAAATGCTAAGTAGATAACCAAAGCAACTAATGCTGCTATGGTTAGCTGCTAATGCTGCAATGATTAGTGAGCACACTATGAAAACATTCAGCGATGAAATCATAATTACAGAGCAGACAATAACAAGTTATGTGACATTTCTGTGCAGTGGTTTATTTGAAGCCAAGTAAAGGGCTTAGCTTACTATCTTGCCGACTCTCAGCATGTGTTTTGTACTGTGTGCAGTTCCGCCCCTCCCTAAATGCAGCAACCGTGATTAACATTTATTGAATTTCTTGGTAACGCCCTTTGCATTTACCTCTGATGAAAAACAGTAGTAAAGTGATGGATTGGTGGCCATAGATATTGAAAGGATATAAACTTTAGCCAATATATTTAGCCTGTAGCCTATCAATTTATGTTGTTACTGTTGTACTAATAGTAGTAGTAGCAGCGGTAGTGGTATTTGTGTTATAGTATATAAAAATATAATAGTCATTTATTATTATTACAATTATTAATATCATCGTCATTAGTTCTAGTATTTGCATTAATTCCATTTTAATTTTATTGATGATGCACATATGCACTACCATGAGGCATGCAGCTCATACAGCATGTACAGAGAATAGATGGCTTTTGAAGTTTTTTTTATATTAATTTATTTATTTATTTTAGTTTGATTTTATTTGACTCATACATCCAAACTACCTTTACATTTGTCATTGCTAATAAAGGTTGGTCCGATTAAATGGCATGTTGTCGTACAGTCATTTTATACCTATTATACATTTGGGATGAGGAGGAGACGCTTAGTGTGTAGAACTTCCGGAAGTTCTAAAACTCCCGGCTCACACACTACTAGCACCTATGCATTGCTGTTGGTAGTGAGAACAGGTTGGATCTTACATAGTGGTGCCATTTCTGCCATGTGTTGTCATTTTCCTCTTACCTGCTCTTGATGATCTCACAGACACTTGTATCGCAGGTAATAGGCGTAGGCGTTGGTGTGGGGTGAGTGTGTTCACAGTAATCTTCATTGGCATGCCACTCATGTGCCATATTAGGACATGAAGGATCAATTTTTCCACTGGGCAACATGCAGTCATCTGTCCGGTTGTTGTCACATGTGCCTGGAGAAAGGCACATCATTACCCATTATACTGATTGCAGAATGTGTCAGAGAGGTACAATAGAATCTATCTGTTGTCAGTATTAGGTTGAGAAAATTAAAGACCTGCATATATAATTTATCAGCTGGTGTTCAAACTCTACATCGAAAAAGTACATTAATTTCGACTGCAGGACTCACCACACTGTCCCTGGGTGTTGCCACCAAAGTAACTATAGGGCAGGTAGATACTGAATATGAGCCCTGAGAAGGTGATCTTGGCGTGGATTTTAGGGATGACAAGCACTGTATCAATACCAGTGGTGGTTATCCGGAAGTCACCATTCTGGTATGCAAGACTTACATTCTTGTCATTCACAGAAATCTAGAACAAAAACATCATATGTCAGAAACAAACCCTTACCCACTTCTTTTCTAGGTTAACTCTACCTATAGTAAACCCAGTAAGTTTTACAAGTTCAGAATCAGATATCATCCAAACCAGTGGTTGCACTGCACTGAAGGCAAAAGTGAGAGTAAATAGAATCATGAGTTTGAATGAAAATGGACAGTAGCAATAGTTAATTACCTGATTTATGAAAATACCATTGACATCATTCTGTGTTATAAAGATCTTGTAGCTGTTGTAGAAGACAGTGATGGACTGAGGACAGGACAAACCATCAACTGAACCACAGTAGTAGTTATAGATCATAACACTGAAGTTGTATTTGGGCAAGATCTCTTTCATCAGCCAGTAGGAACAGTTGCCTTGAAAACCATAGTAGGTTCCATCGAAGGTCACATAATGGGGGTCCCCCCATCCATAGCAAATACCTTCACACAATACATACATTACATTTTTATATTTACATTTCATTTTGTAACTAAGCAGCACTTTAGTGGGTCAGACTTACATTGACATTCATAGTGGAAGCAGCATCCATCATCATCCAGCACTTTAACAGCAGGAAAGTTATTTGCACACACTACAGGCTTTGGGACTGGACAGGGTTTCTGGTTATAGGTCACCTTGCCATTTTCACATGTTCCCACAAGACAGTTACTCTCTTTCCAACTTTCACCATCCTATGAGGACAATCATAGATTGGAATTATGAAAAAATAGGCTAGCAATGGCAGAAAATTTGATTTTAATTAGTGATGCAAAAAGTGGCAAATTTAAATGTATTAGTTTACGAATTAAGTAGAACCTAAAGTTTTAGCATATAAAAACAAAGTTAAATTGTATATACTGGGGAAAAAAACAAGTACCTTTCTTGGAGGTGTTACAGTAACACACTCTTTCCCAGGTTCAGTACAGTGATGGTCTATGAGTACTACATGACAGCTTGTATTGCAGTACCCAATGTAACAGTGGCCATCATAATCTGTCTCATTGTAGACTATGGATCCTGAAAATAATGCACAGGAAGACTGTTGAAAAGGAGTCCATCACATATCCCATGTTTGATGTCATATATTACAGAGGTTGTCACATTTTTTTTCAAATTTATGCACTATGTACTGTGCATCTCATACATTGATACTTGATACTCTAGGCTTAGACTCTATAAGTAAGTAAATCTGTGCAAATATTATTTGGCAACTTGAGCTATAATGAACCATTTGAAAAAAGTTAAGCCTTTCACCTTCCTCCACTTTCCATATATCTAACCCAGGTTGTGTTCCAATCTTTCTGTCTGATTGCTTATACTTTCAGCCCTGAATTTGTTATACTGATGCACTATATTGCCAAAAGTATTCGTTCACCTATCCAAATAATCAGAATCAGGTGTTCAAGTCACTTTCATGGCCACAGGTGTATAAAATCAAGCACCGAGGCATGCAGACTGCTTTTACAAACATTTGTGAAAGAATGGGTTGCTCTCAGGAGCTCAGTGAATTCCAGCATGGAACTATGATAGGATGCCACTTGTGCAACAAATCCAGTCATAAAATTTCCTCACTCCTAAATATTCCACAGTCAGCTGTCAGCTGCGTTATGAGAACATGGAAGTGTTTGGGAACAACAGCAACTCAGCCACGAAGTGGTAGACCACGTAAACTGATGGAGCGGGGTCAGCGGATGCTGAGGCACATAGTGCAAAGAGGTCACCAACTTTCTGCAGAGTCAGTCACTACAGACCTCCAAACTTCATGTGGCCTTCAGATTAGCTCAAGAACAGTGCTAAGAGAGCTTCATGGAATGGGTTTCCATCGCCAAGCAGCTGCATCCAAGCCATACATCACCAAGTGCAATATAAAGCGTTGGATGTAGTGGTGTAAAACACGCCGCCACTGGACTCTAGAGCTGTGGAGACGCATTCTCTGGAGTGACGAATCACGCTTCTCCATCTGGCAATCTGATGGATTGGTGATGATTGGATCTGGGTTTGGCGGTTACCAGGAGAACGATGCTTCTCGGACTGCATTGTGCCAAGTGCAAAGTTTGGTGGAGGGGGGATTATGGTGTGGGGTTGTTTTTCAGGAGCTGGACTTGGCCCCTTAGTTCCAGTGAAAGGAACTCTAAATGCTTCAGCATACCAAGACATTTTGGACAATTCCATGCTCCCAACTTTGTGGGTACAGTTTGGGGCTGGCCCCTTCCTCTTCCAACATGACTGTGCACCAGTGCACAAAGCAAGGTCCATAAAGACATGGATGACAGAGTCTGGTGTGGATGAACTTGACTGGCCTGCACAGAGTCCTGACCTCAACCTGACAGAACACCTTTGGGATGAATTAGAGCAGAGACTGAGAGCCAGGACTTCTCATCCAACATCAGTGTGTGACCTCACAAATACACTTCTAGAAGAATGGTCAAAAATTCCCATAAACACACTCCTAAACCTTGTGGACAGCCTTCCCAGAAGAGTTGAAGCTGTTATAGCTGCAAAGGGTGGACCGACGTCATATTGAACCCTATATGGATTAGGAATGGGATGTCACTTAAGTTCATATGAGAGTCAAGGCAGGTGAGCGAATACTTTTGGCAATATAGTGTATCACCAAACTTTGTCAGAGCAATGAAAAGTTAGAAAATTAGATTAAAATTTTGACTTTTTTTTAATTCAAGAGGATGCAATGATTCTGCACAAGCAATGGCAAAGTACTGTGTGTTCTGCAATTTACAATAGGGTTTGTAATAGATGTGACTCAAGAATGTAGAAAGAACTTACCAGGGGAGAACATTGTACCATTATGATAGCAATGGCAAATATGGGAGTCAGTAACTGGATTAGTGATTTCTCCTGTCACAACAGATAACTTAGTTGTGGCAAGTGTAGTAGAAGTAGCTGTAGTTGTAGTTTCAGTTGTGGGGGAATGTGCAGTTTGAGCTGCAGTGGAGTTAGTTGTAGTTGGACACCCACAGCATTTAAATTGAATCTCATAATCAAAACACTCTTTGAAGAGCCCTTGTTGATTGTTTTTGCATATGAGACCAACTTCTTTATTGCAAGTCACAGTTTGTCCCACCATTGACATGGAAATATGAGGGTAAAGAGCAGCTCTACACCTGACTTCTTCAGGGGCTGAGCATACATGATGATGACTGGAGAGTATCTTCTCAATGGATTCATCATCTCCACCATCAGGACCTTTTGTGGGCTCACTAAGATTGATCCATTCTGACCAACTACATGTCACTTCTTGTCCCTCCGAGCAAGGTGTAGTTGTAGGTGGCTGACTAGCAGAAGTTGTTTCAGTTGTGGTAGAAGGTGTAGTAGGAGATGTGGTAGGCTGGGGTGTAGTTGTTGTTTCCCTTGTTGTTGGAGATGTAGTGGGTGTCGTAGTGGCTGGTGTTGTAGTTGAGACCGTAGTGGAATTACTTGTAGTTGGACACCCACAGCATTTAAATTGAATCTCATAATCAAAACACTCTTTGAAGAGCCCTTGTTGATTGTTTTTGCATATGAGACCAACTTCTTTATTGCAAGTCACAGTTTGTCCCACCATTGACATGGAAATATGAGGATAAAGAGCAGCTCTACACCTGACTTCTTCAGGAGCTGAGCATACATGATGATGACTGGAGAGTATCTTCTCAATGGATTCATCATCTCCACCATCAGGACCTTTTGTGGGCTCACTAAGATTGATCCATTCTGACCAACTACATGTCACTTCTTGTCCCTCCGAGCAAGGTGTAGGTGTAGGTGGCTGACTAGCAGAAGTTGTTTCAGTTGTGGTAGAAGGTGTAGCAGGAGATGTGGTAGGCTGTGGTGTAGTTGTTGTTTCCCTTGTTGTAGGAGATGTAGTGGGTGTGGTAGTGGCTGGTATTGTAGTTGAGACTGCAGTGGAGTTAGTTGTAGTTGGACACCCACAGCATTTAAATTGAATCTCATAATCAAAACACTCTTTGAAGAGCCCTTGTTGATTGTTTTTGCATATGAGACCAACTTCTTTATTGCAAGTCACAGTTTGTCCCACCATTGACATGGAAATATGAGGGTAAAGAGCAGCTCTACACCTGACTTCTTCAGGGGCTGAGCATACATGATGATGACTGGAGAGTATCTTCTCAATGGATTCATCATCTCCACCATCAGGACCTTTTGTGGGCTCACTAAGATTGATCCATTCTGACCAACTACATGTCACTTCTTGTCCCTCCGAGCAAGGTGTAGTTGTAGGTGGCTGACTAGCAGAAGTTGTTTCAGTTGTGGTAGAAGGTGTAGTAGGAGATGTGGTAGGCTGGGGTGTAGTTGTTGTTTCCCTTGTTGTAGGAGATGTAGGGGGTGTCGTAGTGGCTGGTCTTGTAGTTGAGACCGTAGTGGAATTACTTGTAGTTGGACACCCACAGCATTTAAATTGAATCTCATAATCAAAACACTCTTTGAAGAGCCCTTGTTGATTGTTTTTGCATATGAGACCAACTTCTTTATTGCAAGTCACAGTTTGTCCCACCATTGACATGGAAATATGAGGATAAAGAGCAGCTCTACACCTGACTTCTTCAGGAGCTGAGCATACATGATGATGACTGGAGACTATCTTCTCAATGGATTCATCATCTCCACCATCAGGACCTTTTGTGGGCTCACTAAGATTGATCCATTCTGACCAACTACATGTCACTTCTTGTCCCTCCGAGCAAGGTGTAGGTGTAGGTGGCTGACTAGCAGAAGTTGTTTCAGTTGTGGTAGAAGGTGTAGCAGGAGATGTGGTAGGCTGTGGTGTAGTTGTTGTTTCCCTTGTTGTAGGAGATGTAGTGGGTGTGGTAGTGGCTGGTATTGTAGTTGAGACTGTAGTGGAATTTGTTGTAGTTGGACACCCACAGCATTTAAATTGAATCTCATAATCAAAACACTCTTTGGAGAGTCCTTGTTGATTGTTTTTGCATATGAGACCGACTTCTTTATTGCAAGTCACAGTTTGTCCCACCATTGACATGGAAATATGAGGGTAAAGAGCAGCTCTACACCTAACTTCTTCAGGGGCTGAGCATACATGATGATGACTGGAGAGTATCTTCTCAATGGATTCATCATCTCCACCATCAGGACCTTTTGTGGGCTCACTAAGATTGATCCATTCTGACCAACTACATGTCACTTCTTGTCCCTCTGAGCAAGGTGTAGTTGTAGGTGGCTGACTAGCAGAAGTTGTTTCAGTTGTGGTAGAAGGTGTAGTAGGAGATGTGGTAGGCTGGGGTGTAGTTGTTGTTTCCCTTGTTGTAGGAGATGTAGTGGGTGTGGTAGTGGCTGGTGTTGTAGTTGAGACTGTAGTGGAATTAGTTGTAGTTGGACACCCACAGCATTTAAATTGAATCTCATAATCAAAACACTCTTTGGAAAGCCCTTGTTGATTGTTTTTGCATATGAGACCAACTTCTTTATTGCAAGTCACAGTTTGTCCCACCATTGACATGGAAATATGAGGGTAAAGAGCAGCTCTACACCTGACTTCTTCAGGGGCTGAACATACATGATGATGACTGGAGAGTATCTTCTCAATGGATTCATCATCTCCACCATCAGGACCTTTTGTGGGCTCACTAAGATTGATCCATTCTGACCAACTACATGTCACTTCTTGTCCCTCCGAGCAAGGTGTAGTTGTAGGTGGCTGACTAATAGAAGTTATTTCAGTTGTCGTAGAAGGTGTAGTAGGAGATGTGGGTGGCTGGGTTGTAGTTGTTGTTTTTGTCGTGGTAGAAGGTATCGTAGTGGATGATGCTGTAGTGAATGTAATCAGAGGTTTTGGTGTTGTGCCACACTGCACTGTCTTGCAGCACTTTACCTTTATTTCATAATCTAAACATATGGGGGGATACTGTAAACTGTTCTTGCATATCAGTCCTTCTTGGTTATTGCATGTAACCTTTTGTCCCAAGTGGCTAAGAGGAACCCCCTTATAGTGCTGAGCCTGGCATTCCACTGATACTGGATTCTCACAGATCTTAAATCCTTTCTGGATGATGTGTTTGATGGTTTCATTGTCCCCACCTGTAGGACCATATACAGGATAGTCTGAACTTATCCATGGTGACCAGTTGCATAATGTTTCCTGACAAGGTGTTTCAGTAAAATGTTTCATTGTTGTAGGTATCTTTGAGGGTTTTGTGGTTATAGAATGAGTAGAATGTGTTGGACATGCACTATAGTCACAGCACAGAACTCTGACTTGGTAGTTAAAGCACAAGGCCAGTGGTCCTAACTGGTCTTCATTTCTGCATGTCAGCCCCTTAGCCAGGTTACATTGCACCACTTGCCCCACGTTGTCAATGGTGACATTGGGGAATTTCTCAGCTCTGCATTGGATCTGAATTGGCTCGGCACATATCTTGTGCCCTGCTTCTCTTATCTTTTTATACGTTTCATTGTCTCCTCCTGGAGTTCCCAGTGTGGGGAAGCTAGTATCATACCATGGTGACCATTCACAAGGATTACATGTGACTGTGACTGTGGGTGGCTCTGTGAACACACATAATAGAGTTGTCGGTTTTGTGGTAACTCTTACATTTAACATTTGCATAGATCTTCAGTTTTCCAAAATGAACATCTTTAACATACCTTGTGTGGATGATGTAAAAACAAAGGTAGTTGGAGGCTGGCTTGCTGCAATAGTGGTTGCTGTAGACATAGTTGCTGTCGGTGATGATACTGGGCAAGGATATGACTGCTTGTCAATTGTACCATTCTTCCCACACACTGCTGTGATACAATTATCATGCCCATCTGTTGTGTTATAGATGGTATGTCCAGGGGGATATTTGTTTCCGTGATATGTGCAAGTACAAGCTGTAAGGAGAGAAGAGTGTATTATAGTGTATTTATTATTAACATATGAAGCAATAAGATAAATTTTTACAACCCATAACCTCTCCAAATTTTAGCATACCTTGGGCATCGTAATGGCACTGGATGGTCATTGAATTGCATGTACTGCAACAAAGAAAACATAAACCATATTGTCAGTTTTTATTTGTTTTGATTTGTTTCATTCAGTTTGAGACAGTTACTTATACAACAACTTATACAACTTTAATTGGGTATGCAATACATATATACAATATGCAAGACGTACCATGTTTGGCAGTTTTCAGTTGTTGGCACTTTGTCACCATTACTATAGTGTCTCCCTTCTTTATTGTAGCAACCACAATGCTCTTTTACAACACATGTCATTGTATCTTCATCAAAGTATGGCTGAGCAGGAGGACATTTTGGATAGCAACCTGAATGAGGAATAGTCAACTGTTTATATAGTGCAAGAGATGGGTTTTCTATATTTTGTTAGCATCATTGCCAAACGGGTTTCTGCATGTTTTTCTGTGTTCATCTGGCATTGTGGTCGAATGACTGATATTATTAATTAATTATTATTATTAACTTTTTAAACATAAGTATAACAAATACAGCCATAATAAAAAATATCAGTTCAATATTAAATCTTGAATTTAATTTGATTTTTTTCAAGTGTAGTTAGAAAAACCTATCCTACCCTCTAGCGGAGTTGTCTGTGTCGAGCAGCTGCCTGAAGGGTTCCTGCAGGTTTTCATGCATGGAGATCCACATGGCATGTAGTGCCACTCACATTCACCAGGGGGATTGTAATAATCACAAAAGAGAGCTGGAAAAGAGAACAATACTCAAAGAGTATACTAATGATTTTAGTCATGCGGTTGAACGTAGCCTTATTTTTACCTTTTTACTTGGCTAACATAGTACCTTTTGAACTACATGATTCACTTCTTTTGGAGATTGAGCTGAGAAAATAAATATCACAATTATTATGGAGCTGGAGTCAGCTCCTCTAACCCTTTTGAATTGAAATGTACCCCCTAACAATAACCCTAACCTCTACACAGACAGAAATGTAAAAACAACAAATAGTGGTTCCACAACAATTTTACATTTCTGTTTGTGTATGAACAAAATAGATTTGTGTTTGCTGGTGAGTTGGTGGTGCTGCTTTTTGTCTGCCTCTAGTCTTTTTGCTCAACCTTTTCATAGTTATTGTTTTCGTTTCAGCCAATTGCCTATATGTCCCGATTGAAATGGTGGTTGATAATTGCTCAAAAAAATCAAGAATTCACTAAAATAATTTTAAAATGTAATCATAATGAAATTGGTGAGAAAATGGTATCATGTTCAACAGGTCCTGTCTGAATGATGTTACTGATCTCATAATTCACCGTGATTCTTTAGTAATAAAGTCTGCTGCAAAACTGTGATCTTTGAAAGACTACATCCTTGTTGAGAGGAATAAACTACATGATAAATGTAAACCTTAATTTCTTGTTCTCAGTTTTTTCAGAACTGGTAAATATGGTGACCAGATCTTAAAAGCCCATGGGGCAGATGTATTCCTATCACTGATGACAAATGATTATACAGTAAGTGATTCATTTTAATTGATTGATTCAAGTTATTGATACAAGATGTTACAGATTTCATAGTCTTGTCTTTCCCTTTGTTTTTGGCTCAGATTTACTGTATGAAACTTTTCAACAGATAAAACGTAATCTAGGTTACTCACGACAGATCTTTGGGCTTCGCCATCGTATACAGATGCCAGCTTGATTACAGGATGCAGCATAAGCGGCCACAGCAGTGCAGAAACACTCGCAGTCTCCACCCGTGTCACAAGCACATGAGTCAAACACACATGCTTCATAGTGTGGAGTAGGATCCACCTAGAGACAAATGTATGATGAACCACTAATGAGTTGAGTTGAATAAGGATGAAAGAGCAGTTTAAGTTTTCTATATAGAAGATTTTTTAAATTACTACATTTATCTGACAGCTGCAGTTACTAATTATTTTTCATTCATCCATTTTTTTTCTGCTTATCAGGGGAGCCCAGACTTCCCTCTCACCAACCATTTTGTCCAGCTCTTCCATGGGGATCCTGAGGCGTTCCCAGGCCAACTGGGACACACAGACTCTCCAACATGTCCTGGGTCATCCCCGGACACATCTGCGAAGGAAACTCATTTCGGCCGCTTGTATCCGTGATCTTGTTCTTTCGGCCATAACCCACAGCTTGTGACCATAGTTGAGGGTAGGGATGTAGATCGATTGGTAAATTGATAGGCTCAGCTCCCTCTTCGCCATGACGGATCCATACAGCATCCGCATCACTGCAGAAGCTGCACCGATCTGCCCGTCGTTCTCTCACGCAATTTTTCCCTCACTCTTGAACAGTACCCTGAGATACTTAAACCCCTCCACTTGGGGAAGGATCTCTTCCCCGACCTCTAGAGAGCATGCAACCTTTTCAGACTGAGGACCATGGCCTCGGATTTGGAGATGCTGATTTTCTTCCGGACCGCGCAACGTTTGGCTGCGACCCACTCCAGTGAGAGTTGAAGATCACGGCTTGAAGAAGCCAACAGAACCACCAAACTGAGAACACCAAACTGGACCCCCTCAGTTCCTTGGCTGCATCTAGAAATTCTTTCTATAAAAGTTAGAACAGAATCTGTGACAAAGGGCAACCTTGGCAGAGTCCAACCAACCTGACTTACTGCCAGCAATGCGTACCAACAAACTACAAGGGGTGGTCCCCGAGGTACACAGACGAACGCCTTCTCCAAGTCCACAAAGCACATGTAGACTGGAATGGGTGAACTCCCATGCCCCCTCCAGGACCTTGCCGAGGGTGTAGAGATGGTCCATCATTCCACGGCCAGGACAAAAACCACACTGCTCCTCCTGAATCGAAGGTTCAACTTCCCAATGGAGCCTCCTCTCCACAAACTCTAAATAGACCTTACCAGGGAGGCTGAGGAGTGTGAGCCCCCTATAGTTGGACCACCACGCCGGACTGCCAGTCCAGGGGCACTGTCCCCAATGTCCATGCGATGTTGCAGAGATATGTCAACCACAACATCCAGAGCCTTTAGGAACTCCGGACGGATCTCATCCACTCCCAGGATCCTGCCACCAAGGAGCTTTTTAACCACCTCGATGACCTCAACCCCAGAGATAGAAGAGCCCGCCTCGGGATCCCCAGACTCTGCTTCCTCATTGGAAGGCATGTAGGTGGAATTGAGGTTGTCTTCGAAGTATTCTCTCCACCAACTCACAACGTCCCGAGTCGAGGTAAATAGTGCCCCATCCCCACTATACACAGTGATTGATAGTGATAGTGCATTGCTTTCCCCTTCTGAGTCACTGGATGGTGGACCAGAATTTGCACAAAGCCATCCAGAAGTCATTTTCAACGGCCTCACCAAACTCCTCCCATGCCCGGCTTTTTGCCTCAGCAACCACCAAAGCTGCATTTCCCTTGGCCTGTCGGTACCCATCATCCCACAGACCAAAAAGGCCCGGTAGGACTCCTTCAGCTTGATGGCATCCCTTACTGCACGTGACCACCAACGGGTTCAGGGATTGCCAACGTGACAGGCACCAACCACTTGCGGCCACAGTTCCGGTCGGCTGCACCAGCTACGGAGGCACAGAACATGGCCCAGTGAGGGTGTTGGGGGGGGCATGAGAGGCCTGTCATCAGGAACTTTCATCAGAGGCCAATTCATACTCGGTGAGTGGACCAGAACCTGTGCAGGATGTCCACTCTCCACGGAGGTCCTTGTGAGCATCCATTGTCCTTTACACCCCAATTATGTCAATAAGTCACTGGACTTTTTTTCACTGAAAACTTGATGAATATTGCCAACACGTCGGCCATTGGCGCGTCATCAGTAAACAAAAAGCACTAAGTCGCATACAAAGTTGCCTGTCACATGCAAGGTGCAAAAAACCACACACAGTAGCAGAGGTGCTGATACTCCCAGCAGTGGACATGGTCACAATCATGCCAGCTCATTTTATTTTGTTGTTTTATTTTATTTCATTTCTATTTTGATAATCAGGTGATTATATGCAAAATGCTGGTGCCAGCAACATGTTTCAAATGTTCATTTATACTGGTCATTTATACTGTACAGCACAGATTTTAGTTTTCATCTAGTATGTTTTAAACATACTAGGCATTTTTACACTAATATAAACAGTATCAGTAGCACGGATCAGTTTCAACAGGTGCCTACTGCTACGGATGGTGAGCCCATGGAAAGGGGGACCCATGGGTTACTTCTTCAGGCTGAGCCCAGTCTTGCCCCATGGGCCCCACCTCCAGGTCTGGCTCCAGAGGGGGGCCCCAGTGACCCGCGTCCAGACGAGAGAAGACGAGGTCCAAAGCTATAAATCTTCATAAGGGGTCTTTTTGAGCCGTGCTTTGTCTGGTCCCTCACCTTTCATATTTTTCAGATTTCAATTTCATTTGGTGTCCTCATTGGTCATGTAGACACAAAAATTTCAAACCATGCAAAAGTGTATGAAAAGCATTTTAGAAAACTTTACTTTAGCTGGTTCCAACATTGCCATGCTACATGAACATTAGTGTCATCAATGTAATTATTATCATTATCATTAATATATGGTGATAATAATCGTGTAATAATCTAACACGTTTAATAATCTAACACATTTGTTTAAACAGGCTGGTCCATGTATTCATGGCAATCTGGCAATTAGGTTAGTAACCTGTTGGCCTGAAGCTGCAAGAAAAATCAAACATGGTCTCCACTTAAACAACTTACAGCGGAGTGGCAAGCAGAGAAGACATCGCTCTGTATGATGCTGCACTGTTTCTGGGCCCAGGCCTGTCTGTTTGGGTTGGCTATGCAGGGGCTGGTGATGCTCTGAGCGTCCGGACAGCTTGGTAAATCCTTCCAGCTGTTCCCAAACACTAGTGGGTTGACCACCACAGCATGGCACCTTGTGGTGAGGTCATTATTTGCAATCCCGTCATAGTTTCCACACAGCCCGCAAACATGACCCTGGAAAAAGTATGTGTTTCTCATATGGTGTTGGAAATATTACAAACAAAGCTTGCCTTTGGTATCTGAAAAAAATATATACATAATCACATTAAGACCAAATACCTTATATTTTGGGCTGAGCTTGATGAACAAGCTGGTCTTCCTGTCCCACATGAAAGTGAGCCCATTGTTGGCTTCAATAACCAGGTAGTTGCCCATAGTGTTGTAATGGAATGGACTAGTTTCATCATTTCCACTTAAGAGCAGCCGGTAGCTTCCCTCAGTTAGAATCAATTCTGCACTCTAAAAAAAGATAGAAATTAATGTCAGATAGCAGATCAGCAATATATGTCTCATATACTGTGAGTGACATACTTGCTCTTAAAGCTGGTACCGTGGGGATTAATTTGAGATGTTCAAAAATGAAAGGTGTAGCATTGTAGCCTCACAGCAAGACGGTACTGTGTTCGTTCCCGGCACGGGGCCTTTCTGTGCGGAGTTTGCATGTTCTCCCCGTGTATGCGTGGGTTCTCTTTGGGTACTCTGGCTTCCTCCCACCATCCAAAAATATGCATGGGGATTAGGTTAATTGGCTAATTTAAATTGACTGTAGGTGTGAATGTGAGTGTGAGTGATTGTTTGTCTCTGTGTCCTGCGATGAGGTGGCGACTTGTTCAGGGTGTACCCTGCCTTCTGCCGTAAGACAGCTGGGATAGGCTCCAGCCTCCCCACGACCCTATGAGAGGATAAGAGGTAGAAAATGGATGTGAAAAGTGTGATTAATTTGTAATTGGGTGAAACAAGCACCCACTGACTTATTCCTTCCTTCAGTTCAGTCCGGCAGGCCCCAACCAGGATGAGTTTGTCTCAATATTGCTGCAACTGGACTTGGACTCCCTCATCGCCCTGGCTTTCAGGAAAGACAACTGCCTCCGGGTCCGGAGGGAGGTGGCCCAGTCTCCCCACAGTGAGAGGCACCTACCACGTTGGACCAATCCTGTCCAGCACTGGGAGAGGGCCAGGACCACTCGTCATCCCTATGACTGTGGCTTGGTTGTACGCCATCTCAAGCCCAGAGAAGAAAACAATGGATGAACACAACTTCTCTCAAGGTTGATCTCATTCACCCCTCCTCTTCATCTACTGGTGCCAGATTCTTCTTCGTCAAGAAGGGGGATGGCGCTCTCCTTCCCTGCACCGACGATGCTCCCCTTAACTCTTTGAGTGCCAAAGACATATTTGTACATCTTTTAAAATACAATGTTTGAGTGCAGTAGACATATATATACGTCAAAGTGTTTTTTCGACAGCTGGCACAAGAGGGCGCTCTCACACAGCCTGTGAGTAATATTGGGGCTTCTGGGGTTTGTAGTCAGGAAATAAAGAGACGGTATACACCACAGAGATCAAAGCAGGAAGTGGAGACGATTGCAATATAGAGAGCAAAATCAACAGAATTGGTGAAAGTATCCTCTACTCTACCTCTGACAAAACAAGAATGGTAAAAACAAACATTTTTTTCATGATGAAATAGAGAGTCTCTTCTTTCATTTGACCTATTTTGTGTTTTCAAAGTTATAGTACAAAATATTACAATATATACCCAACCCATCCCGTCAGTTTGTGGTGGACGTGGCTGCCTCCAATGAGAGAGTGGGAGTTCTACTGTCTCAATGCTCAGAGAAGGACAACAAGATACATCCCTGCACCTTCCTGTCCTTGGATATCCAAGGTGGAGCAAAACTACAACGTTGGGAACAGAGGGCTGCTGGGCATTAATCCTGGAGGAATGATATCATTGGCTGGAGGGGGCTCATCATCCTTTTGTTGTCTGGACAGAACACAAAAATCTGCAATATCTCAAGACTAAAACTAACTTAAGCTAAAACTCCATCTCCTGCAACAAGTATCTGATGTTGAGGTTTGGCTGTCGACTGATAAACCACCCCTTCATGTTCCCTCCAGGAAACTGGCTCCCCACTTTGTGGGTCCCTTCCCCATTTTCAAGGTGATCAACCCAGCATCGCTCACTGAGAGCACTCCACCTTCCACATCAGGAAGATCAAGCCTGCCAGCGAGAGTCCCATGGTCATCTCTTCCAAATCTCCTCCCTCTCCTCCAATCGTAGAAAATGGTCCTGTGTAGGGCTGGGTTAAAAAAAAAAGATTCAATTGATTTTAATCGATCTCCTTTTAAATGGTTGATAATTGATTCATAAAATCCGAAGATTGATCTTTTAACTTGCGTATTTTTTTCTTCATTGGAGGTGCGGAGAAGCAGCCTGAAGTATAAGCCTGCCTACCAGTCTCACGTGAGGGCATGAATCGCCATACATACGTCTAGTCTGCATAGCTAGTCTGCCGAAACCGAAGAAGAAGTCTTGCATGATCAGCATTTAGTGCTGCTTTCCATTGCTTTTCAAGGAACAAGATCTCGTGAGATGTTTCTGCCAGCAGTCAAACAAACATGGCAGAAGCGAGTCCACCTCTCCAGGCACCGTCAATGAGTTTAAAAGCTGATGTTTGGATGCATTTCACATTTAAAAAGTTGGAAGAAAATGACAAGTTGGACAAAAAACAAGTAGTATGCAACGGGAAGATAAAATACAGAAACAATACAACAAATTTGCAACCATTTGAAGAGACATCACCTGGAAACACAGTCGGCAGACTCGGCACGGCTCAAACAAACCAGCCTGGAGCGGGTAATGTTACCAGCAAACTCTCAACATGCACAGAAAATAATGGAGCATTTTAACTAAAATATCCCTGACTTCATTGATATCGAATCATGAATCAAATCGAATCTGGACGTTGAAATATCTAATTGAATCGATTTGGAAATTCTGAATCGATACCCAGCCCTCGTCCTGTGTATGCGCTTAAGAAGTTGGAGGGCTACAGCCACAAGGGGCACTAGTGGATCCCATCCAGTTTTCTAATGGACAAAACTCTGATCAAGGACTTCTCTAAGGACCACCCTGAATTACCTGGGCCGTCAGGATGCCGTCCCTAGGGAAGCGGTACTGTTATGCCTTGTCTGTCATGTTCAGTTAATTTAGCTATTTTTGTCTTTTTTAATCATATTGTCCCATCTATTTCCAGTTTTATTTTCTAATAACATTACCTTTCTCTTGTTTCAAGTCACTTTGCTTCATGCCCTCCTGTTCTCGCATGCCTGTTATTTATAGACCATGTTATGTATGTAGTTACATCCTTGTGAGCATCTTTGTTTGAAGATTTAGGATTTACTTACCTCCATGTGAGGGTCTTTTTTTGTAGCCTAGATTAATTCCACTTACCTCCATATGACTGTCTTTTGTTGGTAGCCTAGAATGGTGAAATACTGTACTTACCTTCTCATGAGCATTTAATTTATAGATTAGAGTCATTACCTTTATCTCTTCATGAGCGTCATCTGTTGTAGTTTCGATGTTGCTTTTCTTTTTTTCACTCTGCCACCTTGAGAGCGCTTTTGGTTTTTCCTTTTTTGACCAAGTCTCTGTGAGCCATTGTCCTTGTGTTCTTCAATAACACTGCCTTATTTATTTAACAAAGTCTTATCTTGAAACCCGGTTCACTGAGTCATGCTTTTGGGTTAATGTCTGACAAGGGAGTCATAACACACACTTGTAGATACACCAATTTACTTGTGAGACTCTATCTTGAATTTTAGGTTTATATCGGCAGTTTACATGGAGAGTTTTGTGATGTGTTATATAGACTGTTTACCCCCAGGAAGATCTTGATGGTCTTGGAGCAGGTGGTTCCTGTGGTCCCACATGGAACATTCTCAGTTAGCACTCTGAAGGTCCCATTACTATGAGCGCTGCCACAGTAGTCCTGAGGAAGATAAACACACACGCACAAAGCATTAGTGGCTCTGCTTGACTCTTGTTGGTTCTCATCTTTTTTCATTTGTCAGAGATATGGGGTAATGTATTACATGACTAATTATATTTTTGATATTCCATCTGTATTTCAGTTTCTATTATCAGTCTGTCTGACTTATTTCATCCTTCAGATATTCCTGAATCTACACAACAGAGAGCACAAAAAAAGGGTGCAGAGGGTGCACAGAGAGTAGTAAAAGGAATGGCAGCTGCATTCGCTTGCATTTGGACACTGAGTTTAGTTTCAAAGCACCATCAAAGCACATCAGCTTCATCACTCTGTTCACCAACTGTTTTTGTGTGCATTCATACCTGAGCCAGAATGTATTCACAGTGGCCATCGAAGGTGAAGCGCTTCTGATCAAATGTCATGTAGTGTCCAGCACCATAGACAGAGCAGGTCCCTTCACACTGGTTGGTAGTGCACTGCCACTTTCTGTCTTTACAAGTGCTGGCCACAGACAAAGAATAGATGATCAGGCCCATAATAAAGGACATTTCAGTCAAGGAATTTGCTTCCTGCTGCATATTTCTAGCTTTACAGCATTTCAGTCCATTTGTGATTCACCTACCAGGTGTTGCAATCCAACTTGGTGGTCTCTCCAAGCTGGTAGGAGATGCTGTTGTGAACACAGGGACAGGCCTCTGGCTTGATGCAGCCTCCTTTACCATCAGACACCATCCCAGATGGACACATACAGCCGGAGACACACTCTGAGGTCACCTAGAGAGGTCAAATCCATTGTCATATGTTTCATCAGTGCACATTCAGAGAATATTTGACTTTACTGCAGAACTCAGATTATCTAAGTATTTGATATAAACTAATCATCTTTATGTATGTCCTTTATGTTGGGGAGAAGGTGACTCACACAGGCCATGTCTAATGTGTCACAGCTCTTCTCACACTCAGTTCCTTTTGCAGCTGGACCATTAGCAGAGCAGTTAAAGAACACCATAGGAGCAGCACAGGCTTCTGAGAAAAGACATTTCTGAAATTACTGAAATGTATTTCTAAAGTTAGAGATTTTAAAAACGTTTTGGTTGCGTTAATTGAAATTCTTATTATATTATCATTACAACAGCATTCTTAAAATCAAATGCTCTGACAAAAAAAGGTGTATGTAAGATATCATTTAAAATGTTGTCTTTGTCATTGAAAAATGAACCACACGCTGCCTGAGAATCACAGTTACAGATATGATTTGTAGAGCATGTGTAATAGATTTATACATTGATACAGATTCTTCAGGTTCCCAAGTGTATGGTAAACCTCTTGTTTCAGGGTTCTATTTGGGTACATATCTACCCTGTGTCTGTGTCTCACAGCTATAGAATGTTTAGTTAAAGTATTCATGCTGCAAACTGTAATTTTTTAGATTGAATTTCCCTGGACTTTTGTGTTATTGATTCGTGTGATTGCATTGTTATCCATCTTGTCTACACATAAAGCACCGAACACATGGAAACTTTTTGTTGCATATTGTTTTTTTGACCAGTACATGAATAGAAATGTAAAAAAAAAAGGTGTAAGGTGTTATGTAACTTACTTGGCTGACTTGACTCTCCAATGCAGTTCAGTTTACCATCCTTACAGGTGCTAGTAGAGAAATATATAAAAAAAAAAACATTAATGTACACACATTTACAGTATAACACTGTTTACAATGTTCGTGATATTTTCAGCATATTACAAAGTGAAAGAACAAATAATCAAATGTTCTTCTTAAACCCACTAATCCAACTGTGTCAAAATACCATCCCATCACTCTCAAATGGATTGACAAGTCTTTGAACACAGGGACTAAAACTGGGCTTCAAGAGGAATAACAGTCCACACATCACTGCAAACACGACACAGACTTTTGCAACGTATCATTTACATACCACATGACCCCGTCCTTGTGGACAACCTGTCCAGGAGGCACCACTGAGCCTTTGTCATAACATGGACAGGCCTGAGATAGGACACACTTCCCAGTGTCATCCAGATAACTTCCCTCTGCACAGATACAACCATCGATGGGCGGGAAGGAGACGTGGCAGCTGAGGTCTGTGGTGCTGAGGCAGCGGCAGGTGCGACTGCTGGATGTGATGTTGTAGGAGTAGACCATGCTGCTGGGGCAGGACCTGGCATATTTACCTGTGGAGTCAGACCAAAAAGTCACCACTAAGATGTTAAAAGGATCACACCATTGTTATTACAGTTTAGCTCATTATGGTACAATGCTACAGCAAGAATTTCTTTGTCCCTTATTGTTATTTATTATCATCATTTTCAGTAATTACTATGTTTATCATCTTTGTACTGTGTTTGTGTTTAGCTGTGCTGCCAAATGGTGCAAATATTTAACTACATACTGGTGAACTGTACATGGCACAGAGTGAGCCAGGCCCATTTCTGCATGATAAATGTACACAAATTATCCTAGTATCAGCTCATCCTAGTATCAACGTATCACAGCAATTTGACTGTTATCAGGCCAGTAAACAGGCACCATCATACATGCAACACAGAGGTGGGTCATTAAGTGATTACTACATCAAGAAAAACTATGGAAAAATATAACTTTAAATCAATATGTTCTAATATGAAAAACTGAATAAAAGCTCATGCTTTGAACAAAAAGCTGTAGGTTTAGGCAAAACAACTGCATAAGTTTAGGGGAAAAAAACATAACACTTGTGAATACAAGGACAACTGCTCATTGTTGGCTGCACACAGGATGCAATCCAATTCAGTTCAATTAAATTCAAACAACTTTATTTATCCCCGCAGGGCAATTCAGTTTGCAGCCTCAAACAAGAAACAACAATTAAAACAAGACATCCAGCATCCACTCTGTCAGTACCACATGTTGACATAGGCAACCTGAGCTAGCAGCAAGTGACAATGGTAATAAATAATGAATAAATATACACATTAAGGCTCACCGGATTACAGTACTGCCGCCCTCTGTTTGAGGGCATCAAACAGAATTCCTGACCGAGGATTTGGTCAGGATGTCTGATGACCTTTCTGGCTTTCTGGATAACTCATTTTTTTCCAGATGGAGCCTGTCTGTTTGCTGAATTCCAGTGACCTTGGAACAGACTTTGCCACTTTCCCATGGGTGAAGCGCATGTGTATGTATGTTTCAGATTTAATTTCACACAAATGCACAACTAGGGGTTTCATCTGGCTCCACAGTTTCACAATTACTCACCACAGATAGTTTTCCTCCAGCCACTCATCTGGATCCCTGCTGCTGCACATGCATGGGCATAGGAGGAGACTGCAGCACACATGCAGTCCTCACTTTTTTCACAGTTACAGCTGTCGTACATGCAGTTCTGTGATGAGACAAACATTGAAAACACAGTGCAGTCAGAGTTTATGTCAGGTCTGGAGACTGGTCCACTGAAATGTCTAAAAGCTGTGAAACGTACCTCTTTGTATGAGTCGGGGCTGATCTCTGAGTGACAAGAGGCGAAAACTCCCTGAGGGTCACTCAGGATGGAGCACCAGTGCTTGGCATACTTCTCTGTCATTGACAAAGCAGGACTAACATCAGTCATTCTGAAGAATCCACAAGAGAGAATCTAAATGAGTCCAACCTACCATTATCTAGACTGAGACTGCATGGGTTCTCAAAGCTGCTCTTAACATCAAAGCAACCAGCATGTGTCTTCCAGCTGTTGGCAAAACCTGCTGCTGTGGCATCTGGAACACCGCTGAGCTTTAGAAAGTCATCAGCTTGGTTACTGTTGAAGTTCCCACACAGACCTGCAGGCAGACACCATCACAGTGATGATAATACTGAAGAGGCAAACTGAGTCAAGTTGAGTGTATGGCTACTCCTCAAAGTCATTCATCATCTTTATCTCTTTCTATCCATCAAGATTTTTTTCTTCCACTATAAAACAGACTGATAAGTGAAGAGAGAAATGAAAATGCCTGTTCTAAACTATGAATAGTGAATATGGACAAAGTGATCAACACTGTTCCATGATAGCAGCTACTGTCTAAAAATGCAGTCATTTGGTTCATTACATCAAATCATGGATCCTTCAATTAATTATTTAAACACCGTGAGGCAAATCAGTGTTTTCCAGTTTGTTTGAATTTCATCAAAATGTTAACAATTCTGAAACCTCAAGGGGGGTACAGACATAACGATTATCAAACTGATTTTGCTCCAATTTTACACCTTCCCAATTATCTTCTGTCTTATAAGATTATCTTCTGTTTTATAAGATTATCCTGTACGATTATCCTGTGGTCTGTCGTGTGTTAAGAGTCAATTTGTCCCGATATTTTGCTTCGAAACAGGTCGCAGCTGATAATCGTAAATGTTAAACATGTTCAATATTTACGACGAAAAATCTTTATGTGTGTGGGGAAAGCCAACGACTCCTGAGTCACTACTCCGTGAAACGTAGCCACCCAGCTGACTGAGGAACACCGAAGCAGACAGAAAAAACACAGAGATGAGATCTAACTTTTCCTATGGGGTGTTTGAATCAGTCATTTTAATGCGTCGGTGCTAAGTACAGGAGATGAGATGTGGGCAGGGCAGGGTAGTGGTGGTGGGGGACGATGTTGCCGGTGCTGAATCTGTTCAATCAGCTGGTTGCAGGTGTAAACAGTGGCCCTGTTGCGCGGAGCCTGGCTCACCGCGACGAAAAGTAGCACACATGTGAGCCAAACTGATGTGAAAAACATACTAACACTTAGAAAAGATGTGATTTCTCCACTGTCTTCTCTTTTTATTTGCATATTTTTCGGTAAGGAATAGTCCGAGGACCATCATCATTTCATCTTCTGCGTCACGTTTATTTACTCCTGTTGTGAAGAGCCTGGTGATGCTGGGGTTGTTGCCATGAGCTACTGTAGATCAGCCTGACAAGCCAGACGATGACATGAAATGTATAGTCTGGGGGCAGTCCATAGGCAGAGTTGAAGCCTGTAGGTGGGACCAACTGTTGTTGTTCAAACTGCCTCTGCACATAATAGGCCAGCGCTCTTACCAATCAGAGTAACAGACAATATGACGCTACCAGCGGAGCCATATTTGACTTTTGCAGTAGCCGGTCGGCAAAACAGCAAATACATCCTTCTTTAAAACGGATGACTTGAGTGCTTCTTTCTGCTCAACTTTCAAAGAAAAGCCAAAGTCCAACTCTTCCAAAATCGATGACAGAGTTGATTCAAACAACTGCTGTTCATTAGCCACAGCCATCTTGGTTGTTGTGCTATCTCCAGCGTCACACAGCCCTGACATCATTGTACTAAGCATGCCCCAAAGACTCGATATGCAGCGTTGTGATTGGTCCGACAGACTCCTTGCCGGAGCCAGGATTAGCTCCTATGGTCTGCCACTATTTCATCCTGCTAGGCAAAAATATTTTTACCGCTAGAGTGCATCTAGATTTCTAGACTCAACAGCAATTGGAAATAGGAATACCCCTGTATCTCATTAATGTGGAATATTCAAATGTAAAGATAACACACACAGAGGTAGCTTGATGTCTCCACTTTACATACGGTAGTGAATAAACATCTACTCGTAACACTTTCTATGCCCATGTCTATCATGTATTATACACTATTTGAGCTCTGCAGGATGTTTTTATTACATACCACAGGTCTTGGCCTGGTGATCACTGGTCACTGTGATGTAAAGCTGCATGATTGGCTGGAGCTGCACCTCCAACAGAACGCCAACAGATGTCTGCACCAGCAGGTAGAAGGAGGACGCTCTGAAGGCAGAGATCCCAGCTAGGGGTAAAGAAAGAATAAGAGAAGTATTATTTATGTCCTTCTCAAGGAAAATCAGGGAAAACTGCAATATATATATATATATATATATATATACAGTATATATATATATATATATATATATATATATATATATATATATTTTTTTTTTTTTTTTTTTTTTTTTTTAAATGGACAGTCAAATTGTTGGGGAAGAATCTGTATAAGTTGGTACACATCAAGTGCGCTATTACCAAGCTTATGCTGTTGGTTTCCATTTCCTTATTTTCTTTCATAATTTAATTTAGAATAATTTGTCTTAATGAGATCACATGGACATGCACATAAGACATGCACTTAACACTGACACACTCTCTACCCATACCCTGGCCCACCAGAAGGTGTAGCTAGTGCAGCAGAGATGTGCTATGACAGTCTGTTAGCTCATAGCTCAGGGTCTCAGGATCCAGTCTGACCTGGGTCCTTCAGAGCAGTGGATGAATGAACAGTTTGCCAGCCACTGCCACACTGAATTAAATACTGTGAGGAGCTCCTCACATGGAGCGTTGACCATGCACAGCCTCACACACCCATTTATATTTTCAACAAACTTCATTTCACCATCATCCAGGACAGGTGTGTGATTTCTATGAGGCCAAGGCCATAAAGTATCTGTCTATCTCATAGCATTTTGACAGAATGAAATAAAAAAGAAAAGAATATATATATATATATACTGTATATATATATATATACATATATATATATGTATATGTATATATATATATATACAGTATATATATATATATATATATATATATATATATATATATATATATATAAGACATCAGACATGATGACAACTTTATGACAGTAAAGGAAAAGTTCATCTGCTAAAGTGGAGAATACACTGAATATATGAGTGAATACTGTACAGCGGAGTGTCTCTCACCAGCAGAGAAGGGTAACTGAGCATAGATGCCATTCACATAAACCTTTCCACTGGGCTGGATGTTGATAACCTTTAAATGAAAGAAGACCAGAAGTTAATATTGAAATCTAGTTGTGTGTTCAGTCCTGTTTGCATCTCTTCTATTATAAAACAGTTATATTGTACATATTACAACATTTTTCCTTTATTTTATTGTAATTGTTATGTTCAGGGCATTGCTTGTATTTATATTTCTTTTTAATACGTTTATTGTATGAACCAGTGACTATATCAACACCAATGATCAGATCTATACAGATCTATACACTCCAAACAAAACAAAAAAATTGGTTATAGTCCGCCCAGTTCCTTCAGTTCAAATTATGTTGATTAGTCCTGTTAGGAAACGTTTGATAAAATACATTTGTTTTACATTGTACACATTGTAATAATGTGTATTGGATTCATTGGATCATCCATGAAACTACCTTGTGTAATATTAGTCTGATAGTATTTGTCCTTGTTGTAAATATTTGAATAGAAGGTCATTTATTTTTTATACTTATTTTGTATTTAAATTCTAAGATTTGTGTACTTATTTTCCAACTTAATTATTTTTACACTTATTTTATTCCTATGTACTGAAAAGGGAGAAGCTGTACAATGAAATTGTACAGCTTTGATATTGAAAATATCAAAAAAATTTAAAACGGTATAATGACACGAAAGGTTATCCTATTCTATCTGGACATATTTATTGTCAAAGTTTATTTTCTGAAAATACTTTTTTAATTGAAAGGTTAAATAAATATAAATAGTATGTGTGTGTATGAATCATACTCACATGAGCCCCTCCAGACAAACCCAAGGTGACAGACTTGAGGCAGGTTTCACTGTCAGTCAGTCCACACTGTACCAGTTCTCCCTGTACCACAAACTGGGCTCCACTGCAGTCCTAAATATACAGACACAAAACTATGCAACTCCTGCTGAAGTGGGACACCACACAGTACCTGCAGACAGCAGTGTATATGGTATAGAATAAAAAATGACAATGGATGCACTGGTTGTTCACCCTATTGATAGCTGATAGCTTTAGTTAGCATTGTCGAATTCTTCTTCTCTGAAAACAGTACTTTGTACATATGTATATATTTATCAGATTTTCTTGTTAATGTTAGCTGGTTATCAACATATATTTCATCTTATTGTAGGAAGTGGATACTTTTGGTCACATTAGATAGTTTCCTTTTTAATATTAAATGATCTGTTTTAATATATGGGATGACAGAGATGTCTTTTTTTTTTTTACAATATTCACAGCTGTCATAATACTTTTAAGTTATCCAAGGTCAAGGTCTTGTCTAGACTTGTGATTTATTACCATGGCTCAGGGCTGGTTCTGGGCATACAGTAGCTCATGTAGGCGGTTGCCCCTCCTGCTGCGGGGGGCGCTGGTCGCCCTCAAGGAAATAGCTGGTGGGCACTTGCAAAGTAAAAAAAAACAGTCTTGTTGACATTTTTGCCCTCAGCAATTTGCCTACAGGTTGCCTCACCTGCAGGCTCCAGAGGGGCGCACAGCACAGAGCCTGCTGAGGGCAAAATAGTCTCCTCAGATGGAGAGCCACAGCCAACACAGTTGATGAGGGAGACCTCATCTCGCCTAGGGCATTAGTATGGCTAGAGCCAGCCCTGCCATGGCTTGGGTTCTGTGTGTGTGTGTGTGTGTGTGTGAGTGTGTTATAACAGCACTGATGACCATGCACTACCTTAGCCAGGACGTAGGAGCAGTCCCCGTGGAAAGTGTAGACTTTCCCATCAAAGGTGTTGATGTGAGCCCCTCCCTCCACAGAGCAGCTTCCTGGACAGTTCTCCTCTGTACACTTCCACTGGCCACTCTCACACACACTGTCAGCACACACAATTTCATCTGAATTGCCTTTCCAAATCAAACTAGGGTGAACTTCGCTAAACAGGTTCTGGGATCAGCTGTATCTCTGCACTGGACACATTTGACAAAACAAATATGAAAAACAGACCAATGAATCTCATCCTTTGACAAAAAAGTCAATTTCTATTAGAGCAACATTCACATTCCTCTACTTTTTAATAATAAGCTTCCAAATATACCTCTAATTGTTGTGTGAAGTTATACGCAGATGACTATTACATACATATCTGATTCCATTACAGCTTAAGTTCAAAGCACATTGGAACAGGAGGTTTCTTATGTTAAAATGTTTTTATGTTACACATGCTTTTATATTCATGCATCTGCTGAGTTAGCTATTAGTTTTTCTGATTTACTGAGTGATTCAAAAAATGCCTCGAATCATTAAATAAACTGGGAGACATGCTTTTAAGTTTAAGCACTTAAGCTTCAGCATAAGTCAAGTTTATATCCTGATAACGATATATATCCCGATATAGTATTTTTTTATGATGTGTTTTTACTTTCCATTGCGCTCTCCTCCGTCTCCTCTGCGGCGTGACCCCTTGTATGCTTTTATTCTGAAAGGCTTACTTTGAGAGTGACCGGAAGTCCGGCTTTGTTTGCGCTGTAGCCTACTTTTACTGTGCAGTTTGGATGCTAATAAAGATGTTTTAAGTGATAATAAATCATTCACATGCAACACGACGTCCTCCATGCTGCTTTACCTCTGCTTACTGCCGAGCTACAACTTTTTTTGTTTACTTTTGTGCTACAACCGCCGCAAACCTGTCCTCACGGGTGGCGTGAACATGCTACCACACAGCAGTAGCGTTGCTGTGGTTACAGTAGCTGTCATACCATCATGTCTATGCTTCATACAATACATGTTTTGAACTCACATTTGGATTATCCAGCGGTCATTCTGACGCTGAGTTGTACTTTACACGGCGTATCTAAACCACAACCAGAGTAACGTTTATGTTAGCGTAGCAACAGAGCTAACTAAGTGGCTCCATGTTAAAATTACGATATAAACAACAGAGGCTTATATCGTACGGTAGACATTTTTATACCACATTACGATATATATCGTAATATCGCACAGCTCTAAAAATAACTTTGTATGTTACTAAAAAACATGTCTCTACATTTGGCAGTACCTATGCAGCCCACTAGATGGCCTCTGTGGTGATGGGCCAGTGTGTGCTACAACAGCTGCTGCACAGTGAATCATACCATTTTTTGCAGTTATTGGAGTAGGACTCCCCAGGTCCATAGTTCTTGTTGTTGTAGCTACATGAGCACTCATTCAGCGGGACACAACCCTTTCCACTTAAGTCATCCAGCACCGTGCCTGTAAATCATAAAAAATCAAAAAAATTATACCAGTATCAACAATAGAACTGGACTGGGCTAAATCTTGAAGGGAAACTGGCATGACTTCTCTGTGGTGATCATTTTGTCTCTTACTCATTCCTCAAGAACACGATGTTCAAACCTTCACATCTTCCTGTCAGTACAACATGGGCTATATTGTAGTGCTCAAAAGGTTTGTTTCAGGGGTGGCCTGTGTCTTTGTCTCCAGCCTCCAAAAGTCTTTTCAACCAAGGTCCTTGAATACCAACAAATCCCAACTACCATCTTTGAGCTGGGCTATCGGTACAGACTAGGCCTACATGTTTTCATAAATGACAGCTTAGAACACACTTACAGGTATGTTGTGAGAGATTTTACCTCTTGGATTTGCATCTCTGACATCCGTCATATATGGCGGAGACATTGCTACTTATATCCCTGAAGATGAGCCCTACTATAAAATAAGTAACATGTACTATACATAATGCGGAATAGTGCAAAATGCCACATAAAAACACTAAGCTGCAAAGTTAAAGATTCAGTGTGCTACATCCCCATGAGTCAGTGACTATGTTCTCTGTTATAAATATCTATGTAACCGGTACGTGATTTTGTGAATGTATTCTACCTAGTATTTGTATCCTTTTATTGCTGCAGACATAAATAAATGTGTGTGTCACTGTGCAGTACCTGCAGGGCAGAAGCACCCATCGATGCAGTGGTTGTCACAGGTATGGCTAGCCTCTGGGTTGGAGCAGGTATCAGCACAGGGACTCCCACACTCCATATACTTCATTTGGTAGGGACATGACTTCACTGTGAACACATCAGTTGTTTTCACCACTCATCAACATTTATTCACACAAACATTACTGTCATAGCGTGGTTCGAGCACCTCAGTGGCCCGCAGAGAAGCTTCCTATGCTTTGAAAAGGGTGGAGTTTCCTTCATGTTTGAATGGCATCATGATTCACTCTGACCTCATCGTTTGGTTAATGAGGTCAGTTTGATTGAATGCGAAATAAAGTGTATGACATCCTGTACAAGAGTGTCAGAAACAAATTTATTTCCCAGATAAAGCTGATTAAAGCTTCACCAAACACGCCAATTAGTTTGCTCTTAATTTAGAAAGTCAGGAGATCATTCTTGTCTTGAGATTACAGCTCGTTCTTGACAATTGTCTTCAACAGTTTAATCACAACTCTAAGACATGGTTTGAGTACACTCACAGCAGAGGTCTTTGGTTCTCCAGTTGCCGGGTTTGCCACCAGCATGGGCACACTGTCTGGAGAACTCTGACACAGTGCTACACAGGCAGGAGGGCTCTGCATGCTCATCTATGGCATTGCCACAGTGGCAGAGGTCCACAACACAGGCAGAGGTGAACGAGGCAACATCCAGCAGACTGTGACAGCTGCTGAAGGCCGGCCCTGTAAGGATCTGCTCACACAGTGGTTTCTATAGGACAGACAGACAGAAAGACAGACAGCAGTGGAACCAGAGGAAAAGACAGGAAGAGGCCATATTAGTATCTCTGCATCAATTGTAATCATGACCCGTCCCAACTTGAATGTTCTGAGAATAATGCTCAACCTCTAACAAACCAGGGACTGGCTGTGGTGTAATAATAATAATAATAATATTGTATCATGTAACTGGGTGATGCCTCACCATGTTATTGCAGCTTTTCGTTGACTCCAGAGAGTAGTCAGAGCAGCTTTCAGTTGGACCATCCATTTTCCAGAAATTAGCAAAATCCTCAAGGGATATTTTCACACCTGTTTGCACAATATTAAATAAATATATCAGTTCTGTGGTCATGCCTTCTCTGACTGACCTTTTAAAGTGAGCCAAAGTTCACCGTGACTGTAGAACTCATTGTGGAGCTGGACCCCATTAAAGTCTCCACAAAGCCCACATGTTTGGTTCTTGTACTTTGGGTCGAGTTCCACCTGTGAGGACAAAACCATTGACTAGTTTGTATACTGTAGAATAAAAAGGTAATTCTGGTGTTCTGTCACGAATAGTGCAGCTATGTACTATTATATACCATTTTAATATGGTGTACTGGTATATATCAGTCCGTCATGCCAACATTCATCTGATTTTTATCTGATTTAAAATTGATAAACAATGATAAAAGCAAACCTTTGTTGACTAAGATCAAAACCACATATTAGTCAGCTCATTGATGAAGAAGGGCAGTCCTAATTATTTGCACATGAATATTTGTTCAGTAAGCAGCCTAACCCTGTAGCTACTTTAAATCAAATCCATCCATCCTACCAGAAAAGAGTCCTCCTTATTCCAGATAGCGACTAATCCCAGTTTTGCTTTGATTTTGATATAGGTGGGAGTTTTCTCGATGTGCACGCCTGCCTGACTGAATGGTAGGACGGCTCTGCAAAAAAAAAAACATTATTTTGGCCATTATTTTACTTTTGGTCCTTGAGTCATTGGAAGATGACAACAGTATCTAACCATGTGGATTGTGTTTTGGCAATGGATGCCAACATATTGTACCCAATACATGCTGTAATAACTGTCACTCAGGAAAGAAGATTCTCAAGATCAGGTATCTTCTTAAGATTTATACTAACTAACCTCAGTACTCAGCAGTGTTTATAGATATGCTATGGTATATATTCATTTATTCATTCATAAATAAATAAATGTATTATTAACCTCAGTATTCAGCAGTGTTTATAGATATGCTATGGTATATATTCATTTATTCATTCATAAATAAATAAATGTATTATTAACCTCAGTATTCAGCAGTGTTTATAGATATGCTATGGGATATATTCATTTATTCATTCATAAATAAATAAATAAATAAATTTATTATTAACCTCAGTACTCAGCAGTGTTTATAGATATGCTATGGTATATATTCATTTATTCATTCATAAATAAATAAATTTATTATTAACCTCAGTACTCAGCAGTGTTTATAGATATGCCATGGTATATATTCATTTATTCATTCATAAATAAATAAATAAATTTATTATTAACCTCAGTACTCAGCAGTGTTTATAGATATGCTATGGTATATATTCATTTATTCATTCATAAATAAATAAATAAATTTATTATTAACCTCAGTACTCAGCAGTGTTTATAGATATGCTATGGTATATATTCATTTATTCATTCATAAATAAATAAATTTATTATTAACCTCAGTACTTAGCAGTGTTTATAGATATGCTATGGTATATATTCATTTATTCATTCATAAATAAATAAATTTATTATTAACCTCAGTACTCAGCAGTGTTTATAGATATGCTATGGTATATATTCATTTATTCATTCATAAATAAATAAATGTATTATTAACCTCAGTACTCAGCAGTGTTTATAGATATGCTATGGTATATATTCATTTATTCATTCATAAATAAATAAATAAATAAATAAATGTTTTATTAACCTCGGTACTCAGCAGTGTCTATAGATGTGCTATGGTATATATTCATTTATTCATTCATAAATAAATAAATTTATTATTAACCTCAGTACGCAGCAGTGTTTATAGATATGCTATGGTATATATTCATTTATTCATTCATAAATAAATAAATAAATAAATTTATTATTAACCTCAGTACGCAGCAGTGTTTATAGATATGCTATGGTATATATTCACGTTGGTGTTTTTACAATATGGTATTAAATATGACCCATATATACATCCTGTCTGAAACAGTACATTATGCAGATAGAGAGGAAACATTTTCAGATTTTTAGAGTAAACTTACACTTTGCCATCAATGACCACTGAGCCCTCAGAGAGCTCCACTACCGAACCCTCCAGCTTCATAATGATGCTTTTGATGGTTTGATGGCCGTTAGCCTCTTGTCGTCTTATCTGGATGTTGAAGTCCTTGTAAGTGCTCTGACATGACGAGGTCAGGATGTAGTTGCAAGTGGAGTGCAACTGGAAAACATCTCCATCAAAGTTCTTGAAGTGGAAGTTGCCCCACGTACTGCAAACCTGGCCGTTGTGGATGGGACTCACACCTAGAAAGACCATTCAGGACATGATACACAACACTGGTCATGTTTTACACAGAAATTTGCCTAGACGTAGTGATTGTCTACATTAGGAAACAGTTTGCAGTAACCACCAAGCTCACCTGTTATTTTTTCAGGAATCTGGGACATGGAGGAGAAAGTGTTCACTGGAGACTTTGCCTCTGTTGAAAGAAGGAAAAGTTATTTGTCAAGAAATCAATTATTACATCTCAAACTACATTAAAACACAAAAAGGCAGTAGCACGCAGGTAAACATTTGAGCTGTTAATAGTCCCATTTGTGATACTGGAAGGTTGCCTAATGGAGTGTACCGCTGTGCCAGGTAGCGACGATGGCAGACAGGGCCAGCCATGGCAGCCACTTGTTAGTCATAGCCATTTACTTCTCCACAGGAACAATGAGGAAGATGGAAGGAAGGCCCAGCTCTTTATAGCAGGGGCAAGGTCTTAATGTGGCAGGTGAGGGAGTGGCAATTCCACAACCTGACACAGTGATTCATGTCTGTGTTGCTTGTAGCATTTATTTCCATAGTCCCTGGTTCACTCCCCTTCAAACAACTGATATGAAGAGCATGCAAACAAATGTTCACCTCACATCTGTGACCCAAAGGCCACTACATTATTCTATACTAATGTAAAATCCATGGTACTGTGCTTGCATTTATACAGGCCTTTTCAGTCACACTCATTCATTCACTGATGGCTAAAATATGCCTTCATGATTGCTTCGTTTTCAAACAAAAATTATGTTTCTGCAGAAATAAAATCCATTATACATCAGACCAGTGTACAAGAAACCCACTGACCAGCATCGTAATTGAAACAGCATTTTATTCCCTGTTAAGTTGTTGGTAGAAGAGCATACTAACAAATACAAAGGAAACACAATGCATTGTTACAAATAGAGGGAGGAACAGCATGTAAAAAATAAAGAATAAAAACAACAATAAATCAGTGAATTAAAAGTAATAACAGTTTGAGATAAAGAAGGTGGAAAAGATAGGGTGAAAAGAAAATACAAGGAAGGACAAAATTAAATAAGCTGTATTTTTAGGGTTTGGGTGATAGACAGAGGGATACAATCAGGACAACCAAGGAATGGATGTTGTTGATCACACCAGAGGTTCAGCTCTGGGGTATGTTTCCCAAACAACAACGGAAGTCAGCATGAAACCACGGTAGTACATAGTAATTCTGAACCACCAAACTTCCCCTTTCTGACAGTTTCCAAAAAATCTCCAGCTACTCTTGTACTATGTAAGTTGGAACAACATTAGTTTGAACTTCCGTCGTCCGAACAACATTGTTTTCAGTTGTTTCGGAAAGCGTTCGGAGAGAACACCGATGCAAACGTAGCTTCATTTCCATTAAGCCAGTGTGACTCTTTTGCAACTTTGGGAAATATTCATCAACATGAGCATGTTCTCTACTCATTGAAAGCAAGAACTGAATGCAGTTTCTTTCATATAATAGTCATAAATTGAAGATATAAAATATATACATCTATCTTATGGTGGTGGGATAGGACAGTGGTTAGAGCAGGAGCACTATAGTGCGTCACTATGAGATTCAGAGAGGCAAGGGTTTAATTTCCCCTGAGAGTGATAAGATATTTTACTTTTGCTGGCAGATACAATGTAGCCTAGTAAACTTTCTGACATTATAATCGATTACCAAGTTGTGTTTTTGTAATATTTGTGAAGATTTAACATCACTTGTTCATCAATTGTTAGTCACTACCAACTGACTGCTTTAATGATGACTTATTTTCAATTAGAAATCTTATGTGTAACTGTATGTTACACACTGTCATCTGCAACTGCACTGTAACTATCAGACTTATATTTCTGTTTTTCTTTTTTCTCTCATAGTTTATCAAAAATTGCACCTCATTGTTTTCTATTATCATATTTTATCATAATCTGCACCTTGCATTCCTCTTATGTATCTATTACAGTATACAGTTTGGTAATTATTTTTATTTTTATCCTCCTGACCCCTGCATGTCCCTGTGTGTTTCCATCTTTCAAGCTGCTGGAATTTTTGAATATCTCTGTGAGATGAATAAAGTATCTATCTATCTATCTATCTATATAATACAATTATTTAATAGCAGGCTATCAAAGTTGTAATTTGAAACTTCTGGGGCTACATTTACATTTGATTTTAAAACATAACTTGCATCTTGTCACCTCAACTGTGAGGTGAAAGTTAAAGTGACATCCTTCATTCATGCTGTGGGGGGGATCATGGATCACAGGGTGCCTAATTCTTAAATAAATAAATTTATTATTAACCTCAGTACGCAGCAGTGTTTATTGATATGCTATGGTATATATTCACGTTGGTGTTTTTACAATATGGTATTAAATATGACCCATATATACATCCTGTCTGAAACAGTACATTATGCAGATAGAGAGGAAACATTTTCAGATTTTTAGAGTAAACTTACACTTTGCCATCAATGACCACTGAGCCCTCAGAGAGCTCCACTACCGAACCCTCCAGCTTCATAATGATGCTTTTGATGGTTTGATGGCCTCTCCGAACGCTTCCGAAACAACTGAAAACAATGTTGTTCGGACGACGGAAGTTCAAACTAATGTTGTTCCAACTTACATAGTACAAGAGTAGTTGGAGATTTTTTGGAAACGGTCGGAAAGGGGAAGTTTGGTGGGACATGACGTCACCTGAACTAACCTTTAACGACAGCTCCATGCTGTTCGTTTGAACGACACAACTTTCATTAGCAACGAATGTTTTGGGAAACGCACCCCAGAAGGGACACTTATGACTCAACAGTGACCATCACAAGCATCCCAGTGGGACTTCCTTTACATGGATGAACTCAGTAAATCCAGACCAACCATGCACTGACTATGAAGCAGCTCCAGACTCGTGGCCTTACCAGTTTGAGACTTGCTTCTCTGGTTTCTAGCTTCCCTCAGTCATGGATATAACATATTGGAATTCTAAATTCAGATGATGGAATACAATACAATAGTATTAATTGATCCCCCATTCACTTGTTATGGCAGCATGAACAAGTCATGACCAACATTTCATCACCCTATTAATAATGGCCTAAATCATTTTTTCAAGTTTCAAGTTTTTGAGAAAACACAAAAAAACTGGTGGCCAGCAACACCTAGAGATGATTTAAGCCAAAAATTTTGGTCAAACTGTGTGTGTGTGTGTGTGTGTGTGTGTGTGTGTATATACATTATATTGCCAAAAGTATTTGCTCACCTGCCTTGACTCTCATATGAACTTAAGTGACATCCTATTCCTAATCCATAGGGTTCAATATGATGTCGGTCCATCCTTTGCAGCTATAACAGCTTCAACTCTTCTGGGAAGGCTGTCCACAAGGTTTAGGAGTGTGTTTATGGGAATTTTTGACCATTCTTCCAGAAGTGTATTTGTGAGGTCACACACTGATGTTGGACGAGAAGGCCTGTCTCTCAGTCTCTGCTCTAATTCATCCCAAAGGTGTTCTATCAGGTTGAGGTCCGGACTCTGTGCAGGCCAGTCAAGTTCATCCACACCAGACTCCGTCATCCATGTCTTTATGGACCTTGCTTTGTGCACTGGTTCACAGTCATAAAGAGGAAGGGGCCAGCTCCAAACTGTTCCCACAAAGTTGGGAGCTCGTCCAGACTCGTCCATCAGATTGCCAGATGGAGAAGCGTATTTCGTCATTCCAGAGAATGCGTTGCCACTGCTCTAGAGTCCAGTGGCAGCGCGCTTTACACCACTGCATCCGATGCTTTGCATCACACTTGGTGTTGTATGGCTTGGATGCAGCTGCTTGGCCATGGAAACCCATTCCATGAAGCTCTCTGTGCACTGTTCTTGAGCTAATCTGAAGGCCACATGAAGTTTGGAGGTCTGTAGCGATTGACTCTGCAGAAAGTTGGTGACCTCTTCACACTATGCACCTCAGCATCCACTGACCCCGCTCCATCAGTTTACGTGGTCTACCACTTTGTGGCTGAGTTCCCAAACACTTCCATGTTCTTATAATACAGCTGACAGTTGACTGTGGAATATTTAGGAGCGAGGAAATCTCACGACTGGATTTGTTGCACAGGTGGCATCCTATCACAGTTCCACGCTGGAATTCACTGAGCTCCTGAGAGCGACCCATTCTTTCACAAATGTTTGTAAAAGCAGTCTGCATGCCTAGGTGCTTGATTTTATGCACCTGTGGCCATGGAAGTGATTGGAACACCTGATTGTGATTATTTGGATGGGTGAGCAAACACTTTTGGCAATATAGTGTATATATGGCAAATGTTTAAGCTCTCTGATAGGACCCCACTGAGAGTAAGACTGGGGTGGAAATGATATCATCATGCCATCACATGAAACAGCTGACTGTTCCTTTCAGTTGCAACATGAAAGGTTTTGGTGCAGGACTCGTGCCCTCACGTCCATGATGCCATCAGACTCTCCTGCAAGACGATGAGCACTTATCCAAGCAGTGTAGAGGATGGCACAAACCCACACTAGCTCTAAACGCTGTGAAAACTACAAGAGAAAACTCATCAGAGACTACAAAAATTACAACACAAAACACTCTTGCGAGGCTATGAAAAAGTTTAACAAAAGAAAACACTCTGTAGAAAAAGACTATGAAACATAACAGAAAATCACTCTTGAAAAAATGAGGCAAAACTGGCAAAATTCACAGCACAGGACTGGGAACAGACACTCATGAAACTTGGAACAGGCACATGCAATGGAGACATGGGAACATGACTGGCACGAGACAATGGGAGATGAGACTATTTATAAATGAGAAAGGGAATCACAGGTGGAAACAATCCAAACAATCACAGACCCAGGATCCCAGGATGGCAGGAAGCAAAACGGTCTGAAACGAGAGGGAAACTACTTTACTACAAAATGAAACAGGAAATGACAAGACCACATAAGTGAATGGGACAAAAATAGTGAATTTAACCAAACCAGATAGACGGAGCATGGCATTAAGTCCCTCAGATCCTCAAAAAGACTGTATGTACTGCTGTGGACACCATCAATAAAAATGTGCTTCTTTTTCTCTACCAAACTCACAAAAAGTCTGGTTTTCCCTTTTTATAAGCCCAAAAAATTTTTGTCTATATGCCTCAGGCACCAATTTATAGGCCTGCAGCAAAGTCAAAAGTCAACTTTATTGTCAGTTTCACAATTTGAGCAGTGCATACAGTGAAACTGAAATGTTGTTTCAAACATCACAAGCCTTCAAACTCTTGAAACTTTACTTGCTTTTCAACCTCAATTTTTTTGACTCTCAAAATCAAAATCTTTTTTGTCATTTAGTTCATTTTCATTATTTTTTAGTTCCCTTTCTGTTTGTTCTAACTTGCGTATTTCCAACTCTAGTTCTTTCAACTGGAGCAGGTCATTTGAGCGCTGCACTGCAGTAAAACCAGCAGAGGTATAGTGAGGCAACAGGCTGTTTTCATTCAAAGCCTTTAAAAAAATGAAAGACTAAAATATCAGTGTCGTGCGAAGCTACCAGCAAGTGTACACAAAAATATGCAGAGCACAAAGCAGCAACACCACTGAGGCAAAGAGGAGGACAAACAACAACGCAAGAGAAAAACAGTCACTGCGTTTTTCACAAAGCTCACACCTGAAAAAAACACACTCTCGGCCACCCAGCTCAAGCAAGCCTCCAAAAAAAAAAACTTTTTGGATGAGCCCCAGTATGTTACGGCTTCCTTTTCTAAGCTGGCTCAAGGGACACCACAGTTACAGGTTCAAAAGGTTGAGGTTTATTGATATTTACAAGAAGCAGGGCTAAAAATCAAACCACCCAAACTCAAAGAACTATAAAGGGCTGCAGGCACCAGCCAAACAGAACAAAAGAGGAAACAGGAACAGGGCCAACCCATATGGGGCCATTCCAGTAACTACCTAACGGAAATCTAGATGTAAATAAACAAAACAAACAATGAAAACAGGACCACCAGCGACCTACAACCCAAACTAAAATAATCCAATCAGATTTTAATAACACAGGAACTGAAAATACCACCTGCTTCAGGAGAGAAGAAAAAAACTCAAAACATAACCTCATCTCTGTCACTGTCGCAAACGTGTAGCCTCCTCCTTATTGAGCACTAATTGTTCTCAGATATTCAGCAGCCCAGGCAGGAGGAACCAGGAGGGGCCAAGAAGCAGAGCCCCTTCACCACCAGTGTCACTCCAAATGCAGACTTGTTATTTAAGGGCTCAAGGGTCAACTTGCCCTCCACACTATGTGGTCTTGGACGGCCCTTAATATGGAGGAGCCACTGAGAGAACGAGCCAACGGAGGGCTAGTGTGCAGGGAGAGTGTGTAGAGGCTGTTTGGGATGGAGCCCAAAACTGCTAACAGCACGCACTGCGAAGAGGTCAAAGGTCATTAAGCAATGGACAACCCAAACCAGATCAAGGAGACTACCTTTGAACTGGCATGGGGAGTAGAAGATGTTGTCCTTTAATCCCAAGGTTGGGGGTTCAGGCCCCAGCCTAAGAGTCCTTGAGCAGCTGGTTCCTACCTTCACCAATGACCAGTGACCAGTGAAGCTTCAGGATATGGCTTTGGCATTTATTCACAAACACCAGTGCCAAATCTCATTTAGACCTGTGGGAATAATAGACCACTATTATGACCAATTATGGATTGACATAACAGAAGGCTATAGTTAAATAACGACTTCACTAAACTCTCTGAAGTGTTTTTATTTGATTTGCTTTATCATATTTTGACTCAAGCGATAAAAGCTTCAACTCTTTCAAGGTGTGTTCAGATCTCTGAATGATTAACACTTTTTGTCTTTTGTATTCTTATCACCAGCAGTTATCTTTAACAATAGAAAGCCCCAAAAGTGACTCAACATGAATGGAAAGCAGAGATTATTTTAATGTACCTCAGTTCATTACAGATCCATTAGTATTGTTACAGCGTCCACCCAAAAGTGATTGTGCAGCTGGATGAAGACGGTCTGCTGTACAGTGCATAGCAGCATGGGTGTTGCCGCCTACAATGCAACACAAATCAGCAATTGTTTTCAGTCATGCTATTGGAAACCTGTTTCCTAAGACGTCCTGTAGATCACACCTAAAACATAATCTCGTTTGATTAGATTAGATGAGAGAAGGGTTGTTGAAAAAAATTTGACCCAGGTCAAATGACCCTCCAATTAACCTGGGAATTTATTGGCTCGGCTTGCCTGCAGTGTGAAAGGCATTCTGTGTCAAGGTGATAACCACCCCATCAGCCACCAGCTCTGCCTCTACAATAGAGCTTGGATGGCTCTCCCTGTTTCCTAAGATCTTGGTACAAAAAGTTCTTATTTTTGTTATATTAGTTGAAATTTTCATTACATCCCCATCTAAAACTCGGTATCTGCCACAATACTGTATTAAACCCGTCCAATCATTTCATTCAGCCTAAACGTATTTAGTGGATAGGTTACCAACCTGCCTACCTGCACACATTCTGCCAACACTCATTATGTTTGTAAAGTTGTAAAGATCATTTTGGCGTAGTGATTTTGGAGGGAGCACTGTCAGTATTGCAGAACTTGGTGACTTTTTTGATAAACATAGAGCTAATCAGCAGCTAATGCTACTACACTGTAGTCTACTCTTAGTGGTTTCTCATGATTTTCCAGTCTGCCTTTAAGTCTTAATGTGTTTCAAAAGTTATATAAAAACTCACTAACCCTAACCCCCCATACAGATAGGGGCAGTGTGTGCAAGCACCAGGATGCTGACTGCAGCTTACTTAACTCCTTACCAGCTGTTTTATAAAACAGAAAGTGCCTTGTGTCAGAGTTTTTGCCCATTTTGAGTCATATTTCAAGACCCACAGAATATTTTGTACTATTACTCTGAAAACACTGAATAGCTCAAATGAAATAAGAGACTCTCTATTTCATCATGAACTATCATCATTTTGTTTTTACCTTGTTCCATTCTTGTTTTATCAGAGGTAGAGCAGAGGACACTTTCACCAAAATCACCACTTTTTGTCCAGATTCTGTTTAATTCTGGTCATTGTGTCATTCTGAGCATTACATACAGTTTAGCATATTTTAGATAGATGCTGAAAGCATGAGAAATTGTGATGAATGAGCGTATTATGGTGTACATTTGAGGACATCCTCAGGTGTCAGGCTTCAGCATCAGACCTGAGATGAAAAGGCATAAGGTCAGACTTGCACTAAACAGCCTCAGAAAAAAAGACATCAGGTGAAAAGGCATCAGAAAAAGAGACATCAGACTAAACAGCCTCAGAAAAAAAAGTCATCAGACCAAAAGGCATCAGACAAAAAGTTGTCACACTGAACAGCATTGGCCTCAGGAAAAAAGACATCAGACTAAACCGCCTCAGAAAAGAAATTGAATGTACCACACTCTGGTAGGTGGCAGCACTCCAGTCCGATGTCTTTATTTCTGATGTCTTTTTTTCTGAGGCTGTTTTAGTTTTCCTGAGACCTTATAGCTTTTCATCTGAGGTCTGATGCTGAAGCCTGAAACCTGAGGATGTCCTAAAATGTACACCGTACAGGACAAATAATATAGTTTCAAACGTAATGGAGCCTCATCTACTGTCTGATATCAGCAGAGGGGCTAAGCAGAACATAACTTAAGTGTCTTCAGTGGTAGAAGTGGTACTGACCTTTATGTAAAGTGAAAATATTGCACAATATTGAGATTTTTCTGAGTCAGCCAGAGATGTGACAACATTGAGTGTTTGGACAGCCTTCACCTCCTTTAACCAACAGTGATAACTGGGCTGAGACTATGATGGTTTGGGCCCAATTACAATAAACCAACACCTGTGGCTTTACCTGGATTATTTTGGAGAAATGTGAATGTATTTTTTATCAAAGCAAGGTCACAGCAAATATTTGATAATGAAAATAAAGCTAGCATGCCGAAATCATGTGTACCTATTTCAAAAACAGCAGTGGAGACTCCCATTTATATCATCCAAACTTATCTTCTAATCACATTGTTTGTTAAGAAGTATATATATATATATATATATATATATGTATATATATATATATATATATACTGTATAAACATATATGTATACTACTGAATACTATATATATATATATATATATATATATATATATATATATATATATATATATATATATATATATACTTACACTATGTTGCCAAAACTGTTCACTCACCTGGCTTGACTCGCATATGAACTTAAGTGACATCCAACAGCTTCAACTCTTCTGGGAAGGCTGTCCACAAGGTTTAAGAGTGTGTTTATGGGAAATTTTGACCATTCTTCCAGAAGTGTATTTGTGAGGTCACACACTGATGTTGGACGAGAAGGCTTGGCTCTCAGTCTCTGCTCTAATTCATCCCAAAGGTGTTCTATCGGGTTGAGGTCAGGACTCTGTGCAGGCCAGTCAAGTTCATCCACACCAGACTCTGTCATCCATGTCTTTATGGACCTTGCTTTGTGCACTGGTGCACAGTCATGTTGGAAGAGGAAGGGGCCAGCTCCAAACTGTTCCCACAAAGTTGGGAGCATGGAATTGTCCAAAATGTCTTGGTATGCTGAAGCATTCAGAGTTCCTTTCACTGGAACTAAGGGGCCAAGCCCAGCTCCTGAAAAACAACCCCACACCATAATCCCCCCTCCACCAAACTTTACACTTGGCACAATGCAGTCCGACAAGTATCGTTCTCCTGGCAACCGCCAAACCCAGACTCGTCCATCAGATTGCCAGATGGAGAAGCGTGATTCATCACTCCAGAGAACATGTCTCCACTGCTCTGTGGTGGCGTGCTTTACACCACTGCATCTGACGCTTTGCATTGCACTTGGTGATGTATGGCTTGGATGCAGCTGCTCGGCCATGGAAATCCATTCCATGAAGCTCTCTGTGCACTGTTCTTGAGCTAATCTGAAGGCCACATGAAGTTTGGAGGTCTGTAGTGATTGACTCTGCAGAAAGTTGGTGACCTCTTCACACTATGCGCCTCAGCATCCACTGACCCTGCTCCGTCAGTTTACGTGGTCTACCACTTCATGGCTGAGTTGCTGTCGTTCCCAAACACTTCCACGTTCTTATAATACAGCTGACAGTTGACGGTGGAATATTTAGGAGCGAGGAAATTTCACGACTTGATTTGTTGCACAGGTGGCATCCTATCACAGTTCCACGCTGCAATTCACTGAGCTTCTGAGAGCGACCCATTCTTTCAGAAATGTTTGTAAAAACAGTCTGCATGCCTAGGTGCTTGATTTTATACACCTGTGGCTATGGAAGTGATTGGAACACCTGATTCTGACTATTTGGATGGGTGAGCAAATATAGTATATATATATATATATATATATATATATATATATATATATATATATATATATACGTGTACACGTATATACACGTATATATATGTGTATATACGTGTATATACGTGTATATATGTACACGTATATACACGTGTACACGTATATATACACACTGTATATATATACACGTATATATATATACACGTATATATACGCGTGTATATATATACAGATATATATATATACACAGTATATACACGCTGTATATACAGCGTATATATACACAGTACATCGTATATATACACAGCGTATATACAGCGTATATATCTGTGTATATATATATATATATATATATATATATATATATATATATATATATATATATATATATATATATATATATATATATATATATATATATATATATATATATATATATACGTGTATATACACGTATATACACGTATATACGTGTATATACATATACTGTATATACTTCTCCACTGTGGCAGCTAAGGACTGTGGGCTCCTCAGGTATTTTTGTGGGCACATCCCGATTGGCCGGCCATGTTTATGCAAAATTCAGATGGTGAATGTGTGTGTGTGATTGGAGGAGAATATTACCTATACTGTTCAGTAGTGGACTCAGCCTATGCTTACAAAGCTAGGGTGACAACTTTGTTACTTTTCCACCACTGGATAAACATTTAGTTGTACATCACAGACTGGATTTTATCCCTTATTGCTGCATGAGTAAGGACATGCAGAGATAGCCTTGTGGTACAGATAAAATCACACATCATCAAATACTGGTTTACGTAATATTGTGTTTTATACTGTTCTTCAGGACAGACTGCTTGTTCTGAAATGCATAAATAAAGAAAAAGAAAAAGAAAAACACTCCTCCACCAAACCAACGTTCTGAAATCTCCAGATAATTGTCTGACCACCGTACACAGAAGCCACATGTATGGTTGCACTTGGCATGAAACAGAGATAAGCCTGGTGTGTGGCTGTATGAACTGTTATCAGTGTGTATCCTTAGGACTGATAGCTCTAGGCGATGTTGAGTGTTGCTGTTTGTCTTGCAGGAGTGGTGCTGGAGAGGGAGCGAAACTTGACTAGTAATTAGTAACAAGTAAGTTATTTGCACTATAAATATTTTTACACAGGTTATAGTTATTTATCGGGTTATACATTTTATACTTTTTATATTGCTCTTCATATACTTTCTATTGTGAATAGTAATACTTTTTTCTTTTTATATTGTTTTTTCTGTTTTTCATATTGTTTTTTATTGTTGCAGCCAAAAGTAGAAGAATACCAGCCCCAGAGTGCTGACCAGCACAGTAGTCCCAATGCTTTTTTTCATTGATGATTTTCGTGTATATATATATATATATATATATATATATATATATATATATATATATATATATGTGTGTGTGTGTATATTAACATTCCCTATAATCCTGTATGTGAACCTTACAAGGTCAGTCTGTGTTGATGCACTCAGCAGTAATGACAGCTCTCCTGTGTGTGAGGCAGTGGTGTTTTCTTTTGGTCCACACCTTAGTGTCACACACACACTGACATCTCAGGTAAAAGTTCTCCATCTATCCCGTTCACCAAAATTTGCTATAAATTACTAAAACAAACAGTAATTATTTTCAGTGACAATGTAACAATCTGTTGACAACATAACAGCAACAGGAGGGACCTGAGGGACCTGTACCACATGGTCTGTAGGGCTGGGTATCGATTCAGATTTTCTAGATCGATTCAATTCAATATTTCAAAGTCCTGATTCGATTCGATCCACAATTCACCACTCACCGCGGATCTCCAGCCCGGAGCTCCGGTCATATTATAGCCCTTTTACACCCTTTTTTGGCGATGAGGATTCGGCTCAGCATAAGTATGGTCTTGTATTATGACCAAAAGTGCAGTGCAGGTTTTAGTTAAATGCCAGGTAAGTAAAACCAGTGTCTCCACCTTGCTTCTCTGTGAAAAGTGAATTGCAAAACACGGAAATGCATTTTGTCCTATGAATACTAGCAGGTAGTGCTTTATGTCCCTCTCTGCAGTTCGTAGTTTTTGATAGACCGGAAAGACATGGAAGCCTCCGTATGAGCGACCCGCTCTATGTAAAGACAGATAACTGATTCTTCACCCAGGAGGAAAAGTCAGATTGTTGGCATATGTTATTTTACACCAACGAGGATCTATTTATGAATGAAGACGTTGATTTGAGGTAATAAAATACTTAAAAAATTACAGTGTCCCTTTAAGGCCTGTTTTGGCTTAGGTCTGGAACTACTTTTCTGCATTGCGTGTTGTCTAGTCATGTCCATGCTTGGTCCAGTCAGGCTCCAGTGTTATTTTAGCAGTCTGTCAATAAAGTGACTGAAGAGACTCACCGTCTCCTGGTTGTTTTTCATACAACTCTACATGGCATCAGAAGATGTCATGGAATGGCCAAGTTGGTGCCTGAGCAACCAAACTCAGAGATGATGAAGGGATGTACAGGTGTGTACCCTACTCTACTCTACTGGGAAGGGAAGCTGGGCAAGTTTTCAAAACTTTCATGAAGACCCACACTGTTGTTGCAAAAGTAAACACTTTGTGCCAAAGAGAAGACAAGAGAAGAAGAGAGGAATTCCTTTATTAGACCCTCAGTGAGGGAAATTTCAATTTACACTGTTAGTATCTTTATTTTCAGTTGCACATTACTCACAATTTATGAAACACACATGCACATGCACTGGAGGAGAGGTGCCAGAGTGACGGGGCTGCCCCCTATCCAGGCGCCCCGAGCAGTTGGGGGTTCAGTGTCTTGCTCAAGGGCACCTCGGCAGTGCCCAGGAGGAGGAACGGGCACCTCTCCAGCCACCAGTCCACTCTTCACACATGGTCCGACCTGGACTTGAACTGGCAACCCTCCGATTCCCAGCCCAAGTCACTACAGACTGAGCTACTGCCGCCAAGTAAAGTTCAAAAATGAGTGTGTTTTCATCAGCACATGAGAAAAGGTGGAGGAATAAACTAGAAGCCTACATGAGCAAGGTGCCACGTTTGCTGATGTTAGGATAAAATTACTGACGGTGATCAGAGCCATGTTGAATAATATACATACATACATAATACATATGAGAAGCTATAGCTGATGCCTGACAAGGAGCTAATGCTAACTGCAATGAAGTGAGTGAAGTTGCATGCAAGGGTGTGCCAAACAAGGATAAACAGAAACATGTCTAGACTGGAAGAGAGCAACCAAGGCAAAACAACAACATTATATAATGGACATAAATGCTCCAGATGTGAGTGCATACTGAAGAAGACAGATGTTCTGCACAACTGGGACATTTTGCATTGTGTATCACAACCCTGTGGTCGATGAGATTACTACACCCACATGAGTGATAGCCAGTCAAAGAGCCGGCAGAGTGGTGTCCTCCGGATGCTGTGACCTAGACAATCAAGGACCAGTCAAGGATATATGTTGACTTTTTTTTTCACAGATTTGTTTATTGAATTTTAAGACACGGTAACAAGTATACAGGTACAGGCCCAGCGCTGAGTTACAAGATAAAACAAGTTGGCATTCAAAACCAGACCTGTCCGAGAAATTCCAAGAACAATTACATGAACAGTGTCACAATGCACAAACACAAAAACAAAATGCGAACACACGCATTGGTCATCCACGGTTACTTCAAGTAAGGCATACACCCACCTCGTAAAAAAAAAAAAAAAAAAAGAAACAACAAAAACAACAAAAAAAAACCTTTAAATAAATTAAAGTAAATAAATAAATAACAATTCACACCCACCACAGGTGGATAAATAATCCAAAAAGTATAAAGAAGCAGCAGTCACTCTGGGATAGTAGGAAACACCAAATTGTCAACATGTGCAAAGAAAGGCCTCCAAGTTTTATCGAATTTAGCAAGCGAACCATTTATTGTGCACCGTATTTTCTCCACTTTGAGAAAACTGAGTATATCTTTGATCCAAGAAGAATGGGAGAGGGGAGAGGGTGATTTCCACCTCATTAATATTAGACGAGAGTAACAAATGCCACAAAATCTGCTTTGTATTTTGAAATAGATAGATTAGGGGGTAAGACCCCAAACAGTGCAGCTAGTACTGTTGGTTCAAATGGATTTTTGATACATATTGAAATGGAATTAAAAATTTTCAACAAATAAGTATGTAATGAGGGGCACGACCACAACATATGGATATAGGTAGCAGGTGCCTGACGACATCTATCACACATAGGATCAATATCATTGTAGATCTTAGACAGCCTGACTTTGGTGAAGTGTACACGATGTAGAATCTTACATTGGGTCAGACCATGTCTCGCACAGATAGATGAAGTGTGGACCCGACGCAAAATCAGACCCCATTGCTCCTCAGAAAACTTCCCCACGTCGTCTTCCCACTGAGTTCTTAGCCGGCATAGAGAGACTGGACGCAATGAAATAATAAGGTTATATAAATGTGACACCACACCCTTAGCAGAGGAGGGAGGAGATAGAAAAGAATCAAGTGGAGAGGCCTCAGGGAGACCTGGAATGTGGGAGTTAAGATTGCGAACAAAGCTGCAAATCTGCAGATACCTAAAAAACTGTGAATTTGGTAATGAAAACTTGTCACGCAGCTGCTGAAAGGATCCGAATACATTTTCAATATATAAGTCACTAAACGTCTTAATACCTGAATTTGACCAGATAGAGACTGCTCCATCAATCAAAGATGGATGGAACATAGGGTTGGCAGATATGGGAGCTAAGAAAGAAGGGGTCTGGAGGCCAAAGTGGCGTCTAAATTGTTTCCAAATTCTTAAAGTGGATTTAACCAAGACATTATTAGTATAGGGAGATAAAGAAAGGCTAAGTGGACAGTGAAGAAGGGCTGCCAGCGAAGCCGGTTTAGAGGAAAGTGCTTCCATTATTAACCATGTTGAAGAGCTGGGTAATTTCTCATATTAAATCCAAAATTGGATTATTCTCAGGTTTGCAGCCCAGTAATAAAATTTGAAATTAGGCAAAGCCAGACCGCCAAGTGACCTCGGCCTCTGCAACAGCCCCCTACGTAGTCAAGGAACTTTCTTATTCCAAATAAATTCAGAAATTATCTAATTTATTGAAAAAGGACTGAGGAAGAAAAATAGGTATGCATTGGAAAAGATACGATAGACAAAGGTAGAGACAAAGGCAGTAGTGACCACCGACGAAGATCTTCCTGTATTTGAGATATGAGGGGAGCAAAGTTTAATTTAAATAGATCCTCAAACTTTCCTCCAACAAGAATACTAAGATATGAAAAACTCAATGAGGCATGTTTAAAGGGAAAGTCCTGTACTGAGTTACAGGCTGCATCATTTAAAGGGAATATCTCACTCTTGTCCAAATTAAGTTTATGCCCTGAAATACAACCAAATGCTGTGAGAATGTCCAGAGCTGTTGGGACTGAAATTGAGAGGTTGGAGACAAATAACAACAGGTCATCTGCATAAAGGGAGATTCTATGTTCAATTCCATTTCTGAATATACCGGTTATAGAAGGAGCTGATCTGAGAGCGATGGCAAGAGCTTCAATCGCAATAGCGAATAACAGTGGGCTTAAGGGGCAGCCCTGACGGGTGGAGCGATGCAAAGGAAAATATACAGAGTGGATATTATTGGTCCGAACAGAAGCCATTGGAGAAGAGTAGAGAAGTTTAACCCATGAAATAAAGTTCTGCCCAAAGCCAAATTTCTCCAATGTATAGAAAAGATAATTCCACTCCACTCGGTCAAAAGCCTTTTCGGCATCCATTGAAATCAAAGCCTCAGACATAGACCAAGTGGAGGGATTATATATAATACTGAAAACCCGTCTGAGATTAGAAAAAGAGTGTCTATTTCGGATGAACCCTGTTTGATCAGGGGAAATAATAGTAGGCAGTACTGTCTCCAACCGCATGGCTAATAATTTGGAGAGGATTTTTATATCTGCTGATAAGAGACTTATGGGGCGGTAACTAGAGCAAAGAAGTGGATCTTTATTTTTCTTCAAAATCAACGAAATAGAGGCATGATTAAGTGTTGGAGGTAATTCAGAGGATCTGAAAGATTCCTCTAACATGTCAATCAAAAGTGGTGTTAATTTAACAAAGAATTTCTTATAAAATTCGATTGGAAAGCCATCAGGCCCTGGGCACTTTCCAGATTGCATGGAGAATATCGCCCCCTTAAGCTCACTGACAGTGATTGGCTCCTCAAGCCTTTTAAGAGAATCTGGATCAGCTGTAGTTATGTTCAATAACTCAAAGAAGCTATCAAAAACAGGAGGATCAGAATTAATTTCAGAGGAATATAACGAACTGTAAAACTGTTTGAACTGATCATTGATTTTCCTTGGGTCAGATGTTCTACCCAGAAGGAGTTTGAATTTGTTGAATCTGATGAGACATGGAGGCTTGCCGCAGCTGATGGGCTAATAGTTTATTTGCTTTGTCCCCATACTCATAGTGAAAATGTTTAGCTTTAAGTAAAAGATCCACCGTTTGATTAGTAGAAAGAACATCAAATTCTGCTTGTAGGGAGAGGTGCTCCTTGTATATGTTTGGAGATGGGTAGGAAGCATAAATGTTGTCAAGCTGGAGAATGCGTTGCCTAAGATCCTGTAATCTTTTTTTCCTCTTTTTATTCTCAAAGCTGCTATATGAGATAATCTCACTACGTATATATGCCTTCAAAGTTTCCCAAAGATGAGAGGCCGAAACCCCTGCGGTCCTATTAACAGCAAGAAAAAATTCAATTTGTTTGGAAACAAATTTGACAAAATCCTCATTTGACAATAAGCGTACATTAAGACGCCAGGGAGGGCGTGAGTTATCCCAATCCTTCATGTGCAACTCCAGGAGAACCGGAGCATGATCGGATATTAAAATAGGTTCATAGGAGCATAATTGAATAGTAGGAAGAAGATGGTTATCGATAAGAAAATAATCAATGCGAGTAAAGGTGTGGTGCACATTAGAAAAAAAAGAGTAAGCCCTTCCTGATGGGTTAAGAAAGCGCCAAGGGTCCGAAATTGAAAACTCTTCCATAAAGGAGAGAATCGTTTTAGAAGATTTTGAAGGTACAGCAGCACTAGATGATGAACGATCTAATACAGTATTAAGACAACAGTTAAAATCACCTCCCAAAATTAATTTATATGTGGACAGATTAGGCAGTTTAGAGAACATTAATTGGAAGAAGGCCTCATTGTCCCAGTTAGGGCCATATACATTAGCGAGAATGACTGGAGTGTTGTAAAGTTGTCCTGACACTAGAATATATCTCCCATTAGGATCAGAGATAACATTAGATGACAAAAAATTAACAGATTTATGAATCAATATTGCCACGCCTCTAGTCTTCTGTTGATAAGTGGACTGGAATACCTGGCCGACCCATCTCCTTTGTAGGAGAGGCTGACTTGAGGATTTTAAATGAGTCTCTTGAAGAAAGATAATGCTGGCACCTAGCTGTTGGAGGTGGTGGAGGACCTTACTGCATTTAATAGGATGATTTATTCCTTTACAATTCCAACTAGCAAATTTGAGTCCACTCCCAGACTGCTGTGAAGAACTATGGTGGGACATATTTTAAGTAAATGAAAAAAAATTCCTGCAATATGGTAGGTGAATGTGTAGCGATAACCAAAGTTTTATTGAGAAAACAGGTGACCAAGCGTAACAAAACACGGAACAAAAACAACCTTCTCCCGCCCCTCACCCCCCAAGCTGAAGCGTCACTCACTGGACGCATGCTAAACCCACAATGTGATAGAAACATCCTAACACACTCTGTTATACCTCCAACATCTCCCGGACTTGCGATACTAAATTAGCAAGAGGATATATAAACAACACAGTAATAGCATGAACAAAACCATAAAAATAGTGCTCTTATGGAGCGGGGCTCATCAAACAGGCACTTAAATAGCAAGTTATTCAATCTAAATACCTTAGTAAGCCGCCCTTAGATTGAGGCTTCAGAAGACACCACAGATTTTACAATTGCTTTCACAAAGTCCATCGCGGCCGCTGGATCTTCAAGTGTGTGTGGGACTCCACCGGGTGACGTGATCATGAGGACTGCAGGAAACCTCAGGCCAAACTTAACACCGGGGCATGAGCGTAACTGGCGCTTAACTTCCATGAAAGCTGCATGTTTTTTAGCGACCGATGCAGTGTAGTCAGGAAAGAGAAACAACTTCTTTCCTCGGTAAAGAAGGGGGGACGCTCGGGAGGTCTCTCCTGCGCGACGCAGAATGTCATTCCTCACGTGAAAAAAATGCACTCTAATGACAAGGGGCCGGGGCTGCTCACCTTCCTTGGGTTTGGGCCGAAGAGTGCGATGTGCACGGTCGAGTAAGGGTTTCTCCTCCAAACCAAGAATGTCTTTCAGTAGTTGAGACACAAATTCAGTCGGTTGTGCTCCCTCGGCTCCCTCTGGCACTCCGCATAGCCGTATATTATCTCTTCTCGCTCTCCCTTCCAAGTCCTCACATTTGTCAGATAGCATTTTCACCTGCTTTTGGAGTGAAGAGACCGTGGTTTCCAGTGTGGTTAGTTGGTCACTATGATCCGTGGATGCGTGCTCCAGCTCAGCGATGGTCTGGTCATGTGAGCTGAGTTTCTGTTGTAACAGTTCAATGGTGTGTCTCAGTAACTCCCTTACCGAAGAAATATCAGACCGCAAGTCAGAAGACAGCCAGTCAATCTTAGTGCAGATTTCCCCTTTCAATAGGTCCAGCATAGCTTGCAATTGTCCCAAATTGGAGGCGGGGACGGGCTCATCCGCTTCTTTCGGTGGCAAGGCCGGCTCAGCAGAGTGTGGGGCTTTAGAGCGGCCCGAACGTCCCTGGTCTGTTTTCCCACGTGAAGTCGCCATTCTTGCTTAAAATGTACAAAAAAGTAGCACACAGTGGTCTGGACAGACTATCCTACAAAATACCAGCGAAAAAGTGAAGAAAATCCTGTGTTGAAAAGTATTAAATATTGCAAATCTACATAGTAGAGGGGAGACACGACCTACATGCTCGATGCTCAACAGCGCCCCCATATGTTGAGAGGGGGAGAGATACTGTATGTTCTGCCAACCACATGAAATCTTACCCAATCTTGGAGGTGATAAGGAGTTTTTCTTTAGGATGTGCACCTAAAATATTTCAGCGTGAAATGACAGAGCTTCTGAAGGACTATAAAGGCCCTTCATAAGGATGATACCTATTCAGACACCCTAGAGGAGCATGAAGAAAGGCTGCAAACAGGTTTGAAGTTCAATCAAGAGAAATGTCTCCTGTGCCAGCGACTACTTCATTATCTTGGACACTGCATCGTCAAACAAGGCATTCATCCAGAGGTCATCCAAGGTCAAAGACCTGTGAAGAATCCAGAGAATGACTCACATCCTATAGGCAGGTATTTACCAAAACCAAACTTGTTAATGACTTTGTACATTGTTAATGTTAATGACCCCTTCAAAGTAGTGCACTGCACAGTAGTGTAGTGGTTAGCATTGTCGCCTCACAGCAAGAAGGTACCGGGGCCTTTCTGTGTGGAGTCTGCATGTTCTCCCAGTGTCTGTGTGGGTTCTCTCCAGGTATTCTGGTTTCCTCCCACCATCCAAAAACATGCATGGGGATTAGGTTAATTGGTTAATTTAAATTGACCGTAGGTGTGAATGTGAGTGTGAGTGGTTGTCTGTCTCTATGTGTCCTGTGATGAACTGGAGACTTGTCCAGGGTGTACCCAGCCTTTCACCCTAAGACAGCTGGGATGGGCTCCCCCTGCGACACTATGTGAGGATAAGCAGTAGAAAATGGATGGATGATGGATGTTGAATCAACATAATGTGCTGGCGTAACTATTACTTAATCACGAGAGCTAAATCCAACATAGTAATAATTTGTTGGGTAAAAAAAAATTATGGAAAGTTATTTTCCACCCTATTATAATTGATGGATGTATGTTAGGACATTGCTACACCCCCACAGCTGAGTGTGTGTTGGAGAAAGAACTTGTCTAGACATCCTGAGCAGTTGTAAGGCATGAAGTCACTGAGCTGAGCTCTATGAGGAAGCAGTCCACTGGGCATGGCCTATCACACCTACCAAGCCGGATTTGGTCAAGCAGCAAATCCTACAGTTGTTAAGCTGCAGATGGTCCAACATTAAGTCATGACAGGTTTGCCAAAATATCCAGTTGAGGTTCCAGACATGGTAAAAACCTGATATATTCCTGTGTGTGGCAGTGGGGGTGTGGATAAATAATAAACACTACTTATTTGGACTCAAATATTCAAAGTTGCTCGACAATGCCACCTGGGGCAGAAAGGACTCACCCCCAGGAAATCTATAACTAAAAAGAAACAGGTTCGAATTAAACATCGGCAATGGAGACAGATTTTAGAACAAATATGTCTTTCTTTAAAACAGGACAAGTCCAATTGACAAATCTCAGTAAAATACACCAAATGCCATAAATCACTGGTTTGTCACCAAAACACTAAATATAATGCACATGCCAAATATATACAGACACATAAATGAGCAGAAAGATGCTGGAGTTAACATAACCTTGAAAGAACACAAAGAAAATGCTAATTAAAGAAATCAAGATAAATATACAGTTAAGCAAAAAAAAATCTGTGGAAACACCAAACCACTGCAAACAAAACAATAATTAATCAGAAATTTAAACACAAAGAAAGGACATGAATCAATATATGTACAGTATATACCACAATGTGCCTGCAAAATGCACAAATACACCTCAGATTTAGCTCCCCGGACCTGTAATCATGAATTAAGCTACACTTGAAAAAGTGCATACGTACCAGAGTGCAGAGGTACCAAAAAGGGTGGGTACTCTGAACTGTTGTTTGGTGCATAAGCACGGTGGAGGGAGACTACCCTCTCGTCCACTGTGGTAAACCCCAATGTACAGGCACCGAGCTGGGGGGCAATAAGTATGCCTACACATGCCCGGCGCCTCTCACCGGGGTTAACTCCAGAGTGGAATAGAGTCCAACCCCTCTCAAGAGGACTAGCACCAGAGCCCAAGCCATGCGTCGAGGTGAGTCTGACTATGTCAAGTCGAAATTTCTCGACCTCGCATACCAGCTCAGGCTTCTTCCCTGCCAGAGAGGTGACATTCCACGTCCCTAGAGCTAGCTTCTGCAGCCGGGGATTGGACCTCCAAGGTCCCCGCCTTCGGCTGCCACCCAGCTCACATCGCACCTGACCCCTTTGGTCCCTCTCATGGCTGGTAGGCCCATGGGAAGGGTGATCCACGTTGCCTTTTCGGGCTGTGCCTGGCCGGGCCCCATGGGTGTTGGCCCGCCCACCAGGCACTCGCGCACGGGCCACAACTCCAGGCCTGGCTGCAGACACAGCCCAGGAAACCGTTTGTCCAGGATCTTTTTCATCATAGGGTGTCTTGAGCCGTGCTTTGTCTGGTCCCTCACCTAGGACCTGCCTTGGGTGACCCTACCAGGGGCAAAAAAGCCCCCGACAACATAGCTGCTGGGTTCATTGGGACACACAAACCCCTCCACCGCGATAAGGTGACGGCTCAAGGAGGGGTACTGTAAACTATATAAGTATTTTTCTCTATACCATGTGCTGCTCTGGAAAGAGTGATTTTGTTCTTTGTACATTGTAGAGTTTGGATTACTTATTATACTTACCTTCATAGAATCATTGTATGTTTGTAGTTTAGCATTTTTCATACTTAACTCCTTAGAAGCATCTTTTATTTGTAGATGTAACATAGGTGACTTCTTTCATTTGTCCCACAGTCCTTGCCTGTCCAAGGAGTTACAGTACCGACAATAAAGGACTTTGAAAGAACAGTCAGTATGTTTACATGCACATCTAAGACGAGCTATTGGCCTTAACCGAGCTAAGGATTTAACTGGAGTCTCCAAGAAATCCAGTGTACATGTGCGGCAAGAGGATCAATTTACTGAGTGAGGTGTGTTGTTGTCATGCCGCTTCCATGGTCTCGTCACTTCTGGAAGGGGGAGTGCTGCTAGTCAATAGCCCAGCTAACCGTGGTTTGCATATACATGCCGGAAAAGCTTGATTTAGAACCACATTATCTGGCACGAACAGTCCAATTATAAAAACTCCAGTTGCCTACAGTCTGACTAAGGTGTATATATGGCTTTTAAAACTTTGATATTAGCCAGACAAAGACAGGAAGTTGAATTTCTCTAAGTCCATGTAAACATACTGAGTATCTCAGTGTTTTGGGTTCACACTACGCCTACGGCTCCCATAGACAAATTCAAAGTCAAAGTCTAAGTCAAGTCAGCTTTGTTGTCACTTCTGCAGCATGTACAGGACATACAGAGAATTGAAATAACTGTTCTCTCAAATGTAAAGAGTCCAGCATCCTGACAGAATGGTGGACAAAGCTGTCCCTGTCTGCTGATCCTGGTAATCCTGATGGACTAAGCTGTCCCTCAGTCTGGTGGTCCTGGTGGTCCTGGAAGATGAAGCTTTTCTCTCGGTCTGCTGGTCCATGTCAAAATAAATAAATCCCTCATATAAGAGTATACAGAAGGGTTTACTTGCAGTGTATGTTCAAAGTGTATATTTGTGAACTTAAAATAATATTATGAAGCATACTCCACTATAAACTTAAAATGTTCCAATTTAGTCCTAATTAGTATGAAATTAGTATGCTTTCTAGTATGCTACAAGTACATGGTCCGTAGTATACTTGCTATACTCATATTCAAGGAAACTTAAAGGGATATTTCACCACTATGTGAAATTTAGTCATTTAGTCCTCAGAGTTAAATAATGAGCAAAAGCGTTTTTTTGCAGGCTCAACCATTGCCCCAAACTGGCAGCGCTGCCATTATCTTAGCTTAGCATAGTCACTGTCATCTATTGTTGCCAACTACCTGTCCTTGCAAAAGTGATTCCAAATAACTAATTTTTTTTTGTCATAATTACTTCTCGTGACCTACATTCACAACGAGTACAAATGACAAAATTAACACGAATGTACTGACCACCAAGACACCATGCAGCAACTTCCGTCAACACACCAGCATGACAACGGACTTTGTTCTGCCTACTTAAGTCTTAAGATAGTTGCTATCAGTGCCCATGTACTATCTCGTTTGAATAAAAATCTTTGACTGGAGGATCTGTTAAGTGTTACATGAACATAATTTATTTGCTACTGTTTACGGTCAAACTGTTACGTTAATGTGGTCCACTCTGTGGTTGCCTACTATTCCCGAGTCAACAGAAGCATTACACACTAAATGTAGCCAAGCCCCTCAGTTATTTCATACTACAGGTAATGGTAACACGTAAACTCGTCGTTTATAGTAAATAGGATGAACTGTTGCTGAAGTTATAACATAACTTATACAGTAAACGAAGCAACAATGTGAGCCAGCCTACGTTGCAGTTACTAACGTAAGCAATGTAAGTTATAACCCAAAGAAGGATAGAAATTATACTTAGAGGCATTGATGATGCACTTTGTTCTGCCTCTGTTCTGAAAATCAATGGGACTGACGTATTCTTCAGAATTTGAAACATCCTTCCTGTGGCATACTGCATCTTCTCTTCGTAGTCCCTCAGTGTATAATGCTCCTCTCAAACACAATATTGATTTCTTTTCTCCACCGGTGTTGTTGAAGGAATGCTGATTACAGCAAGCCAAATGTTTCTTCTTTCCACTACTTTCTGTGAAACATTTAGTTTGTGTATTTCCTCTGTTTTTGTTTTTGCAGTCCTTTGCAACACAGGTAACAACCATTTTTCCTTATTCCGCTTGAAACAGACTTTGTAACTACTGACATCAACTTGGAGGTGTTGCATGGTGGCTTTACGCCTGGCAGCTTGCTTTCCTGGGATATAGTTGAATAATTAGACTACACAGAAGTCTGGATATTGGGGGACTTTACTGAAAAGCAGAAGAATACAACAAGAATGAAATAGCAGATCACCTTCATTAATATTCATCTACTTAACCCAACACAAGATCACTGTTTGATTGCTTAACAATTATGAAACTAGCAGGAAATATTAACAACAACATTTCTATCAGTGAAGTTTCAAACATCCCACATCCATAAAGTCTCAGCTGAAATTAAAATTAACAATACTTCAAAACAGATATAATATATGAAACCAGAAAATACACCCAATTTATTGAGAAAAAAATTAAAATATATACATCATTATGTTTAAATTAGATTTAAAGATATAATGAAACTATTGAACCAACCGGAGAATAAGCAACACCCATAGACAGCCATGACACCGTCACCTTCACAACAGTTTACTCTCGCTGCAGGATGTTTGGTTTGCAGTATTACCTCCAATGATCTGATACAACCACACAACCACAGAATGACTTTAGTACAAACAGAAACTACTAGCTGACTAATATGTTATCTCAAAGTGTATATCATCATAATGCATCCACAATGTACCACAATGTATATACGCACAAAATATAAATCTAGTTTTGTGTTACTGACATTTGATTTAACCAGAAATCTCCAACAGCAGAAGAATCAAACTGTGACTATTTGTTACTTGAATGCTGCTCAGTTGCGTCATCACTACAAGTATCACCTTCCACATTTTCCAAACACACTTTGTCATTTCAGGCCTTTTTCATCCAGAGATATTAATAAATGTAGTTCTTTGGCCACATACATATCAGCTATGTTTAGTCCATTTTGGTGGTGAGGAGGCTCTTTTCTCAATATCTGGATTACAGATTGCATCGACACGATAACAAAACTGAATGTTGCCAGTTTCTTATGGAGTGGAGTTCACCTTCCTCTTCACACTGACTCTCACATCTGCCATGTGAGCCAGTACAGAGCCATTCGTCACCAGGAGTGATCAAATCATTTGATCAATGGTTTGCTGCTGTTTACACGTTCTGTTGAAGAACCTCTTATCTCCGACTCTGAAAACAACAAAAAGCAAAATAATTTGGAAAGGACAAACTTTAGAAGATGACACACTCTGTGTGACAGTCAGAAACCATCAGAAACTAGTCAATAATTTTCCTACTCATACATCTCTAAAAACACTTCTGCCTCACGAAATATCAGTTTCAAAACTAGTGACATTGACCTTAACCTTGTCATGAGCACCATGCCAGCGCTGTCTTTATCTAGCTTTTGCTATTATTATTTGTCATTTATTCCTCTTTGCTCATGTCATGTATGTCAAGTCTCATTCATGTATTCTTTGTTTGAGGGGACAGACTGCTGGTCAAATCATTATTATTTTCTCTGATGTTATTTTTATATTATAATTATTACTTTGAGCTCAGTGTAAAGCAGTGTGGATCTAACATATACTCAAATCAAATTTTACTTACTTTTTTGAGGATAGTGGGCTGAAATAGAAAGAAAAGACAGGATGTGAGCATGTTAGAAATGCCTTTTTCCATTCTGTTTAAGTCTGTTTCAAACCGGTGAAGAGCATCTTATTGAGCTGTCGCTCTGGTGAATCTGTGCAGCTGATCAACATGAACACACATCTGCTCTGTAAATAGCTGACGGAGCTACTGTATGATCTGAAGACAGGATAAAAGAGCAGAGGGCCACTTTAGAAAATCAACCCAAAGGAAAAAAACTCATATTATCATGACACTGCAGCTCTGAGCTTTACTTTTCTTACTGATGCTTCAGACTGTGGGGTGTGAGGACTGGAAACTTAGCTTTGTAGTCTAAAATCAAAGAAGAACTGGAAAAGTCAAATTTGGTGCTCTCACCATTCTTCTTTTTATAAATGATGAATCCAACTACAGTGCTGAGGACGAGAGCGAGAACAACCACTGCAGCAATGATGATGACGGTCACATCAGTGGGTTTCACTGTTGAGCAGAAAACATCCAACAGTCACAACCTGAACACATGAAGCAGGTTAGAAGAGAAGAGCTATCAGTCAACCAGACCACAGTCCTCTAGACACACTATCTGTCTGTTTGTCAGCCTCTATATCCTACTGGTCTCTACATGAACTGCACAACTGATCCAGTGAACTAAATATGTGTTCATCATGTTCTTCACTCCTGATGTCAGTCTTACCTCTGTTGGTCCTGATCACTGCTTCGTCCAGTCTGGTGACGATGTCGTCCTTCACACCAGAGAGCTGAAACACACAGTCGTACCTTCTCCAGTCCTCAGGAGGGACTGATGAAAGTTTCAGGTCAACAATCATCTGGAAGGAACCGTCGTGGTTGGGGAGGATCTCACTGAGATCCACGTCCTCATGAAGCTCCTCTCCATCTTTCCTCCAGATCAGTGCGGCTCTGTCAGGGTAGAAACCTGTAGCATGGCAGCTGACTGGAGAGGAGGGAGTCTTCTGGAGGAGAGACACTGAGGGACGCTCTGGACAGAAAACAAAGCAGCATTATTATTTACTACATACAAATGTTCGCATTACTGTTACATGGCATGTAGTTTAAAAGCCTCATTGGTGTTATGCCAGCTCATATCATGTTAAGTGTATTTATGTCCCATGTTTATTATTTATTGTCCTGTCATGTTTTATTTTGAAGGTAACTGTCTCTCCTCTCGTTTCAGTTGTTACTTCCTAACCTCCTTTTTCCTGTGTTTGGTTTGTGTATTTAATGTCAGTGTCTCTCCAGTCCTGTGCCAGTTTGTATTGTGTCGTTCCAATCATACAACCAGCCAAATTCATGTCAAGAGTCAGTCAGGTCTGTGTTGCTGCTGTGAGTTTCTTTGAGCTTTTGTTTGTCACTTTGTTTGTAGTGTTAGTGTGCGAGTGTAGTCAGTGTGTCAGTCAGGTGTTTGTTCCTTTGCCTTTTTCCCTCACCTTTTGTGACTGTTTTTGTCTGTATTCTTAGTTTAGTTATTACCTTTTGTCCCTCCTTTGAGTGGTTTTCAGTTAGTGAGATTTAGTTAGCTGTGTTTAATTTTTTTGTAGCTTAGCTCTTTCCTTCCTTAGAGAAGCGCCTTCTGTTTTGTATATAGTAGCGAACATTTCTATAGTCAGGCCCTAGTAGATAGGACTTTTCTGTTTTATACATAGTCAGTAGCCTGACAAGCCAGACTATGACATGAAATGTATAGTCTGGGGGCAGTTCATAGGCAGAGTTGAAACCTGTGGGTAGGACCAACCGTTGTCGTTCAAACTGCCTCTGCATGTAATAGGCCAGTGCTATGACCAATCAGAGCAACGGAAAATGTGACCCCCACCAGCGGAGCCAGCTGGTATATAAGACTTTTGCCGTAGCCGGTCAGCAAAATAGCAAATACATCCTTCTTTAAAACGGATGACTTGAGTGCTTCTTTGTGCTCAACTTTCTGCCCAAGTCTAACTCTTCCAAAATCGATGACAGAGCCGATTCAAACAATAACTGTTAACCGAAAGGTTGGTGGTTCAAGCCCACCCAGGGACAGGAGTGACTTTGGGGCAGCAGTAGCTCAGTCTGTAGTGACTTGGGCTGGGAATCGGAAGGTTGCTAGTTCAAGTCCAGGTCGGACCAAATGTGAGGAGTGGACTGGTAGCTGGAGGTGCCAGTTCCTCCTCCTGGGCACTGCTGAGGTGCCCTTGAGCAAGGCCAGGGCACCTGGCTAAGGGGCAGCCCCCTCACTCTGACACCTCTCCTCCAATGCATGTGTTTGTTTCATAACTCATAATGTGCAACTGAAAAAATATAAAAACAGAGTTTAATTTCATTGAGGGATCAATGTTCAATAAAGCCACAGCCATCTTCCTTGTTGTGCTATCTCCAGCATCACGCAGCCCTGTCGTCATCATGCTAACCGTGCCAAGGACTTGCTACGCAGATTGCAGATTGTTCCGACAGACTCCTTGCCAGAGCCAGGATTAGCCCCTATGGTGCGCCACCATCCTGCGAGCCAAAAATATTTTTTTGCTGCTAGAGTGATTTCTATAGTCAGACTAGTTTGCTAGAGTGATTTCTATAGTCAGACTAGTTTGTAATCCTTCCTTGTTCCTTTTGTTTTCCAGTTATTTGGGTAGTCAGTAGTTTTCTTCCTTGTAATACAAGTGAGTTCCGTAAATAAAAATATTTATTTTTATTTAATACTTTGTATTTTTGAGTCATGCTTTTTGGTTCAGCCACCGTGAGTTCTTACAGTTGGAGTGTATGTACCTGAGAGAAAAAAACAGAGGGGTTGAGCTTAGTAAGAGTAGGATAGTGAGACAGAAACAGAGGAAGAGAGACAGATGAAGGGAGGTGAGAGAAAAGAGAGATGAGTTTTAAACATAGATGTAGTGGGTCTGTGGTGGCATAATTTGTAAAGTGAGTGTTAGTTTTAACATTAAACTACTATCAGGTCATGTGATTGTACCTGTTCTCAGCAGAGAGCTCCTCCCATAGTTTACACACTTCTTCAGCCAGTCAGGACAGAGCTGGGTGAGGAAGTGTTTTTTCTGTCCTATCATAGCTTTGTCATTATCCCATTTGTGTTTGATGATGACAGCCTGTTGTTTTGAAGCAACGTATGCCTCTGTCTTCAGGTCAAGAGATAAGAAGTCTTCTCCATCATAACCAAGCTGATAAAAAGGATCAATGTTTCCAGTCTCATCAGTCTCATCATCCCATCCACAGCCACACATTAACTGTAAAATGTGGACATCTGAGAGACAGAGAGAGAAAGAGATGTAAAATCCATTTAATTGAAATATAATTATTTACAATGCAAAAAAAAAAAAAACCCAACGCTGAGACACAAGGTCGCAGGATAACAGGATAATACATATTATCACTCATTTCAGAGGTCATCACAGAAACAAAAGCATTTACTGCCACAATTCCACAAAGGATGCACCACTGTAAATCCCCCGTACTTTAAGGCCCAGTCTACTGGTTTCCAGGAGTCCCCAGGATTTAACAAGGCTTTTGCAGAAAGGTGATAAGCAACTCAGGTTAAAAACTGCACAGTTCATGTTAAAAAAAAAATTCCCAAAACCCAGATTACCAACTTTGCCCAAGATGTGCTCTGCTACTTGTCTCCAAGATTGGTTTTGAGGGCCATAGAGGAAACTTTGTAAAAACTGCAGCCTAAAAGCTGCCTTCCTACTCTCTAATGGTGCTTTTCCACAGGCGTGGTACAGTACAGTACAGTACAGCTCTACACGGTTGAGGTGCTTTTCCACTAGTACCTGGTATCTAGTACTAGGTACTTTTTCGTACCTCCTCAGCCCTGGTTCCAAGCGAGTTGAAGCGATACTAAAACGTGACGTCAGCCATGTTGTCATTGGATGTGCGACGTCCAACTAGACTGTAAAGCCAAACACAACTTGACCCCACCATTTTTAAAACCACTACTGCTTCATATTTGTTATACGAGAAAATGGCATCGTAGAAAACAATGCCATGCAGTCACCCCACCAATGTTTCTTGTTTGAGCTGGGAAGTGGTTTCCCCAGCTGAATAACTTCCACAGTGTAGAAAGTCACAGGGCAACGCAGCAAACACATTCCCTTTCTGTCAACCACACCCTGGAGAATGATGGAGTACTACCCTTTGCAATTAAAGTAGTCACAATGATACTCCTGTGGGGCTATGGTGGGATGTGTGATCCATCTATGGCACCACCACAGTGTGGGAGCACCCATCTGTCTGAATTTCTCCTCATTAGGAAAACGAATCTGCTGTGGGACGAACACCATCTCTGCCACAGCACAAAACTCCGGCACACACCGGCACACCATTGTTATGCTGACTCCAAAAAAGTGTCCAGTGCTTCTGTACTCAGAGCCAGTAGCGAGCTTCCAGACTGTGAGCACACATTCATGGAAGCTTGTGTCTTGCCATTCCATAACCGCAGTGTGTTGCAGGGAAAATCCAACATTTCCTCGGAAATCCTGAAATTTTCCACCTATTGCGCATGGCTGAAGCCAGGAACAATGACATCCTACCACTCAGAGGCTTGGTTGAGTGCCCATACAGATAATATGGCCTCCCTCTCCTGTGGCTCCACATAAAGTCTGTAGTTCCACAATTTCAGTCTATTGACTTTTAATAGATTCTGTGACATTAAAATTATATTGTTTACAAAACTGTTGAATTTGTAATTTTCCAGTGTCCCACAATTGCTGTACTGATGTAAACTGACTCTAGCCTGCCATTGTTTCCCAAAAAACTGAAAAGTATTCTAAACCCATCATTTATCAGAACGGTGTTTAAGTGCCAATAAGCACTCTTTGGTTTAACTTTAGATTATAAAAATATTACCAGTTAACACAAAGTGATCTGAAAACCCCATTTAAAAATTTGCAAGTGATGCTCAAAGTAGTAAAATTAGAGGTGGGTAAAAATATTGATGCATCAGTGCATTGCGATTTTTTATGACCCGATTCAGTGTTGATCCTGAGTACATGCTGAATTGATTCTGCCGATGCTGCAGCGGAGCACAGCCGGTACCGCGGCTTAACATGTTGATGCGGTGGAGCCCGGTACGGCCGAGAGCGCGGCTTAACAGTCTATGGGCTTAACCCGATGCCACGGCGGGGCTTGCTGTCGTGGTCATCTGTGATTCTTTATTTGTACAATAATTTGATTAGTTTAGGAGCGGCAGTAATATACAGCTGGTGATGAATGGTGAAGAAGAGGGTCTATTGAGTAACATAGTGTCTGATTTATTTAAAAAACATAACGTGAACTACGAACATGAACTAGTTCATGTTCGCAGTGATTATGACGCCGTGGCACGCGTGCCATAGGTTGCCGACCCCTGAGCTAAATCATAGATTTCTATGATACGTTTTAAAATGGTCCTAGAATGAACATTAGGTTCAATTCATAGAAATTCATAGAACGTAGTTCTCTTTTTAACATCTCTTGCACCATTAAATTCTTTTTCATCCCTGCTGCATCCCTTTATTAGTAGCACAGTGACAGCAGCATTTGCATCTCATTACTGTTTTTTCTCTGTGGTAACCTGCAGACTTGCAGAGGGTGTGTGGTGTTCTCCTTATCTGCTTGTTGTACTGATAGTGCTGTTAGCCTAGCATTAGTGCCCGGGCTGCTCGACTCACTCTTCTATCTCAATTTGCAGTGATTATTATTAGGCTACTGTGACACTTTTGGCCTTGTGTTGCGCAGAAGCCACTGGTTCTGCGTGACTTGCATCTGCTGTGTAGGGTCGTTCGCTTCCCCTTCCCTCAGCTGATGGCATACTGGGCTGAGCAGGTGGTGTTATATCCCCTTCCCTCAGCTTACATTGTATCTATCATTTACTGAAACACATATTGGCCTTGTATTATGCATACGCCACTAGTGCTGCATGACTTGCATCTGCAGAGTAGGTGCCGTTCGGGCCCCTTTCCCTCAGCTTATCGCATACTGGGCTGAGTAGGTGGTGTCCCTCAGCTGAAACAGTCTACTATCTACTATGACACTTACTGGCCCTGTGCTGTGCGTTAACGACTGGTGCTGCACAACTCACATCTGCTGTAGAGGGGGCCTTCATGCCCCCTCTAATCAGCTAACAATGTTATTATCGACTGTGGCACTTGTTGGCCCTGTGGTGGGCGTAGACCATTAGTGCCGTGACTTGTGTCTGCTATGATTTCCTCAGCTTGTTGCATACAGGGGCTGAGTGGGAGTTCTTTCTCACTGTCAGTCTCAGAAAGGTCAGATTGCTGCATCTCTTTTAAAAGCATTTTTTTTGTTTTGCTCCTTTAGACTGTGCTGTAGTTTTTCTCTTTGAGTTGGGCACTTTGAAGAGGTTGTCATCATCTGAAATTGTTTTCTACACTGGTCTGACTTTGACTAACTGATGCTGCAGCAGAGGTGGAGGCACGGTCTCCATCCTGTTGTATTTCAGGCTGCTCAGCTCTCTTCCTTTGCACCCCCTCCTTGTCAGCCTGATCCTCCCCTTCTGCATCCCTTACACCCTCCTCACGCTGCCCTGGCTGTGCCTCAGGCTCCTGCCCTGACTGTGCCTCAGGCTCCTGCCCTGGCTGTGCCTCAGGCTCCCGAGCCTTTTCCGTGCAGTTACGGATTGGATGCCCCTCCTGCCCATAGCCAAAACACTTCACAGTCCCAGTCGTTGCAAAGATGGTATAATCAAAACCATCTACTTTAAATTTCATCACCACATTAAGTTCATCTCTGTCAATCATGTACACTTGTCTCCTAAAAAACATGACATGTCTCAGTTTAGCAGACTTATACCCTTATGGAAACATTTCCATTGTCAACACAATCTGCCCATGGCGTGAAAGCTCTCTTTCTGAGACTTCATCACCAATAAACGGTGGTAAATTAGAAAGTCCAGATATCCAGAATGTAATTTTGAATAAAGAAAATACATTGTAACCAGTGAAAATGTCATTATGGATATCCACAATTTGTATTATGACTAGTAAAAATGCAATTTTAGATATCAACAATTGGAATTATGACCAGCAACAACACAGTTGCAGATATCCACAAATATACTGTTGATATCTGTTCTGGATATCTGGAATAGTTTTTCATTTTGGATATCTGAAATGAAAATTATGACTAGTAACAACTGAAGGTGTCTGAAATGGGAGTTTTTCCCAGTAAGAATTCAATTGCAGATATCCAGAATGTTTATTCTAGATATCCAGAATGTAATTGTGGATTGTTGTCAGGTGTGTAGCTACAGTGACAGACCTAACAGATTAAGAACATCCTGTCATCACATTATCAAATCTTAAGCCAGCTATTCATTGTGATTAACTGAGAACATACAGTCAATGACATGAGCTGAAGTAGAGAAATAGAAATATAAGGCACACAAAGTCAGAAATATATTCCATATAACACTATAAAAATCTCTTCAAAATAACAAAAGTGAAACAAACAAACAAACCTCCAGTTTGGTTGAAGCGCTGCTTTAAAATTTCAATGTTGGCTTTGAACCGTTGCTGGGCACTCTCAAAGATCCCAGTGCTGAACTCCCAGTACAGAGGATCATCCGCTATAACTTTGTTCATCCAGTCCTGTTTGGCTTCTGTTCTCCTGGTGTCACCGTCATAGTAACTTATCTGCACTTCATCAACCATTCCAACAGCCACAAACTCTGGGAAGTTTGGGACTCCAGAGGATCCAGTGAAGAAATAATTCAGAGAGTGAGTCACTGGAAGAAAAAGCTCATGTCATTATTTCAGTTTTTCACACTTTAAAAATCACTGAGTTCTTTTTGTTATTTTATTGCACACAGAATGAAAGAGAACTGCAGTATATTCAAGAACTCCGAACAACCTCTGTGTAGTCAACTCTTTCTGTAACGGCTCCATTTGGGGAGAGCCCAAAAGCATAACTCTGAGAAAGGAGGTACAGTGCAATAACAAGTGTCTTTATTTAAATTAACAGCAGCAATCGCGCACAGCATTTCCAGCAGGGAGATGGAAGAAAGCAAGGGAAGCCCTACACTCAATTACAAAAAAGAGATAAATCAAAACCATTCCTAAAACAGTAGGAAAAACAGTTTCACTTTCACTAACTGTAAAAATAAAGATGTTCTGTCTAGAACGCTATAAAAATTTAACAGAAACAGAGCCCACAGTGAGGCCAGACAAACTAAGGGGGACTAAACAGGGGAAACTCAAGGCGCTAGTGACAGGCACACTAAGAACTGACTATCCATCCTTCCATCCATCCATCCATTTCTTCCGCTTATCCGGGGTCAGGTCGCGGGGGCAGCAGCCTAAGCAGGGAAGCCCAGACTTCCCTCTCCCCAGCCACTTCATCCAGCTCTTCTGGAGGGATGCTGAAGCGTACCCAGACCAACCGGAAGACATAGTCTCTCCAGCATGTCCTGGGTCGTCCTCGGGGTCTCCTGCCTCCACACGTGGGACGTGCCCGGTACACCTCACCAGGGAGGCGTCCGGGGGGCATCCTAACCAGATGCCCGAGCCACCTCATCTGACTCCTCTCGATGTGGAGGAGCAGCAGCTCTACTCTGAGCCCCTCCCGGATGACCGAACTTCTAACCCTATCTCTAAGGGAGAGCCCGGACACCCTGCAGAGGAAGCTCATTTCGGCCACTTGTATCCATATCTTGTTCTTTCAGTCACGACCCACAGTTCGTGACCATAGGTGAGGGTAGGAACATAGATCGACTGGTAAAGAACTTCGTCTTTCGGCTCAGCTCTGTCTTCACCACGACGGACAGATATAGCGTCCGCATCACTGCAGAAGCTGCACCGATCCGCCTGTCGATCTCCCGCTCCTCACTCGTGAACAAGACCCCGAGAACAAGAACTCCTCCACTTGGGGCAGGATCTCATTCCCAACCCAGAGAGAGCATGCCACCCTTTTCCGACTGAGGACCATGGCCTCGGATTTGCAGGTGCTGATTCTCATCCTGACCGCTTCACACTCAGCTGCGAACCGCTCCAGTGAGAGTTGGAGATCACGGCTTTATGAAGCCAATAGAACCACATCATCTGCAAAAAGCAGGGATGTGATGCTGAGGCCACCAAACCGGACCCCCTCAGCGCCTCAGCTGCGCCTAGAAATTCTGTCCATAAAAGTTATTGACAGAATCGGTGACAAAGGGCAGCCTTGGCAGAGTCCTACCGGTACCTCATACTCCAGGAGCACCTCCCACAGGACTCCCCGAGGGACGCGGTCGAACGCCTTCTCCATGTCCACAAAACACATGTAGACTGGTTGGGCGAACTCCAACGCACCCTCTAGGACCCTGCCGAGGGTGTAGAGCTGGTCCCCTGTTCTGCAGCCAGAACGAAAATCACATTGCTCCTCCTGAATCCGAGATTCGACTTCCCGACAGACCCTCCTCTCCAGAACCCCTGAATAGACCTTACCAGGGAGGCTGAAGAGTGTGATGCCACTATAGTTGGAACACACCCTCTGGCCCCCCTTCTGAAAGAGGGGAACCACTACCCCAGTCTGCCAATCCAGAGGCACTGTCCCCGATGTCCACGCTATGTTGCAGAGACATGTCAACCACGACAGTCCCACAACATCCAGAGCCTTTAGGAACTCCGGGGGGATCTCATCCACCCCTGGGGCCCTGCCAGCTTTTTGACCACCTCGGTGACCTCCATCCCAGAGATAGGAGAGCCCACCTCGGGGTCCCCAGACTCTGCCTCCTAATCGGAGGGCGTGTCGGTGGGATTGAGGAGGTCTTCGAAGTATTCTCAGCAACGCCCCATCCCCACGATACACAGTGTTGATGGTGCACTGCTTCCCCCTCCTGAGACGCCGGATGGTAGACCAGAATTTTCACGAAGCCGTCCGGAAGTCATTTTCCATGGCCTCACCAAACTCCTCCCACATTAGCGACCGCCGTAGCCACATTCCGTTTGGCCTGCCGGTAGCTATCAGCTGCCTCCAGAGTCCCACAGGCCAAAAAGGCCCAGTAGGACTCTTTCTTCAGCTTGTAGGCATCCCTCACCGCCACCACCTGACCACCAACGAGTTCGGGGATTGCCACCGCGACAGGCACCTACCACATTGCGGCCACAGCTACAGTCGGCCACTTCAACAATGGAGGCACAGAACATGGCCCATTCGGACTCAATGTCCCCAACCTCCACCGGGATGTGGTTGAAGTTCTGCCAGAGGTGGGAGTTGAAACTCCTTCTGACAGGAGACTGCCAGACATTCCCAGCAGTCCCTCACAACACGCTTGGGTCTGCCCGGTTGGACCGGCATCTTCCCCCACCATCAGAGCCAACACACCACCAGGTGGTGATCGGTTGACAGCTCCGCCCCTCTCTTTACCCGAGTGTCCAAGACATACGCCCGCAAGTCCGGTGACACGATCACATCGATCATCGAACTGCGGCCTAGGGTGTCCTGGTCCCAAGTGCACATATGGACACCTTTATGCTTGAACATGGTGTTTGTTATGGACAATCCGTGACGAGCACAAAAGTCCAATAACAGAACACCACTCGGGTTCCGGTCAGTGGTGCCATTCCTCCCAATCACGCCCCTCCAGGTCTCACTGACGTTGCCCACGTGAGCATTGAAGTCCCCCAGTAGAACGAAGGAGTCCCCAGAGGGAGCACTCTCCAGCACACCCTTCAGGAACTCCAAAAAGGGTGGGTACTCTGAACTGCTGTTTGGTGCATAAGCACAAACAACAGTCAGGATCCGTCCCCTCACCCGAAGGCGGAGGGAGGCTACCCTCTCGTCCACTGGGGTAAACCCCAATTAACAGGCACCGAGCCGGGGGGCAACAAGTATGCCCACACCTGCCCGGCGCCTCTCACCGGGGGCAACTCCAGAGTGGAATAGAGTCCAACCTCTCTCAAGAGGGCTGGTACCAGAGCCCAAGCCATGCGTTGAGGTGAGTCCGACTATGTCAAGTCGAAATTTCTTGATCTCGCACACCAGCTCGGGCTCTTTCCCTGCCAGAGAGGTGACATTCCATGTACCTAGAGCTAGCTTCTGCAGCTGGGGATTGGATCGCCAAGGTCCTTGCCTGCGGCTGCCACCCAGCTCACATCGCACACGACCCCCTTGGCCCCTCCTACGGGTGGTGAGCGCATTGGAAGGGGGTACCACGTTGCCTCTTTGGGCCCCATGGGTACAGGCCTGGCCACCAGGCGCTCGCCAACGGGCCCCACCTCCAGGCCTGGCTCCAGAGGGGGGCCCCAGGAGGGAAAACGTGAACCAAATTTCTTATTCTTCATAAGGGGTTGAGCCATACTTGGTCCCTCACCTAGGACCTGTCTGCCTTGGGTGAACCTACCAGGGGCATAAAGCCCTCGACAGTATAGCTCCTAGGGTCATAGGGACACACAAACCCCTCCACCACAATAAGGTGATAGCTCAAGGAGGGGAGGAACTGACTAGGCTGAGAAAAACCTACTATATACACTAACCAAAATAAAAGACCTACAACTTACAAATCAGACGCTATGAGGTGAGATTGAGCTATCAAAATAAATGAACAAAAACTAGGAGGAGAAATACACTCACTGGGAAGACTGGAAAACTTGAAACAAAGGGGGACTCTAGTAAGGTTACAATCTACAAAACTCAAAGACTGCACAAAGGCCATAAACTAGAAACAAAAGGCTGCACTAAGGCTACAAAACTTATGAAGAAAAATTGCTCAGATGAATCAGGGATGCTGGAAACGCAGGAACTGGAGACGGTAGCAAGACAGGGACATGGGACAAGAAGATCTCGCAACAAACAAAAGGGAGACAGGACTATTTATACACGAGGTAAGGGGACACAGATGGGTACAATTAGGACGGGCACAGACGCGGGAACACAGGAAGCAAAATGATCTGAAACAAGAGGGAGACAGGGTTACTTTCAAAAAAATAAACAGGAAGAGACAGGACAACATGCAGGCACAAGACAGAAATAGTTAAATAAAACAGACAAACAAAGCATGACACCTTCATATTTCTGGTGATTTTGTTTTGAGACACATTAACTCATGTCATGCAGTTGTGTACTTGTGACTTTCACTGACAGTGAGCTGTTTGTAAAAACAGTCATCCTCTATTGATTCCTGTGGAGCTGGATAGGTCAGAGTGACAATGAGACAAGAGAAAGTCCATTTTAGTTTACAGTTAATGGAAAAACACTTTTTTATTTATAAACTGAAGAAGTATATTTCAGTTTGACTGCCAGTATCTTTGATAACCAGTATGTTTTATCAAACTAAATCCTCATGTTAAAGACAGCTTGATATTTAAGAGAGATCTTTTAAGTAATATTTATTATTTCTGTTATAGTCATACTGTACAGATTCTATTGGAATCAGTTCCAATATAAAGCTGATCTTTATTCCCTTTGTCCTGATACTGATACAGAGTTTACTCTAGTTTTTTAGTAACGATTAATCGTTTTCTGATCAAAATCATGATTTCAGAAGACGCAACCCTGTGCGTGCATCAAAGTTTTGTTTTTTTGCAGCTCCTGACTGACCCAGGATCTGTTCTGTCAACTATTTTAGACACACATCCCATCTCCCTATCATCCTGCCAAGCTCACCAATCAGAAGCAGTTTGCTACTCATGGACAAGTCACGCTAACCAATCAGTGTTAACCTGCTCCTCTTCCTGGTCGGTTAGTTTGATCTGAGCTCCAAGTTCTGACTTCCAGTGAACACACCATAAGGTAAACCGTCACTCCTCAGGGTCCTAAAGAGGAACTGGTAGCATCCTGTTCCTGTTGATCATCACCAGACCATTGTTTAGTGTGTCTACCATGATAAAGCCCAAATTACACAAAAATAACCCATTGAGTTGAAATCATAAAATAATAATAGTGACTAGAAAAGCACTCATAGAGCGCAGACCTTCGCCAAAGCAGCGGCAGTGACTTATTATTTAAAGTTACCGCCGCCGCCAAGGAGGTTATGTTTTCACCAGGGTTTGTTTGTTTGTTTGTCAGTTTGCAAAACAACTCAAAAAGTTGTGGACGGTTTTTGACAACATTTTCAGGAGTGACCTGAAGTGGCCCAACTTAAAACTGATTAATTTTTGGTGGTGCCGTTGAATCAGATCCGATGACCACCAAAAATGAATCAGTTTTAAGTTAAGCAACTTCTGACCAGGGGGGTATTCCAGAAAGCAGGTTTAGTGAAAACTCAGTATGTTAACCCTGAAATGAGGGAAACTCTGGGTTTTCAGTTCCAGAAAGACAGGTTAGTTAAACTCTGAGTCAATCACCATAACAACTGACTCTGTGAACCTAACCTGCTCACAGGTAAGTTTTCTGTCAGAAACCCTGAGTTTATCCTTTCTGTAGCTGTCGCTGAGAGTGTGCCTTTTCACAACAAATTTCTTTGTTGCATTTACATTTTTGTGTGAACATATTTCTCATAATTGCCTGAAAATGTAAATTGCAGTTTTGAGTGTGGTAATAATGACCCCTATTGGTAACATAGGTGTGCTGCTTTGAATAGAATGATGTAGTCATGTGATTAACGCAATGAATAGTGGGAGAATGTGCGTTCTGTCTTTCGGAGCTACGGTGCTCATGGAGCAAGATGTGTGCAACATCTCAACAGTAAAGCCTTAGCAGCTCCTGATTTTCCGGTCAGGAGGCGCACACGGTAGGAAAATGTGTTATTGTTTGTGCATTTTTTATTCATTTCATGTGTACGATTTAAGTTTAATGAAGGATGTCCAATATGTACATTGGCTAAAATATGTAACATTTATTTCATTTCAGTTTTTCACGGTGTTTGGAGATGTCTAAAAGTATGCGGGCGTGCGAAAGAAAGACAATAAATTCTCGTCAAACATAAGTTAATGCGTGGTTTAATTCTGACCAGACGAAAATGTTTGGGAGCAGCGACACTCTCTCTCCCTACTGCTGAGCCTCAAGCGGCTGCCCGTATGGAGGAAATCCAACAGACATCGAGGCACAGTTAATTTGAAATACTTTAGGCAGTGTCTTACGGTTAGATGTGCCGTCATTCCCCAATGAATATTTGTTTGAACAGTACCATTTTTCATTAGACTCAATCATTTACCTCAACAACTTTCTCCGGCCACACATCAAATCTGACTCCGCAGATGTGGAGTGTGTGCACTATATTGCCAAAAGTATTCGCTCACCTGCCTTGACTCACATATGAACTTAAGTGACATCCCATTCCAATTCACAGGGTTCAATATGACATCGGTCCACCCTTTACAACTATAACAGCTTCAACTCTTCTGGGAAGGCTGTCCACAAGGTTTAGGAGTGTGTTTATGGGAATTTTTGACCATTCTTCCAGAAGCGTATTTGTGAGGTCACACACTGATGTTGGATGAGAAGGCCTGGCTCTCAGTCTCTGCTCTAATTCATCCCAAAGGTGTTCTATCAGGTTGAGGTCAGGACTCTGTGCAGGCCAGTCAAGTTCATCCACACCAGACTCTGTCATCCATGTCTTTATGGACCTTGCTTTGTGCACTGGTGCACAGTCATGTTGGAAGAGGAAGGGGCCAGCTCCAAACTGTTCCCACAAAGTTGGGAGCATGGAATTGTCCCAAATGTCTTGGTATGCTGAAGCATTCAGAGTTCCTTTCACTGGAACTAAGGGGCCAAGCCCAGCTCCTGAAAAACAACCCCACACCATAATCCCCCCTCCACCAAACTTTACACTTGGCACAATGCAACAAGTACCGTTCTCCTGGCAACCGCCAAACCCAGACTCGTCCATCAGATTGCCAGATGGAGAAGCGTGATTCGTTACTCCAGAGAACGTGTCTCCACTGCTCTAGAGTTCAGTGGCGGCGTGCTTTACACCACTGCATCCGATGCTTTGCATTGCACTGGGTGATGTATGGCTTGGATGCAGCTGCTCTGCCATGGAAACCCATTCCATGAAGCTCTCTGTGCACTGTTCTTGAGCTAATCTGAAGGCCACATGAAGTTTGGAGGTCTGTAGTGATTGACTCTGCAGAAAGTTGGTGACCTCTTCACACTATGCTCCTCAGCATCCACTGACCCTGCTCCATCAGTTTACATGGTCTACCACTTCATGGCTGAGTTGCTGTCGTTCCCAAACACTTCCACGTTCTTATAATACAGCTGACAGTTGACTGTGGAATATTTAGGAGTGAGGAAATTTCACGACTGGATTTGTTGCACAGGTGGCATCCTATCACAGTTCCACGCTGGAATTCACTGAGCTCCTGAGAGCGACCCATTCTTTCACAAATGTTGTCACAAATGTATGTCTCCATGTGTGCTGTCATATTTGCACTGTTAATGCCAATGTCACCTCTACCATTTTAATGCTGCTAGCCACTTTAGTCTCAAGTCTGTTTACTGTCATGTGTCTGTGTACCTATGTACCTCTAGTGGGTTTTGCACAAGTTTTTATTGTATATAGTAGTATATGTGTAGCAGGCAGTGGTTGTATAGTAGTTTTTATAGTACATTATGTTTACATATTGCGCTGTGTGCACTTTTAAGGAGATGCTTTAAATCTCATTATACTATGTATATGGTAAATGGTCTGTATTTATATAGCGCTTTACTATACCTGAAACGATAGCCAAAGCACTTCACACACATTCACACACTGATGGCGGAGGAGCAGTTTGGGATCCGGTGTCTTGCTCATATGACAATAAATGCTTTCTCTTCTATTCTATTCTAATAAAATAAACAATATCCAAAGAATCTAACCACCAAAATGAAAATACTTCAGTGTAATGTTGGCTCATACACTAAAAATATTTCATAAATCTGTCAGAGGATAAATACACAGTAATTCTGTCAATACATCAAATCCTTCAACGGTCCTGCCTGGTCAATATCAGCACATTTTACAGTTTAAAAACTAATGTATTTAATAGAGCTGTTAGCTTTATCGTTATTGTGATTAATGTTGATTTGTTGTCAACTGACATCATTGTTCATCAATACAATGCATCATACAGTCTTTATTAATATGATCTGAAAAACTGATCAATACTAGAACTTTAAACATACAGTAAAAACTGTGATTAATTGTGATCAATTCATTGATTAAAAATAGTGAATCACCTCAAGCTCCATAGAACAATTTATACACTGATACAATATGACAGCAAGAAGCTAAAATCAGCAATGGATGGCTGATTTCTCAGGCTGGTATGTAAAGAGGCCACACATAATATTTATATTGATTCTGTTGATCTTCTGTGTGCCGATGGGTCTCAAAGCAGGTTCACCAAACTCTGAGTGTAACCCTGAACTCTGAGTTGATCTACTCTGAGATAGGAAACTCTGAGTTTCTGGTTCCAGAACAGCTGATTTGAGTTGGTTTAATCAACTCAGAGTAGTTTCACCTGGAGTTAAGCACGTATCACACAACTATAAAAAGCCAGCATCAATGAAGCCCCACTTGAATTGGAAAATTTAATGCGTGCATACGGCAAGTTTGAACATGTTTTCTGAAAGAAGTGCAACACCAATGCAGTTGCAAAAGACAGGGAGATGGGTCTGGGTCAGTGCAAAAGTTTAAATGTAATCCTTTACAGTCACAATAAAATTACTGGGGAAAACTGTTTGAATGGTAGCCTATTAAAAGATCTCTGACTGAATGGTCACTAAAATGTTTTCTAAGCTCACAGTGTCCAATATTCAGAATTCAACCTTTTGCCAAGTGGAGCCAGTCAAGCTTGTGCACGTATGCAAATTAGTCATGTGCAATTTACACCTTAGGCATGTCTCTGTCCCAAGTTATTGTCATGGAAACCATAATCCTTGACAAGTGCACTGCTGCGTGTCGATGCCTGACATTTATTCAGTCGTTTCCTTGCACTGTAATGCACAACTTTCACAACAAGCTACTGCATGTTGAGAAAATGTATATCTGTATTGCGCAACAATTCGGAGACGAGGATCCCCCCGAATATTGACGGGTATTTCACACACTGACTGCAGTTGCTAATGTTGCAAATGTAAGGATGGATTAAAATCAAACAGTGTGTGTGGCTGAAAGAGGGTGGAGGCAAAGAGAAACTCGAGGTTCATTGAGAAAAACCTGATTCCGACGAGGTTAGCTTCATAGAGTCTGTTACCATGGTAACTGGAGAGCTTAAGTTAGCACTCTCTGTGAAACAGACTAGTTACCCGTCTTTCTCTGGTTTGAGTTACCTCCCTTTTTGAAATGGAAAACTCAGTTTCTCTCATTTCAGGGTTAACAGACTCAGTTTTCACTAGACCTGCTTTGTGAAATGGACCCCAGATTGACAAATCGTTTGATAATTATTTACACTGAGAGTGTGATACAGAATGTTCAATAATATTTTCAATCATGAAATGTGTATTAATTGGCTCCAGATTACAGTTTATATTTTATTGGCAGTGACTGAAAAGGGAGATTAATGAATAATGTGTCAGTGATGTTAGTGAACAATATTAAATATTGAATGAGTTCAGCAGGAAAACAACCATCAAGCTGTTCATTAAGTCTCATGAGTGAAAATGACTCATGAACAATATTCAAATTATTTCTATAATAACAGCACCAGATTAGCAACATAAATGTAGATTTGGACAAAGTCCACCGTGTATTAAGATTCTTTTTATATTATCTTTATCATTTAAGTGTGTTAGATTACACATTATCACTCTTAATGCTAATGACATTATTAAATAATAATGTCCTCTCCAGAAACACATTATGGGATGTCCTACCAGACACCACCCCCACAGTGACTCCCTATGAAACTTACTTAACTTTAAGACTTTAACTTTAACATTAACTTTAAGGTCACTTACCTTTTTCTGAGAGAAACAAGACGAACCTAAAACTCATATAAACAGTTTATGAACACATGAATAATTTTCACCTGTGGTCGCTCCATGCAGGCTTATAGCCAGGAGAAACACGATTACTGATGAATCACCGACCATTGTAATCAATACTATTATGTTATTAGTGGTGGTAGTATTATTAGTGCTATTATAGAGAGGCGCTGGTCAGGTCCTTCCAGGCAGAGGAGCAGAGGGAAATAAAAAACACAGACCCATAGCCTGAATACCTCCAGCCTCCATCAATCTGAGCCAATGACAATTTAAACTGAGCATTACATCACTTGTAACTCGGTGAAAGTGAGTTACAGCCTGAATCAGAGGATGCAGTCTCACTGAGCTTCATGCTGCTTTCTCCACTGTCTTCTCATGTGAAAACCTCATGTGTTTAACCTCCTGCTGCACATTTGATCTCATCTGATGATGTTTATACACTGATGGGATTGAATGCACATTAGTTTTATTTTCTGTCAGTGTGATAAAGGTGTGAGGGACAAAGTGGACATCATGCGGAACTTCAATTTGTATGTTGTTTCCTCGTTCATTTTTTGCCATCACAATTCCTGATAAAGCCGTCGTAAGCATAGATATGTATAATAAAGGCTAGATGTCTTAAACAGACACTATGTAATTTTTTCTTCCATCTAGTGGTTAAATTTGACTTTGCATGCATTGCAACATGGTTGAAACTACGGTAAGCAGAATGGATCAACTCCCGGGCGGCCACTATCACTGCGGCTCCCCCGCCCCTGGCCCGGAGCTCCAGTCATTTTTCCCCAGACCTCCACAGCCCTCCTCCAGTCTGGAGGACTTTCTGGTGGACCCCGGCGGGCTGTGGACGGGCATGGGGTGCTCCCAGACAGCCACTCACCGCGGATCTCCAGCCCGGAGCTCCGGTCATGTTATGGCCCTTTTACACCCTTTTTTGGCGATGAGGATTCGGCGCAGCATAAGTATGGTCTTGTATTATGACCAAAAGTGCACTGCAGGTTTTAGTGTAGTGCCGGGTAAGTAAAACCGACGTCTCCACTTTGCTTCTCTGTGAAAAGTGAATCGCAAAATGTGGAAATGCATTTTGTCCTATGGGTACTAGCAGGTAGTGCTTTATGTCCCTCTCTGCAGTTCATAGTTTTTGATAGACCAGAAAGACATGGAAGCCTCCGTATGAGCGACCCGCTCTATGTAAAGACAGATAACTGATTCTTCACCCAGGAGGATAAGTCAGATTGTTGGCATATGTTATTTTACACCAACGAGGATCTATTTATGAATGAAGATGTTAATTTTGTCATGATCCGTCTGTTTGTTTTAGTTGTTGCAGATTTTTGTCACGTGCACATTTATTTTGAAGTTAACCCTGTCCTCCTCTCATTTCAGCTTGACACATCCTGCCACTGTGTTTCCCACGTCTGGTGATTGTCAAACCCTGTCCCATTACCTCTTGTATAAATAGTCTTGTCTCCCCTGTGCTGTTGTGAGATCGTCATGTTCCTGAGTGTCTCCAGTTCTCGTTCCAAGCAGCCCGTGTTCCCAGCGATTCCTTTTCTTCCAGTGACTTTCTGTTGAAAGTTTATAGCCTTAGGCCCTTTTTGTGTTTAATTTGTTTTCCTAGTAGATCCTCATTAGAGTTTACCCTAGTTGTACATTTATCCTCCTCTTGTGTAGAGTTGAGCGTTTTGTTTTGGAAACTTTTGATAGCCCCTCCTCATTGTGCATGAGTAGCAGGTATTTCCTTTTGTTAGTTTTCAAAGCCACTGTTATCAGCTGCTTTACCTAGTGTGCCTGACATTAGCGTCTTTAGTTCTAGTTTTCCCCCCTTAGTTCCCCAGTTGCATCCCTCTTGTTTAGTGTTCTGTTAGTTAATTTTGTAGCTCTTGAGAGTAGTGTTTATTTTATCAGGTAATTTGTTAAACTGTTTTTTCCTTGCACTTTGCAAGCGATTTTGAGTTTTCCCCTTATCTATAGTCGAGAGGAGTTTGAGTGTAGGGCATCCCTGGCGCATGCTCTCCTCCACCTCCCTCGCTGGGTTCTTGCGCTCACTTCTACTGTCTATCTTTAATAAAGACCTGTTGTGGTTGCACCTGTAAACCTGCCTCACGAGTCGTGCATTTGGGCTCAGACATGGATCCCTGTCAAATTTGAGGTAATAAAATACTTTAAAAAATGACATAGTGTCCCTTTAAGGCAGAGTCTCATTGAGGAAGGAGGAGATGAGAGACTGGATGGACTGGACAGGAGATGGCAGAGGGAAGTTACAGAACAGGAAACAAGTTCGGTGATATGGAGTTTGGTGGCGGTAGTTATGGAAACTGGCATACTGTTTGGAAAAAGAAACATAAAAAGAACCAAAATAGTAAATTGGATGATAGTAATTATATCGACAGAGAGGATGAAGATGAGAGGAGGAGAGATGATTACAAGGTGATCGTTAAACTTACACAAGATGGGGCTTCGTTTGGTGGATGGAACCCAATTCTGCTTCCTGGAGCCACAGGTAAAGAAATCTCAGAAATAAAGAATGCTAAAATGTTGAGGAATGAATCAATGTTGATCATATGTACGGATGGAGGGCAACAAGGGAAAGCAATAAGAATGGATAAAATAAATGGCAAAAGAGTGCAGTGTTCCCTGTAGCAAATGATAGGAAATAAGTCAGGGGAGTTGTCACAGGGATCCCAGTGAGTGTACCTGCTGATGATGTTAAAATGAACATAAAGAATGCAAAAGTCTGTGATGTCAAGTGAATGAAAGCCAACAGAGATGGGATTAATTGCGACACTCTCTCAGTTTTGATCACCTTTGCGGTGGAAAGACTCCCAGGTATATATTGGATACATATGTGTAGAGGGGTGGGAGGTGTGGTGGAAACCATGAATACGGTAAATGTGCAAAAGGAACAAAGCTTAAATGGTGCAACTGTGAAGGAGAACACAGCTCAGCATAAGGGGTTATGAGGTGAGTAAAGGAGCAGCAGAGTTACATGCTGCATGTTAAGCCTGGTTTATGCTTCTGCGTCACGTCGACGCCGTAGCTACGCCGTCGCCGCGGACCCTACGCCGTAGCCTGACGTGCACCTCCAAAAAATCCTGACTACGCGTCGCGTCAATGTGTTGAGACGCGAATGGCAAGGACTGTGATTGGTCCGCTCAGAACGTAATTTCCGGCTGTTGCTTTTCCGGTCAACAGCTCAACAACACCGCTATTTGTGGAGCGGCACGAGCGGTACAGAATAGTCGGACAGACCACCTCCGCAAACGTCTTCTGTGCTTCAACATTTGTAGTAACAGCATTTCTTTTTCAATTGTATGAGCTCCATCTCCAGAAACACCCGCTCCATCTCAGTTGTCATTGTTTACTGTCGGAAGAAAACCAACGAATGCGATATGAGCCCCCAGAGGCCACACAAAGACACAGCTACAGACACACCCCCCTAGCAGCTTGGCGGTGAGTTGCGGAGCAACGCGTTCCCTCGACGCAGAGCTTCGAAGGCTCAACGACGGTGTCGGGTCTACGCCGTAGCTACGCCGTAGCTACGCCGTCGCCGCGACGCAGAAGCATAGACCAGGCTTAAGGCGTAGCCTGACGCGCACCTCCAAAAAATCCTGACTACGCATCGCGTCAACGCGTTGAGACGCGAACGGCAAGGACTGTGATTGGTCCGCTCAGAACGTAATTTCCGGCGGTTGCTTTTCCGGTCAACAGCTCAACAACACCGCTATTTGTGGAGCGGCATGAGCGGTACGGAATAGTCGGACAGACCACCTCCACAAACGTCTTCTGTGCTTCCACATTTGTAGTAACAGCATTTCTTTTTCAACTTTATGAGCTCCATCTCCAGAAACACCTGCTCCATCTCAGTTGTCATTGTTTACTGTTGGAAGAAAACCAAGGAATCCGATATGAGCCCCCAGAAGCCACACAAAGACACAGACACACCCCCCTAGCAGCTTGGCAGTGAATTGCAGAGCAACTCGTTCCCTCGTCGCAGAGCTTTGAATGCTCAACGACGGCGTCGAGTAGCTCCGCCATTGCCGCGACGCAGAAGCATAAACCAGGCTTTAGAGTGACACAGAACATCAGCTATGCAGAGGCAGCAAAGAAGGTCTCAGGTGGAGGGACGGTGACAAAACGTAATGAGAATGAGAACAAAATTTCATGCTCTTTATGGCAGAGATAATCAACTGTTTGGCACAGTCAAAGAGCCGAAATGAAAGAATTAAGATAATAATCAGTTCAGATGAAAAATACCTTGAGGTGACCGAGTTACACTGGGAAATAGAGTTGTGGCGTTTACGAACGAACTGAATCTTTTGACCGACTCATTAACATGAACGATGGGAACAGAGTCACGTTTGGTTGGGAGCCGTTCTTTTTTTTTCTCTCTCCCTCAGTTCACAGCTATGGTTCACACAGATGCTCACACAAGCTCCTCCTTGCTCCTCCACTGAGTGAGACGGAGTGAGCATGGGGGGAGCGCTTATTTCATATGCAAATGTCGCATGAGTTGTACACACATCCTTCACGTGAGTGCCTCAGTGAAGAAAAAGAAATAAAAAGTGAGTGCCTCAGCGTCGGCAGTGCAGTCAACAGTAGCCTGAAGGAGGGGAGGACCATCCGTCGTCATTCTACAAAATGAGCCAAAGAAAAAGGAGCAGCATTTGGATGCACTTTTCACTTGAGGCAGACAGTAAGGCCGAGTGCAATATTTGCCAGAAGATAATTTCATTTAAGTCTGGTTCCACAAACAATTTGCACAGGCATTTGAAAACTCAACACCTCACTGTTAAAATCTCAGAGGTGGGGAGAAAGCATGACTGTGACGATGAAGTGGAGAGTGCCAGTACTTCTGCCTCCACATCAGGCACACATCATACCAGTGCCACAGTCACTCAAGCCACAGCTACAGCAGCAGTATCTGTTACCACTGGGCCCACATCTTTGCCTGGCCAGGCACCTGTTAAAACAATTCCTGCTGCTACCACAAAATCTGAACAAACAACTCTCAGTCATTACTTCACAGCTCCTGTCTTGACTCCATTGAGACAGGGGGAGAAGAGCTGACAAAGATGATAGCCACTGACTTCTAGCCATTAAAAATTGTGGAAGACAGGTTTTAAAAACGTCTGCTGTGCTCTCAACCCCTCCTACATTCCTCCATTTCCCAGAAAGTGTCAGATATGTATGAGAGAGAAGCAGCATCACTCAGGAGAAGGGTGTCGAAAGTGTCAGCAGTTTACCTAACAACTGACTGTTGGACATCAAGGGCTACAACCTCATTCATGTCTGTAACATGCCACTTCATCGAAGATTTTCACATGTCCTCCTGCCTCCTGGACTGCTTTGAATTTAATGAGCAACACACAGTAGACAACTTGGCAAACAAGCTCCTCTGTAGGAGGTTGATGTGATTTTGAGGAGCACAAAAACTGAATGAAGATGGCCAAACTGGGACCCACACAGGACTGTGTCACAAGATGGAACTCAACATATTACATGTTACAGTTTCCTCACCAACAAGAACCTCATTGTCTCCACCCTGGCCATCACCAGTGCACCCGTCCACCCTTTATGTCCAGAACAATAGAGTACATTGCAGTAGAAATGCACTCTCTTGAAGTATGTAGTAGTACAGTATGTAGTTCAACTGGTCGGCAGTAGTTTTCTATAGCATGCGTGCAAATCAGCTGATACTAAATTATGATTATTTGATACATAAACAATACTGTGTAATACATCATAGTGTTAATTATTGTTGGTACAACTTTATAATTGTATCGTCATAATAACATTTATCTTTTTTCTCACTAGCTACTTGACTGCCTCCAAAGTAATACTGCTGGCCAGAGGACTGCAAAGAGCCATTTCCAGAGGAGAGCAACATCACAGGCAGCAAAAGACATGGAATCCAGCCACATCCTTGCGGATGCTGCTGTGCTTGACCCAAGATTCAAAAGGATGGCATTCATGGATGACAGAACTGCAGACGAGGCTTTGCAAAGAGTATCAACTGCAGCAGCAAGACTCACAGTTGGCAGCAGTGAACCCATCCAGCAACCGGTCCAAGAAAAAGAAGCAGGCAGTGCTGCTCGAGAATCAGTTGTTTGGAGCTATATACGCGGAGGAAGAAAGGATGGCAAAAATGGGGGCGGCACGTTGGTGTAGTGGTTAGCACTGTCACCTCACAGCAAGAAGCTACTGGGTTCGGTTCCCGGGGCCTTTCTGTGTGGAGTTTGCATGTTCTCCTCATGTCTGTGTGGGTTCTCTCTGGTACTCCGGCTTCCTCCCACCATCCAAAAACATGCATGGGGATTAGGTTAATTGGTTAATTTAAATTGACCGTAGGTGTGAATGTGAGTGTGAGTGGTTGTCTGTCTCTATGTGTCCTGTGATGAACTGGAGACTTGTCCAGGGTGTACCCTGCCTTTCACCTTAAGACAGCTGGGATAGACTCCAGCCCCCCAACAACCCTATGAGGATAAGAGGTAGATGATGGATGGATGGATGGATGTATGGCAAAAAATCATCACAATTTTTTTCTCTAAATCTAGGATGACATCAGTCTAATATCACAATCTCATAATAAAATTGTTTTATCTCCCACCTCTATGAGCAAGTAGTTATACAGCAGACACTGTCATGGAGGTGCAGACGTACCTAGAGGAGCCTCTTGTTCCAAAAAATGAAGATCCTCTCGAGGAAGATCCTTGGGTGCCTGTGTACCCCAGGCTTAGCAAACTCATGGCCAAGAAGCTTTGTGTTGTGGCCACATCAGTTCCATCTGAGAGAATTTTCTCTAAAACTGGACAGATAATCACAGAGAGGAGAAGTCGCCTCAAGCCTGCAAAAGTGAGATCACTTTTGTCTTCCTCAATGCAAATTTGCTGAAGGACAAGAAGGAGAGGCCATAAAGCATGGACCTGTTTTATTATTTTGGGAATGTCAGTTATTTTTTTGTTTCACACTTTGCACGCTCGCATTGTGTGCCCCAGTCTCCACTGATGTCCTCCAGTGTTGGTTCAGGACTCACAAGTGTTCACAGTCAGTTTAAGTATCACAAGAATTTAACATTACATTCAATTTAGGATGCCAGTCATTTTTGTTGAGAAAGGTGCTATGGAGTTACCACGGAGTTCTTGGCCATAGTGTGCAGTGATTTAAGTTGTTTGGTGAATAAATAAATGATGAAATATGAAAAAATGAATAGAATTAATAAAGAATAAAGCAAGCATGAGGGAATCAGTTTCATTTTTATTCTAAATTTAGGGGACAAGCTGATTGAGGGTATTTTCTTGCATCTGATATCAATTTCTTAAACTAAGAACACCTGAAAATGTATGAATATCACCTGTTTTCTGGTGGAGGATAAATGATTGATTGAATGAGTTACCGAACATCTCTCTCTTTTCTAGAAGCAGTGAGTCATGGCATCATGGTTTATTTGTCAGACGTGAAACTCAGATGTCCTGCTCTCTCCTTTGACTTCATCCAGACAAACAATACTTTAAGACTCAGCATTTAGTGATGTGAGTTTCAAATAGTTCCTGGAAGAGGTTTCAAGACTTCATCAATAAATTCATTTTCATTTTTCAGTATTTCATCTTGTGGGTGATGATAAGAAACTTGTGAATGGGATCATCCAACATTTCATAAATACAAATATAAAACAGACTAATTCAAATATGGTGTGAGTCAACCATATTCAGTAACTCATTCATTTCCTTTATATTAATAAACTGATGATCACAAAGTTCACACAGTTGTAGCTGCGGTCAGAGATGTGTGAGCATCATGTATGTGGAATAACTAGAATACACAGAAGTCAGGATGCTACTGTTTGGTTTGCAGTATTACGTCCAATGATCTGATACAACCACACAACCACAGAATGACTTTAGTACAAACAGAAACTCTAATAGCTGAGTAATATGTTATCTTAAAGTGTATATCATCATATTGCATCCACAGTGTACCACAATATATATACACACAAAGTATAAATCTGGCCGCAGATGGTGGCTCGGTTTGGGGTTGCGGCGATTGGTCAGTGGGGGTCGGTGGTGGGGTTCGTTGCCGGCAAGTTCATTTGTTGGTGCCGTCACTGCTCTTGTTTTTTTTCCTCTTTCCGGTGCCGGTTGCCGGTGGCCGGTGTGACTTTCTCTTTTACTGTATATGGAAATTTGATGTAATGAATAAATAAATACATGTGACAGAAAAGAAGAAGAAGAAGAAGACTTACTTTATTGATCCCTCAATGGGGAAATTACATTTTTTTTTTGAAAGATGACTGTAATATCGTATTTCAATGAACTGCACAAAAGAAGACAACACAACCATGCCAACATGTCAGCACATTTGTGTGTAAAAGTACTCCTGAGTGTTCGTAGGATTTGTTCTTATCTAAGAAGATAAGAAAACACTGATGAATGCCACAATCTTCGTAAAATCTTTGTAAGTAGGACTTAAGAACAAATTTGTTCTTAAGAACAGTTCATGAATGAGGCCCAATGTTTCCAGTCTCATCAGTCTCATCATTCCATCCACAGCCGCACATTAACTGGACACCTGAGAGACAGAGAGAGAGAGAGAGAGAATTAAACCAGTCATCTATTATCAGTGATATCTTGACCACAGAGACACTGATCCACAGACTCCAGATCACAGGATCTACACCTCCTGCTGTTATTTTACATCCAGAAAAACAGTTATTCCATCTTTTGCACAAATCATACGCCTAGATGACCTTAACCTCAGTGAACGTTCTGTGACTCTAGCTGGAATTTCATTATCTGATAAAAAGTGTACAAATGCTTTTATTAGAAACCACTTTGAACACACTACTACTCCTATATGTAAATACAGATGGCTATACCTAAATAAAAACAATGGAACATGATTTTCCTGTTCCCTCATAAGTACATAATTTCAAACAAAATCAAAGAATTTTTATTTAAGATGATTCACAGGGATTACCCCACTAAAGCCTATAGTAGTAAATTTGTCCCTGATGTTCTAATGTCATTTTGCAGCTGTGAAGAAGAATCAATGGAACATGTGTTTTTAGATTGTTTTCACTCCTGCTATTTTTGGTTTCATCTTCAAAGGAATCTCTCAAAGAATATAACACTTACTAAGATGGAAATTTTGTTAATTGTTAACAACTCCGGTTTGTCATCCGATGAATTTTATGTAATTAATTTGATCGTTATTCTAGCTAAATTTTACATACATAAAATGATATGGCAACAAAAATTACCCTCCTTTTTATTTTTCATGAAACCGATCTGAAGACATTTGAGTATGACTGAAAAGTTGAATGTTAGTTTACTATCTCACTTTAAATATTTACCAATTGTTTCGCGGACCACAGATATTTAGTTGTCTTTTGTTTATTTTTGAGTTTAATTTTTTTAATTTATTTTATTTATTCTAGTAAACAAGTCGGAAAACCAAGATGGAAGCCTCCAATGAAAAGTCTGCTGTACTTGCTCTGTCAGAATACAGAAAGCTAATGCAGCAATATGAGTTCTGCCTCAAATACAACTGATAGGCACAAAGAAGACATGGAAGGGTGTGTGTTTGTTCTCCTGCATAATTATGTGTGGGAAAAATATTTGACTCTACTGTAGGCTGTAACGTATAAGGCTACATGGTGCTAATCCAGGGCGCTGCCATCATGGATTATTACGTTGTGGTCAAGTCGGGGTTGGTGAGGCAATTAGCCAGCTGGTTGACGACAGCCATTTTTATGAAAAATAGTGATCAAATCCCTAAAGTCATTAAGACAATTGCTTTTTTTCCAAGGCGTCTGGCTTAAAATTAAACCTTAAAAAATATGACTTGTTACCAATTCATGATTCTCCGCTTACAATAATTCACAACGGTTAAGTACTTAGTGTTAACTTCCTTCTGAGATGTGACTTTGTGAGATGTGACGAGAAATAGATCTGTTTGTTTTTTTTATCCAAATAGGCTAGAGAAAGGAATTTGGTCAGTGATGCACCTCTTGGATATTACTGGAAAAACTGTACCCTTTGAGATCCTCTGCTCTAAATATAACCTGAATGACAGAAGGCAGTATAATCATCGTAACAAACAATCCTTCAATCTATTGTTGTGATGTCTTATAATCTGTATAAAAGTAATGTAAACCCAACACTTGCTTCGTTTTTGTTAAATGGCCACAATATCACTGATCTTAAACGACCAAATATCACAATGCGACATACCCTGGTGTAAGAACTGTATCCATTCTCATCAAACAGAATATCAATTTTACAATTTTTCTCAAAAAAAGAATTTGAAAATTTGAGATCCAAATTCTTTAAGTTTCCCATTCCTCCCAAAGCAAAGGAAGTGCATTTTAAAATTCTTAAATTCTTAGCGTATACCCCTCTCATCAATTTCTGAGGAATCATTTTAATTATGACCACAATAACTGCTCATTTTGTGATGAAGACATTGAAACAACTGAACATTTATTTTATGACTGTAAATTTGTTAATACCTTCTGGGAAGATTTGGACGACTGGTTATTCCCTAAAATATCCAAGTTCTCTATTCTTAAAAAAGATAATGTCTTATATGGCATATCTATGAAAGAGGTGTCCCATGACCTGGCTATGAACACCTTCATTACTCTTGGTAAATTTTTCATTCATAAAAATAGATGCATGAAATCCAAACCCAATTTCGGTTTTTCATGAAGAACTATGTCATTATTATTTTCATCCATGAAACATTTGGAGAAGAAAAATGCATTGAAACTGTGGATCAGTAGGGGAGATTAATCTTTATATAATCTTTTGATTAATATATATATATATATATATATATACACACACACACACACACACACACACACACACATAGAGATACACACACACAAATATGCAAATATGCTAAAAAAAAGTAACATTCAATGATTGTGAAACAAATGCTGGCAACATTTCACGTCAAAAACACTCTTGCAATAACATCAACTCACATAACCCCGCTGTTCCTGTGAAGCAGGATTGAAGAAAGATGTTTCTTTTAATGTGTAAAACATACTGTATTTGTTAGGTACGTTTCTTATTTGCAAAACAAAATGATTAGTTTGTGATTGATATTTTGCATTTGCTCCACAGCTGTGAGTAGTGGTGGAGGGAGTGGACAGCCTCCCATCCGCTGGAGGGCGCTCGGTCAAAAATAAAGCCGGGATCATCAGCACCGGATAGTCGCCCTCTTTGTTCCGGGTAGTAGCGTGTTAGTGGCGGTGCGGCACTCAGGACTGACTGCTGCTGAAATAATTAATTTTAACGTTTCTTCTCGGCGTCGACATGGTGAAGTTATCCGCGGAGCTAATTGAGCAAGCTGCTCAGTACACCAACCCTGTGAGGGACCGAGAGCTGGATTTAAGAGGTCAGTGTGGCTAACAGCTAGCTAGCTAGGACATGTTCAGGTAGCTTGAGCTTTGCGCGGGGCTTCCATTCAAAAACACAATAAGTGTGTGTACCATCGGGTATGAACTGTGAAATGTCTCTTTATGCTAATATCAACAAGTGAATACCTTCTGTCTGTATCTAGAAGTCCATGCACTGTACACAAGTCGTAAAGCTAATGCTAATATAGTCGGACGTAGTTTTTAATTAACGTTAACCTTCTGTTTAAAACCACGTAAAGTTCTTACTTTCCTGATAAGTAGTCCGAAACTTATAATTTAATAAAGTTAGTGGTCATCCGTTTTTTATTATAGTATGTGTACAAATAAATGTAGTATTGAATATTGAATATGTATTTGAAAATACAGGGTCAAATACAAATACATTCAATAAGATACGTCATCGTTTCATTTCTATCACAGTTTTAAGAGTCTACCATTAAGTTCTTCAGTTATATCAATCAAAGTAAACTAGTAACTATCAATCTTTCTGTCATGGCACCAAAAACACATGCTGTGTCAGTAGTCCTATCACATTTTTAAAGATATTTACTACAGCAGTTAAAACTGTGAATTCACTTCTTCAAAGAAACCTCCTTTTCTTGCTTTATTCTGCTCATTTATTTGAGAGATGGGAGATGTGTCAAGAGAGACAAAGCCCCCCACACACACACACACACACACACACACACACACACACACACACACACAGTGGATATATGCACATATATGTTGGGGCTAAGAGACCAAGCACCCAGGAGGTGTGCTGGCTTTGAAGCCAATTTTACATAGCATGTTTGTATTTCTAGTCACCCATCCACTTACAGCGGTTTACATATCACATTCACATTTATACATTGATGGTGGGAGCTCATCAGGGGAAACAAACACCATTTTACAGCTTTGGGTTAGGTATCTTGCTCAGCACGTAGGCGGGAATCAAACCACCGACCTTGCGATTGGTGGCCGACCCACTTCACTACTTTCATTGAGAAAGTGATATCTGTAACTCAGTGGATACTTTCCTAGTACGAAGATTTGAATTGTTCTAATTAAAATCATCAAGTCCTGAAAGGTGTAAAATGCACTAAAAGTTAAATCCAGTGTTATTCTTCCTCCTCCTAACTAAGATCCAGGAGGGAGCATTAAAGGTAATGCTAATCATCTGTCTATCAGCTCTGTGGGCCCCACTGATGGAGCAGCTCAGTGATCTGACTAAATTTCTACTTTGAAATCAAGCTTTTTCTGCTAAGATAACAAGCCAGACTTGTTGCTTGCTGAGTCCATCCTATTATGAAACACACAGCGTCATCACTGCTTGTCATGCTAGCCTTTCCACAGTCATCATACAAACATTTGTGATTTTACAACGGGAAGAAAACGTCACTCAACCTACTTTTTTTCCATCCCACAGGTTATAAAATCCCAGTTCTAGAAAATCTTGGAGCTTCTCTGGACCAGTTTGACACTATTGACTTTTCTGATAATGAAGTCCGAAAACTGGATGGCTTTCCTCTGCTCAAAAGACTGAAAACATTGCTAATGAACAACAACAGGATTTGGTAAGTTCCAGCTACAGCACTGTGAGAAGGAATTTGATGATGTTCCAACTAAAACACAAAGTCATGATGACGTCACACTGTAAAGAGCAAATCGTTGCCTTCTACGGTTCAAGTTTTGGATTAGAAGTCACAGTTAAGTGGTTTATTTTTTGACGCTCAGGTATGGTGGGTTGAATATTTGCCTTTTTATTTGATACGTTTTCTCCCAGTCAGGACACGAAATATCCCCCTCTCACCAGTCCAGTTTACAGCTCCAAACACTGTAACTGTTGCAGCTGTCTTTTACAGATAGGGCTGAGTATCTTTCCAGAAATTTTTTTTTTTTTTTTGGGGATACAATGCCAATTTCACTATGTTTGTTTCAATACCGGTTCCAGAACAATACTTTTTCTGATACCTCAAAAGGTTATTTTTATGTAATTTGGTCTTTATCGTGGTAAACATACTAGACAATGGTCTGATGATGATCAACAGACACAGGCTGCTACCAGTTCCTCTTTAGGACCCTGGGGAGTGAGAGTTTGTCTTATGGTGTGTTCACTGGAAGTCAGAACTTGGAGCTCAGATCATCGTAACCTCAAAGTTTAGTGCTCCCAGCTCTTCCAGCCTTACAGACGTACAATAAAACATGGAGCTACTGTTTATATCAGTAGTAGATAGCATGACTTCTATATCTGCTTGGTGAGACTGATATGACTTTCTGAGGTGGAGATACGACTTCCCGGAGGGTTGTGATTTAAATTCTGATGTGGGGCTTTGACATAGGCCCGTCACGATAACAATTTTTGCTGGACAATATATTATCCCACAACCTACTGTTGATAGACGATATTATTGTCAGCATTAATCTGAGGTTCTGAAGAGGTTTTTTTTTCTCTCTGTGTGACTCATACTTTCAATTATAACTTATATTTTACTAAAATCCATTTCCTGGTGAGTGTGGGGGGAGGGGCACCATTGTCTCTATGAATTTGAAGGTGACATGTTTCCCCATCCATAGAGACATCTGAGAGCTTAGCTCACAGACACTTGGGTATTGGATAACAGGCACTGAAAAATGATTAACTTTTTTTGATACCTGATAGGATTGGAGCTTTTCAGTCAGTGCTACAAAAGTATTGAAGTTCAGTACCCAGTCCTACTCAAGTGTTTCACACTTGGTATGCAAGGAGGATAATGGTGTGTGATGTGAGATGATAGTGCAAACAACTGTAAATGAACACTGTATCTGACAGCCTTCATGAAGTACTACTTTTATTTGTTTTTTTAATTGGTCAAATGTCTGCATGCTTCATGAAGTTTTTCTCCAGTCGCTTAGGTGAGAATCTGGAACAATCTCTACCGAGTCTGACCGAGCTGGTTCTCACAAACAACAACATCCAGGAGCTGGTGAGTGAGTGTCAGCAGCAGTAAGTTCAGCAGAACCATCAGAACCTGGTTTTGGACTTTTGACCATGTTAAGTAATAGTTAACAACACAACAAATGCCTTAAAGCCATAGTTATTGTAGGGCTATCACAGTAGGGAGCGGGTGTGTTTTATCGCATTTATGTGGCACATAGATGTTAATTTTACTCCTCTGCATAGAAACTTTTATTCGTGGGGTTAATGTGACCATCAAAGTGAAGTCATCTTCTTTCCACGTGTAGGGTGACTTGGACCCACTGGCCACAGTGAAGACGTTGTCTCTTCTCAGGTATGAATCATCATTACACAAATCAGAGAAAGTTCCTGAAATAAAACAAGTCACCATCGCTGCAGTGGTGTCACCCTACATTATGCATGCATTGGAATCAAAGTTGTCATAAGAAGTATTTTGCTTTCTGTAGAGCTTTTTATTTATTTAATTTGATGAATGTGAACTTATTGTGATTTATTTCTGTTTTTTATTTAATTTTTATTTTGTTTGTAATATAATAGGTGTCTGCTCTAACAACAAGTATGCTGTAACAAGCTTAATCAACACAACATCATGTAGGCATGAATATGTCAACACTTGTTTCTGTTTATACACATGAGTTTATACAGAGTTTGTCAAACTCTCTATGATCTTATAGCTGTAGCCACTATGTCATTTAAAAGGCAAAATGAATTCCAGTATTACAAATGAATCATGAGCTTTGTGGGTGCTTGTAGTGACTGCAGCTGTGTCCTTATGAAAGCCACCCTGGCTAGATGGGGAACACACAATGTGTCTGTGCTGAAAGATAATTCTTTTTCCAGCTTGCTAAGGAATCCAGTGACAAACAAGAAGCACTACAGGCTCTATGTCATCAACAAAATCCCACAGGTCCGTGTGCTGGACTTCCAGAAAGTCAAGCTCAAGGTAAGTAAAGGGCGCAGGTATACTGTGCCAGTTGTCTGAGTTAATGTGAGATACAGGGCTGTTGACCAGTCGTCAGTGAACCTGTTCAGTATTTCAAGGTGTAGCAAGAGCTGTGAGTCACGGATCATACGTATTGGTGGTAGCTAACGTAGTGGGGACTTTTCCCTTAAACATGACAGGGGGATTAACAATGTGTTAAAGTTCTCTTACCCAGAATGAACGTCCTCTTCAGCTTTTAAGGAAGATCTGGTGAATGGCTTCTTTTTCCTGCTTGGCCTTGCCTCCCCTTGGGGTGAACGCTCAGTCTGTGTTTAATGAGGCTTTTCACTGTAACTGTGTGATATTGTCATAGGAACGCCAGGAGGCAGAGAAAATGTTCAAGGGCAAACGAGGTGCTCAACTTGCAAAGGATATTGCCAGACGCACGAAAACGTAAGATGAAAGTCCACGATGGACAGCAGCTCCTCAGAATCACTGGACCCTCGCTGATGGACAGGCTTCAATAATGAACAAATACATCTCCATCATTTGTGACAACATTACCAAAATGTTTCAAACATTTGAAATTATTTGAGAATCCTAAAAACCAAAAGCTCTTTCCCTATTTGGGTCAATTCATGGTAGTTTGGTAAAGGTAAGCTGCTGTAAAGTGGACCTTTACTGTTTAAACCTAAAGTCAGAGGTTTCCACCACAGTGTTGCTCAGGACTGCTGCCTGGGGACAAAGTATCAGTGTATTTGACTCAAGAAAAGATACTATACATGAGATGACTACATTGGTTGAGAGGTCAGAGGAGCCTCTGTGTGTCCACGCTGTCTAAATGAAGTGTGATCTTTTCAGGTTCACTCCTGGGATGGCAGCACAGCTGGAGAAGAAGAAGATGGGTCCATCCCAAGCAGATGTGGAGGCCATAAAGGTTAACTTGAAAAAAAACATGTTGGCGCTGTGTTTTGGGATTCTTTATGTTTCGAGAATCGAGATTCAATTTCCTTTGTTTTTTTTGTTTTTGTTTTTGTTTTTTATGAATCATTCAAAATGTGAAATTACATAGTTGGTATTTAACAAAAACAAGAAGACTCACTGTGTTTTTCTGGAGTTTTCAGTTTTCTTATTGTCAGTCTTCCTCAGGATGGAGTTATTATTCAGATCTCCATCTTACCAAGTGTAAGGTGGTTCCTGGTAAATCTTCTAACTGAGCAGACCATATTAGCTGAGATTGACACGTTTGCTTTTCAGAATGCTATCGCTAATGCTTCGTCGCTGGCGGAGGTGGAGAGGTTGAAAGGGATGCTGCAGGCTGGTCAGATACCAGGACGAGATCTGAGACAAGGTCAGTGCCCAACTAATACTGTTCAATATGTTTGTCCTTTTTGATTTATTGAAACATATTTAGCTTTGTTCTTTGTTGACAAAACTAGTGATGCAGCAATATTGCCCATCACTCACAGTAATAGTAATAATAGTTTAAAAAGTGTGAATCTCGCAATAATGGGGGATGTTTGAGCATATAGTTATAGATGAAAAGAATAAAACATTAAAGATAATGGGTTCAGCATTAAGAGAGATCAGCCATGGACAGAGAGATGATAATGGCAGTAAAATATGACTTCAGTCATACCCTCTGAATTGATTTGTTCTTTAATAACATCAGTGTATTTTGGGAGAATCATGGATGGATGGTTGTGCTCATTTGTTCCTCAGATCCAGCTGGCATGGTGGAGGAGGAAGAGGAGGAGGAAGAGGGAGCGAGTGACACTGTTCAGATGGGGTCACATATGGATGAAGGCTCTGGAGAGGAGATGGATGAGGGTGACCAAGAGGAGGAGGAAGAAAACATGGATGAAGAGCCACATGTGAATGGCTCCTGAGAACCTGGAAATATTAGGGTTTTTTTATGTTATGTTTTTTTTCTGTTGGACATAAATTCACCAGGGCTTTTTGATTTTGTAAAACAACATTAAAGTGAGTTCTTATATCACAGTGTGTGCAGGACTACTTTCTGTCCACCTTTATGGTGTCTTAACGTCCTCTGTGGGTGCCACACTTCCATACAGTCAAAGAGCTGTTCTGCCTCTTCTTCCACCAATTGAGAATTTCAAGGAGCTGCAAAATATAACACAGCTTCTAAAGTTTTATGGACAGTTACACTGCATATACAAAAAATTTGCATAACATTTATGAGAATATAGAACAGCAATAAAGAAAGCCAGTTACAGTCATGGAAATACAATGAACACAACAAAAAAATGCAGCTGGTCACATAATACTTTATGTCCTATTTGACATTCTTCAGCGTAATTGATTCCCAGGGTATATAAGAGGCCATTTCATGTCACAAGCAGCACTGCACATGCAAAGGCCTAGAGTGGTTTCCTGCTTACATTCAAGCCGTAGCACAACTCAGAAGTTGTCAGCTCTCACATAATGCCTAAAACAAAAGAATTATGTGAAGCAACAAAGGCAGCCATCTTGGCACTGCTGGAAATTGGCATGAGTGAGAGACAGGTAGCGAAAAAACTGAAGATCTCCAAGACAGCCGTTCATTACAACAAAAAAAACAAGCTGAACATGGCACTACCAAATTGCTACCTGGCCGTGGCAGGAAACGTCTTTCTACCCCACGAGATGACCGTGCACTCATCCGTTCCTGTGTCAGGAATCGTCGTCAGACCTCCAGGGACCTTAAAAATGAGTGGGCACTGTCGAGAAATGTGACTTGCTCGGCAAGGACAGTTCAAAACCGACTTGTTGAAGCTGGTTTGAAGTCACACAGAGCACGCAAGAAGCCCTTCATCAATGAAAGGCAGAGGAAGGCCCGGTTACTCTTTGCTCGAGACCACAAGGATTGGACTGTTGATGATTGGGCTAAGGTTCTCTTCAGTGATGAATCCAATTTTGAATTGATGCCCACTCCAGCCAACTTACTGGTTAGGAGGAAGCCTGGAGAAGCTTACAACCCAGACTGTCTTGCCCCTACAGTAAAACATGGGGGTGGATCAGTCATGATCTGGGGCTGTTTCAGTCTGAGTGGAACAGGGCAAATGCAATTGTGTGAAGGCCGAATGAACCAGGTCAAGTACAGGACTACCCTTGAAAACAGTCTTCTTCCATCAGCTGGAAAACTCTTTCCTGCCTCGAATGACTGGATTTTCCAACAAGACAATGCCCCTTGCCACACGGCAAGGTCAGTTAAAGCCTGGATGGAGAACCACAACATTCACACCATGCCTTGGCCTGCTCAATCACCAGATCTTAATCCAATTGAAAACCTGTGGAAAATCATCAAACTCAAAATGGAGAACCACAAGCCCAAAAACAAAGAAAGTTTGTTTGAATTTGTCCAACAGGAATGGGCTGCTGTGACAGCAGAACAATGTCAGAAGCTGGTGGAGAGCATGCCAAGACGCATGGCTGCAGTCATCAAAAACAATGGTTATGCAATCAAGTATTAACTCTTGTGTGTATCATGTGTTTAAAGCAAACAGAAAAGAAAACATGGAATGCTTAAAAGTAGTGTTTTTGGCGGTACAATGCCATAGCTATTGATGTAAGAATTTAAGTAATTTTGGTTATTATCAAGAAAACCATGGAAAATGAATAATCCTTAGTTCTTAAATTAAACTCTCATGAGCTATTTTTGTTGTTATCATTATAATTGTCCAAACAAATGTACCTTTAGTTGAGCCAGGCATTAAAATTAACAAGAAATTGAAGAAAACAAGGGTGGTCTAATAATTTTTTCCATGACTGTATATTTTACTTTGTGTTTTTACTTGTTCTAACAAAAGACTCAGGAAGCGGAGGAAAAAAGTGTGTGCTGTTCATATATAGCTCTGATAAAACAAATACAGAATTGTGCACACCTATTTCAGTGCTCCTCATATTTGTAGAAAATTAATAAAATATTGTCTAATTTGTTGCTATATGTCAAACATACAGGCAAGCCAATGTTGACAGTGCAGGCCAATGAATCTGTCCACACAGGATTAAACTGAGAGCTTCCTTTTTTTGGATTGATCCATGGTACCGAGTGCTCTGAAACCCAACATTAGCCGCCTGTAGAGTAATGCTCCAGCTGTAGACATAGAAGTGATGCAGATTTTAAATGACAACGTATTTTTGATAATGTCACTATGCACCAAAATAAATATTTCCGTGTCATTTTTTTTCCAAAGCCAAAAGTCAGCTCAGTATGTACAGTACATATCAGTAGTTCATGTAGCAATGTAGACTTAACAGTTAACACTGTTTCTGTATATTGTATATGTATAATTATAGTTCTAAGTACTCATAAAGCTTCATAATGTCTTATAACACTAATAGACTTTTACTACCACGACTACTACTATACCATTGGTCAAGTAATGCAATACTCCATTGTAGATGACAGATTTTTTCCAATGAACATATAGTATTATAATTCCCATATTTGTAATATATTATAATGGTCTTTTAATGTGTTAGAATCATGATTATCATGCATTATAATACAATTATAAGTTACTTTAAGTGGTCATGGAATTACTGAGGTATGGGCAAGTAATAAACAAGCTTGATATAGTTACTGTTTGCTTTAAGTAAAAAAAACAGAATCAGATCAGTTCAAAATAAAAAAAACAACTTTACTATTAAATATAAGCAAGGACAACACATACAGTTTTATAAAAGATATGTCTTTATTTAACGGTAGTACAGTATGAAAACAACACCTCCTGAACGTCCCACGGTACGGAAACGCAACACGAGGATGACACGTCATCCTAAATGCTGCTTGACATTAGTAGCTTGTTGGAAGCTAACTGCTAGCATCTCGCAGGTTGACATGCGAAGAAGTCTGACGACATAACGTTTGCTACGAAACACGGGAGATTTTCAGGAGCGGTTTTCGTGCCAGAGGCAGACAGCAGAAGTTTCTTTTGTCTGAAAATGGATGATGTTGAGATTACAGACGTTGAAGACGCTGACTCGCCTTATTTAGTGGAGAAGGTGCCACTTAAAAACCAGGATCTGAGTTCCCTGAGCCTGTCTGGTGAGCTAACAACACAACAAGACACTATTATTTCATCTGGAGTCAGGCCTTCTCCTCATTTAACTAACGGAACTACAATATATGCGCTAACGCTACACGCTAGCATGCTAGCAGTTAGCACGGTTTGTTTTGAACGTCATACACGTAGCCGCTAACGTCATTCTAGTCAGTCTACAGTAGCGTGACGTTACCTACCAACTCATCACTGTGAGGACCTACATGAAGACAATGGTCAGGTATTCCTGTTACTGACAGAGAATATTCCAGATGATGCTAGAAGGTTAATGTTGTCTCTAAACCCCGAAAGGTAGAAACTGTATTGTTAAAAGGTTGATTCCTGATGACACATATATGTATGAAAACCAAAATTACAAAATTTTAACTTTGACTCTGAGCTCAGTTTTATTCCACTCATCAAAAACATGACAAAGGTAGGATTTTACCACCTTAAAAATATAGTCAGTCTGCCTGTTTCTCTCCCAGGCCAGCACGGAGGGGCTGACGCATGCTTTTATCTCCTGTCGTTTAGATTATTGTAATGCCCTGCTCTCTGGCCTCCCTTAAAAGAGCTTCCAGACTCTCCAACTCCTACAGAACTCAGCTGCACGAGTGCTGACGAGGAACAGAGGGCGGGAGCACATTACACCAGTTTTAAAATTGTGCACTTCAGGATTGATTTTAAGGTTCTTTTACTGGTTTATAGATTTCTTAACGGTCTCGGGCCCTCTTATCTATCTGACCTACTTTTAACATACGTATCAACCCTCACGGACCCTGAGGTCCTCTGGCACTGGCCTGTTAACCATACCAAAAGTTAGAACCAAAACACACGGACAGGCGGCTTTCAGTTATTATGGCTCCAAATTATGGAACAGCCTACCAGAGAACCTCAGGGCTGCAGAAAATGTTGAGGTTTTTAAGAAGAGGCTCAAGACTCACCTCTTTTATTTTATATTTCTCCTTTTAATCAGGTTTTTATTTAAATGACTTCTTTTACTAACCCACCTATTTATGTATTTTTTTAATTTATTTATTTTATTTATTCTTTTGTATTAAGTTATTAGCTTATTATAGATATTTACTGATTTACTTATTATTCAGGTTAACTTAATTTCAGCTCCAGTGTTTCCCAAAGGTGGCTTTTCCTCACTTAAAGGTACAATATGTGAGAATGTATTTAAATGAATCATAAAATGACCCTGATATGTCACCAGACTTTAAGAAATCATGTTCATTTCAAATACTTATTTCACTGACAACAGTAGTTCAGCCAGGATATTCTCATTTAAAAAGCCAAGTTGCAGCCCCCAGCTGATGTTGATGTTGTCATGTTGTGTTTTGGTCTGATGTGCCACCCTCCACCTATCTCCAATCACCAAGTCAGTAGTGTGTCAGCATCTCTGCTCTAGTTACGTGTCAGATAAATAATGTCTAACATTAAGAAACCTAAAAGACCTCGTTATGAATCCGAAATATGTTGTGACAAAGTCCGAAATAAAACAAGGATTTGTATAGGATATGCCTTTGAAAGATGGAGACAGCTTAAAGCGGACGGGCAGCAGCACTCCTGATCGTCCACTCTCACCGCATACCCCCGGCCACCACCGTCTCTTCACAGCTCTCCTCCACCCCATTTTACTCCTTCTAAGTGTCCATGGTGATGCCCAAGGTGGCTGCTTTTCATTCACTGTAACACTTTCTGTTCCTGGTGGATCCTGCAGCAGAGCTGGCAACCTCTAGTCAGGGGAGATGGAGAGGGGAGACATCGCTCTACAGTAATTTGAAAGTGATTTCAGTACCAGTTTTGGCCACAATCCTACATACTGTTCCTTTAAGGTGTCAGTGCCATGCCATGTCAATGTGTGTGTGTGTGTGTGTGTGTGTGTGTGTGTGTGTGTGTGTGTGTGTGTGTGTGTGTGTATTGTTGTTTTTAGCCTCCGTGAGGCACTTTGAGCTGCGCAATGGTCGAAAAGTGGCATACAAATCAAATCTTAGAAAATATAAGATAAATAGTGACACATTTGCCACTTTTTGTGGCGTCATAAATGAAACAATATCTCATTTATTTTGGGTATGTAGCCTACTAACATTCATACTGATTGACCTTAATTTTTTTTATTCCCAAGTTGATTCTTAATTTAAATTAAATATTCAACATGTACTATTTGCTTTGTTGTTCAACCTCGAGCCCTTTTTTTGTTTATGGCTATTTGTTGTATTTTTGTTTATTTTTATAAGTTTTATCACTGCATTTTATCCTGAATATTTCTGTACTTTGTCTGTAACATCAGAAAAACAAAAACAAGAACACTGTATCTGGATAAGTGGTTTTAATCCTTGTGTTGTCTTAGGATCAAAAATGACCCCGTCACTATGTTTAACAGTAGAGGGGAAAAAAAAACCTAAATTATGTTTGTTCATCTTTTCCTGGGGTGAACCAAAAATTGTTTATATTCCCATCGAAGGTTTCTATTAATTTATTTTATTTTATTCTCATCTACTGCTCATAGTTATGAACTGTGTGGAGGAGCGCTGGTTCCAACGATGTGAGAAAATTAGTGTTTTCTAGTTTGACATGTAAAAGAATATATCACTGTTGTTTCCCTTCAATACAGTTTTCTTAGGCTATAGAAGCACTATCTTTTGCAAAAATAATGTTTATACCTATTGCAGCAATAATAATAATAATAATAATAATAACAATCATTTCTTCTTTAGTAATAAAATCAAATGGTGTCCAGTGATTAAATGGTGTGTTTCTACATTGTAAAGAAGGAAAATCCAGAGAAACAAAGATTTTAGGCTATAATTTTAATCAAACTTCTTTATTTTAGAGATTTAGTGGAGGCTGGCCATTTTTAACTCTTTGGACAACTATGAATGTTAAGACCACGCAGTCTCAGTCCAATCATAACTTCCAGTTTTTATCATTTATTAAATTCGTATGTACTGTTTAGGTCATGGGTCTGATACATTTCTCATCTAAAACACTAGATTTAGAGGTGCTATGTGAAAATGTTTTGGGATCAAGAGTCTACAGTTTGTTGTGCACAGCATCTCAAATAAGTGTCTGGCATGGTAAATATGACCATTATTATCGGTAAATATAATGTCAGAAATCAGAAACCCTCTTTGTGTCATTGATTATGTTTAACAGTTATCTCAGATTCTCCCATATTTGTCTGTCATCACAGTTCATTTTTACTGTGGTGTTTAGAGATATTTCAATGTGCATATTTCTACTAAAGTTCCCTGCCTCCCACAGCAGGAGAGCTCCTGTCCCAGTATGGATGGTGGTTGCTGGTTGTGATGGTTCTGGTCTACCTGCTCATCCAGCACCTGAGCAAGAGGAGATCCAGCCAGAGCAGCAGCAGCAGTTCAGCCCTACAACCACACCAAGGTACCAGCACAGCCAGCACCAGCACTTCCACATCCTGTTTACATACAAACCAGTCCAGCTCAGTACAATATGAGTCCAGTATTCCTTCCGGAACACCTGTCTATGTGAGAGTTACCAGTATAGCATAGCATTCCAAATGTACAATGAGAGAGTTGTCGCTGCAACATCACCTGTCTTCATCCCACCCTCTAAATCTGCAGCTGAAACTCCCTGTTGGTGTTCTGTCAGCTAGCTATCAGCTAAGAGTTGCAATTCACTGCTTATGGAAGGATAAAATTTGATGTTTTTCTTTGATAAAGATGCAGAGTTCGTGGCAAGAAGACAAGAAGCCATGGAAGCAGCTCGACTGAAGATGCAACAGGAGCTCGATGCCAAAGCTGACATCTTCAGAGAGAAACAGAAAGAGGTGCGGTAGTAAAATGAATAAGAAATGTTCCAAAGAAAGATCAGAGCAACTGAACAGGTGATGTGTTTTGTGAACAGCAAGAAGAAAAGAAGAGGTTGCAGAAAATAGAGATGTGGGAGAGCATGCAACAGGGAAAGAGCTACAGAGGAGCTGCGAAACCTTCTCAGGTGAGTCTAATCACCTGGAAGTTTGATCTGAGGATTCATTTTATTTTGAAAAGGTCAGTGTCCACTTTCATTTTCCAGAAGACAGAACAATGAGAGAGACTAGAGCAACATTCTGCACGTCATACACAATACATAATAAAAGTGCATCCCATGCTCTTGTCCCTGCAGACCACTGAGGAGGCCAGCTCATCATCAAAAGGATTGAAACCCAAGTCAGACAAGAAGCCACTTCGCAGTGCAGGTGTGTGCTTTAAATATGGGATTTTCTATGGTTTTCCTTTTGAAATACAGTATATTGCCAAAAGTATTCACTCACCCATCCAAATAATCAGAATCAGGTGTTCCAATCACTTCCATGGCCACAGGTGTATAAAATCAAGCACCTAGGCATGCAAACTGCTTTTACAAACATTTGTGAAAGAATGGGTCGCTCTCAGGAGTTCAGTGAATTCCAGCGTGGAACTGTGATAGGATGCCACCTGTGCAACAAATCCAGATATCTAGATAAATATTCCACAGTCAACTGTCAGCTGTATTATAAGAACGTGGAAGTGTTTGGGAACGACAGCAACTCACGAGTCTGGGTTTGGTGGTTGCCAGGAGAACGATACTTGTCGGACTGCACTGTGCCAAGTGTAAAGTTTGGTGGAGGGGGGAGTATGGTGTGGGGTTGTTTTTCAGGAGCTGGGCTTGGCCCCTTAGTTCCAGTGAAAGGAACTCTGAATGTTTCAGCATACCAAGACATTTTGGACAATTCCATGCTCCCAACTTTGTGGGAACAGTTTGTAGCTGGCCCCTTCCTCTTCCAACATGACTGTGCACCAGTGCACAAAGCAAGGTCCATAAAGACATGGATGACAGAGTCTGGTGTGGATGAACTTGACTGGCCTGCACAGAGTCCTGACCTCAACCTGATAGAACACCTTTGGGATGAATTAGAGCAGAGACTGAGAGCCAGGCCTTCTCATCCAACATCAGTGTGTGACCTGACAAATACACTTCTGGAAGAATGGTCAAAAGTTCCCACAAAAAACACTCCTAAACCTTGTGGACAGCCTTATAGTCATATTGAACCCTATGGATTAGGAATGGGATGTCACTTAAATTCATAAGTGAGTCAAGGCAGGTGAGCAAATACTTTTGGCAGTGTAGTGTATCTAGGGGTGGGAAAAAATATTGATATGGCAATATATCACGATACTTTTTCTTCTGATATGATATGGATTTTTAATTTTTTAATACCAATTTTTTTTTTTTTTTCTTTTGGCCCAAAAAAAGTTTTGGGCCAATTGTAAATCTAGAATGACATCCGCACCTCAGCTCCACAAGGTGTCACTGTACTGCTACTGTCGAAGAAGCTGACAGTAAAGAAGCGAGCGCTGCGTTACATGTGAAAAGAGTGACCTGTAGTGAGAGTGTGATATTACGCAAAACTTACTTTTTGTGGGCCTTTGTAATCACTTTGGGTCTCTGTTGTTCTTATAAACAAACAAAAAAAACATCCATGCATTTTCTTTGAGTAGCTTTCTGTCAAGAATGGTATGCTGCTGTGAGCTGTTTTTTGCATAGAATTTTGCATAGAACCGCCCCGCTTCTGTCGAGTATGTACCTTTGAGCCTCCCCCCCGGGGATGAGCCGTCCTCAGCCGCCATTGTTTCTTCTCGCTAACTTTCGCAAACAAATCAAGAAAGTTAGGAGTAAAGCATGGCAGCTGCTCTGTTGTTGGCTGCTTTTACTCTGTTTTTACCCTTTAGCGTTAGCACTGCAGCTACCGGAGGTCTGGAGCTCGGCCAGCACCGCAGCAGTAGCTTCGGAGCTCCGGTTAGCAACAGTAGCTGCAGCGCAAACCAGAGCCGCAGACCTCCGGTTAGCGCCGCAGCACCAAGCCAGCCAGAGCTATTGCTGCAGTACTAGCCAAGCTGCGGTGGCTGTGACCACTGCCAGCCACCGCAGCACCAACCGGATCTCCTGCTGGCACTGCAGCAGCCAATAGCAACCACAGCCAGCTCAGAGCACAGCTCAGTGCAAAACTTTGGGAAGTTATGGTGGTCCTTGAGTAATTCATATCAGGAGACATTCAACTTAAGCTCTGTGAGCACAAGGCTCATTTGAAGCTAATGTTCTACACTTATTTGTAATCTGGGTGACTCTGACTACTGTTAATGGTGCTGTCTGTGAACTGCAGAGTAATGTTAGCCTCTTTAGCCAGAGCCAGTACGCATCTAGAAGTAAACAGAAGCATACAGTAAGGGCAGAGGGAGAGTCACTTCCTGTCTCCAGAGAGGGGGCGTGGTCAGACACAGTTCAGGAACATTTAAAGGTACAGACACAGAAACAGTCTGTTCTCAGCAGAGCTCAATACAGTGATTTTTAACTGGGTCTGAGTTTGGGCTAATACACTTTAAATACAATATTGTTGGAAGTCTGAGACCTATTTGAAATTGCAGAAAAAGTGTATAATATGTCCCCTTTAACGTTTTTTCTGTAATTCATTTCGTTTTAATTAGTTATTAGAGCGAGCTTGCTAGTGGGGTTTTTTTCTTTTTTTTTTCTATTATTTTTTTTTATTAGTTTTAGTTTACTTTTTATTAGTTTCAGTTTTTTGTACTTTGGGTTATTTGTCAGGTGCAGGATTCAAAAAGAATAAAATACTGAAACTCAAGAAAAGATAACGTTTTGAAAAACTGTATTGAGTCACAACAGCCAACCGTTCACAACAACCAGAAGAGTCAACAGCAGAGCAGCATTTACACTGCTGCTGGTTAAATACAGGGAGTGAACCTGTCTGCTACAAATCAACACACATGATCAAAAGAATCTAAATCCTTTCATGAAACATGTCACATCTGATCTTCTTGACAGCCAGCATGAACAAACCCAAAAACTCTAAAGGAGAAGTGACGGACCGTGAGGTGCTGTATGGTGCCACCAGCTCACGTAAAACTGCTTGAGTAAAATAAATTTCATATCAATCCAAATTTGATGAAGATGAAAACGAAGGGCTTATGGAAGTGAGTTTTGTACACACATTTCGTTCATTTTCGTTAACGATAATGATCAGTCCTTCAGTGGGATTCAGTGACGTAGCATCCTTGGTATTTAGTCAGGGATCCCTCATAGACTTGGAGAGATGCCTCCTGTCTGCTTCCACCTTCTTTCAGTGCTCATCATTTCCCAAAGCACACAGCCATATTGTAGCTTCTGTTAAATTTTGACCAGTTGTTGTCATGATGGCATGTTAAATTTCAGTGCTTAATCACCCATTATTGTGTTCTTCTGTGTTTCAGACTACAACCCGCTGAATGGACAGGGAGGAGGCTCCTGCTCCTGGAGACCTGGCAGGAGAGGACCATCATCCGGTGGATGAGGTTAAAGAAGGTCAGAGACATCGGTCTGTATGACCTTTGACCTCTGACAGCCTCATGTTCACACTGACTGACTGAACCAAGCTGACACTATCAAAGCTCACACTTTGTTTAGCTCATTTTTCCTTGCTCCATAGTTCCAGTGGATATTAATCATTTCGCTTCATTAAAGGGATAGTTGGGTGTTTTGATGTGGGGTTGTGTGGAGTGCTAGTCCACAGTAGTGGATGGTCAGCCTGTCCTCAGCCTGGAGAACCACACCAGAGCAGGGCAGAGCAATAACATACTGAAGAAAGGCTCACGTCAAAATATCGATACCCATCCACGTGTGCACTGTTTTTATGATAGTTTCATCACTTTATCTTACATCAGACGCTATTCCTTCTTCTGTCCTGAAGGGAACTGAACTGAAAGTGGAGCTTATCTATGTTCAGGAATCCCACGCATCCTGGAAAACCTGGAAAATGATTGAGCAATTTTCCAGTCATGGAAAACATGAAAGGGTTAGGGTTAAAAAGGTCAAATATCGTGGAAACGGTGAAGTTCCCGGGCTATAATTTTCACTCACAAGACATAAAGGAGGATAAATAATTTTCCAGGATAATTCAACGGTTTCCAGGACATTCAGCATTATTTTTTATATTTTCCATCCGCGAAAATTGGTCAATCGTTTTGCAGGTTTTCAAGGATGCATGGGAACCCTGAAGTTGTCTTCAGAGCCAGCAAGCAGTTCAGTTCACCGGTGAAGATATTCTAAATATTCTCCATGTGTTTTGGAATTGACAGCTTGTAATGACGCCGCTCCTGTAAATGGTCTGCAACCAGCAGGTTTGGCTGATGAATTTCACAGTCAGTGTGTTTTTCTCCTATATTTTAATATGCGTACCACAATAGCTGTAGTGTTGGTGTTACTGCAGCAGCTGCAGCTGGAGGACGTCGGTTTAATTACATTCTGATAATATAGTAAACACAGTTAACATTTTGATTTATCAAAACTGTAAAGAGGGTATGTCTGTACTGTCGTGCACATTTTTATGCAATAAAGATCTGGTCACTGGGTATTTGTGTTTGTCCAGCTTTTGTTCGCACTACCAAAGCTTTACTGAACTGTATTCATCCACAAAGACTCAGCCAGGGTTCCCGCGTTTACTAAAAAAAGTCTTAAAACGTCTTAAATTAAAATCTGGATAATTAAGGTCTTAAATTATCTTAAATTTACTGTAGATTTGCTGTAGGTATTAAATTTTCAGATGGTGTGTTTAATGCCACTAGGAAAATAGTATTCAGAGATTTACTGCAAATTTGCACGCTGTTTTGTTCACTTTTTTGTTCTTGAAAGTTGTGAAATTAAAGTTAAGAGTTATGTCTTCAATTTCTAAGGTCTGAAAAAAAAAATATCAGAGATTAATCGGTCGTCAGATTTTTTTTCCTGATAAATATTGATATTGGCATCGGCTTCAAAAACTCCACATTGGTTGGGCCCAACAATAAATTTACTTTTTTCTATCAAAGAAATTGTTAGGACATTTTTGGGTCTTAAATTATATTTGTTGAGGTCTTAAAAAGTATTGAATTTGACTTTTAAAATGGTGCAAGAACCCTGTCATCGATATGAAAATCTGTGAATAGGTTCTACAGACAGCGTGTGACATCACTGCTCAACATCCACTCTTTTCATATAGTTTTACATTCATTTTCTGTTGCTCCTGATAAGATGAGATCAAACTTCATTGCTGTCAAATGCTGTCCAACAGTTGCAGTATGATGTAGGAAGTTTAAAATGTACATTCAGTGCAGAATTTCAAATCTTAGCTTCATTAAGAATACAATATGTCAGCGTAATTAATTTATTTATGTTAGACTGAAGTAGGTCAAGGAGGCAGTCTCATTTCTAATATGCATAGTCGAGCTAATACAACAACAGAAAAACTAATTATACTGGGTGACTCAAACTGAAATTGTTAAAACAAATTAGGCATATTGTAAATAATAATAGCAGATAAATTTTATTTTTTATATTTTTTAATCCAAGTAATTTTGTCCAAGTAATGACACCTGGTCTATGTAATCCACGTTAAATGATCAATTCTTTAGAAGACCTTACCTGAATCAATCCTAGCTTTTTTTTTTCTTATGTGAGATTATCTCAGTGAGGCGCATATTATTACCACAAGCTGAACTCGTGTAGCTATCTGTTGAAGCATGCATTTCTATCATTAATATTATTATTGTTTCAGAACCATATTTATTTAACTCCAACACCAGCATGCTGCTGCGCTCAGTGGTTACTTGAAGTTACTTCCCGCTGTGTTCCTGTTAACGATATGCATTACATCAAGTGAAGTATTAAAACCATCAGTATTTTGATTTGAGACTATTGACGTGAGAGCTGGCATTGAGGGGTTTTTTTTCCATTGTTTTTCCCTGTGAAAAGGGTTTTTAGTAGATGTGAGGGTTGTTTCGAAAGGACAGGCTGTGATGCTCTCTGAGGTGAATTTGAAAGTTATGAAACAGGGCTATACAAATAAAACTGACTTGATAGGTGCTACAGTAATTGCTGCTTTTGCTCTGCACATGAGATTTGTTGAAGAAAAAAGAAGAAGAAAAATATGAATTCTCACCAGCAAGTATGCACAGGCCCATCTGTATATTCAGCCACTATAACTGACAAACTATCTGGCTGGCTGCTCCACCACAGTCCAGTTGTTTTGTAGTCTCTGTGGCTTCTACGCTTTGCGATCCGCTCATAAACTCATAAACTGCATCTCCTTTGGGCTTGCTTTGAACTGTCATGTTTGTACCTGAGTATTTGTCAGAAATCCAAGCTAAACCCCTCGGTTTGCTTTGTTAGCTTTAAGCACTAAGGTCTTGAATTGTTCCCCATAGTCAGATGTTCAGCTTAAGTTAAGAAAATGCAAAACTCCAGTGACAGATGCATGATACATATATCCTGATCAAATATTCAAAATTGCCATGATTTACCTGTGAGATCTTAATAAGTTAATAAGCACAGTTGATCCTTACCTATCCAGTATACAGGATGTACTTTTTTTCTTCTTGCAATCAAGAATTGTTTGATGGTTAATACCAATATACTGTAATGATTTTTGGGATCTGACATGGTAGTATTATCAAAGAACATTTTCACATGAGGATCTTGATAAAGGGCAGCATGGTGGTGTAGTGGTTAACACTGTCGCCTCACAGCAAGAAAGTACCAGGTTCAAATCCCAGCCCGGGGCCTTTCTGTGTGGAGTTTACATGTTCTCCTCATGTCTGTGTGGGTTCTCTCTGGTACGCCGGCTTCCTCCCACCATCCAAAAACATGCATGGGGATTAGGTTAATTGGTTAATTTAAATTGATCGTAAGTGTGAATGTGAGTGTGAGTGGTTGTCTGTCTCTATGTGTCCTGTGATGAACTGGAGACTTGTCCAGGGTGTACCCTGCCTTTCACCCTAAGACAGCTGGGATAGGCTCCAGCCCCCCTATGACCCTATGTGAGGATAAGCGATGATGGATGGATGGATGGATGGATCTTGATAAAGTAAAACAGTTTTGCTGGTTTTAAAACTGAAAATATCCAGTCATGAAAATGACACTGCTAATTTTCAGACTTACTTGTGCCAAATGGCTCCTCTAAAAGAAAGGGCCACCAGATATTAATGAACTGTTTCCAGATTTCAGAGTTTCAAACCAACCCGATGGTCAAAAAAGAAATTGGTGGCTGTTATTTATTTATTTTTAATCATTGTGTTTCAAACCTGCTTCATGTTGTGCTTTGCTATGAGCTCTTAACATAAAATAAAACGACCTAATGTTGGGGATGTGAGACTAAAACCTACCACTCTCAATTTCCATCATACTAATTTTAGGAGAGGAGGAGCTGGCTCATTGATTGTAGCCTTACCTGATCAGGTGAAATCCCACAAATAGCAAAACAAACAAAGCAAACATTGAGCTGGAAATGTCCAGTGTGGCTGTAGGGTGATGATCCAGCTGATGATCTCATGCTTCAGTGGTGGACCGTAGTTTTTTGGGGATACCAGAGCAGGTGCCAGCTTTGCCAGGATACTAATCCAAACTTTTTGTTTTGGTCTCAAGATGCTAAGGTGTACCAGAAAACTGCACTATGAGTATCCTGACATGCTGCAGTGTACTCATTAATGTAAGCACATACATATGCTGTGCAAATGCATGTGTGGACACAACACTGAGAAGAGAAGTTAAAGGTTGGTAGATCTACAGATGATAAACATCCATGTGTTTTGCAGAACAGGTGAGAGGACCAGAAGTATATCGTTGACATATTGTAAATATTATGTTGTAATACAGTGTGGTGACAAGCAATAAATGAGATGAACAGTTTAATGTTTATATAGCACATAAAGGATAAAAGCCTCAACATTGTAGTCCACCACAAGAACCACATGGGGGAGCTGCAGACCAGACCAGTGCGTGATTACTGTCGTGATGTTTGTGACGACAAAGACCCCATGTTGCAAAACAGAAAACAAACACATATTTCATTTTTTACACATTCACAATCATCACAATCAATTTGTTATGCCAGTTGTTTCACAGTGCCCATTTTCTTATGTTGTAAGTTAAGTGTTTTGCAATTTTTATTTTTGTTGTCCAGCTCAGGTTTCAAAGTGTTACTGATGAAACAGTGGCAGCCCAAATAAGGCTACATTTTGGTGTCATAATAAATATTAAAACAGCAACAGCAATTCAGAGACTAATAGTGATTTCATGTAATAGTGGCAAACTATTTCTTTCTTATAACTTCTTATAAAAGCTGTGTGAATAGTCACAGAGATCATCTGAAGTTTCTGGTGGGTTCAGGGATACTGACTTGGTTGACGACGACTCCCAGGGTGCATTTAGATACATCCAACATCCAGTCGTTGAGCTTAGAATTTGGTCACTTGGGCCTAAAGTCTGTTGAGAAAATTTATTTTTTTTTATCTTGAATCAATTCGTTTTTACTTTTTTATTAAATTTCTTTCGTTAACAAACGCAAAATTGGCTGCCGGACTCAGACTCCTTCTCCATGGCAACAGAGGCTGAGGCCGGTGGGTATTGTAGTATTTATAGCCGTTAACCAACACAAATGACGGAAAAACGTTTTTTGTCAAAAACACAGTTAGACTAATTGAACCGGGTGACATTTATGTATCTTGATATTTGATCGTTATATCACCCAGGAGAGGCTGTGTCTGCATGTTAAGCGAAATAGAGAACAGGACGAGAAAGAAAAGTGACATGGAACCACAGACTGGAGAGCAGTACTTCCGGCTCCTCCCACCGAACACAGCCAGCCAGCCAACCAGTCACAGCGCCTCTACGGAAGAGCCGCTGGGTCAAACCACTGGTACACCTTTCGCGATCAGCGCTCTCGACAGTGCGAGTCGACATTCTTCTAATGGCGAGTTAATGGCGAGAATGGGGCCGCTATATAAGGCAAAGAAAAAAACTGCTGCTTTTGATAATCGCCGTTGAAGTTTTGCCGATGGTCGGCAGAGACGGACAGCTTGATGAGCAGAGGGAGCAGCGGCAGGGAACGGTTCAAGGAGACTGTTGTGATGCTACGTAGGCAACTGGAAGAAAAGGGCTTTTCTACGATGAGAGAGTGTGTGTGAGCCCGGTTTTTGAACACACGGGAGCCCCACCGATTCAGTTTTTGTTGTTTTATTTATTTATTGCATTTTTTGTTACCTTTTTTTGTTCATTGGTTCGCTTTTACAGACGCGCTGTTTTTTTCGGATACAGCGAGAATACACAGTGAGCGGGTGAAGTTTTGGGGAATGGCAGGTCGAAGTCGAAGAGCATGGTTTAGTGTTCTGCTGGGACTGGTCGTCGGGTTCACTCTGGCTTCCAGGCTCATCTTACCCAAGGCGAATGAATTAAAGAAAGCTGGACAGAAACGGAAGGCGAACCCTGCCGGCTGTGGGCTGAACGGAGCTCACAGAAGGGAATACGGCGGAGTGCTATGGCCACCGCAAGATAACGGTTCACCGGCGACCGAGAAACCTGGAGCCCGGTCCCATAATTTCCTGTTCGTTGGTGTCATGACTGCCCAGAAGTACCTGAACAGCAGAGCCGTGGCGGCACACAGGTATGTGACGTGTCAGAGAAAAGTGCTGCTTTCACTAATTAGCCATCCGGCTTTTCTCTCGTGTGAGGCAGCTAACGGTGCCAGTGCCACCCTGAAATGGTTCCCTCTGTGCGGGCTCACCTGCAGGACATGGGCCGACTATTAGGCTTACAGGCATTTCATACAGTATCTGTTATTATAAGGCGGCTAAGTGTGTCACCTGAAGCATTTTCCTTATCTATCAGTGGTTCATACTGACAGATTTAAGCAGGGAATTCACAAAATACCTCAAAAATGCACCAAATTAGGCTACATGTAGTTTATATGATCTGCTGAAATCACTGAGCAGTGATTCTTTAATATCTCCTGAACAATGTCAGGTTTCCTCTGTGTATGTCTGTCAGCTTTAAGCCAGTCTAGATCCATTGTATGAGGATATACATATATTGTACATCATATAGTCTGTGCATGAATAAGCTGTATGAAGCCAGACTCTTGTTCACTGATGCTGTCACCCTCCCATCAAATGGAAACACTGTCCAGCTGCATCCCTGTATTTTAAACATGTTTGCCCAAACTTCAACCTGACACCTCTGGTGTTTCTAGTTACGCAGTCAATCATGTAGTCTATAAAATGAAGAAAATGGTGAATGGCATGTATTGTTTTGTCTATTTGTTATTCTTTTTTCCCCAAATGACTGATTCATTAACTTGTTTCTGTCCTGCTGGGTTTAAACAGGTCAGTGGGATTTGAAGTTATTATACTGGGTCAAGGAACATAACATTATGTACAGTAAATAGATGATAGATCCTTTATTAATCCATTGTTTCATATTAATCACTAAAGGCTCTCTCAGCCCTCCTCGTTTCTACAGCCACCTGACTGAATGAGCGGTCTGGCGGAGCGCTGGCGTTTCCTCTCTGCAGATAGAGACGAGCAGGAGTGTCCTGACGTCTCCTGGCAGCTCAGACAGAAGCTCTTGTGTAGTCATTTCTCGCCCCTGCCCTGCACACATTATACTGTTTATGTTCAAGCTCCAGAAATAAGACGGTGCTCTCTGCAAAAGTGAATTAAAGCAACATTTAGAGAAGCAGAAACCTGTAATATGTCCATACTCCATGAAGTGTTCTGATATTCTACTAACACGTTCCCTCCTGTATGCAGTGAAAGGTATAGTTCATTCAATAATATATCTTAATGTTATGGTTTTAATGTGTTGTGGCACACATACGAAGGTCAGGACCAGAGGAATGAACCCTCCTGGTGCTCTGACGCTAACAGCTCCATAAAGAGGTGCTTCCACTCATCACCACTGCTCTTGTCTGGTGAAGGTCTCATCCTGGCTTTCTACTTTAAATAAGGACCTGTGTGGACTGTAAATGACACAGATGAGCTGTTTGTCCTGTTAAAACAGCACAGTGTTAAACATGTTATTACCGAATACATATCACTGTGCATGTGGGCGGGCTGACAGTGATGACAGCACCGTTTGTCAATCCACTGCAATTCTCTGCAATGTTAGCCCACCACATGCAATACATTATTATTACTACTGTACTTTTGTTGTCAACAGTAACATCTTAAAGCTGAAGATGTGTATGGATATTTTCACTTTGCATCAGTGATCTGAATCTATAGATATATTTTGATCCAGATGGATGCATCAGACAAGGAATGTGAAAGGATGGAACTGTCGTGTTAATTCTTATGTTACTTACTCTCTTATTTTTCTCTCTCTTATGAAAGAGTCCCTCTGCTCACTTTAGTGGAGGAACAGTCTCACATTTAAGACATGCTTAAAACATATCAGGCTCATTTTAGGTTCATTGTTTGGGTTTTTACTAGAATATGTTTATATTTTAATGTCCAAAAAATATTATTATTTCATTGTACTGTCAGTTTCACTGTCGCTCCTGTCTCTTTAAGACCCTCTCCTGAACAAGTCCAGTCTGCTCTGATTAGCTTGTGAGAAAAATATGGAGCACCTTAGCAGAGGTAGTCCTCCGGCTGTGGGTGGTATAGTCTAATGAGCATGAGGAAGAGGAGCTGAGTGTTTTCCGATCGAGACAGCCCATAATAAAGTGACTGGTTTGTCATATTTCATAGTTTATGGGTTGGTAAGAACTCCAAATAGAGAAGAAGCAGTGAAGAAGAGTGTTTGTCATGAGCTTCAGCACGTCTCTGAACAGTTGTCATGCTCAGAACAGCTGGACTCCCAGCTTTATTAGTGTGACTCCGTCTACAGCAACGATTACTGACACCTGGCAGTACATCACTGGATGCTCTGCTGCTCCATCAGCATGTGCTGCTGCCTTTACTTCCTCTGAAGAAAGCAACGTGCTTGACTACACTGTGAGCTTCCCCCTTAATCCACCTGCTGTTCTCGATAAGAGATGGAGATTTAGGATGTACACAGCCTTTTAATGAGAAACATAACATTTCTCTTGTGTCTGGAGCGAGCTTACATCCCATACATCCAGTTTCTGCATCTTCTTTTCAGCTATTCCTGTTTGGATTCACTGCACAGAGTGCAGGTATTAACTAAGGCTGCAGAATGCAGTTTAGCACCTAACATGAAGAGTTAAAGACATTAAAGTGCAGAGTAAAGTAGATACACAGTATATAAAGAATGAACAGCATATAGGATAAATATACACTCACCGGCCACTTTATGGGTGAGCTTTATAACACTAATATGTCATCAGCCAATCACATGGCTGCAAATCAATGCATTCAGTCATGTAGACGTGGTCAAGACAACCTGCTGAAGTTCAAAAGGAGCATCTGAATGAAGAAGAAAAAGGATTTGAGAGACTTTGAACGTGGCAGATCTACTGGGATTTTCACTACAACCATCTCTAGGGTTTACAGAGAATGATCCAGAAAAGAGGAAATATCCAGTGAGAAAGATGTCTTAGACCGGTTGGAGATAATAGAAAGACAACAGGAAGTGAAATAACCACTGGTTCAACCAAGGAATGCAGAATATCATGTGTGAAGCTCAACACTGGAGCCTTGAAGAAGATGGACTAGAGCAGCAGAAGAGCACACCTGGAGCCACTGCTGTCAGCTAAGAACAGCAAACTGAGGCTACACTTCACACAGGATCACCACAACTGGACAATAGAAGATGGAGAAACGTTGTTTGGTCTGACCAGTCTCCATTTCAGCTGAACATTCACATAGTAGATGGTCAGAGTTTGGAGTAAACATCATGAAAGCATGGATCCATCCTGCCTTGTGTCAACGGTTCAGACTGCTGCTGCTGGTCTAATGGTGGAGGATATTTTCTTTAGTACCAACCGAGCATGGTTTAAACACTGCAGCCTACCTGAGTATTGTTACTGACCATGTCCATCCCTTTATGACCACAGTGGACCATCTTCTGATGGCTACTTCCTGCAGGATAATGATCCATGTCACAAAGCTCAGATCATCTCAAACTGGTTTCTAGAACATGACAAAGACTTCACTGGTCTCCATTGTCCTTCACAGTCACCAGATCTCAATCCAACAGAACCTTTGGGATGTGGAGGAACAGAGATTCTCATCATAGATGAACAGCTGACAAATCTGGAGCAACTGAGTGATGCTATCATGTTAATATGGAGCAAAATCTGTGAGGAATGTTTCCGACACCTTGTTGAAAGTATGACACCAAGAATGAAGGCAGTTCTGATGGTAAAAGGTGGTCAAACCTTTTACTAGCAAGGTGCACCTAATAAAAATAGATATGAATGCTAAATATGCTGTATATGTGATATATAACATGTGTTTCCTGTTCTTAAGGATTGCCACTTGTTGCAGATGTACCTCCTTCTGACTCTGTCTCTTTCTTGTTTATAGGACATGGGCTCAAACTATTCCAGGTCGTGTGGAGTTCTTCTCCAGCGAGGGCTCCGACACCTCCATACCCATTCCCATAGTGGCTCTGAAGAATGTGGATGACTCCTACCCACCGCAGAAAAAGTCCTTCATGATGCTCAAGTACATGCACGACCATTACCTGGACAAGTATGAGTGGTTCATGAGGGCCGACGACGACGTCTACATCAAGAGCGAGAAGCTTGAGAGCTTCCTGCGCAGCCTCAACAGTAGCGAGGCCATCTTCCTGGGACAGACAGGCATGGGGGCCCGGGATGAGCTGGGCAAGCTGGCCCTGGAGCCTGGGGAGAACTTCTGCATGGGGGGGCCAGGGGTCATCATGAGCCGCGAGGTCCTCAAGAGGATGGTGCCCCACATCCGAGAGTGTCTCCAGGAGATGTACACCACCCATGAGGACGTGGAGGTGGGCCGGTGTGTCAGGAGGTTTGCCGGGGTCCAGTGTGTCTGGTCCTATGAGGTAAGAAGGTTTAATTTTGTTTTCATATCATATTATTTTTGGCTCCAAAACAGAATTCTTGATTCAAGATTTGAGGACCGTAAAACAAAGTCCTGAGTGTTGAGCTTTGAAGTGTAGCCTGCCTCATTAAAGGGACTTCTCCCTCTCAGAGCTATTGCTAAACTCTGAACAGTGAACACACACACACACACACACACACTTTATTGTTTTCCCGCTGGGTAGTTTAGTGTCTTTTGTGTCTCTGTGTAATTGTGTAATTCTGACCACCATAAGGTCACACTGGCCCTTGTCTGTGTATTGGCCCTGACCTGTGGGCTGACCTGGGATCAGACTGGGTTCCTATTGGCTGGCTGGCACTCTGTCATACCTGCACTGTTGTGTGATGTTTACACAACAAGGTGTTGTGTTGTTTAGATAGTAGCACACACAGGTGTGTTATTTGTCAAGTACTTGCACATAAATCACTCGCATAATACGCACGATACAAATGAGCTCCTCACATGAAGCCGCCCACAAGTCAAGAGTGGAAATAAACTGACACATGTTCAGTTCAAAGAGGAAACACTGTGAGTGCTGGTGTGAAAAAGAAGCACCCCCTCACCCTTCTCCACATCAACTGGAGCTCAGGCAGCAGAACTGGTTGCACTGAGCCTGCTGGCATGGCATCCAGTCACTGTTGAGACTTGTCACCTGTGTGTGTTCTCATTGAAGGCCATGAGAAAAATTATTAAGGCAACAGCACCAACAAATCAGCCCACAGGCGCAGGAAAGAGTTGTGAAAGCAGTGGTGCAGCCTTGTCATCTGAGGAGTGTGTTCACTGGAAGCGTGTTCAGACATGGCCGGGCCACAGATCTGCTGCTCATGTGACCAGCGTTCACACGAACCAGAGCCCTGCGGAAAGCAGCCAGATGAGCGACGTGACGCTGACTGCCTTCAGCTGATTGGCCAACGAGTGTCGTCTTTGGAAGCGTCACAGGATGAGTGACGTCTGTCTAGACATGAGAAAATGTTACACGAGAAAAATGGCATCGCTTTTGATCACTTCAGTGTCCTCCATTGTTTGTGATAGTAGTGTTGTTGTTGTTCTTCTTCTCCCTGGTTTTCTGTACGTAAATGACGTCATGGCAGTTTGGCGCTGCTGTATGACGACCCCGTTCACGCTGAGGCGGTACTACGAGGCACTCAGTTGTAATGGAAAAGCACCAAGGCTGGACCGTGCCGTACCGTGCCGTACCGTGCCGTTACTGTGTTGTGGAAAAGCACCAATAGACAACACATTCCCAGCCTGTCAGCCTCTGTACCACATCACTTGTGTTTACTCTCCCAGTATCAGTTTCTGTGAGTGTGAAGACTTCCCATCAGAAACACAGGACATGACAGGTGGTGTGTATTGTGTGTATCCCACTGTCTCACTCGGTCACTATCCACCTCCATTGATTGGTATTTTAACCAGCTAATAGATCAGTGTTGTGTGTTTTCAGCCGACACATGGTCAATAAAATGGTCTTCATGTCTCTGGCCACTATGATCATCAAGACTACCACAAGACAGCAGGTCTGCTTATGTAGAGGCCTCATCTTTCCCAGCATGAGATTGTTGCCATGGTAGCCACATCCCTCTGTAATGATGGAGAGTTGTTGTGGAAGAGTCTTCTCTCAGACACAAGAGCAGCAACTTGACAAAAAGAGTTCTATATATAGAACAACAGAAGGAAGTGTCGTGTCAGTGAGTGTTACCACAAACATGGCTGACGCTCTGATATAGCTCAACAAGCAGTGGCCTGAACTATGAATTATGAATGACAAGTCATCACTTTTACACTTGATATGTTGACCTTGTGAGCAAACAATAGTTTATTTCCACATCCATCAGTTACCCATATGGATTTTTTTTAGGTCAATATCGATATTTAGCAGGAAAAAAATCTGATAACTGATTAATCGGCCTATAATATTATTTTTTATTTTATTTTTCTTTCAGCCCTTTAACACGTGCAACAAAAGTATAAACTAAAGGCATAATCTTTAACTTTTTCTACAACTTTAATTTTACAACTTTCAAGAACAAAGAAGTAAACTTTGTGTACAAAATAATGTACAGTAAATCTCTGAAATGAAATTATCGCACAAAAATCAACTCTCTGATCGCACAAATCTCTGATCTCAGCAGCCCTCTGATGCCTTAAACATTAAATCACATTTTCTCTGCTCCATCATTCTTAACTATCTTTTTTGATTTTTAATATAATAGTCACACAAACAGTCTAACACCAATATCAATCAATCCAAACATACCAATGAGCAGCCAGCACGTTAACGTTGCTCACAACGTCACATTAAGAGTGATATGACCCCATGATGTTTCTGTAGAAGAAGAAACGACAGGGACATTATTGGGTTTAACTTTTCATGGCTCCACTCAGTAAAGGTGCAGTCACGTGATACGAAAGTGAAAGTATCGCTGGGGAGTTATTTGAGTTGGTGCTCCATCTACTGGATAAATAGTGCTAGGATACCATTTAATGCTGCACTGTTTTATGACAATGACAAGCATTTAATCGCCAAAATTCTGGCTGATGTTGATTATTTTGAAAAGGGCTATAATCGGCTGTCCTATTCCAGACCAATATGGTCATTGAGTCTCGTTTAGCTCTGTTTTTGTTTTTTGCTATGTCAGGCATCCCTGCAGCATCTTTTCACACCCAAACTCAGACCCAGTTAAAAATCACTGTATTGATCTCTGCTGAGAACAGACTGTTTCTGTGTCTGTACCTTTAAATGTTCCTGAACTGTGTCTGACCACGCCCCCTCTCTGGAGACAGGAAGTGACTCTCTCTCTCTCTCTCTCTCTCTCTCTCTCACATACTGTACACTGGCTAAAGAGGCTACCATTACTCTGCAGTTCACAGACAGTACCATTAACAATAGTCAGAGTGACCTAAATTACAAATAAGTGTAGAACATTAGCTTCAAATGAGCCTTGTGCTCACAGAGCTTATGTTGAATGTCTCCTGATATTAACTACTCAAGGACACAAACGTTAGCTCTGCAGCTCTGTTAGCGACAGTACTCCATCTGTGAACATGGCCCTGTAGCGTTAGCACTGCAGCTAACGGAGCTAGCCAAGATGACATGTATATCACAGGGGAAATAAAGTATCTCCATGGTAACGTATACCATAACATATCCCTCTGTCCTCTATCCTGCTTTTGTGCAACCAGATCACAGATAAATTGAGCCAGAATAACCAAGATAGCCCGGATTAATCCCTTATCCTAGTTTTTGTGCAACGGGCTGGGAGGGATTGTTTATGTATACGATCCTTCCAAGATGGCGCCCACAATGCCCACAATGCATAGCGATATGACGTACCTTCACATGTTCCATTTAGCACTGCAGCTACCGGCGGTACTGGAGCTGTACGTTACAGGGCCATGTTTACGCTAAGTAGAGCTACACAGTAAAGCAACACAAAATGGAATAAGTTACAGCTCCATGTTTGTAGCTGTGTCCCAGACAGTTGGTACTGATCCATGCTTCATGTTCAGCTGGTTAGTGAAGCCTGCTTTGTGAGATGATGAGCGCACACATGCTAAACTTTGGGAAGCTCTCTTGCTACATTTCCAGCTAAAATAAATCAATCCACTGGGTCTTCAGAGGACGAACAGAGTAAAAATGTCCTCCTGTACTCGTTGAAGCAGCCAACACACAGAGCAGCTGCCGTGCTTTACTCCTAACTTTGTCAGGTTTGTTTGTGAAAGTTAGAGAGGAGAAACAATGGAGGCGCTCAGTAACTTTAGAGGAGGGTTGTCTATCCAGGGGGAGGCTGGCTCAAAGGTAGTGTCCTCTACTGGAGGGAGGGACATTCCTCTTATCTACGTAGATAAGGGGGAGATTTTAGACTCACCTGTTTCAGCACACATTGTCAAAGAAGAGGATCAAGCAGGGGAAGGAGGTGACAGACTTTTTTCACTCCTGGGGCCTCATTCACAGCCTATGGGGACACATACTACTGTTATACTACCTTCATAAAGTCAATTATGCATAATAGGTGACCTTTAATATTAATATTCAATATTTATTAATAATATTTTGACCATCAAATGCCTTCAGTAAGACCTATATTGCCATCAAACTAGTTTGTGGACGAAAGCTTGAAACCCGCTCCCATATATCACGTTAATTGGCCTCATCTTCGCAAACGAACCGTGTCAGCAAATCTGTCGCTCTGTTTGGACGGGCTTATGGGAGGCCTCGTGAAGGAAATAGCACAGAGTCGTTTCTGGCCTGCCTCGCCCCGATCCCTCCCTCTCTTCCAGCTTACCGGGATATAGTGTTGACAGGTGGGCTCTCAAGTTGCTGGTTGTCGCGTTGTATGAGAGTTTGGACCCACATATTTTACATATCGCGTTGTCCTTAGTCATGATTTTTCCCTGTTCCTTTGGGAACCCAAAGTAGCGCCACACGTTGCTTTTCAGGTGGTCTGGAGTGTAGATTTCCTACACAGGAGCCCAGATGACCAGTAGCAGCCTTGCTAATGAGATCACGATTCACAGCGATTCAGAGTCAAAGCCCACTGACATGATAAAACCTAGAGCACTTTGAGTTTAAATTTTTTTAAGATTACTTAAAAGAAATTAGGGCAGGTACTTAAACTAAAATGTGTGATTTCCTCTGAGTCTTGCTTAGCATCCTCCCCTCTTGGCAGGCAGCCCTGATGACTTTTCTGGCTCCTTCCATGTGTGATGCAACCCTAATGTCTTATAGTCTGAGTCTGGCTTCAGGGAGTGTACCGCCATGCGGAGGAGGACAGCGTCCCACCGCTTTTCTTTGTCCTGCTTTCAGCTCTCAGAGGATTCAGACATGCTCACACTGGACCATGACACAGGAAGTCATCCTCCCACTCGTCATGAGTGACGCCTCAACATGCTCTTATCTCTTAGCTCTTCTTCACCCTGTTCTCAGATACTGTTTCATTTTAGATTTTATTTTATCAAGTCCTCTCTGTTAAATGGATTAAGCTTTTTTTTTAGGTAAACGAAATAGTTGTGTTAAAGAGGTAATCTAGAAGATTTTCATCTTAATAAATGTCTGATAGGTCACTATCTATCGCTAAACAATCCTACTTGATGACAGTATTGCAAAATATGTATGTGTATTATATTTTTTCTTTGTATACACACACAAGAAAAATGAAATAGGGACTCACTTTGGAAAATGTTAAGTTCCTGGAAATTATTTTTTATTCTGTACTGTATCTATGAATATACAGAAATATTTCAGACTAGGGCTGAAAGCGTGGAGGCAGCCACTTTCATACCGTGCGTCTCATTGCTGAATGTGTCTGCTATCTGCTGCTGTTTGTGGCTCTTTATCCTGAGCCTCATGTATTTTCAGACATGCCGTGGCCACCGCTCTGTGCTTCTCTTCTCAGCCCCGTCGTGTTTACACTCACCACTCAAAAATAAACAGAAATGCTGCTGAATTAGCATGATTTGCAGCTCTGCAGCATGAAATGCAGGCTGTGAGGCTGCAGCAGCAGTCAGCTGGTAGGCAGGATGGGGACATTTTGGGAGATTTATAGGTCTAGTAGCGACCGCTGAAACCTGTAAAAGTCTTCATTACTGTGGGTGGGCTTTTTCTTGATGAAGCTCTATTTTCAGTCATAGTCCCAGCTCATCATTCTGCAGAGGAATTCACTTCTTCCCTCCTGGTGGTACGATCTAAGAACTTTGTTTCATCTCTCATGCTTCATTAAACCACAGTCTTGGGCCCAAAGACCCTCACATCTCACATCTTGTCAGTCATGACAAGGATTCACTTCACTAGAGCTGGGGCACAAATAGGGATGCAAAAGGGTGGAAAATTCCCAATAAATTTCCTGAAAATTTCCATGGGAAGTTAATGGGGACTTTTGGAACTATTCTAAATTCCAAACTTAGGGATTATTGGGAATTTATGAGAATGAACTGGAAATTAAAACACTGTCATATCCAAACATATAATTTTGATTTGTCATCAAGCATCTCTGCTATATAAAACAAAAATGATCAACATGTTTATTTGTGAGGTTAACTTAAATTCCACTTTGTCTCACTGAACAATAGAATGCTATATTCCTCTCTCCACCACCCATTCAAAAGCTAAACTATGCTATATTCCTCTCTCCACCACCCATTCAAAAGCTAAACTATGCTATATTCCTCTCTCCACCACCCATTCAAAAGCTAAACTATGCTATATTCCTCTCTCCACCACCCATTCAAAAGCTAAACTATGCTATATTCCTCTCTCCACCACCCATTCAAAAGCTAAACTATGCTATATTCCTCTCTCCACCACCCATTCAAAAGCTAAACTATGCTATATTCCTCTCTCCACCACCCATTCAAAAGCTAAACTATGCTATATTCCTCTCTCCACCACCCATTCAAAAGCTAAACTATGCTATATTCCTCTCTCCACCACCCATTCAAAAGCTAAACTATGCTATATTCCTCTCTCCACCACCCATTCAAAAGCTAAACTATGCTATATTCCTCTCTCCATCACCCATTCAAAAGCTAAACTATGCTATATTCCTCTCTCCACCACCCATTCAAAAGCTATAATAAAAAGGAGCTCCCCTCCCCCTGAACATTTAAAACTACACACAGTGGCCTCTTCTTGGGCTTCATCAAAGTCCCCCATGTTCATTTTGCTCTTCAACAATATTTCATATTATTTGGTTCTTGTTTGCTTACAGGAAAGAAGCTTGCAGGTCAGAAGAAAGAGTACATGGCATTCATGACCTAAATCAAACATATTCCCATAGTGTCATCAACTGTATGCAGTCCTCAGGTGGTGTCTTCACTGGCCGTGTGCTGTGTGGGCATCAGAGTGAAAGAGTGGCCCCAATACTGCAGCATTCATGTAGGGTAGGTAGACTCAACAGGACCAGTCTAGAGTCAGCAGCTAACCTGAGCTGACTGTCTGTGGACTGAGAGAGGAAGCTGGAGAACCAGAGAGAACCAAGACAGAACAAAGAGAGAATCAGAGGGAACCAAGAGAGAACCAGAGAGAACCCACTCTACCACAGGGAGAACATGCTATTTACATTTTTGAGAGGAAACCCCGACAAGGCCTTTTGGAAAGGAACCCCTTGATCTCAGACCTCTGACCATGTGAATAAAATCTCTGAAATGAACAAAGAGAAAACAAATTTAATTTGTATTTGAAAAACAGGTAATAAATCACACTATATGTTTTATCCTTCTCAGCATATCACACCACCTTTAAAATGACAATAAGATTGTATTGTAATGATAAAGTATCGTGGGGCCTGTGAGTATATTTAACAGTGTGCCACCCCTGTATTTTAGTGCACATACTGACAAATGATTATGATTTCTGTCAATCAAATAAAGATGGATAAAAGAAAAAGACACCTGCTGGTACCTGCCTCCTGTACTGTATGGAGTCTTAATGTTGTCCTGTCCCCACCCTCCACACCAGCTCACAAACAAGTTCCAACACCACTAATAATGGGAATACCAAGAGTCCACCTCCTAATCCTAACGGCCTGCAGGGCTGCCTAACCTGGGCCGGCCTCTCACTGGCCTGCTGCATGCAATCTCTCTTTTCAGGATTAACTGCATTTTAAATTACTTTTAAAAGAACTGGAGCAGTAATATTTGTATAGCAGTCTGTTTAACCTGAGAGGTTAACCTGAAAAGACATGCATACTTTTGCCACTGTAATACTGCTGCTGCAGGACAGGTTCTCAGGGATTGCACAACTAATGGCATCATACAATAAGACAGAAGAAATATTAAAATCCAAATAATGCTACCTCACTCTTCCAGACTTAAAGGAACAGTATGCAGTACTTTAAGGGGGTCTATATAATATTTATAAGTATCAATAAATTGAAAACAAGTGCTACCTTAAAATGAGCCATCTATCCATATCAACTGGTTACTCTTTTCACTAGACGCCGATCCTCTGTCTGGGGTCACATTCTTCCAGTTAAACTTTCCGTAATAACATAATCATCACCTTTCAAGGTTTGAACCAGGACTTGAACCAGTGATTTGTGTCCAGTACTTTGTAAAAAATTAGATGTGCCAAATTTAGAATGCCACAGCTGTCCTATCATTTTGTGACATTTAGATACATTAAAGTGTCTGATTGGACTCAGTCTTGTAGATATCTGTGATTTAACTCTGTGAGTGCCAGTCCTTTTATAAAACAGAAAGTGCCTTCTGCCAGTGTTTTTTTTTTGCCTATTTAATGTCATATTTCTAGACCCACAGAATATTTTGTACTATGACTCTGAAAACTAGGTCAAATGAAAGAAGAGACTCTATTTCATCATGTAAAAAATGTTTGTTTTTACCTTGTTTCATTCTTGTTTTATCAGAGGTAGAGTAGAGGACACTTTCACCAAAATCACCACTTTTTGTCCAGATAAAGAGATACCATCTCTTTATGCTCTGACTACATCTCCCAGAAGCCCCAACATTACTCACAGGATGTGTGAGAGTACCGATCGGCGACCCACTGCTGAAAATCCACTTCGACGTTGAAATACGTCAATGGCACTCAAAGAATTAAAGAACAGGACAGTCATGGTCTGAGTCATGGTTCTGTATCTCGATGCGTCTCAACTCCCCTCCAGTGTTGTGAGCTGTGTCACTGTTGCCCCTGTACACATCCTTTATGCTGCCATAGCTCAGAGCATGTCCTAAAGCCTGGTTTGTGCTTCTGCATCGCAGCGACGGCGGAGCTACGGCGTAGACCCGACGCCGTCATTGAGCTTTCAAAGCTCTGCGTCGAGGGAACGCGTTGCTCTGCAATTCACCGCCAAGCTGCTAGGGGGGTGTGTCTGTGTCTTTGTGTGGCTTCTGGGGGCTCATATCGGATTCTTTGGTTTTCTTCCGACAGTAAACAATGACAACTGAGATGGAGCGGGTGTTTCTGGAGATGGGGCTCATAAAGTTGAAAAAGAAATGCTGTTACTACAAATGTTGAAGCACAGAAGACGTTTGCGGAGGTGGTCTGTCCGACCATTCCGTACCGCTCGTGCCGCTCCACAAATAGCGGTGTTGTTGAGCTGTTGACCGGAAAAGCAACCGCCGAAAATTACGTTCTGAGCGGACCAATCACAGTCCTTGCCATTCGCGTCTCAACGTGTTGACGCGATATGTAGTCAGGATTTTTTGGAGGTGTGCGTCAGGCTACAGCGTAGGGTCTGCGTTGATGCCGTAGCTATGCCTTAGCCGCGACGCAGAAGCATAAACCAGGCTTGACACTGCGAGGGCGAAGTACTAGTACATGTGTTACGATTAAAATGCAGGGACATTGGGAGCAGTTTTTCCTAACCTAACCACAATGTAGTATTTTACATGTGCAGCAGATGAACAAGAATGACACTATGAATTATTGTAGGAAGGTCAAACTGTCCCCACAGCGACAGGACTTTTTTCTGCCATTACCAGGGATCACTAAGCCCTGCCACACAAATAGTTTTTCAGTGCTTGAATGTGAAGCTGTCAAGTCGACGGATGGAGACATAAATATGTTTCTGTAGAAATTAAAGCTGTCAAAATTAGCAGAGACTTAAAATATGTTATATTTAGGGTGTTAGGCCGAGTTAACACAACTAACAAAACATCCATCCATTATCTACCGCTTATCCTCATAGGGTCGCGGGGGGGCTGGAGTCTATCCCAGCTGTCTTAGGGCGGAAGGCAGGGTACACCCTGGACAAGTCGCCACTAACAAAACAACTGAAGAAAATTAAAGTAGGTCATGGAGCAGAACTCCATTCAAAAAAATCAAGGAAACTAACAATGGAGGCGTAACCAACAATCAAACATGCTGATGAAATTAGATTAACCATCTTTTCTGAATCTGTCCAAGCTTCTCCTGTAATTCAGCAAACAATCCACCAAAGAGCATCGTTGAAGTATTTATTAGGGCTGTCAAAATCAGCATGGCTCTGGCAACGCATTTCAAGCAGTTTGTCCAAGTAGAGTTACTGTCTTGCAATTTAGCACATTAACACAAAAAAATTGTGTTGACTTCGACAGCCCCAGTAGAAATGCAAATGTGTCCTCTCACATTTCATGTGTACTTCTGAAAAGTGAAGAGGGTAAATCAGGTTAGTGTGTGGTGCAGTGAATGGGAGGTGGTGGCATAAAGTAGGTTATCAGATCACTGTAGTGCCACTTTGTGTCAGTTTCACTGTGCTCATGTCTTAAAGAGTGTCAGGTTTGCAAAGTGTTGAATGGCTGCATGTTCAGGTAAAAGTGTCTGTTCAAGATTCAAAGCCGTTGTGTACCAGGCCTCACATGGGAACAGAGAGCACATGACTGACCTGGCTGTCACACTGCACCTGCAGCACTCCCATCCCACTCAACTGAGGCTAACACAAATGAACTAAAATATGTCATTAGGCAAACTTACTGCTGGGTCAATATTTAGTTCATCATGCTGTCATCATAATCATCATCATGGCTCTTCTGTTCCCCCCTTTTTAGATTTTTATTGTTGTACTTGGGCGCAGCCGATGAGTTTTAGGATCAGAAGATGTTCTTGAGTGAGGCCTTTTATTTTCTGGTTCTTGAAAAACCTAGCTCCAGGCCAGTTCATGCCAGACTGAGGTTAGGTCTTGTGGGCCAGCCTTGCCCTGTCACTGCAGTCCAGGCCAGGCTCCTCCTCGTGTCCAGCCCACTGCCAACTCATGCTCCTCTTTTCCTTTTTTTTACACCACCTCCTTTTTCCTCTCTAATTGTATGCTTACCAACTGCCAGGACTGTTGAAGCAGAATGACAACATTTTCTCTTTTCTCTCCCCCATAAAAAAAAAAAAAAAAACAGATGTCACTGTTATACTAAGGTTAGTTAGTAAGTTAACTAACAGTTTGACTCTTTTCTTTCTCCATTTATGTTTTCATTGTATGCCTGCTGGGTACATTTGAGACCCAGTTTGTGTTAACAATGTGTCCAAATGTGTAAAATGAAATCAAAATGTCTTAATAATGTATTGCATTTGCAACATAAAGGCACAGAAGGGATATGTAATTGCTGCAGGAGTCATTGGTGTGTTTCTGGTTGCTGCTTGTTAGCACAGATTATTCAAAAACTGCTTCCTCTAGCCTTTTTTTTCCTTTTGAAGGCAGGGAGACTTCCTGAGAATCACTGGGCTAATTGTGACAGATCATATTGAATCATATCTCATATGACACACTAGTCCTGATAAGTGTGAATGGTGTCTCTGTCATGTTTGCTGTAATCTTTCTGTGACTCCTGTCAGTGTCCTGCTCTGCCTGGAGGAGACACATTCAGTGCTGTCCATCCATGGTAGTTTCTGTTGAACCTCCAGTGGTGTGGATCAGCTCAGACCTTCACACCTTCCTTCTTCTCCTGTCTGACTTTGTGCCTTCATCCTTTCTTTCCTCCTCTCAAGCCTTCTCCTGTCTGCTTGGCTGAAGCTGCTGGCATTTACTGGCACTCTAAAGCTCTGCCACTGTAGGCCTTAGTCATGCTCTTGGACTACTCCTCCTCCTCCTCCTCCTCCCTACTAACATTTTCTTTTTCTTTCTCCCTTCTTCAACACAAAGCCCCGGCCAGAATGAAACCCTAGGGAAGCACTGACTGTTTGGAGATTTATGGAGAATGTTAAACCAATAAAGAGGCAATTTAAAGTCACAAAGCACCGACAATGGACAGTCCGTAGCTCTGGTTTAATATATTAATAATGGTAAAGATGGTTGAAACTAGATTTCAGTCTGAACCATGGTCGACCGATACCGTAGACAGCCTGCATGGACTTTAAGGTCTGGTGTGAAATGGGGTTTGCTGTTGATCAAGCCATTCTGGTAAATAGGCTTATTAAACCCTGGCCAGAGGCCCAGGGGGAGGACCAGCCTCTGCCATCTGCTGTCTATGCATGTCCACTTCCAAAATGAAGCAGTATCTGTACAGATCAATGATTTTTATGCCTGCAAACTGATGATCTGTTCATGTCTGCTCTGATTTAATGGTGTTTCCACTGGCTGCTACCAACAGCAATATCGGCTTGTCAGGTGACAGATAAATCTATTGATATGTCTCTTGTGTCCACTCACAGTATGTATACGTCCTGTGTTGATGGCTTCAGGATGTGATCTAAATACTCACACCATGTGGCCTGAACCTGACCTTGTGACTGGAGGACAACCTGCTCAACATGTGTCTGTCTGCCAGCTGGTGTCAGAGCAGCTTGCAGTGTATCCTCCATGGACTGTATGCTTTGATCTTGTGCTTTAATGCAACAGGCAACATTTTTGTCTGGTGGCATTTCCTTCCATTTGTGTACAAGTCGTTGTGTCCTTGAGCGAGACTCTTAACCCTGAAGTTGCCCTGGTGCTTGGTATAGCAGCCCTCTGCTCCCTTACATGATGGGTTAAATACAGAGGACAGGTTTCATGGATGTATGTCTTCTTCGTCTTCCTAATTTAACTAGAATTTTCTTTTTTCATCCTCACCCTTTTTTAATCGATAAGCATGTGATCACACCAGTAGGCTTCAGATTTGAAAGGTCACTAGTTTCTTGTCATTTTATTGCTAATACGTCACTTCCTTGTAGATATGAGTGCAGACTGGCCAAGCAGGCAGGTATGTCCCAGTGTGTGGTGTTAAGGGACGGATTAGCCCATTCACTTTGGTTAATTGGACTGAGCAGTTGACAGCTTACTGCTTGCTGGGCCTGGCTGCCATTACTCCTCATTATGTCTTTCAATGTCAAGAGCCCTAAAACAATCTGGAGCACCTGCAGGGAGCTCAGCCACATCTGTACATCTCTGTGCTTGAAGCCACACTGATCAATCAAACCAGTGAAACTGAAAACACTGGTGACCTACGAGCCGTCTGTGTATTCATGTGTGGGGTTAGGGTTAACACCTTGAGGGTCTGGGACTTGTTGGATACATTTTCCCGTGCTTCATAGGTGATAGTGTTAATATTGTGTATTTTACAGTGATATTGCACATGAATGATTTTTTGAACTTTACTCAATGCCACAGCAGGCCTTTGGTTGCTAATACAGCCGTGCGATATTACAGTATATATTGTAGTACGGTATAAAAATGTCTGCCCTAGGATATAAGCCTCTGTTGTTTATATCATAATTTTAACCTGTAGACTGCTTGGTTAGCTCTGTTGCTACGCTAACATAAACGCTACTCTGGTTGTGGTTTAGATACGTCGTGTAAAGCACATCTAAACGTCGGAATGACCGCTGGATAATCCAGATGAATCATGGGAGTTCAAAACATGTTTCTTGTATGAAGCATAGACATGATGGTATGAAGGCTAATGTAACTGCAGTAACGCTACTGAGAAGGAGAGAGCAATGGAAAGAGAAAATAACAAAGTGTTGTGCTAGTTACTGAAAGTTACAGTTACTACTTACTTCATTCAAAAAGTAACTCAGTTACTTTACTGATTACTTACATCAAAAAGTAATGTGTTACTGTTAAAATGACTTTTTAGTTAACTTTAGGACCCTGGGGAGTGAGAGTTTAGTGAGAGCCTTATGGTGTGTTCACTGGAAGTCAGAACTTGGAGCTCAGATCATCTTAACCTTTAGTGCTCCCAGCTCTTCCAGCCTTACAGACGAACAACAAAACATGGAGCTACTGTTTTAGTCAGTCGCAGATAACATAAATTCTATGTCTGGTTGGTTAATCCAACTTTGCAAGTTGGAGATCCAACTTCACGGGGGTTCCTATTTCAATTTTGACTTGAAGATGGAAATTCCAAAATTCGTGTACAAGTGAACGAACCATGACTTGGATCACAGAAACACGGGGGTCCCAGTGCTGCTGTAATGACATTAATGCTGTTTTACCAGTGACATTTGTCACCTTATGCTGGGAAAGTGGAGGGACGGATCAGTGTGTCTAACATAAACATTCTTGCCTTTGTTTGTGCCGGTGTTGTGTAAATCCTTCCTACCTGCTGGGACGTCCTACCTAGCCCCACTGCACAAACGTCCTAGGCCTTAGGGTTAGGGTAAGGAGAGGGGTGGGGTTAAGCAGCTTGGAAAAAGCATAGGATAGGACGTTTCGCCGAGGTAGGACAATTCGGAAGAACCAGCCAATCATCTTCGCATCTGTAACAGTATCATCATCCCCACCCCTGCAGGCAGCCGATGTGTGGCCAAAACCAGACAACTTACACTTCATTCAACCAAATTGTAGTAATGTGCCACCTCACATTCTCAGTAATGGCAACTGCGTTATAACGATGGGAAAAGTAATTAATTAGATTTCTCGTTACTGAAAAAATAATGCCATTAGTCATTATACTCTAACGCTGTTGTTACCAACACTGGTTACACTGGTAACATAACGTTACATCAGAAAAAAAATACTATAATGTATATATATCTTTATTGGGATATAAAATTAGCCGTATGAAGATATACAATTTTGTCCATATCACACAGCTCTAGTTGCTAAATAGCTAAATTTGGTTTGTCCTCATTTACTGGATTGTGATGTAGAAATGGAAATCCAGACAAATGCAAATCATTCTAATAATGCATGCACTTGTCTCTCCTCCTCGTAGAGCGAGGAGCGAATTAAGGAGGCATTTACCAAACTACCTTCCTGCCAATCACTGCACTTTTTACAAGACTCCACATATAAATGATTTCTGCAGCAGTTCATCTGATTTGTCATAAATGGAGTTAAATAAACTGCTGCTTGCTGAAGAGGTTGACTGTTTGTGTGGTCAAATGCCTGATGTCAGCTCAACAGAAGCTCAGATGCTGACACTATAGGTATAAATTCACATTCTCTTGTCACGCACGACTGTGTCTTCTTTTGCCGAAGAAGAAACAGCAATGTATTTACAGCCTGAAAGAGGCTGCAGATCCCTAGTAATAGTCAATAGTCTCTAATAGTTTGTCAGAGGGACAGTGCCTTAATCAGCTCATCAGCTGTATCAGTATTAGTCAAATGTGTATCCGGTGTAAAAGAACTACGGTGACATTAGTCTGCCAAGCTGTGTCGCTCTGGTTTTTGAAGCATCCCCCTTTTATTTCTTTTTTTATGTATTTCATGTATTTACTATACTTGCATGCATTAGTGAGACTATGTTCAGCGTGGTCTCTTGAGTACATTATTAGTTTGTTTGGAGGGTTTCCAGGGCCATGCATCACGTCTGGAATGTCAGATATGCTAGTCGCTCCAGCTCAGGCGTCTCAGGTAGTTGTGATGTGCCTCTGTGTGAGGAGCTGAGGTTTTCATCTGTCCTCTGTCCATTTGTCCCTGCTTGTCTTCAAGTATCATCACCTGTGCTCCAGCACACATTCACAACATGAAAGTATTCTTAGTTTGATAGGGGTCATGTAAAGATCACATCAGACTGTGTGGGACCTGCAGGAAACAAGGAGCTGTTAAACATCTGTTTGGAGAGCAAAGCGCTCAGCTGTGTGCCGTCACATATGGAAACACAGGCAGTCACAAAGAGGATCTTCCTTTAGTACGTATATTAGCATGCTTTTGTTCTTATTCTACTTGTTAACTGATGACACTTCTTCTTATATATATATATATATATATATATAGTCCTTTATTGTAATGTTGCTCTATCCACTTTGCTGCTGGAACAATGCAAATTTTCCCATTCGTGTGACAAAAACACCTTGAGATCTTAGAGTATATGTAAATATCCCAACACCGACCTTTTCAAGAAGGTGGCTAGAAAGAGGGAAGAAGAGCATCCACAGCTGCATGTGAACAGGCATATCAGTGGAATATTGTTTTTCATCAGTCATGTGAACTGCTTACCAGAAATATTGAACTGGAATATTTTGTGCATATACACCTAAATATTGGTAAGGATTTATTTCTCGGGTCACTGCATGAATAACAAACACTCTAAAGTTTGCTGTTATGTTAATTTGATGGTAGTTTGGCAGTTGCTCACTTTAACAGCATCATCTCCTGTGTCCAAAATGAAGTGAAAATGAAATTGTGGAGGTTACTATTAGATCAGTCTATAAAACTGATTTTCCTCTTGACATTAAAAATGTAGGCATAGACTGTGTATTGTTTTTATGTGGATGAATAAATGGATATACGTGGAAGTGTTTTCCTCTCTTGTTCCTTGTGTTCAGAGCAGCTCCCTGCCCAGCAGACGAAGCAGATAAAGCAGAGTTAAGCTCGGCTGCTGACATTGGCCTACATTGGGGGCAGCACACTAACCAGTAAGCCGTAATCTTTATCCATCCATGCCAGGATGTATTTGTCTGCCTATGTCGATCCACCCATCAGCATCTAAACATTCCCTCAGTGCTGTGGTTCTATGTTAGAAACTGGATGTAGGAGGTCTAAAAGCTTTTCATTACTACATCAAACCGATGTCATAGAAAGTGCTGAAATGTCTTTGACACAATCTGTGATGCATCAGAAAAGTATTTTCATGCAGAGGGGGGGTTCTCTCCAGATGTTGCGTTGTTCAGGAACAGCTGCACTCACCTCTCACAGCAGCTTGGAGATATGATAATATATAATAAGCCCCTGCCAAGTGTGTATACAATGAGCCTATCCGTGTCATAACATGATGCTGCTGAATGATCCTCATAGTGGATTGAGATGTGCAGTGGCTGCTCTCTTTCATCATTCTGATGCCAGTGTTGCTGTTTGGCTCACCTCAGGTCTTATTATCCTCTGGTCTAGTTCAGTCCAGGTCCAGTTCGGACTAACTGTGAGCCTCTTTTGGATCAGGTCTTGTTTTTCAGGCCATCCCATCCTCTTGAGCCTGAGCAGCAGTGATGGTGGTGGTGATGAATTTGTGGTCAAAGGTCACAAACCTCAAAAACCATGTTGGCCATTACTCAAGAATTAATGCCCTAATTAGGACAATTTCACACAGTTGTTTAACAGGATGAAAGTGATGTTAACGTTTTAGGCAGACGTGGATGGAAAATGATACTTGATGCAGACTCTAGTTTGGAAATGTTTGCATGACAAATTATGGAAAATTACTTCAGATCACTTCATAGCATTTCTACTGTGTCCAGCAGAGTCAAGTTTAGCTGATGCTTTGGCAGTTTTTTTATTGATCAGTGAATGAAAAATAAATGAATTCATAATGAACCCTCAGGGTTGAGATGATGTAACAGGAAGCAAGCAGGCAGCTGAGGCCCAGTAGAGCCGCTGCACCACCCCGAGGCTCGTCCATTCACCATGGTTGATCCATCATGACACTCATCACAGTCAATCACAGTGGTGGTGTTAAGCCTCCAGCATCCAATTAGAGGAGATTAGTTCCTAAGAGTCTTACAATGAGCATACAGGTCCTCACCATGTGTTTCCTCCTCATAGATGCATCACAGGCAATGGCACTGATACCACTTGTTCATATTGCCGCGGCCTTTTACCTGCATGCTGTCTGATGTTGTGTACACAGGATTTAACATGAATGGAAGAAGGCATATAGCATGTTTTAAGTCTGTGGCTTGCACCTTCTGGAATCAGTATTTTCATATCACTAGAGCTGGGTACCAAACTTCAAAACTTTATTAGCACTGACCAGAAAGCTCCAATCCTATCGGGTATCAAAAAGTTAATCATTTTTCAGTGCCAAAATCTGATACCAAAGTGTCTGTCATCCATGCTCTCAGATGGCTCTAGGGACAGGGGGATATGTCCCCTTCAGATTCACCGTGACAGTGATCCATCTCCCCACTTTCCCATAAGGATGATCTGATATCACCAAGTACTTAACTGTCCTGGACAAAGCTTTCAAATTTAGGGTTAGGATTAGGGTTGGTGGTTCAGGAGTAATGTGGTAGTCGTCCAGGACTGTTAATTACTCGATGATATCAGATCGTGTTTCCCATAAGGAGACAAACATCGCCGGTAAAACAGAGGATTAATATCATTGCAGCAACACTGGGAGCCTGCCGTTTGTGTTTCTGAATCATGGTGCGTTCAGTTGCACATGAATGTCTGAATTTCCAGGCTCCAAGTCAGAATTTAAATCAGAACCCTCCATGAAGTCAGATCTCCAACTCAGAAAGTCAGCTTAATCTCACCAACCTTTTCAGTCTGCTCCTGACGTAAACAGTAGCTACATGTTTTGTTGTACACCTGTAAGGCTGGAAGAGCTGGGAGCACTAAACTTTGAAGTTAAGATATAATATAAGCCTCTGTTTTTTATATCGTAATTTTAACATGGAGCTACTTAGTTAGCTCTGTTGCTACGCTAACATAAGCATTACTCTGGTTGTGGTTGGATAATCCAAATGTATCATGTGAGTTAAAAACGTGTATTTTATGAAGCATAGACATGATAGTATGACAGCTACTGTAACCACAGCAACACTACTGCTGTGTGCTAGCATGTTTACATCACCCGTGAGGACAGGTTTGTGGCAGTAGCTCGGAAGTAAAAAAAAAACAAAACAAAACAAAACTTGTAAGTCAGAAAAAAAGTTGGAAGTAAACAGGAGGTAAAAAAAAAATACTATATCGTAATATATATCGTTATCGGGATATAAACTTGGCTATACCGGGATATAAAATTTTATCCATATTGCACAGCCCTACCCGCAGTCAATTTTGTTTGTCCCAAGATCTAGAAGAAAAGTTGCCTTTTTAATAATTTTTCTTGCAACCAATCACTGCTTTTTGTGATTTAATGCGTTGTGTGATTGGCCCATGCAGCCAGGCTCCACATAGCCCTGAGCCCTGGCTGTATACAGCGTTCGAGGCAGATCCCCACACATTCCCCAGGTTGCTCAGTAGTGCATGAAGCAGCCTGACTTCTGAGTGAAAAATTACCTGGATCACCCAGCGAGCCTCCACTTCCATTGGGCCCATAGAGCAGTAGCATTGTCTTTAACCCCTTCATTGAGCCTGTTGTGATACTAGACTGAACTACTGACTTTATACTGTATGTTGTCCAGGTGTCTGCATCTCCATTCTTTTCTTTTTACTTTGCATTCATAGTACAATTACATAAAGTATTGCTGCTTTCTGTCTTTTTGCTCACACTGAGGACCATGGGGCCATCTTGTTTTCAGAAACTTGAGACAAATCCGCACAGAGGTTCAGTGTTTACGCTGGTCATTTGATGCTGTGAGCATCAGACTCACAGGCTCTGGCTGTGCTGAAAGGCAGATGAAATCTTTAGTATTGCAGAGACAAGCAGACAAACAAATGTCAGTTCACTGCAGAGGCGTCGGCCTAAATGTCAGACGTTAAAGTGCAGAAATACCACAGATATGTTTTACAACAGTGTCTCCATTCTATAGCAGAGTGGTGACAGCTTTATGTTCATGCTGTAATGTGTGCTGCCAGTTCGTCTCTGCTTCTTCATGATTATTCATGCTGTGGGTTGTGTAAGGAAATGCATATCAGTTAAAATCACATCTGTTGCCATTCCTAAATATACCTGTATATGGATATGATGGTGTGCCTGTCAGGCTGTATGGGCCCAGGCTCTGGCTGCTCTCCAGCTCAGTCTGCTCTGTCCACTGGTTCCTACATCCATGTTCACAGATTTCTGGCTGGACTTGAATATACCAACCTCTTCTAGCTTCTAACGCTCTGTAAATGTGCCGTGTGTTGTCACAGCACAGCTGCTGGTGTAAACTAGTGTTGCACGATATTAATTTTTTGACACCGATACCGATAAATTTCTGCTCCTCAAGGTCGATACCGATAACCGATAATATACAGTCATGGAAAAAATTATTAGACCACCCTTGTTTTCTTCAATTTCTTGTTCATTCTAATATCTGGTACCACTAAACGTATAATACAATGAACACAACAAAAAATGCAGCTGGTCACATAATACTTTATGTCCTATTTGACATTCTTAAGCTTAATTGATTCCCAGGGTATATAAGAGGCCATTTCATGTCACAAGCAGCACTGCACATGCAAAGGCCTAGAGTGGTTTCCTGCTTACATTCAAGCCGTAGCACAACTCAGAAGTTGTCAGCTCTCACATAATGCCTAAAACAAAAGAATTATGTGAAGCAACAAAGGCAGCCATCTTGGCACTGCTGGAAATTGGCATGAGTGAGAGACAGGTAGCGAAAAAACTGAAGATCTCCAAGACAGCCGTTCATTCCAACAACAAAAAACAAGCTGAACATGGCACTACCAAATTGCTACCTGGCCGTGGCAGGAAACGCCTTTCTACCCCACGAGATGACCGTGCACTCATCCGTTCCTGTGTCAGGAATCGGTCGTCAGACCTCCAGGGACCTTAAAAATGAGTGGGCACTGTCGAAATGTGACTTGCTCGGCAAGGACAGTTCGAAACCGACTTGTTGAAGCTGGTTTGAAGTCACACAGAGCACGCAAGAAGCCCTTCATCAATGAAAGGCAGAGGAAGGCCCGGTTACTCTTTGCTCGAGACCACAAGGATTGGACTGTTGATGATTGGGCTAAGGTTCTCTTCAGTGATGAATCCAATTTTGAATTGATGCCCACTCCAGCCAACTTACTGGTTAGGAGGAAGCCTGGAGAAGCTTACAACCCAGACTGTCTTGCCCCTACAGTAAAACATGGGGGTGGATCAGTCATGATCTGGGGTTGTTTCAGTCTGAGTGGAACAGGGCAAATGCAATTGTGTGAAGGCCGAATGAACCAGGTCAAGTACAGGACTACCCTTGAAAACAGTCTTCTTCCATCAGCTGGAAAACTCTTTCCTGCCTCGAATGACTGGATTTTCCAACAAGACAATGCCCCTTGCCACACGGCAAGGTCAGTTAAAGCCTGAATGGAGAACCACAACATTCGCACCATGCCTTGGCCTGCTCAATCACCAGATCTTAATCCAATTGAAAACCTGTGGAAAATCATCAAACTCAAAATGGAGAACCACAAGCCCAAAAACAAAGAAAATTTGTTTGAATTTGTCCAACAGGAATGGGCTGCTGTGACAGCAGAACAATGTCAGAAGCTGGTGGAGAGCATGCCAAGACGCATGGCTGCAGTCATCAAAAACAATGGTTATGCAATCAAGTATTAACTCTTGTGTGTATCATGTGTTTAAAGCAAACAGAAAAGAAAACATGGAATGCTTAAAAGTAGTGTTTTTGGCGGTACAATGCCATAGCTATTGATGTAAGAATTTAAGTAATTTTGGTTATCATCAAGAAAACCATGGAAAATGAATAATCCTTAGTTCTTAAATTAAACTCTCATGAGCTATTTTTGTTGTTAGCAATATAATTGTCCAAACAAATGTACCTTTAGTTGAGCCAGGCATTAAAATTAACAAGAAATTGAAGAAAACAAGGGTGGTCTAATAATTTTTTCCATGACTGTATATATTTTTTCTCCTGTAGTTTTGTTTTGACCTAACCTGATGTATCATGATAAAGCATTACTACTAGAACAAAACAAAGCCAAGAGAACAGTTTTGACTCTTCAAATAAAGTTATATTTATTTTCAAATAAATATAATAGTCTGAGTCTTGCCATTAGCAAGTAATAACAATAAAGCCAAGTATTCAAATTAAATACTGACAGGTCAAGTCAGACATGTAACAAAACAAACTGATAAAGTGCATGACTGCTTTCATTATGTAAACAAAACAAACTGGAAAAAAGTGCATGACTGTATTCCTATTTTAAATATTTATGTAACAAACTGAAAGTGCAGTCCTTCTCACAAGCAAATAACTGGTACTGAAACTTTCGATGTAACAAACTGAAAGTGCAATCCTCATAGTATGACAGTCATTTTACAGAACAAAGGACTGTAATCTATGACAGTGAGTTAACCCATTTTACCCGAGCCATGAGGTTTTAACGGTTTTTCTTTTCTTTTTTTCTCAAATGAGAAAGAAGGAGAAGGGGAGAGGGAGACAGAGAGAGACTGAGACACAGAGAGAGATAGAGGGGGGGTTGACCCTGCATCATCACTCTTCCTCTATTTCTACTGTTGTTTTGTTTTAATTCTGGATGGATCAGTGGGATATTTTTTTATGAAGAGCAGTTGCTCTGCCTTTTCGCATAGCAGTCAGTTTCTTTTCTCCGTCATCACGTTTCCAGCGGCCGAAAACAAACGCTCCGAGTCAACACTAGTGCACGGTGCCGACAGATATTTACGAGCAAGCTGAGGCAGTAGCTCGTAACGGGACTCGTTGCTTCTCCAGTACTCCAACGGGCAACGCTTCATCTCAATGGTGGGCTCCAACAGATATGACCGGAGCTAACAGTAAAAACAAAAGCACAGAAGAACAGCGTCTGATTATGATTATGTTCTGAATTATACCCGGTTCCATTTTAAACACACGTGTTCATAAAACATTAATTGAAATAAAATATACACTTACGTCCGCATCCACTCTGCTGTTTTCGGGTTGTTGAGCAGGCTCTGCGTTTTCTGCAATGATGGCCTGGAACATTCCCAAGAGAGAGTTGTTGTTGCCGTCGTTTCTGGTCCTCTTTGCTGGCGGCTCGTCGTTTGGGGCCAGTGGCGAGTCGCTCCCTCTCCATTTTGTGCAGCTCATCCCGCAGCATTTCTGTTGCTTGACGTTTAGGTGCACGGGTGAAGAAGAGGTCCTTGTACCGCGGGTCCAATATAGTGGAGAGATAGTACATTGGCTTTTGCTCAATGTCACCAAAATGCGTTTCTACAGCTTTTAGCAGGGTCTCCTTTGTTGTTTTAACTCCGCAGTCTGTTGGGACGGTTTCTTTTAGCATGCGTGTTAGCGCTTGGACGGAGGGGATCACGTCTGCAGTTGTGGCAGTAGCGTTGCTAATGCGTTGAGTCAGCTTTTCACACGGTTCCAAGATGGTCAGGATGTTTTCAATCAGGTCCCATTGGTTTGCGCTGAGCGTCGCCCCGGCTGGTAACTTGTACTGTACACCATAGGCTGCAATAGCTTTGTTCAGTTTTACCAGGCTCTGGAGCATATAGAATGTACTGTTCCAACGCGTTGACACGTCTTGTTGGAGTCGTGCTTCGGGTATTTTCAGGTCAGCCCTTGCAGGTTGGTCATCGCTACTTGGGAGCGCTTAAAGTGTCCACAAATCTTCCTACCAATGGCAACGCAGTCAATCACAGCTCTTTGGGCCAGCACAGCCTCGTCTACGGCCAGCTCTAAAGTATGGGCCATACAGCCCAGGCTCTCGACGTTATGATCTCACATTGCTTTTGCCATGTTAGCTGCGTTGTCTCTTAGGACAACATGGACCATCTCTTTCTTTATTTTCCATTTCTGGAGCATAGCTACAAAGGCCGAACGGATGCAGTCAGCAGTGTGTGAGCCTGGTAGTTCCTGAGAATGTAACACCGCTCTGTATAGTCTGAAATCTTTGTCCAGCCACTGCGCTGTTAGACCCAGCATGCTCACAGGGTAAGTATCACAGGTCCATATGTCCGTGGTGAAACTTATTTGCTGTGCATCATTGTCGATCATGGTATGAAGGAGTGTGGCGATCTCATCATATTTGGCTGGTAAGCACTCATCAGAAAAGTAGGCTTGGAATGTTGTACCTGGGCTCCAGATGATGAATTACCCGCTTGAGCTCTTGGGTTATCTTTATGAAACTTCTTTATTTTTTCAAACGCCTCGTCGATAGGTACGCTCCCCCCGGGTTCCTTTGCAGCCGGCTTCGGGTTAGCAGCTTCTTTAGCCACTTTTTAACACGCCATTGTAGCGGTGGTGATGTTTCAGGTGACTTATTAAGTTGGATGTGTTGAAGCTTGAAGCCTTTTTTCCCCCTCGTGGAATTTCTCCTTGGCATTTATTGCAAATTGCAAGTGAAATGTTTTCCTCGGAAACTTTAAAAAAGTCCCAAACCACCGACGCCATGTTAGTTGTTCACTACTATCCCTCTCCTCCTGGCTCTGCTGCACAGGCGCGCTGCGTTCTGTGCCATCCAGGCGATTACGTCACACGCAGGGAGCGCTGGATTTGTGGAAAAACAACACCTCCTAAAGCCACACGCAGTCGCTGATACCACTGTACTGGCAAAACGGGAGGAGCCTACAAAAAAACAAACGCCCGCATCCCAATCCACCCACGGCGCATTGTTTTGACCAAAAAAGAAATAGTATATGTTATTGGAGCTAATATCGGGGCTAAATAATGTTATCGGATTTATTGGTATGACGTCATAATTGCTGATATCGGGTCTATAATTATCGGACCAATAAATATCATGCACCAGTAGTATAAACCTGGATTTAGTCTGACATATTTTACTATTATTATTCAGATTTATAAGTGAGGTGAGGAGCAGCACATCTCCGTCCTTCACTTCTCATCCTCACTCTGACTCTCACTGTCTGCAAACATGCAAACCTAGTTTTGCTGTAACAAACAAAAGGTATCATTGCAAATGAGATGAGAGCGAAATGCTTGAATTGGTTAACATCTACAGTGATCGTTGACCCACGCCACAGGCTGTCATGTAGTAATGGAAATTATAAGCCCAGGGGTGCATGGCGCTCCTACATTTCGTGTGGTTGAGGGCGCCATCTCTGACATTTGTCTCGCAGTGATTTAGATGCTGAACCAGACGCACATGACACTGGGATGGCAAACAGGGAATTCACTGTCGTCTATGATTTAAAGCGATCTGTGGCCATAGTCTGAGTGTGTATTCACGTTGAATCAGTGACGGTCTACATCAAACACTGTCACACCAATTTCCGTCACGTATTGGAAACAAACAAGCCTTGTCATTCTGCCGTGTTCTGTGTTGGCGCTCCTCTGGTTTAATTCAGTGCAGCATAATGTCCTATCTAATATCTTCAAATGGATCTTTGATGGGATTCAATCAGTCTCAGTGTCATAAGGAAACCTCAGTGTAGTAAACCATTCTCTTTATACGCCCTGTCGACGACAATCAGGTGGGCATGTGTCCTGACTTCAGGCTTTCTTCTCGCTCTACTTTTAAATAATTACGAAATGAGCATTTCTAAAGCAACTTTCAACAACACTCAAAGTCCCATACTTGGACCTGGACACGTGGACTGAAGGACCTGAAGGGATCAAATCACAACCTTCCGATTGGTGGACAGTCAGTGAGTACCAAACAGTGATACCTGAGAGCTGACCTGCTCTGGCATTTAACTCTTTGAGTGCCAGCCCTTTTATAAAACAGAAAGTGTCTTGTTCCAGCGTTTTTGCCCATTTTGAGTCATATTTCTAGACCCACAGAATATTTTGTACTATGTCTCTGAAAACACTGAATAGCTCAAATGAAAGAAGAGACTTTATTTCATCATGAAAAAAAACATTTGTTTTTACCTTGTTCCATTCTTGTTTTATCAGAGGTAGAGTAGAGGACACTTTCACCAAAATCACCACTTTTTTTTCTAGTACTGATTGCTCTGCTCTCTGATCCTGATGTCTTCACTTCCTGCTTTGATCTCTGTGGCTTATGCCATCTATTTAGTCTTTATATTCCTACTACATATCCCAGAAGCCACCAAATTACTCATAGGCTGCGTGACAGAGCCCCCTTGTGCTACCCGCCGAAAAAGCTCACATACATCAATGGCACTCAAGCATTGGGTTTTAAAGGTCCCATATTATACACTTTTTCTGCAATTTTATATAGGTCTCAGACATGCAACAATACTGTATTCAAAGTGTGTTACCCCAAAAATGTTCAACTTGTCTGTTTCAGCACACATTGTCAAAGAAGAGGAGCAAGCAGGGGAAGGAGGTGACAGACTTTTTTCACTCCTGGGGCCTCATTCACAAACTATGGGGACACATACTACTGTTATACTACCTTCATAAAGTGAATTTTGCAATAGGTGACCTTTAAATGACGAACGTGTAGTCAATGGCACTCAAAAAGTTAATTTGCGTTCTCCATGGTGTGACCGACTCGCTCTCCACTCAGCATGCTGTGTTAATCTCAGCACGCTGTTAACGGTGTGGAACTTTGGTTCTGCATACCTGTACTTGCATCACTCAACATAGTGTATAGTTTGTCATGCACTGGATTGTGACGGTTCAGCACAAATACAGCTCTGCTCTGTGCTCTGGACGCAATTAAGTCAGTATTCAGAGTCCAAACTGATTGAGATCGGATGTCCAGCCTACAAACCATGTGTAATCAATTCCAATGTGTGTGAGAACATCAGCGTGCCATAGCGGAGGCACCGTGCCCTCACATGTCAGCAGCACACAGGACTGATGAATTCTCCTGAATGGTTTGTTTGATTCACCATTGAATCCATTCAGTGGTGAATTCTGTAGAAGGTCAGGCGTCTATCTACATTACAGGGATGGCTGACACAGTTACTGTGGTGTCTTTGGAGCTAGAATATATCCAGCATAGCCCTGAATATAGTTTTGGCCTCACTTTTATACAGGAGAGCAGAACTTTACCTAGAGGGAGAGGTGGCACATGCACAACACATGATGCAATGATGTCAAGATGCATCCCGACCAGGGTTCAAACTATAATCTGAGCTTTATGGGTGTCTCCCCCCCACCCCACCGTCGCAAGGCCGTTGGAAAATTTTGATACTGTTTCACATAAACCATGCATTTTGATGATATTTCTGACAGTCATTCCCATATTAAGTGAAAAGAACAATATGACAGTTACTTGGTAGAGGAAGCACTGAATGAATAAATGCAGAGTTTTCTTCAGAAATATGAACTCATATGTGGAGAAACGTGAGCTAGTTTATAAACTCTGGACAAAGTTAGGACTAGCTAACAGGCTAATGTTCCAGAACTTTCCATCACATGAACCACTAACAGACCCACCTTACCTATGAAAGAACTGGGTTGACTCTTCACTTCCCTTTTTTCTCCTGTCTGAGCTTTTTTTTTTTGCTTTTTTTTTCCTCCCTGACTTTTGAGTCATCTTGTCATCTCCTCCTCCACTCTGTCTGTGAAAAGTTAGCTCTCTGCAGGCTGTCTGATGGAGCAGCTGGGCTGAACCATTTTACTAGATAAAGAGGGGGAAAATGTTTCCAAAACAGGTAAACATAATGTTTCTAGTAGGGATGCACTGATCTATCGGTTGCACGCATCGCATCGGCCGATGTCCGCCCTGTTAACTGCCATCGGACCATCAGAAAATAAGATGACATTAACCGATGGCAGTAGCCGATGTTTATTTGTTTGGTTGCATCAGTTTTCAGCTGGCTAAGGGTTGTGTTTACTTTTGCAGTTGGACTCGTGTCGGAGAAAAGGCTACATTCATTGGCTCGGGCTCTGGCATGACGTAAGGGGTCAACGGGTTAGCGCACTCGTGGTTTGTTTTGAAATGACAGAGAGAAAATGTCGGCAGTGTGGACGTTCTATGCTGTCTCAGAGAAAGATCCGCGGTATGCAGTTTTTATGACATGTTCAAGTGACATTTCAAGAGCAGGTAACACAGCCAGGAATTTAACACATCAAATATGATCGCCCATTTGACACATTCAAGTGTACAACGATTACCTAAAAGCTGATAAAAACCGGAGAGCTGAACTGGATACCAGGAAAGTACAAACCACCAGCACAACTCAATCCAGGTTAACCACAACATTCGACAACAGGAAAAAATGGCCCGATGACAGCCCCAAAGCTCAAGGGATCACTAATAACGTGATGGAGTTTATTGCGTTTAGATGACCAATCTTTCTCCCTTGTGGAGGACGTGGGGTTTCAGCCTGATGGGGCATGTGGAGCCTCGCTACACTCTGCCCAGCCGTCGTTATTTTGCCGAAGTCTGCCTCCCCGAAATCTACAACTTTGTGGCCTCACGAACTACTGGCTTGTGACCTCCGTGCCATCAGTTTTACAAGTGATATATGGAGTTCCGATGCAAGCCCCGTGAGCATGCCACGTCTCACGGCACAGTGGATTGACAACGATTTTAACTTGATAAAAGCAGTGTTACACTCCCAGGAATTCCTGGGTTCCCACTCCACATCTGCTATCTCAGAGGCGTTTGAGAAGATGTTTGAAACATGGAAAATAGACAAATCCATAGTGCATGCTGTCATCTGAGATAACGCCAAAAATATGTCAAAAGCAATGACTGATAGTGGTCTGCCTAGTTATGGCTGCATGGCACACACCCTGCAGCTGGCTGTCCACGATGGCATTCTGAGCCAGCGCAGTACCACGGATGCGATAAGGCGAAGGATAGTCGGACACTTCAAACATTCACCTCTTGCCTACTCGCGCCTGCAGGCTATGCAGATCCAGTTGGTGATGAAACCAAAAAGGCTACAGCAAGATGCTGCCACTCATTGGAACAGTATTTTTTACATGATGGAAAGCCTTTTGAAACGAAAACACGCACTTGCTACATATGCTGCAGACTACGACCTCCCCGCAACCCTCACTGCGCATCAGTGGGGTTTAGTTGAAAACTTTATTACAATTCTCTCCCCATTTGAACAACTGACAAGAGAAGTCAGCTCATCAGAGGCATCTGCTACGGTCGTGATCCCCTCGGTGAGAGCCCTGAGACATCTTTTGAACAAGGAGTCTGACATAGATCATGGTGTTAAAATAACAAAGACTGCATTATTAGAAGCTGTAAGCAAACGCTTTAGTCAAATTGAGTCTGGTCCCATGTTCTGCATTGCAACTTGACTTGATGCCAGATATAGGGACCGATACTTTGATGAGGATGTTAAACAACGCACATGAGTAATGACGCGCAACTGATGGATGGGCCTGCTGGAGATGAGAGAGATCACCGGCGGAGCAAGAGAGCACGAACGGACAGGGCACGTCCCACTCTGCATGACATGTTTGAGGAGATTCAGGAGGAAAGGGGACCAGAAAGCCAAAAACGAGGGCATCACAGCAGCTGATGCTTTCTTTGCAGATGCTCCCATTCCCAGGCATGAGACCACATTCAGATATTGGAGACATAATCACCAACGTTTTCCAGCAAATGGGTCAAGGACATGACATGCATATTTTTGTGTCCAAGTCCATTTAAAAAAAAAACAAAACAACATAATTTAATCTATTCATGACATCTATCACTTTATTCTAAAAAACATATTTATTTTCATACATTTTTCAGTAAATTCAAATAATTATATTCTTTTATGTTTTGGATACTCAAACCTCTAAGATGTCAGGTGGTGCAACTGTCTGAGCAAGTGAGCAGAAAACTTTTAAAAGTGTTATTTTAATAAAGATAAATTCTAAGTGAATTACTCTGGCATTATTTTATGTTGGAAGTCTTTTGGATAATTATATTTTTTCTTATGTCAATAGTTTTAAAGCTATTAAAGTAACTGCAAAACTTTTGTCCAGCAATTTCCATTCCCTGAATGTCAGGGTGGTGCAACCATAAACATTGGACTTTTATTTTGAAGTGAAGAGACACTAGTCATAAATAGGATGTTATATCAGCCAAAGGACCCCAAGTGACCCATGGAACAATCCAAAAAGTTTGTAGATCTCTGTCAAATACAGGTGGTGTAAAACTAGAAAAGTGTTATTCTATCATAAAACCCTCTATTTTTTTAAAAAAAAAGTGGTCTATTTGAACTTCATGACAATAAGGGTAGAGGCTAATGCTAGCATCCAAACAGAAGCCTGTTTAATTTGAGATTAGTTGCAACTGTCAGGTGGTGCAACCAATATTCGTCAGGTAGTGCAACTAATTTAAAACAATAAATGATAGGTTAAAGTGACCAAATGGTTTCTTAATGTAATGTATGTAGTTATTATACTGAATATATGAATTTGTGTTCTTATTTTCCTGTCTTTAAATGGAAAATAGGATGTTAACAATACCTAAAACCTGACCTCCAGAATGCAAAAACTTAAATAATTGTTAAAAAAAAACCCACAATGATAAAATAATAATGTTTTACCTAGTGGAGACACCCTAAGGGATAGTTGTCAAAGAATTAATCTTAAAATATCTATTAGGAATGTATACCCAAAAATACTGTTTTTATATTTTATAAAATACTGTTATAAAATGAGTTGAAACAGTTAAAAAAAAAGTTCAATAAAAGAGACTTGTTCAACACATTGTTCTAGACTCAAAAATATGCATTACATTTATATTGAAAATACTTCTTAAAAATACATTTTTAGAAGCTTGCTGGTTGCCCACAACTGGGAAGGATTCTTTCCTTTGACTTTATGGACTACCTGCAGTCATCACACAGCAGATGGAAAAAGCTGTGATGGTGCTGTGTTGTTCACGTCAGTCATTATTTAAATCTCTAATCTTTAATATCAGTTGTAATATTTTTCTTAAGTAGTGGTAGAGCTTTTAGAGCAGTGCTGTATTCTTGTGTTTGGGTCAGTGCTTCACCAGGCTGCTTTCTGCTTTTTTTCCAGTCTATTTTAAAACCTCTCCTCCATCTATTAATACCACATCTCTTTGCTTTTATTTGTCCATATTTTGACACATCTTACTGTTAGTCGGGTTAATTTGCCTCCAAAATATGACGAAAATAATACATAGCTGACAGTGATACATCATTTTTTTATCCATCTGAAAAAGTGGTGCACTCACAGTTCTTCATCAGTCTGAAGCAGATGCAGAACACTCTGTATTGATGAAAAAATGCAGCCCTGCAGGATCTTGGCTTAAACACAGCTGTGCTGAGGTGTGAAGGTCACATTGGAAGAAATGTTGCTCTTGATGAATATTTCTGGTGCTGTGATGCAGACTGAGGAGATAAGACTGTCTCAGTTGTCAGGGCCATGTCACTGAGATGCTGTTCCGTGTACATCAGTGCGTGTTAATTCAATGTCTCATGGTGAAAAATAAATGTTCCTTGACTGAGCACGGCTGTCCAGACAGACAAGGTTGAAGTTGGAGTCTTAATGTCTTGAAGACAGCACAAGAGGTTTAAATGTAGGAGTCCGATTTTCAATATCTAAACTCTCTGATATCATCACTGTGATAGCATCAGCATCCATTCCAGACTCCAGTCCAGCTCTTCTGTCCAGCAGCAGAGTCCAGTGATCCCAGTTGTAGAATATTCTTATGGTTAAGGATAAATTGATGTAACCCATTGGTTAATAATAAATAGGTCAGTTTTACTCAGACCTACTGCTGCTGTTGTTCTCTGTTTCAGTAATATCCCTTGATCTGTCTGTATTAGTGCTGATATTGTATCGGATCAATATCAGCCAATACTCAAGGCTTCAATATTGGTATCGTATCAGAAGTGAAAAAGTAACAGGACACCCCTACTTAAATGAACAGCAGCTTCTTTTCTAGCTGCTGGATGCAGCTTCCTGTGGCCTGGCTTGGTCCTCTCTCTGGGGATGAGCTGACACGTGTTCTGGTTGCAGCTCTCTTTCTGTTCAGAGTTCTTCTCGAGGAGCTGTTGAGAAAAATGTATAGGAAATGCAATGTGCTTATCACAGCAGAGCTTTGTGGCTATTCCTCAATAAAAACTACTAATTGTGCAGCCATGCTGGGCTGATATGCCAAGTCAAACCGAGTCATGCTGAGTCAAACTACAGCTTTAGACCCCTTCCTCCTCCCCTCATGTTGAGAGGCCAGGAAATAACTGAGGGGCATAATACGATTTGGGGATAGAGGAGGTCAGTGAACCTGATCATATTGTGACTGCATCTAAAGGAGAACAACAGGAATTCCCCATTGTTGTGCTGCGTGCGTCTGGGATTAGACGAGTGGGTGGAGCTGGGTGGAGGGCTCAGGCTGCTGCTAGATATATTTTAGATTTTTTTTATCTAGATTTCAGCAGCAAAGTGTAGTACATTTTAGACCTTTCATTTTGTGATGAATATCCAGCCAGTGTCAGATTTATCACTGAGTCGCCCAGAGGGGATAACATGAGCAGGGGGCATAGTTCAGATTGATTACATTCTTAGAAGAAAAAAAAGTGAAAGTTGGAAGAGCGAGGCTGGCAGTGCAGCGGAGCGAAGCCTCCAGTCCCAAGGCTGCAGGAGAAAAGGCCATGGGAAAGTCATCACTTTGTGCTGACTGGATTCTGCTGTTGTCTTGTCGGTCTGGCTGGTGACTCAGGTGATACATCAGAGGATACTCTGGACAGTGTAATGCCAGCACACACATTCATTTGTTCTTCTCATTCCTGTGAAGCTGTGCAGCGTTAACTGGCAGCAGCTCTATGGGCTTATACTCTGTTGACGTAGTGCGACATTTAGTTGAGGTGTGAGTGATCTCACAGCTCCTTCAGCAGCTCTGGTGTGTATCCACACCAAACATCTTCAGTTACTGGCATGTCAGCACGAGCTGCTGCTTAATTATGTAGCTGCAATCTGGACGGCGTTCAGCTGCTCTCAGCTCAGGGACTGCAGCTCCCTCCGGCTGCTGCCTCCATCTGCAGCATCTCACCTGGAGCTCAATATAACACCATCATGACGTGTCTCATTCCCAGATGAACCCATCCACCGCTTCCTCTCTCTCCTCCACTCTTTTCTCCACTCTTTCCTCTCGAACTATTCAGACTGTCTAGAAGTGCGCTCATTTTTTCCATCATCTCACTCCTTTCTCTCTCGCTCTGCTCTGCTTTCCTCAGCGGAAACAGTCGTCTCACCAAATCCACAGGTTATGACGAGGCAAATCCTCAAGTCTTTCCACATTTTGCCTTCTCTTCTTCTGTTGCCATGGGGAGGAAGAGTACTATCGGACAGGACTGATGCTGATAGCAGTAGAAGGAGTACAATGTGAATATGATATGATCCTTTAATACTTTATTAATCCTCCAGTGGGGAAACTGAGTGTCACACATGTAGGACAGACTGTTCGACAATAGGAGGAGACATGGACAGGTGAAGGCAGTACAAAGGAGTATTAAAACTTCATTTTATCTATTTAACCATCAGGCAGTCACTATTTCAGGGTTCATTCATTATTTGAGCGTTGCCTTGGTGTCGTTATTGAACTTCACCACAGAGCGAGGCAGTGCCGGCGGTCTGTGCTCTTCCCGGCAAGCAGCAACCACACACTTGGACTCTGTTGTCATGACAACTAACAACAACCGGCATTTTCTTTTGAATGAAATTACAGTTTAATGATCCTTCTACTGTTATTTTATTTCTATGACTTCACTGGAATAAAGCCCATTTGGGTTAAAAAAAAAAAAGGAAAACACTTCATGCCTCCTGTTTACTGTCTGTGGAGCAGCTCCAGACCAGGTCCAGCCTTAGCTCTCTGGTCTCTGGCTTTGAGAGGGAATGATGATAGGTGGTGTTAAGATAAGATAAAATAATCCTCTATTAGTTCCACAAATGGTCAAATTTGCAGTGCTACAGCAGAAAAGTGGATAGAGGAACAATAACAATAAGGACATTATAAATGATATCATGAAATATATTACTAATAATAATACTCATTAATTATTGATCATCATTTTTTGATTACTTAATATAAAAATTGTTGTCATTGCACTGCAGCAGAGTTTCCAGGCTACTCATCATGTACACATGATCAGCAGTGAACTGGCTGTGCCATTGTTTTCCTGTAGGGAGACCAGGTAGCAGACCTTTACACTGCTTTGTCTAGACTGGCCCCGGATCAGAGTTCATTAATCAGGGTCCACTGAAGCACATAGACATGTCCATGTCACCTCTGAAGTTTAGTTTTTAGTTTTATTTTGGCCTCCTCTCCCCAGCACTTTTTTTGACAAATTCAAATTGAAACTAGTCCAGGTCTGGCATTTTTGTACGTCCAGTCTCAGGTCTTAAGCCGGTTTGGGAAAAGACCAAGTCACAAGTCTTTACAGGCAAATGCTTATTTGCTGTGGGATCACCTCTCAGCCAAGTCATATGCCTGGGATCTCCATCAGCATGTGATCCTCCTCCAGTCGTTGGTTTGTTAAAATGTGTGTGTCGTGACAGGAGTGTCACAGTGCCAGTCACTTTGGGCTGGAGATGACACTGGTGTAATCAGAGCAGGGGCTGAATGTGGATTCAGTGAAGTCACTCTCTTTGTGCACAGTTAGAGAAGCAACATTAAAGACAGTCTGTCCTGAGGCAAGGCATCATATCCTCTCACTGATCTGCTGCATGCGGAGACTTGTTTAATTAGGCTGGGAGACCAATATGATTGTCATGGGAAAAGTGGCCTCTTTTCAGAGGGTAGGAGCAACAAATCGACCGTCTTACAGGAGAGTGGTGGCGTCTTTAGCAACTATAATCCATGTGAAAGGATGAGCTCCATAAACCTTCTGCTGCTGCTTCTTTACAGCACAGACCCTGTCATTACCCTCCAGTGCCCTTGTTTCTTTTTATTGCAATATTATTATTATTATAGCTTCTTTTTCTTTCTGTGCTCACTCTCTCATGTTAATATCACGTGCACACTATTGCCAAAGCATCAATTCTAACACAGTTGTATAATGAGAGGAGAGGAATATATGTCATTTATCGTTTTAAATCTCTCTCTTCACAGGTGTCAAACCTCACCTGAGGCCAGTCTGTCTCACTAGGAGACTCATGGTGTGTCTGTCCTCTGAGAGCCATTACACACTGATGCATAGCCACCATTCATCATGGAGACTGCTGAAACCAAGCAGAACGTCATATGACACAGGCATAACAAACTGTTTGTATGTGACATTATGATTATATTTCCCTGTCTACACAGCCAGGGATGGCACGCTTCACCCTGTTAGCTCAATGCAGAGTGCAGTAGTTATTCAGTGGGTGGCTAACAGCTGAGCTTATTCTGAAATCTGTAAGGGTATTTTAAAGGGAGGGCTGGGTACCAAAATTTGATACTTTTGTAGCACCAATCGAAAAGCTCTGATCCTGTCGGGAATCAAAATATGAATCATCTTTCGGCCCCAAATTCTGATACCCAAGTGTCTGTCATCCATGCTCTCAGGTGTCACTATGGATTGGGGGGCATGTCCCTTTCAGATTCATAGAGACAATGATCCGTCCCCCCACTTTACCAGCATAAGGAGACAAACATTGACCAGTAAAACAGAGCATTAATGTCACTGCAGCAGCACTGGGAGCTCTGAGTTTGTGTGATTAGCTTCATAGTGCATTCAAGTTGTACACAAATGTTAGAATTTCCAAGCTCCAAGTCAGACTTTAAATCAGAGGTCTCTATGAAGTTGGCTCTCCACCTCAGAAAGTCGGATTAATCTCACCAACCAGACAGAATCCATGCTATCTGCAGCCTGTGTCTGTTGATCATCATCAGACCATTGTCTAGTATGTCTGTTGTCTACCATGATAAAACCCAAATTGATGATGACCATGATTAAATGCCACATTACACAAAAATAACTTGTTGAATTTTATGCAATATTGAAAATAGTGTAGACAGAGGGAGGAAAGAGATGGATGGTCATTTATAAAGCAGAAGTGCAGTCCAATAAAACCTGGGCTGGAGCTTTCTGTCTACAAGGAGTCACACTTTACCACAGATGTGAGCAGGAGATGTTCAAGACAACGCACTGGGAGTGAACATCAGTGTGACTCAAACAGTTCACTATGTGTGGAATCTAAACAGATCTGAGACCATGTTAGGAGATAATAAGCCTCATTTCAACTGGCCACAGTATATTCAGAGGCACAGTAAACAACTGACTGTAATGAGGGCTCCTAATTGCAGATGAAGCATGATTGGAGGCAGCTTGTGTAGTGCCAGGGCGTGCATTAGCTCCGACTCACGTGGAAGAAACCTCTCATTGTTCTCTGAGAAGACATCCTCCAGCCGCACTAAATCAAAGCAGCGCCTACTGTAGACAGCACGTTTTTATTAGTCTGGCTGTTGATCTTCTCAACATGTAAAAACACACACATCCTCTGTGTGTTGCTTTTACACTTCCTCCTCTCAACTCCTCTACTGACTGAAATCAAGCTGCTTTACATGATATGCACTGCCAATGTTTGCCTTTTTTAACAGCTAATAAGAACTGTTCCAGTTGTATCCTCTCTCTCTCTATGTAATAACTAAATGTACCAGGCCACCAGTTTGTCCACTGAGTAGCAAAAGTGCTTCATAACAAAGATAGGTAGAAGGCCATAGTCTTTACATGAAGACATGTTGTTCTCCATTAGTTACAGTGACACAAACACTTCAGAAAATAGGTTGAGGAACACAAAAGTTACCTTTTAAGTAGGGCCTGGTATTGTTCAAAATTTTTTGATACAATACCGATATCGGTACATTTGTTTCGATACCAGTTCCAGAATGCTACTTTTTCGGATACCTCAATAAGCTATTTTAGTGTAATTTGGTCTTTATCATGGTAGACACACTAGACAATGATCTGATGATGATCAACAGACACAGGCTGCTAGGGTTCCTCTTATAAGTTTGTCTTATGGTGTGTTTATTGGAAGTCAGAACTTGGAGCTCAGATCATCTTAACCTTAAAGTTTAATGCTCCCAGCTCTTCCAGCCTTACAGACGAACAACAAAACATGTAGCTACTGTTTACGTCAGTAGCAGATAGCATGAATTCTATGTCTGGTTGTGAGATTAATCTGACTTTATGAGGTGGAGATCTGACTTCACAGAGGGTTCTGATTTAAATTCTGACTTGGAGCATGGAAATTCCGACCTTCATGTGTAACTAGAACACACATGCTGAGCTCCCAGTTCTGCTGCAGTGACATTAATGCTCTGTTTTACCGGTCAGTGTTTGTCTCCTAATGCTGGAAAGTGGGGGGAAGGATCACTGTCTCTATGAATCTGAAGGGGACGTGTCCCCCATCCATAGAGACATCTGAGACCATGGACCACAGACACTTGGGTATCTGATTTTGGCGCTGAAAAATTATTAACTTTTTGATACCCGATAGGATCGGAGCTTTTTGGTTTGTACTAAAAAAGTATCAAAGTTTGGTACCCAGCTCTAGTCATAAGTCAGCTTTGTAGATTTTGTCACTAAAAAGTAAGGCTTTGACTTTGTCCAAAAAATCATATTTGAAGTTTGTTTGTTTATTAATGTTATTATTGGAATATTTATTAATAATATTTTGACCATCAAATGCCTTCAGTAAGACCTATATTGGCATCAGACTAGTTCGTGGATGAAAGCTTGAAACCCGCTCCCATATATCACGTTAATTGGCCTCATGTCTTCGCAAACGAACCGTGTCAGCAAATCTGTCGCTCTGTTTGGACGGGCATACATTGGTCTCGTGGAGGAGATAGCATTGAGTCGCTTCTGGCCTGCCTCGCCCCGATCCCTCCCTCTCTTCCAATCAGCAGCACACAAGCATCTACCAGAATAACAGCATATATCTGCACCTTGCCCAGGCAGTGTGAAAGGGGCCACTATTAGCTGTGTGCTAGCAGCACTGGCCAGTTCATTTAAACACACTCGAGTCCTGACTGCACGTGTTTGAGATTTGGTGCCAGTTTGTGAGTTATTACAGAGAAAGCTTATTGTCCTCTGAGTTGACAGACCAAGCCTTAACATTTCTGCATGAATCAAAGTGGATCTGGCCTGATCAGCTTTAGTTGGATCAGGCCGAGTTTCTCACCTGGGTTTGTGGGGAAATTAAGTTGTTGGTAAATTCTTTACTGATCTGTGTTGCAGTTTTGTGGTCAAGAGAATGTGTTATGTCCAGGAGTTTCTTCCACTAAGTGTGGCTCAGACAACAAATATGTGGTGTACACTGCTGATGATGTTTTCTACTGAAACAAACCTCTGTCCACCAAAGAAATTCATGTTTAGCATTTTGCTAAACACTGATCAGTAGTGTAACAAATGCATCAATATATGGATCTGTACATTCATTCAGTGATCCAAATCATATTTAGTTGGTTTGTTTTGAGTTAATGCAAGTGTAAATCCAAACTGTGTTGTGGCAGACTTTGTGATATCAGTGTAAATCAAATTGTTGTCCTAAGAACCAGTGTAATGTTGTATCAGGATGAAGCATAAGCTTTCCACAACTAAAACTGAGAGTGTGTCTCAACAATATAAGAAAACAGCCCATAATTTAAAGCAAAGCTCTTCCCCAGAGAGGCTGTCAGCAGCCAGTGGTTCTCACATGGAGGGTCCCCAGGCCAGCTGCATGTATCAGCGGTGACATCTGGACCATGAGCCATAACCATCAGCATGCAGCTGTTGCTGCAGGTACCTGGGGGTCGGTGGCTGTGCTGTCGGTTGGATCACAGGGACTAGGTTGTAATTAGTACCCCACTCCCACTGTTCCCCCTGGGCAGGCCACAGGGTTCGGGGGAGGGTTTGATCACTTCATGCATGTTTCAGCTCCACAGCTAAATTCCCCCAACACCCCTGCAAAATGGAAATCCTCCTCTGCCTCGCTGCTGTGCATGTTTACTATGCTTTCTCTCTTCCTCATTATCCACCAGTACCCCTGCTAGACATCCACTGTGCTGCTTGTTTTAGGGAAGACACACATACCACTCACCCTGTGCACTACTTCCCTGTCAGCTGTTTTATGTGGTGGCACATCATCCAGCAGCATTCATAGAGCATCATAAGGAGCAGTGACATTATAGATAAAATTCATATAATAGGAACTCTACCTTCAGTGTGTGTTTACAGCAGGAGGTTCATTGGAATTTGGTTAAAAGAAGGACTGATTTTATCTGCAACATCTACACTTCACTTGTTCTCCCTCTTGGTGCAGAGCAGTCATTTTTTTGGTGGTTTTGTACTGCATTGTGTGTCGCAGTGGGACGGTGGGTTTGACAGCCAGCAGCTCAGCAAACTGAAAGGCATTTCAGTGAATTAAAAAGCGAGAAAAGACCGACCCGGCTTTACGGGAACTGTGTTGCTCCTCAATTTCATTGTCGATCTGGATCGTCAGGTGATGCTTTTAGGCAGGATTTTCACAGAACAGGAACTTCATGCAGCTAGGAGCAGGTTAAATTAGTTTCATTTCAGATAATGAAAGCTGTGGAGAGTCAATTTGACAATATACTGACTTAATCTACTGTGCAGGACCATTTGTCCTCTAGCTATATGTGTGTCTGGAGCAGTGGGACTGCTGAGCTTTTCCCTTTAAGTTTAACATCCTCTTCATTCACAGTACTCCACTGGCAAATCTTTTGTGAATGTAGCTTGTCTCCTTCCCTCTGATATTTCACAACTCATTTTCCAGAAAGCTTGTCATGCCTTGCAACAGTAACCAGGCGCTTAGCAAAAAGGTCAGTTGATCACAGTTGACGTATGAGACGGCATCAGAAGGCGACCACGTGAAGGTGTAATAATCTTGGTCTTCCTTCATCAGGTGCTGTTTCATGCTCTTCCTCTCACTGTGATAAGCAGAAACACTTCTTCAAAGGCAGATTTCCTTTCAGCGTGGAGGGATTGTTTAGGGCAGGGACTGCGGTGCAGATTACAGGCCTGCATAAACATATTCACTTTCAGTCGTCGACTGTGTATGCAGAAACACTTGTCTCTGAGCTTTCCTACACCCACGTCCCAGTTCCTGTTGTTCCTCCAGCTTCCTTGGGCGGCACTCGCTAAATGCTAGCTCCACGGACCACCAGGACTCCACAAGTATGCCGCTGCCCACCGCACAGCTATAATTACCTTCAACAATAAAAAAAGAAAAAAATGACCAATATTGGGTCGTTTTTCCCTTCACTTTTATGGAAGGTTTTAATTTAAGCTTGTGCCTTGATGATAGAAAGCAGTTGATGCTGTGATCCGCCCAGGCTCTGCCCTTCTGCAGGCTGACAGATAGTAATGAAGCAGCTGCTGGCTGCCTGCCTCTCAGACAGACCAAGAGGCTACTGTGGCCCTGAGATGATGGAAGACCTCATCTGGATCCCTCTGGATTAAAGTGAAAAACCACTGCTGTGGGGTGTGGTCAGGGTGAGCTCTGACCTGGTGGCACCTCTGTTCTGCTTCATTCAATTCATCAGTGGTTCATCAGGGCATACTACTGCTCAGGTATCCATGGATCCAGTCTACCTGGTGGAGTAGTGGTTGTGCAGACCAGTCAGGCTTCATCTTCTGGTTCTGAGTGACGTGGTGGTGACGAGGTCATCCTGCGGAGGTTTCTCCTGTTTGGTGTGGTGGAGAGGAAGACGTGCTGCCCAGGCTTCTTCTGGTTGGTGTGGTGGAGAGGAGGACGTGCTTCCCAGGCTTCTTCTGGTTGGCGTGGTGGAGAGGAAGACATGCTTCTCATCCTTTGCTGATAGCTTGATGATGCTCTTCATCCCCTTGGACACTCTCATACAATTCTATATATACACACTGTATATTAGCTGTTGTTATATTGAGTTGGACATTTCCATACAATTTTATATGTTATATGTTATACATACAGAGGAGGGATCCCTCCTCTGTTGCTCTTCCTGAGGTTTCTTCCGTTTCTTTTTCCCTGTTAAAAGTTTTGTTTGTTTGTTTTTTTTTTTTTAGTTTTTCCTTAGTCGATGTGAGGGTCATTTGTAAAGGACAGAGGGTGTCATATCCTGTACAGATTGTAAAGCCCAATGAGGCAAATTCATAATTTGTGATATTGGGCTATACAAATAAACTTGACTTGACTTGACTACATATGAAGTTGGTGTCAAAAGATGAGGCAGTCCTCCTCAAAACTAGCCTGGCCCCGCCCACACTTCCTGTGAAGCTGCACAAAGTTTCACGACCAAGTCAGTCTGGCCAAGCTTCTCTTCGATTTCAGATTCACCTAGAAATGGGGACGACGAAAATCTAGTATTTCAAACGGCTCGATTGAGGCGTGTTTAAGGCAATGACGCTCGCAGAACTGGATCAAGTGGTTTCTGTCACTACGCATACGTCAGAGGAAAGAGTGGTCTGATTGGTTGAAGCTTCGTCCAGTAGCACATCTTATCTTCCCGTTGCATATTTTGCATACTAGTTTTTTTTTGTCCAACTCGTCATTTTCTTCCAACTTCTTAAATGCGAAATCCATCCAACCATCAGCTTTTAAACTCGTCAGCGGCGCCTGGAGAGATGGACTCGCTTCCGCCATGTTTGTTTGATTCGATTGAAGTTACAAGTTACAAATATATATATATATATATATATATATATATATATATATATTTGTAACTTGTAACTTGCTCCAGGACACAGGACCATGTAGACAGTAGGAGCAGGGGGTTTGGACCTGCGACCCTGCGGTTCAGGGAAGACCAGTGGACCTGGAGGTGTAACAGATGCTGATAATCCAGAAGGCTGAGGCAGTATCCCTTTGTTATAGTGCCAGAGTGCAGTCCAAGACACACTCTGCCTCCGAACCAATGACCTCTATCTTCTCACCATCACCACAACCATTTGACTATAGTCTCAGTGTGAACAGCTCTGACAGAGCTCGTGACCCCACCTGTTTGTTCTTGAGTGGATATTTTTAGTGGTTTTTATTTTAAGACTAAAGTGTGTTTGCCTCTTGGCTCTTGGCATTAGTGAGAGCAGCCTCAGGTGTGGCATAATGGTGAAAGTCTCTTCTTCAGTTGCAGTTGATTCTGGGGAGTAAATCCATGTGAACATCATCATTCTGTGCAGAATGAAAGGCTAGTTAAAGGAGTGTCTCTGTCTGGGAGTTCTGGAAAACTACCTTAGAGGGGAAAAAAACAAAGGTTAAGAGTGTAGTTATTACTTAACTATCCATCACAGTTTCCAAACCCAGTTCTGACTAGCTGAGCACTGAGGGCTCATTAGCAGGCATTGATTGCATTGGAGAGCTGTTAGTAATTACATTGAATACACTGTTAGCACAAATAATGAACAAAAGTACTGTACAAAGGGCTACATCTATGTTGGTAAGTGAATGTATGGAGGTGTGGTTTGTGAAAGAGGCCCAGAGAGGGCTTCTGCAAAGGGCTCATAATTATATGGTAGTAGTTCAGCATGTCAGAGGTTAATGTTGATCAGTTCACCAAGGAGAACATAACCTGTTAAAGCTTCATTTCTGGTCTTAGATCTGTATGTTAATTTGACTCAGGATGCTTCAGTCCTCTTGTTAACCAGCTGTGTGTGTGTCCACATGTTTTCATCTCATATGGAATCCAAGGACAGGTGAGATTAATCACAGAATTTCAGTAGTTATTTGTAGTAATTTATGATTGGATGTTTCTTCAGCTCATCTTGTCAATGACAGTCTGATCAATGATATCAGGTGACAACCAGCCAATCAGAGTTGGTCTCTTAGACCAGAGTCTTCATGATGTTGACTGGTCTGCAGTAGGGCTGGGCGATATGGCCTAAAATATATATCGTGGTATAATTTGGACTATAGACGGTATGTCACGGAATACTTTGGTATGTAAATTACAACAAAGTACAACAGGTAACTTTTACCCAAACATATAAACACAAAATTGAAAATTAGTTGAAAGTGCAAAATCAACAAATCAACTTTAGAGGTAGAGCCAAGCCTGTAAACAAGTAGCTTTAGTGCCAATTAGTGGTACACTACAAGGGAAGTTTAACTGTGAAAATAAACACACACAAACAAAGAAGAATTAAACACATCTACAATGTTTTACTGGTTGTCAAAGTACCGTTACCGCAACAGTACTGCCTTCAGTATTAGCCCTACACAAAGTCCGCTAACTTAATGCTAACACATAATGGAAAATGCCATCGACGGGCTAACGTAAATTAGCATCGCGACCACGATCATTTTAACTTGTTAAACAAATGGTTATATTCAACACAAACAGTGTTGCAGCACACAGAGTAGAACATATGACAGCCAACAACATTCAGAGGCATATGTTGTCGCTAATTGTTCTTCAGTGTAGAACAATGAAACCTTTGAGGGTTTAGCTGTTGCTTGTCTTCTACTGTGATAGGCAGGTATATACCAAAGTCTCCACCGTTGGCTAAATTTCTATCGTGTACCGTTTATACTGTTTATACCGCCCACCCCAAGTGTGCAGTCAGCTGACACCATTTAACCAGAGCTGGAGTTAACTTCTTCATTTCGTTTCATCCTCAGCTCTGTGGACACTTGATCACTGATAAATAGTAGCTTTAGCCTGTTAGCCTTTAGCATCCAGCTGTTAAGCATTATTATTAGCTTAGCTCGTATCTGCTAGCTCAAACTGGAAATACTTCTCAGAAGTTTTAATTCCTTTTTGCACAAGGTTCATATTAGGTTTCATGTTTCTACTGAGCCTTCTGGGAGTTTTTCAAAATAAAAGGAACCATTCAGAAGTGTATTGCTGTGACTGCAGCAGGAAGAAGGAAGTTGTTGGGAAGGGTGTTTTGAAGCTACAAAATAAAAGCACAATATTAAAAAAAAAAACAGAAGAAGTTATGGATGCATCATCTGATCAACCAACTATCAAACTGTTTAGAAAGAATATTAGCCTATAGTGATCAATGGCTGATCGATCGGAGCACCCATGAACTGATAAAAAATAAAATAAAACTGAAAACAGTAACACCAACACAGCTATTAATGTTGGATGACATAGTGCTTTGAAATTCATCACCAAAGCTCATTGACGTGATGAAAGTCAGAGTAAGATGAAATCTCTCATGTCTCATCAATATTGTATCAGTTCATGGAGCATGTGTGTTAAAGTGCAGCCTTATCTAGACGGAAGTGAAGCAAGAGTGTCCTTCTGCTTCTGCCTTGTGTAGGGTCACTGTGGTTGCATCGTCCTCTCTTGGTTCCCCTGTATGTGCACAGTGAAGTGGTGAATAGGTTTTACACTTTCACTGTAATGATGTGCTCTGTTTAATGCCCGCACTGTGCTGGATGGAACATTTTAGTTGTCAGAGATATTTGCACCACTGTGATGCCTGTGATGACTGTAGACATGAAGACAGGCCCAATGCTTGGCTCTATATCTGTACATCTTCTGAGGGACAGTTACTGACTTTTGAATATGGAGATAATGGCCCAGATTTCACACGCAAAGTGACAGAAATTGTTGCATGAAGACAAAATTCCAACCCTGGTTCCTTTCTCACTTCCATGCAGCTGACGTCAGAAAGTCATCAGCTGTGTTAAACAGGGAGTTGAGGTCATGCATGTGCAGTCCACCAGAGGCTGAGACCTGCTGGGATCCATGAGTCCCCTAGGTGGCAGAGTTGTGACGATTGAGATAAGCTTGGTCCGTTACCTTGATGGTGGGTTCATCTCCTCATGGTTCCTGGCTGTCAGTTCTGTTTGCGTGCTGAAAAATGATTGTAGCCCCAACAGATGATAGCAGTTACAGAGGTGTCACTCAACATATGGGCTAGCTGAAGCTGGAGCTGTGCCATATGGACAAAAGTGTGTTTATCTTCATATAGCTAATTTTATGTCCCCATAACAATATGTATATAATAGATTTTGATGTAACGTTACTGGTAATGTTATTTTCTTTTTCCATTGCTCTCTCCTCCTCCGTGCTGCTTTACCTCTCTTTCCTCCCTAGCTACCAGTGCAGGAAACCAGTTCTTGCTGGTGACGTAAACATGCTACCACAAAGCAGTAGCTGTGCTGCAGTTACATTAGCCTTCATACCATTATTAGCCCTTTTCCACCAAAAGGAACCTGGTGTTAGTTCCATGCTGGTGTTTAGTTGGTTCAGCTTGCGTTCCTCCTGAGCACCGGTTGTTTTTCTACTGGTAAGGAGTCCAGTCAGAGCCACGTCATTACATCACTGCAAAACATCAGTACGTCACTGCATTTTCCTTTTCACCCAGCAAAGCTTGTGCAGTGCGAAATCAAAAAAAGTCTTTGTAAAAAATCCAGAGCCAACAAAACTGAACTGTACGGAGTTATATTTGTGCCACATTCCTGAGCAAACAGACAGATTTTTGAATGAGCAAATGAACGAGCAGGAGAAACACTGAGACTCAGCAGTGATTGTGGCACTTTCAAAAATACATTTACTAAGCACAGAATATATTTACCTTATGTGCTCAAATCAGCATTTGTTAGCTCAAAATCTGTTTTTGTTCACTCAGGAATGTGGCACAAATATAACTCTATGTAACTGTTACTGCCTACTGTCGTAATCGCTTCAAGCAGCAGCTCCATTTGAGAACAGATTGTATCGCGGCTGTGAGTGATACAGTTCTGGATTTCAGTGGGCAACAGCAAAGCATGTGTGTGTCCCAGGAGTCCTGTCTATACATTTGATTTGCGATCGAACCAGGAAGTTTTTACTCCGGTCTTGTTGGTCTCAATAACCCCACCCCAAGCACCCAACGTAATCGGTGCTTAGCTCTGGACCAGCAAAGGCTTGGTGCTTGTCTGACCCTTGTCAAGCACCAGGGGCTGGTTCTTAGACTGTGGAAACACTAAGAACTGGTGCTGAGTCAGGCTTTGACCCTGAACCAGACCTGGAACCAACCCAGTGGAAAAGGGGTATATGTCTATGCTTTATACAATGAGCATGTTTTGAACTCTCATGATGCAGTTAGATTATCCAGCGGTCATTCTGTCGTGGAGTTGTGCTTTACACGACGTAGCTAAACTACAACCGTTACGTAACGTTAACGTAGCAACAGAGCTAACCAAGCAGTCTACACATTTAAATTATGATATAAACAACAGAGGGCTGACATTTTTATATGTCACTACAATATACTGTATATTGTAATATTGCATAGCTGTAACTGAACTCCATGAAAATAGTGAAAACTGCTGTTTTTCAGATGTATGACATTCAATATGAGGTGAAGGTGAAGTGATACTTCATTGAGAAAGTCAGATTATGAGAAAAATTCAGGTTCTCGGTCCGGAATTCTGCTGTCAGATTTTTTTTCTGAAAACTGAGAAATCTGAGGCAACAGTTTTCCTCTCAGCTCTGTAATGGAGTGGTAACAGTGCATATCTTCTATCTCTCCCTTGAGCCTGAGCTAGAGAAGACATCTGGACAGAGGGACCGTCTGGAGAGAACAAAGGATCTTTTCTGCTCCCTGTCACCCAGTCCTGTCCAGTCCTCAGCGGACTAACCAAAGGGCCTGCTCACATTCCTCTTCTATTAATGCCCTCGGCCTGCTGCCGTAACAAGAGCTCATATTCACTTAGTACCACGCAAGATGATTATGATGTCTTATTGGGATTTAGTGGGAATTTATGATCCGGACTGAAACGGAAGAAATGACACAGAAAATAAAGATCAATGTACAGGCAGTTTAGCGAGTGTTATTCTATCTGTGTACTCCATATCCATAGCCTAATTTAAGAGTCTAAACGTCTCTTAAGGTCTTATGCTCCCTTCTTTAGTCTGCTGTGTAATAAATGCATTTGACATATTGTAAAATGATGATGCTTGACTTTATCAGTTTACTAAATAGGGGCACATGGGTGATAGTGTCATGGAAACAGTGGAGTGGGGTTGCTGGAGGAGGGGATAGTGTTACTCACTCAGATTTCAACCAGCTGCTCCGTGCACTGGGATTCCTGCTAATGTGTTGAATCATCAAGTCAAACTGCCAAAGATTTAGTACACTGACATCAAATGATGAAGGCCTTCCTGTTTGAACTTGTGCTACTTCACAGCCTGATCTGACTGCATGGCGAGGCTGGATGCAGCTCAGACAGTGCAGTGCGACACCATTGCATCAAGTGGTTGTGATTTGTGTACGTCACATGCTTGTGGTTGTGCTGCAGTGAAGCAACAGGAACATGTCAGAGCTTGCGTCACTTCCCTGTGGGCATTTCTCCATAAGAAGTCTGCTTACTCATCTCACACACTGCTGCTCTGTTTCCGAAGCGGCTTGGAAAAGTCAAAGCATCTGTCAGCATGTTTATTTTTACATTCACGATGCCAACTAAGAAAACAGAAAGAAAATTATTTTGGACCTTAAATATCTCTGTTTTACTGATTTATCCCAGTTGCTCGCACTCCACTGCCTAAAAGTATAAATACATGTTTGCTGCTTTTTGACCAGTTGGGATGAGTTTCGTAAGTATGAGCCTAGATTGTGTCTGAATTCTCGTCTGTTTGGGAACACTGAATCTGTTGTTCTGCTCTCATATCCTGTCTGCTGTCTCTCTAATATCCTGACCTGGCCCTCTACTATTTATCTTTGTTTGGAGGTTCATCAAATGAATTCAGGCCACACCACCCTCATCATCTCATCAGGCCCTGTGCTGACTCAGAGTCAGTCATTTCTCTTTTTCTGCTCTTTAAACTGCTCTTCCCCTCCTTGTTTGTTTATCCTGTCATTAAAAGGACTAGTGCAAGCCTAGACCCACAAGATCTATTGTTGGTGACAAAGAATGTTACTGGAAATGTTTCAGATAGAAATAGAAATGCATTTTACAGTTGAAGCACAAACGGACATGAAATAACAGCTGGAAGAGTCACAGAGTAAATAAAGTCTGTAATTGGTTTGTGCTGCAGCCACACCGTTCCAGACAGACAAAGCGAAAGCAGCCTTTTCATCCTCACTCACTTATTTCATATGACCCTGCCATGGAAATCTCAAACACTTTTTACAGCTTTAAACTAACATCTTTTACTCTGTTCTGTTTGTAACTCTTGTAATAATTTGGAGTAGACAGTTGTATTAAATACTTAACAAACACTCAAAAAACGATATGAATTTCACAAATTACTGTATTTTCTCAAATAATGATCTGCAGCGGTCGCCACCAATCAATAAATACAAACAGTGGAAATGGATGGATGAACTGCTGGTGCACACCAACTAAGCAAAATACATTTCCATCTCTTTAATTTGACACATTTTAGCTGAATTTGGTTTGGATTACTTTGTTACTAAAGTGATATTTCATGTTAAGTTCCCAGTATCTATTTGTATCTACATTTGAAGTTTCACAATAGCCATAGTCAGAAAAGAAAGACTTCCATCCACTGAAAAGCTACAGGTTTTTTAAGATGGAAAAACAGAAAAACAAGCTAATACAATGACACAACATGTCATACCAAGCCTAGGCTGAACGAAAAAAAAGACCATAAATACAGAGACATAAGTTAAGAGAAATAACTTAAAGCACTTTTTTTCAGTAGTACTTAATCAGCGCAGTGGAGCTCAGCTTCACAGCTCTCTGTGGCCGTCCACAGCGTAGATGGCTAACACTGATGGAGTCATCTGGTGTCATGGTGCTGCTGGTCCAACCACCTCCCATCACACAGATCAATATCAGACCTATTGTGGAGCTGTCTTAGGTGCGAGAAGCTTTTCCCTGAACTGAGAAATTAGTTTAGACAGGCCAGCCTGGCTTACAAAAGAGCCAAGTGCAGCAGCATAATGCTGTCTTCAATTAGATTTGCATGGTCCACTCAGAGGCAAGCACTGCCTATTGTCCTGCAGATTAAACTCACAGGCAGCGCAGCGGTCACACTAAGCCCAGGCCTCACTTCCACTGTCTGCTGCACACGGTCCATGAGCTGCACCAGGCCTGCACAGTCCTACATACAGTATATACACTACATACACAGTCCTACATACAGTATATACACTAAATACACACACAGTCCTACATACAGTATATACACTACATACACACACAGGTCTACATACAGTATATACACTAAATACACACAGTCCTACATACAGTATATACACTAAATACACACACAGTCCTACATATAGTATATACACTACATACACAGTCCTACATACAGTATATACACTAAATACACACAGTCCTACATACAGTATATACACTACATACACAGTCCTACATACAGTATATACACTACATACACAATCCTACATACAGTATATACACTAAATACACACACAGTCCTACATACAGTATATACACTACATACACAGTCCTACATACAGTATATACACTACATCCACAGTCCTACATACAGTATATACACTAAATACACAGTCCTACATACAGTATATACACTAAATACACACACAGTGCTACATACAGTATATACACTAAATACACACACAGTCCTACATACAGTATATACACTAAATACACACAGTCCTACTTACAGTATATACACTAAATACACACAGTCCTACTTACAGTATATACACTAAATACACACACAGTCCTACATACAGTATATACACTAAATACACACACAGTCCTACATACAGTATATACACCACAGTCCTACTTACATTATATACACTAAACACACAGTCCTACATACAGTATATACACTACATACACACACAGTCCTACATACAGTATATACACTAAATACACACAGTCCTACATACGGTATATACACTAAATACACACACAGTCCTACATACGGTATATACACTAAACACACAGTCCTACATACGGGATATACACTAAACACACAGTCCTACATACAGTATATACACTAAATACACACAGCCCTACATACGGTATATACACTAAATACACACACAGTCCTACATACGGGATATACACTAAACACACAGTCCTACATACAGTATATACACTACATACACAGTCCTACATACAGTATATACACTACATACACAATCCTACATACAGTATATACACTAAATACACACAGTCCTACATACAGTATATACACTACATACACAGTCCTACATACAGTATATACACTACATACACAGTCCTACATACAGTATATACACTAAATACACACAGTCCTACATACAGTATATACACTACATACACAATCCTACATACAGTATATACACTAAATACACACAGTCCTACATACAGTATATACACTACATACACAGTCCTACATACAGTATATACACTACATACACAGTCCTACATACAGTATATACACTAAATACACACAGTCCTACATACAGTATATACACTACATACACACAGTCCTACATACAGTATATACACTACATACACAGTCCTACATACAGTATATACACTACATACACAATCCTACATACAGTATATACACTAAATACACAGTCCTACATACAGTATATACACTAAATACACACACAGTGCTACATACAGTATATACACTAAATACACACACAGTCCTACATACAGTATATACACTAAATACACACAGTCCTACTGACAGTATATACACTAAATACACACAGGCCTACTTACAGTATATACACTAAATACACACAGTCCTACATACAGTATATACACTAAATACACACACAGTCCTACATACAGTATATACACACAGTCCTACTTACAGTATATACACTAAATACACACAGTCCTACATACAGTATATACACTAAATACACACACAGTCCTACATACAGTATGTACACTAAATACACACAGTCCTACATACAGTATATACACTACATACACACACAGTCCTACATACAGTATATACACTAAATACACACAGTCCTACATACAGTATATACACTAAATACAGACACAGTCCTACATACTTTATATAGACTAAATACACAAACCTACATACAGTATATACACTAAACACACACTCCTTCTTACAGTATATACACTAAATACACACACAGTCCTACATACAGTATATACACTAAATACACACACAGTCCTACATACAGTATATACACACAGTCCTACTTACAGTATATACACTAAATACACACAGTCCTACATACAGTATATACACTAAATACACACACAGTCCTACATACAGTATGTACACTAAATACACACAGTCCTACAAACAGTATATATACTAAATACACACAGTCCTACATACAGTATATACACTAAATACACACACAGTCCTACATATAGTATATACACTACATACACAGTCCTACATACAGTATATACACTAAATACACACAGTCCTACATACGGTATATACACTAAATACACACACAGTCCTACATACGGTATATACACTAAACACACAGTCCTACATACGGGATATACACTAAACACACAGTCCTACATACAGTATATACACTAAATACACACAGCCCTACATACGGTATATACACTAAATACACACACAGTCCTACATACGGGATATACACTAAACACACAGTCCTACATACAGTATATACACTACATACACAGTCCTACATACAGTATATACACTAAATACACACAGTCCTACATACAGTATATACACTACATACACAGTCCTACATACAGCATATACACTAAATACACACAGTCCTACATACAGTATATACACTACATACACACACAGTCCTACATACAGTATATACACTAAATACACACAGTCCTACATACAGTATATACACTACATACACACACAGTCCTACATACAGTATATACACTAAATACACACAGTCCTACATACAGTATATACACTACATACACACACAGTCCTACATACGGGATATACACTAAACACACAGTCCTACATACAGTATATACACTAAACACACAGTCCTACATACAGTATATACACTAAATACACACACAGTCCTACATACAGTATATACACTACATACACAGTCCTACATACAGTATATACACTAAATACACACACAGTCCTACATACAGTATATACACTAAATACACACACAGTCCTACATACAGTATATACACTAAATACACACACAGTCCTACATACAGTATATACACACAGTCCTACTTACAGTATATACACTAAATACACACAGTCCTACATACAGTATATACACTAAATACATACACAGTCCTACATACAGTATATACACTACATCCACAGTCCTACATACAGTATATACACTAAATACACACACAGTCCTACATACAGTATATACACTACATACACAGTCCTACATACAGTATATACACTACATCCACAGTCCTACATACAGTATATACACTAAATACACAGTCCTACATACAGTATATACACTAAATACACACACAGTGCTACATACAGTATATACACTAAATACACACACAGTCCTACATACAGTATATACACTAAATACACACAGTCCTACTTACAGTATATACACTAAATACACACAGTCCTACTTACAGTATATACACTAAATACACACACAGTCCTACATACAGTATATACACTAAATACACACACAGTCCTACATACAGTATATACACACAGTCCTACTTACAGTATATACACTAAATACACACAGTCCTACATACAGTATATACACTAAATACACACACAGTCCTACATACAGTATATACACTAAATACACACAGTCCTACAAACAGTATATATACTAAATACACACAGTCCTACATACAGTATATACACTAAATACACACACAGTCCTACATATAGTATATACACTACATACACAGTCCTACATACAGTATATACACTAAATACACACAGTCCTACATACGGTATATACACTAAATACACACACAGTCCTACATACGGTATATACACTAAACACACAGTCCTACATACGGGATATACACTAAACACACAGTCCTACATACAGTATATACACTAAATACACACAGCCCTACATACGGTATATACACTAAATACACACACAGTCCTACATACGGGATATACACTAAACACACAGTCCTACATACAGTATATACACTACATACACAGTCCTACATACAGTATATACACTAAATACACAGTCCTACATACAGTATATACACTACATACACAGTCCTACATACAGTATATACACTAAATACACACAGTCCTACATACAGTATATACACTAAACACACAGTCCTACATACAGTATATACACTACATACACAGTCCTACATACAGTATATACACTAAATACACACACAGTCCTACATACAGTATATACACTACATACACAGTCCTACATACAGTATATACACTAAATACACACACAGTCCTACATACAGTATATACACTAAATACACACACACAGTCCTACATACAGTAGATACACTAAATACACACACAGTCCTACATACAGTATGTACACTAAATACACACTGTATGCACAGGTCTGCATACAGAATACATATACAGTGTACACCAATTACACACAGGCCTACATATATAATCTATCTACATAACCAGCTCTAGTTTAAGAAGGTGACTGCTTGCTCCTTGCTCCATTTATAGTTTGAATGGGGTGGCTGTGACTCAGTGGTAGAACAGGTCGGCCACCGATCAGGTCAGTGGTTCGATTCCTGTCTCCAGTAGTTATGTGCAGTGAGCAGTGTCAATGTGTGTGTGAATGAGTAAGTGTGAGCAGCTAACAGCTATGTCCTGATGTTTACTACTTAACACGTGTCATCTTAATTCCCATAATACAATTCAGGAGTGTGTATTCATTTGCCCAAGTCTATCAGAATCCAAGCTTCATGTGATGGATTTGTTAAAGAGCACCTTAACCTCTGACACTGACTGTGTTGGTTTGACGCTGTTTCTCTCTTTGATTACTGTTTGTGTTGACTTGGTTGTGTCTTGTCCTTGTAGTCCAGACATTTGTGTCTTGAGTTTGTGGAGTGACTGTCTTTTTCAGTGACATTGTTCCACTTGAGTTTTCTAGCTTGTTTTTTGAATGAAAGGTGACAGCCTTAGTGCTATTCACTGTAACCCTCAAATCTTTCTATGTTGGGGATAATCTATGTTAACAGTGCTTATTTCTAATGGAAGATCTCAGAGCACCCATTCCACACACACACACCACTTCAGCCCCAGCAATACCATCTGACTTAACTTTGCCATGTTGTGAGGTTAATGACTGTGAAAAAAATCGCACTAAGCAGTCATAAGTTGCAACAGTGAACACAGAAGTGGAGGTCATGTAATTAGGAAGGGTGCTAATGATGGTGAAGCCACAGGAGATAGCCATAAACATCCTGACCAATTGGCTGTCAGCTGATGACCACTGGTGTTACCCTGCTGGGTACAGTCTGAGCCAACAACTGAAATAGCCTGGAAAAATACTGCGTGATGGGGAATGTACTTAGTTTGTCCCAATAAAACAACTGCAGATGAAAGCGTGGGGCAGTTCCTGGAAGCTTCGTATTAGCATTCACATGCTCCTCTTCACATTCCTCTGACTATTTAACGTGTATGGATAAGCATCCTGGTCACATTATTGTCTTATTTTTAGAATAATTATAAATTCTTCAGTAGATGTTCTCAAATGTGTCTGAAACAAAAGCAAACATTCAAAATCTCTCTCAACTCTCAACCATGGTAATAATCATCAATAATTTTTGTCATTTTATTTATTCATGAATAATAGGGATGTTGGCCCTGATCCAGATAAGAGTACTTTTAATATTGTGTTCCTCTAATACCAAGTCTGATCCATCATTTAAATACATAAATATTCATTACATTTCCATCTGAACACGTTGAAATAACATGTGGCACACCTCATATTTGGCAGCATGATCCAAATGTTGAAGGTTCTGGTTCTTAACTCGTTGAGTGCTTTTATAAAACTGAAAGTACCGTGTGTCAGCATTTTTGGACATTTTGAGTCACATTTCAAGATCCACAGAATATTTTGTACTATGTCTCTGAAAACACTGAATAGCTCAAATGAAAGAAGAGACTCTCTATTTCATCATGAAAAAAATGTTTGTTTTTACCTTGTTCCTTTCTTGTTTTATCAGAGGTAGAGTAGAGGACACTTTCACCAAAATCACCACTCAAGGAGTTAACTGTGAAGCTTGAAATGATATTAAGGAAGGTTTCTGAGGCCTGCTGACATTTGATTTTCGGTTGGGTTTATCCACTGCAGGCGGACATCCGTCAGCCTCAGGGACAGCCCGTTCTTCTGAAATCCCAATAGTCTGAAAACATGTTGCACTGGACTGAAAGTCTATTTGTCTGACAGCCTGTATCCCCAAAACACCCAGCAACAAAGAAACACATGGCTAACTACTATGCAGGATGATGTCATCCAACATTACTGTTGTGAAGGCATGACACGCCACTCTGCCTCTTATTCTGTGCTTTCACTGGTTGAGTTGGTTAGGTTAAGGTAAGAAAAGTCAGATGTTAACTTTCAGGTAAGAATATTAGGATAAGCTAACCAAAGGCAGAGTAGGGCAATTCTGCAGTAACTTTGGCCATAGTAAGCAAAATAATGGAAGGTCAAATGACGTCATTCTTATTAATAATTCTCTTCATTACACACAGTTTGTATTTTTGAAGTAATGGGCCTTCAGTACTATCGGCTTCTGTTTTCAGGCTGTCAGACATATTGGCTTTAGGTCTAATGGGATATTTGTCCGACCACTGAGGTTTCAGAATAATGTGTCATCAGACCAGTGGCATGGCACCCACTCGTTAAAAACGTTCAGCAGCCAAATTCTCTGTTTTAAAGCACTTAAAGATGAAGAAAGTCGATAATCATGGTCAGTGATTGTTAAACACAGTTCTAGTTCTGTCTTCAGACATGATGATGAGTGAGCAGAGACAGGACGAGGAGGCCGTCACTCACATGAACAGTATAAAGATAAAGCTGCAGGCAGTCGTGTTTGGGGTTTAAAAGAACTAGTTGTGTTTCGTGGCAGTGGCCAGGTTAAAGGCTGACCCTTCACATCTAAGGCACGGCTTGGCTCAAGACTTCCATTAATGACAAGGTGACAGTGTGTTTTGATTGGCAGGCTGCCCTCTCTTAGGTGCACAGGAATGCAGGCTAAAGCCATGGAAAAGCAAAGAGTTACTCAGGCAGTTCCTGTGAACATATTCAGCTTCAGGTATCATTTTTCTTCGCTCTCAGGCCTGTCCTGTCTTATTCCCTGTACGGCCTTTCCCTGGGGATCAGGCTTGGGGCTGCATTCCAGGGCCGTCCTCTCAAATTAGACTTTCTAGAGGCTGCAGCCGCTCTGATGCTCCCTTCATTGGGAGGCAGCGTACACAAACCCTGCCTTCTTGACCACAGTTGAGATCCTGCCAGTGGCTCCAAAACAGCTGTCCCCATGTTTACACTTTTAGCCTCCTGCGATTTGAGGAACAGTGGGTTTGTAAAAGTCCAGCAGGTATACGGTGAACACTCACTTACTTGTCAGCAGTGGACTGTGCAGTGGTGCTGTACAACACACTCCTTGAAGCTCCATAATGTGCAGTTTGCATCAGCAGAATACATTAAGTTCAGTGTGTTGGCATGATAGCATTCAGTATTTTAAATTGGAAATACACCAATTTGGGAGCACTAAACTTTAAGATGATCTGAGCTCCAAGTTCTGACTTCCAGTGAACACACCAGAAGACAAACTCTCACTCCCCAGGGTCCTAAAGAGGAACCAAATCATGTTACTTTTTAACAGTAACATGTTACTTTTTCATGTAAGTAATCAGTAAAGTAATTGAGTTACTTTTTGAATGAAGTAACTAATAACTGTAACTAGTCACTACTTTTCAGTAACTGGCACAACACTGAGAACAGGTATGTGCCCTGTTATTAGCACCTCTCTTATACTGTGTGGGAAATGTTAATTTATTTCTTATTTGCTGGCTGTGTAAAGTAGTGCTAAAAGACATGGTTTAAAACATACTGGCTGTGGATGAGGAAGTTCCAGGGAGTTAATTGCGGGCTCATTTATTTTTATAAAAGACACATTTCTACATTTTATGTTCTGCGTGTTCATCCTGTCTTTTCTTACAGGCAGATTGTCTTGCATTGTGAAACTCTGAAAGTGTTCTCAAAACTTTTTGGGTGGGCTACCAACATCCGGTAGAAACACTTCATGTGATGTTTGAAGCTCTGCAGCTTGACAGAGTGGTACTTACAGAAAGGTGCTTATCATGTTCTCATGACGTCATGGGTCTGAGTGCAGCTTGGAACAGAAATTGTTTGTCATACCGGTGCCTTCATCTGTCATTAGTAAGCTGTGTGCTTAGGGGCAGACGTGACGAAGTGATATGTGCAACATCCAGTGTTTCAAATGAACATGGCATCGGTGGCACTAACACAATCCATCTTCTGTCTCCACAGATGCAGCAGCTCTTCTATGAGAACTATGAACCCAATAAGAAGGGCTACATCCGAGATCTCCACAACAGCAAGATCCATCGAGCCATCACTCTCCACCCCAACAAGAACCCCCCTTACCAGTATCGCCTACACAGTTACATGCTCAGCAGAAAGATCGCACACCTGCGCCATCGAACCATTCAGCTTCACCGGGAAATAGTTCAGATGGGGCGCTACGGAGCAAATGAGCCCAGCCGAGAGGACCTCCAGCTTGGCATGCCACCTTCCTTTATGCGCTTCCACCCACGGCAGCGAGAGGAGGTCCTGGAATGGGAGTTCCTGACAGGGAAGTATCTGTTCTCATCGTCTGATGGTCAGCCGCCCCGCCGTGGAATGGATTCCTCCCAAAGGCAAGCCCTGGATGACATCATCATGCAAGTGATGGAGATGATCAATGCCAATGCCAAGACAAGGGGACGGGTCATTGACTTCAAAGAAATCCAGTATGGCTACCGGAGAGTCAATCCCATGTACGGGGCAGAGTATGTGCTGGATCTGCTGCTGCTGTACAAGAAGCACAAAGGAAAGACCATGACGGTTCCAGTGAGGAGACACGCCTACCTGCAGCAGACCTTCAGCCAGATCCAGTTCAGAGAGGAGGGGGAGATGGATGCCAAGGCGCTGGCCAGCCACATCAACAAGGATTCAGACTCCCTCTCATTTCTTTCCAACTCTCTCAAGATGCTGGTGCCCTTCAAACTGGCCTCCTCTGGTCAGGACCAGAGGGAACCAAAAGAGAAGAAAGTCAACATCTTGGTACCTCTGTCGGGACGGTACGACATCTTTGTGCGCTTCATGGCCAACTTTGAGCGAGTTTGTCTGATCCCTAACCAGAACGTGAAGCTGCTGATCCTGCTCTTCAGCACAGACAATAACACAGAGCGGGTGAAGCAGGTGGAGCTGATGAGGGAGTATCACATGAAGTATCCCCGGGCAGAGATGGAGATAAAGCCTGTCACTGGCTCCTTCTCCAGGGCTCTGGCTTTGGAAGTGGGGTCCTTGCACTTCTCGAACAATTCGCTGCTCTTCTACTGTGACGTGGATCTGCTCTTCAACAGTGACTTCCTCAAGCGATGTCGGACCAATACAGCCCTGGGGGAGCAAACCTACTTCCCCGTCATCTTCAGCCAGTACGACCCAAAGGTGGTGTATGCTGGAAAGGTCCCTAGCAACAACCACTACGTCTTCACCTCCAAGACAGGTCTGTGGAGGAACTACGGCTTTGGGATCGTCTGTGTCTACAAAGGAGACTTGGTCCGAGCTGGGGGCTTTGACACCTCTATACAGGGGTGGGGACTGGAGGACGTGGACCTTTTTAATAAATTTGTCCAGTCAGGGATTAAGTTGTTCAGAAGCACAGACACCGGGATAGTGCACGTTCACCACCCAGTCATATGTGACCCCAACCTGGAAGCAAAGCAATATAAGATGTGCCTGGGCTCCAAGGCGTCGTCTCACGGCTCCACCCAGCAGCTGGCCGAGCTCTGGCTGGAGAAGAACGACCACGGCTTCAGGAGTCTGGCCAGCAATAACGGCTCAGTCAGGACAGCGTGAGAAAAGCCGGGCTGCAGACCTGTCACTGAACTGAAAAGTGAAGCCGCTCTGTGCTCACTTCACACTGTGTGGTGTTCTCACTACCTAATTTATTTTTTACTGAAATGAAAGACTTCACATGGATATATTTTGAAAATATGTCTTTTTTTAAGAAAAGTATACAGAAACACCATGATTAACAATTCATAGAGACAGTCTGGGTTCTAGTACAGGCGTTGATTAATGATCAAAGTGATTTTGTGTGAGTCTGGTTCCTTCAGGCGCTTGAGGCTCTAACCTCTTCTTGTTATCTGTCAGGACAGTGAGAGAGGGGCAGGCAGGGCTTAATAGTCTGTACCTCAGTGAAGTCCACCATCCTGGTTCTGTGTGCAGAAAACAGACTGGTGTCCATGTCCTCGGACCAGCAGCGCTCCAAACACGACTCAGCTCTTGAATGTTTACAAAAGCCTGATTGTCACCAACTTTTCAAATCAAATACGAAACTGAACAGCTATGTCCATTATCAAGGGCCATTTCATTTACAGTGCTTTTCATTTCTAATATGACACAACACTGTTACTGTCTGTCCTGGATTTTGAATTTGTATTTTTCTGTATTATTGATTTCTGTGAACCCAACTGCTGGATTTTATATCTGCAATTCATCTGTTGCTGTCTAATTTATTGAATTTGCAGGCTCCATTTTCTCCTCTCTGACTGTTGAAATGTGTATATTGGAAAGATTGTACAACCATGTCAGTTGTGGGATGGTGTTTATTTTATGTTCCTTTTCTTAAACTCATTATCACCAAAGAGTTTTGCACAGTCTGCTTTAGGTCTCATGCTGCCTGTGTGTGTGTGTGTGTGTGTGTGTGTGTGCGTGCGTGCGTGCGTGCGTGCGTGCGTGCGTGCGTGTGGGCACAAACATGAAACTGACTGTAAACATGGAGAGTAAACACAATAGCTCTATCTATCTATCCAGGCCTTCCTGATGGGTGAAGTGGGAACCAGTCTGGCCTTTTATACTCCAGTGGGTTGAAATGGGAGCAGCTCTCTTGTTGGCCAGATCAAGTCACACTATCTCTTTTGATAAGGACTTTGTTTTTTGTGTCGTGGCTGGTCCCAGTCTACAGAGGTGTGGCTGTCTGGTCCTGTGGTCCAGGTCTGAGGGCTGGCACACCTCCCTGCTCTGCTCCTGCCTCTGTTGTAGGCAGGTACTATACGTTGTAGCACTCCATCGGGTTAATGCTACCCTTTCAGCATTACAACATGAATGGCTGACTTTTAGACTGTTGTAACAGGATGAATGACTGTGTTGTCATTATAGTGTTTTTTATTATTTTCTTTTTTGTAATTTTTGTTCTTTCAAATCTGTCCAACTGGGCACGGTTTTCTATTTAAAAACAAATAAAATGGGGGAAAAGTGTCAAAATTCTGCTGTCAGTGTGTTACGTTCTTAAGTATCATTGTCAGGATGAGGTTACCATAGAAACTGACAAAAAGCACAGGAGTCACCTTTAAAGCTGAAGTGTCTGTGGTTTGATGGCATCTGGCTGGGTCTGTGGTTTTTTAACATCGCCGATTAGTCGCTCCTCCTTGAATCCAAAAACAATTATCTCAGTTTTGTCTCTGATTGAAGAAAATTCTGACACGTCCGGTCCTTGATTTGTTCCATGCACTTAGTCAGTGCTTGTATTAGACCATAGTCCCCTGGTGATATGGTTTTATAAATTTGTGTTTGCATCGCTATGGTAACTTGTTTTGTTGCTGTTGTCCACGTTCTGAGCCAGTGGAAGCATGTAGATGTTAAACAGCAGCAAGACTTTGGTGAGGTGAGATAAACAGCAAATAATACCAGCAAATCAACAACAATACATCGAAATGCTGGGATGAGTCAATATTCAGTCTCTACAGCCATTTAGCAGACAGGATCAGACTTTCATGTACGTGTATATGTGGTGCTTAACAACTGTATCAGACCTCCAGCATCATCTGCTTCACTTTAACTGGACTCTTTGTTTCTCACGGAGTTCACCACTCTTTACCATTTTGAACAGGAGTGAAGAATTTAAACTGAATTCACCTTTTTAGACCCAAATTTGATCCAGAACACTGGAATTCACTGAGAAGACAGAAATGAATCCAGAATAACAAACAACCACAAAAACACATTTTTCAGGAAATAACTGCAATTTAACATCTCTATCAATAAATAAAGAATAGAATAGAATAGTTTTTTTTATTCAAATTCACCTATCACAGCAGCATAGACAAAATCACAGACACGTTGCAGTAGTTAGAAAAAAGCAGCAATGACATAATAGTAATAATAGTAATACCATACGATATTTACAAAGAAATAAATACAATGGAATAAAAATGTAGAAAAAAAATCTAATGAGCTTTGATAGTTTTTCTTTTTTTTTTGTAAAACAGTATTTTTTTTAAATTCCTCGATAACAACAGTAATTATATTTTGTCACTAAAGATGTCTTCCGCCCTAAGACAGCTGGGATAGACTCCAGCCCCTCTGCGACCCCCCGTGAGGATAAGAGGCAGAAAATGGATGGATGGATGGATCATTAAAGATATCATTTTGATTAAAGAGCCTGCACATACTGCTCTGCATACATACTGTACATACATAAGAGCAGGTTTGGACCTGCATGTTTCATGCTTATGCCCAATAACTAGACATGTTAACATCGCCCTGGTTTAGCAACAATCTAAAACAGTATGTTTCACAAAGACAGGATTTATTACAAGACTACTGTAATGCATTAAATTACAATGTGCAGCAGGTTCTGTTTTCTTCTCACTCAGAGTATCAGCAGCACTACACACACACACACACACACACACACACAGGTTTACAGCCATGCCTTAGCACACAGTCTTTAATGGCACACATGGAGACAGCAGGGCCTCTGTGACATTTCACCTCCTTTACCTCCTTTACCCTACATGCTGTGTGAGGCCAGCATTGGGCCCCATTTTACTGCAGCCTTTAAGCACCAGTAACACCAGCAGCACCACAGTGCCACAATCCTGCTCTGCATGGTCACCATTCAACAGTTTATTGAAGTAAAAGCAGAATGTCCTTAAATAATAGTGTGGAAGGGAGAAGCTCCCACTGACCTGATCTCCATCTCACCTGATGAAGGGTGAAGCATGGGTCGAGGAAGAGACGATCCAAAAGGGTTCGCTGATAAAGGATTGATTATAAATGATTGATTGATATAAGCAGGATTATATAGCTGATTACAGACAGATCATCACTCAAACCAAGCTCCACTTGGTTTTTGGACCTTCATTCATTTATGATATGGGCCGACAATATACTGTTGATATTTTACTGGCTTTGATAAAGAAAGTTTCTTTTATTCTTGCAGATCAAAATATTCGGTTCAGCAGCAGGGGTGTCACTAGGTTTTAAGGATGGGGGGCTTAGTCCCCAGGTGAGGCTAATTTGAAAAAAAAAATATATATATATATATATATATATATATATATATATATATATATATATGTATATATATATGTGTATATTTTGTATATATATATACACTTATATATACACATATATATGTATGTGTATATATATATATATATATATATATATATATATACACCTATATATAGGTGTATATATATATATATATATATATATATATATATATATATATATATATATATATCAGTTTGTTTTTCACGTTATGCAAATTAACTGTAACTTGCTTAGATATAAGTTAATAATATTTAGGTGGTCACTGTTTCATATTAGTTTTTTTTCCATAGTTCATAGATCTCTATTGTTAATATAAACCACATACTGTATATATAGTGCTATATAGTTTTTTCATTTTGTTGTTTTACTGCACTTGTTTCTTTGTATCTTCTGTCAGTGGTTCGAGAGAGAGAGAGAGAGAGAGAGAGAGAGAGATGGCCTGTTTATCTGGTGAGCCACCTGGGCACCCCACATATTATCATGGAAAAATCACGGAGGCATGAACATGGAGTAGCAATGTTGGAAACACCACAGTCATGCATGTAAATGATGGCTCTTCCTGGCTGACACACAGTGAGACACTTCAGAGCTGTGCCTGAAACCAAAGAGCCCATCTGAACATCATATCTGGCCTGCTGCATGAAACCAGTTCATCACGAGCCACCCTTCCTTCAGGCCACTGTTCCAGTATGATGTTAAAGGAAAGAAAAAGCAGATGGTACTGGGCTGGACTGGACAGGGACGGAGCAGTCCAGTCTTCATGCTGGCCTGTCCTGCCACACAATGTTCTCATTAGGATAATGCTAATGCTGCCATCTCCAGGGGCAAAGTGAGCTAAAAACAATTTAGGGGCTTCCTGGCGGGGTGTGGGTGTGTCGACCAAGGAGTTACTTTAATCTTGAACCAATCTGTTGAAACATGCCCTGCTCACACTCCCCCAGGTACAGTGGAGCTCACCATGTACGCTGCCAGTGGATGTTGCCCAATCCTAGTCCAGGATCCACGGTGCTGGATCTGTCATTGGGCAGCCACATGAACCGGACAGGAAGAAACCCGAGGGACAGCACTGTCTCCATGACTGCCCAGTGTGAGAGCAGGACCAGTGAGACCAGTCTGGACAGCCAGTCTTTGAGAGACAGATACTAAAGATGACTTTAGTATCTGAAGAACTAATCATAATAAAGTGGAGCTGCAGCATCTTCTGTATGTTCTAACATCACTTTCACTTCATGTTGCACAGCAGTGACGTGTGGAAGTGATCAGTGTTGTGTAGAGGCTTTTCTTTTTAACGAGCCAAATCTCCATCCACACTGAACTCGAAGCAACTGTGGTGAACATTGGAGGCATTGTCCTGCTCTGCAGGGGTATTTCATAACCCAACCAAGCAGCGTCTGATCCTGTTTAGTCACACTGCTGATTGCAACACTCTGCAAACAATGAGCATCAGCTATTATCATTTAGACTGATGATGTGAGCCTCTCTCTGAGTGCGCCATGAACTACGATAATAAAACTGAAGAGTGATCAGTTCAGGAGAAACTGCTCTCTGTGGGTGAATTTGATTTGGTTTGATTGGAAATAACGTCCATCCATTATCTACCTCTTATCCTCACATAGGGTCACGGGGGGGCTGGAGTCTATCCCAGCTGTTTTAGGGTGAAAGGCAGGGTACACCCTGGACAAGTCTCCAGTTCATCACAGGACACATAGAGACAGACAACCACTCACACTCACATTCACACCTACGGTCAGTTTAAATTAACCAATTAACCTAATCCCCATGCATGTTTTTGGATGGTGGGAGGAAGCCGGAGTACCAGAGAGAACCCACACAGACATGAGGAGAACATGTAAACTCCACACAGAAAGGCCCCGGGCCCAGGATTCAAACCCGGTACCTTCTTGTTGTGAGGCGACAGTGTTAACCACTACACCACCATGCTGCCCTTGGAAATAACATCCAAAGCCAAATTATTTTAAATTGTTAGTTCAGGATTTTCGACATAGGGCCTCATTTCCAAGTGAGCCGCAATGTTGGAGATGTGTGGAGACAGATTTCAACAAATTTCATTCAGTCCTTCTAGCTGCAGAGTTCATTGGTGCTAGGCTAACACAAGTCAATGGTTCTAGTTTAACCTGTCATTAAAAACAGTCTAACCCAATCCACAGTGCACCTGAGACAAATCACTTATAACATCAGACTATTGATGTAAATGTATGTGTTGATAGAATCATTTTACACATAAAACTAATCTTGCATTTTGAAGGCAGCAGCGGTGTAATGTACTTCCTGGCAGTAAGCTCACAGCAGTGGAGTGATATCAGCTAACAGCTAGGTTACAGGATCTATAATAGTTTGTTTACATGCAGCTGTCATTGATAGATGACGTAGAGTACATGAAGAAGCCTGTTCTGAAAACCAGATTTATCCACGGTTGGAGGACTTTCTGATGCCTTTGAAGACGACGATGAGCAATTTTTCTCCAATGAACCGAACCTGGACGAGAATACACAGAAGAAGAGCTGAGAGAGATGGATGCTAAAAGGGAAGAATGAGAGGGAGTGTCTATAGAGACAGTGTCCACTGAAGCTGCAGAAAACCAGGACAGAAGAACCAGAGACTGGTGGTGACAGTGAGGACAATACACACAAATATAGACGGAGAAGAAATGCAACGTAAACAAACTATTATAGATCTGATAACCTAACTGCTAGCTGATATCAGTCCACCACTGTTAAACTAACTGCTGCTGCTGAGACATAAATCCTTCAAAATGCAAGGTTAGTTTTATGTCTAAAATTATTCTATCAACACAGACATTTACATCGATAGTCTGGTGTTATAACTGATTTACCTCAGGTGCACTGTGGAGTGGATTAGACTGTTTTTAATGACAGGCTAAACTAGAACCATTGACTTGCATTAGCTTAGCACCAGTGAACTCTGAACTAGAAGGACTGAAAGAAACTTTTTGTCTCCACGTCTCCAACAGTCCAGCTCACTTGGAAATGAGGCCCTCTGTCCAAAATTCTGAACTATGACTTTCAGGACAGGAATGCAGGACCATCAGTTATCAACAAGTTTGTTCAACACTGATTTCAAGGTCTTGTTAAAAACGTTGATAAGCTGATATGAAGAGCGGCACTGGAGGGGGTGCCCTGGTCTGTCAGCATCTTCTGGAGGATTCTTCACAGCCAAGTCTGTGGTCATGATGCTCAGGGTACCTGGATACATGATCAAGTGTGACCAGAATATACTGCTGACCCCTGGCAGACTTCACCTAGGAGCCCACCAGCTCCATAGTGATGAAGGGAAACAGATCAGTCATGGGGAGCGCTAGAAAGGGACTTTTGAAATGGGGCATGGGGCTCATTTTTTGGCATCCCATGCAGGAGTGAAAATAGTCCTCTACTCCTCTTGCCATCTCTGGCATGTCTTCACAAACCTGAAGTGGCATCAGGTGCAACACTGTGGACATGCAGCTACTGTTAACGGTACCAGAAAGTGGGAACTTGATATCACATGGGCTGAGCTGAACTTTCCTGCACCGTGCAGGTGAGATGGCTGTGGGCAGTCTCAGGACATGTGGCCTGGAGGGTGTTGTCATCTTGGGCCCTGCAGTTCTCATCGCTCCCTGGTCCTCAGTGGCTCTCCACCAGACTCGAAGTTGGCTGCTGACTGATCATCTTGGCCCTTTAGGGTAGGGACTGAATCTGTCCAGTCCACTATAATCCTCGGTTAGCTGGACCTGGCTGATAATTCTGGCTTGAATCTGCAGTCATGGACCAGCTGTGTTGAACTGGAGCCATAACTTGCCAGCAGTTCTCTCCTCAAGATGGTGTAATCGTAAAAGTGAATGCCAGTCCTTCCTCTCAGCTCTGTACTGCTGCTCTCTGTCATGTTGGTTACAAACTGACTTGGCTTTGGCTGCAGGACCGCTGCTGCTCTTACTCTCAAATCGTTTCCTCCTGTGGCGTTTTGTTGCTGCTCCTTCAATATTTCCTCCATGTCTTGACTGCCACACCACCGCTCCCCATGCCCACTTCCCCACCATTGTAACAGGTCTGGGTGGAGGACCTCTAGCCTGTTTGTTGGTAAGCTTAGTCTGTGTACAGCAGTAATATTAGCCCAAACCTCCAGCATCGTTGTTCAGTAATGATCAATCACTACTCTGTAATACTGGAATAGGTTCTAAATGAATGGGTCATTTTATGTAATTTATGATACAGTATATTGTCCATACTGATGTATGTCTTTGTGTTCTTATATTTCTCGTTTCCAGTGATTATTGTCTACCTGCAGTGTGACCATATATCCTCTCAGTGTGTCTAATTTGATAGAACATGGAAGCAGTTTGGTGATGAAGGTACGAAGCGATAACTCACAGCATGCGGACAGCAGTTTGTCTTCCTGCTGTTTGGTGATGGTCTGGTGACTGGTTGGGTGTGTCTGCAGCTTTATCACCTCTCTGGTTTAGTTTGTTTTTAAGACAAATATAAAAGAAACCAAATCCTCCTCTAAATCTCTGGGTCTATTTGTGTTGCTTTTAAAGCCATTAAGGGGAAACCCAGGGGATCATACCAAGTTTACTCCACTGAAAACATGCTAAAACATTTTAAATGAATGTAAGTACAACGCTAAACCATTAATAATACATTTAGTTGTTATGGTTACACTTATAACCAGCAGAAACTTAAAGGTGCATCAGAGCAGCTGCTTAAATTCTTTCTCTACTGCCCTCTACTGTCTGACGGTGTGAGGAAAAACCACAACTATGAAGCGCTGATCCATGTGACAAGTGTAAAACAGGCTTTGAGATATTTAAATCCTGTCTGTGTTATAAATCCAGAGGGCCAGCAGCAAGGACTGCTGTGGTTAGCAGAGGTTAAAGGAGATTTTATCAGTCCCACAGAGGTTCAAGTCTTTTTAAACAACAAGAGCATCATTCATGATATTTGTAGTGCTGAGTAAACTCCTGGTGGGGCCAGAACGGATCAGATATTTCCAAGAAAATCTCTGTAGCCTCTTGTTGTTTGAGGATTCTGGATCACTTCAGTTTTAATTTATTCAAGTTTATGTTTCAGCTCAGAGATGGAGCTCTGATCCAATGTGTGGTACAGTGGTTAGACCTGAAGGTTGCCAGACTGAATGAAGTCATCAGGGTGAAGGCGTCAGTGTGCTGTGAGTCCCCAGGCTTTATATCAGCTAGGACAACATTACAAGCTGCAGACTGTCAGACATGAACAGAGAACTGATGTCTGCCAAACACAATGTTACCACCACCAAGCATGTTCACTGAAGGCACTGATAAATGATCCTGTCCAGAGCATCACTTTTCTCCATGTACCGACCCGGTTATGATCGGCACGTTTCATTTGGCTGGAGGACCTGGAGGTAATGTGCACACTTACTTCACAGTGTGACAGTGTTTAACCCTGAACAGCCCAGACTAGAGCTGTGAGCAGGAAGCAGCCTCTGCTGGTCTTCCTGGCCAGCAGCAGCTTGTTATCAGCTTCCCTCCTCCATCTGTCATCATCACTTCATCACAGGAGGCTCTCTCTCTCTCCGTTCAGCAGTGTGCAGTTCAGGAATGCAGAAGGACAGATTAGTGAGGAAAAGTCTTCTCAAAGATTCCCTCTGACACGTGAAGCATACTTTCATTACTTTATTCAGCATCATATTGTACAGTGATTATGTACAAAACAACTTCTACTGCAATCCACTTTCAGCATACATTCAGATAAATAGCCACCGTCACCTCTAGCTCTGCTGTTATGATCTATATACAGATGTTCACCGGCTCTTGATGAGTTTACAATAAAAGTATTTGGTTGGAAAGATAAAAGGATAAAAATGTTAAAAACCAGCCTTTACACTGTGACGCTTCACTCACTGGTGCTTTTTAATGCTGCATCCATCTGTCATGTCTGTAAGTAGAGAGCATATATGAGTGTATATGATGCTCATTTCATTGTTGGTAGCACTGTGAGCTGATGTCTGGCTCTGCTCCACTGGCATCTGTAACCATGTTAAAAACCTGAAAAATGCTGCTGATGTTTCCTGTCAGTGGCCTCACCTGGTCTGCTATCTCCTGTACAGTCAGGTATGCACGACTAGATTATGCAACGGGCCCAACCAGGCACAAAGTGTCAGGAGCCTCCTTGGCCTTGAAATGGAAGCGCTCACTCAAAGAGACAAGTGTCAAACAAGAGGAGACTCTAAATAACCACAAAGAAACATGACATGACGACAAAGAGACCAAGACAGCTACAGAAACTCCAGGAAAACAAACAGACGCAGAGAGCTGCAAAGAGACTCACAATGATTATAAAAAGAGACACAAAATGACCCCAAAGAGACAAAATACGACTACAAAGAGACAGAATAACGACAACATGATGCACAGTGACAAGAAAACAAGGGACATAGACAAAATTAACTATCAAAGATAAAAGCAACTGGGGGTGGGGTCTTTTTCATTCCAAAGAACCCATCGTCTCATCGTCTTAAAACCCAACTGTGGAGAGATGATGTCAAGAGAAAACTGGACAGTAGAAAGTCTCTGGCTCACTGTAAAGGTCCTGTGGGAGCTGTAGATTTGGAGAGTGACACCTGTAGTTAGTGGTGTATTAAATATTTAATACAGTAATACCACCAACAGAACAACTGGAGCTTAATGCATTGGCCAGTGTAAACACTCTTCTAGCAGCTGATCTGTCACAGATACACCAGAATAAAACAGCAGCTGGTGCTGCAGCTGTTTACAGCCCAACAGCCTGGGAAGGAGGACTGGACTCCAGAACTGGATTAAGGATCTTCTACATGATGTAAAAAGTGACCGAGCTGCATCACTTCCTGACGTGCATGTGAGAGTGACGTGAGTCCTGAGGAGGAGAAGTCAGACCAGAAGAACCAATAAACACTAAAAGCCAGAGAACGTGTTTCAGGGACTTGCTGTTCTCAGGAAGCACAGATGCTAGTGGACCAGAGCTGAACAAGGAGCAGTCCTGCAGCTTCATTAGAAAAGCATAATGTTGCACAGATGTTCTCTGGTAACAATGGGAGCTGAGGCTGGCATGCAGATCCATGTGGCACAGAAACACAGAGGAACACTGTGTTCATCCATCCAGCTACGAGCTGATGCTCTTTCTGGAGCAGCTGTTTCCCACCAGCACAGGTCCATTTAAAAAGAGTCAGCGCTGGTTCCTCCAGCTGCTGCAGACCGGAGCAGTTCAGTGAAGGGACATACACACAGAATAAACAATGGCATGCAGCAGCTGGACTCAGACACAAACACAGTGAACTGGACTGAATTCCAGTCATACCAAACTGGCTAAAACTGGTTATAAATAAAAACCTCTGCAGACGTAAAGCTGTGGCTGGGCACCCTTTATCTGTGAGTCAACTCCAGGGCTGTTCAAGCCTTCTTACTGGTGCTGAAGTATGTAGTGAGGCGACATAACCACTGTGCACAGCTGGAGGCTCAGGCCTCCTCCCCCTCCGATGTTGCCCTGATGTCAGCGTTTGGCGAACACTGGCAGCCTGTCAGCATGTATCCCCCTCAGCTCGCCGTCTGTACAGAGCTGTGATTCTGCACCTCGCCGACACAGCACAACAGCTACCTTCTTTTCCTCAAGCTGGTCTCCAAACGGCCGAGCTCCTCATAGGACTGGTAGAAGACTTCGAGCTCGCGGCAGCCCCAGCCTCTCCAGACACACAGGCACCACTCCATGCTTTCCTTATGAAAGCCACATACAACTGTGTCCTTTGCCACTAGTGCTGCCTCCTCCAGGATCCTGAGAGAAAGAGAGAGGAGAGGGTGGAGAAGTCAAGGCAGAGATGGAGCTGGTGAATCTCTGTGCTGTAATTAGCTCTTCCTAGAAGCTAGCAGGCTTTCTGGGAAAGTCGCTAAGGACACTGAACACACTGGTGACAGTGAAGTTACCATTTGTCTAAAGAGCTAAATAAATCCTGCACGAAACGTCCACTCCACTTTATGTGCTGTAAAATGGATCAAAGAACAACCGGCTCTAATTCATGACGGCAGAGACACAAAGAGTTCCTGGGTGTATCATGTATCATGCAGAACAGCCCTGAATTATCGCCCTCTATTGTTGTTTCATGTTCCTGAGGTGTGTCATTACCCTCTTCATGTTCTCTGATATAAAGCCACTGACAGCTCTCTATCAGAGACACAAACAGCAGCAGCTATGTGACAGAAACGGCGCCCTGCAAGCCTGACGACCCCTCCCATGACCTGGGCCACGGTACAGGTGCACCATTCAATAACAGCTTATTTAGGGCCCTGTTTTGGGTGGCCCTTTTATTGCCTGTTGCTAAAAGGCCAGGCGCTCAAACAGAAGCCCTTTCTACCCAGAACCAGCTGCTGCCTTCTTTACAGAAATAATTACAGACCCAGCTGAGCACCATAAGTACATGATGAAGGATCTCGCTAAGCTTTATTGATGCTGCATCAGTAAATTCATACATGGCTCTCTGACCAGGGATGAATGGGTTCAAGCACAGCTGAGACACATGGAGGAGGAAGAAGACTTTATAGATAACAGGAGTGGAAATCCATCATCTTAAAGTAGATGCAAAATAACACAATTTATATTCACAGAGGACGTGTGGCCCAATAATATATATATATGTATATACGTATATGTATATACGTATATACACACATATATATATATATATATATATATACACACACACACACACACACACACACGTAAGAAAGGGCTTTAAAGGTTCTACTACATTAAATTAAATCGAATGCATGGTATCATTTAAGTAGTTAGGTCTTTATTTCTAGTGTTATCTGAAATTTGAAATTAGTGCGTTACAGTGGTGTTAACGCGTTTACTTGTGTTACGGTAACTCTGCTTGGACAAACTGCCCAGGGACGTGCTGACAGGTCATGAAGCAGAACTCCATTCAAGAAATCAAGGAAACTGACAACACAGGTATAACTAACGATCAACCATGCTGATAAATTATCATATTATATAATTAAATTCAATTATTATTAAATTCAATTACATTATATTAGGGCTTCTGCCACATTAACTCAATCTGTGGTGGCATGCATGACAGGAAGTCCAACTGGACAAAATGTGTAACAACTAAAGAAGATTAAAGCAGGTCATGAAGCAGAACTCCATTCAAAAAATCAAGGAAATAACAACGCATAACTAATAACTCATAACTAATGATCAAACATGCTGATAAAATTAGATTAACCATCTTTTCTGAATCTGTCCAAGATTCTCCTATAATTCAGCAACCAAATGATCCACCAGAGAGCATCATTAAAGTATTCATTTGTAACGAGAAATGGACAAAAAGGAAAAGAGAAAGAGACATTCTTTTCATAAACACAGAGTTTATTAGAGCTAATGTGGTGTTGCTATGATTATTTAAGGGCTGTCAAAATCAGCATGTCTCTAGTAATGTATTTCAGGCAGTTATTGTATCGCAAATTAGCATCAACTTCGACCGCTCTAGTTATTGTAACTAGCCTGCTTGTGTGGTGGGTGAATTTCCCCCAATGGGGAATACATAAAAAAAACTATTCTATTCTGTTCAGTTCTAGTTTGTTCTTCATCCTCTACAAACTGTCATGCTGTAAATGAATGTGGTAAGACACTGTGACAGAGTATGTGGCTCAATAAATAAATAGTTCACTGAATAGAGGATGAGCTGCAAAAATATATCAGGGGTAAAACAAAGTGAACCATGCAGAGCTTTAAATCCTACATCATGTCCAGCCTTAACACTGTAGCTGCTGACAGGAAGTGAACTCACCCCAAAGAGGAAGCTCCCGGTGGACTGAGGACAGCGATGACACGCCCCCTGAGCTGACCGCCATGAGGCTGTACTTCAATGACCATCACATCACCTCCACGCCTGACAGACAAGAACACATACACATACACACACACACACACACACACGTGAATGACACTGAAGCAGGTAACATGGAGTAACTTCCTGTGCTTAACTACTGACGTGAACTGTTTTCTTCTCCACCATTAAAAATACAAAACACACTTGTTGAGCCAACAACATTTAGGAAACACATAGATGTATTTGTGAGTGGCCACATAAAAACCAGTCATACCAAAGGACTGCCTGCTTGAAACTATTATTGATGTTCTAATGTTAGGCACCAGCTTTTGACTAAAAAGTCCCATTCATCCAGTTGTGTGTGTCACTACTTCCCAAACACCACTCAAACCTCACTTTGTGAACCACTTCAGAGTGATCAGGGGAGGCTGCTGCTGTTCAGGGTTTAGTACAGATCCATGTGTTCTGGAAGTATTGAGCTCATTCATCAAGATGTTTCCACACCAGGGTGAATTATTGATTTAAGAACGGTCATTTCTGGTCGAGTATTCCTCTGAGTGAATGATCAACACTATTAATATTCTTTACTTGCAAACAGTTTCAATGGTGCTTTGGTAAACTTCTGTAAATCATCTTTTGTGAATAGACTTCTGTCCTTCATTGTGGAGGGTGAGATTATTCATGTGTTTTCTGCGTGTATTTGTCATCCTCTGCATGTGTAATACACTGTAACCCGTGCACAGGATCATTTGGATTTTACTATAACAGATGGGATGTTTGACACTTCCATTTGCCCTGCTCTTCCTATTCAGACTGGTTAGACAGGTTCATATCCTACCTGGGGATCCACAGGCTCCCGTTCACTGGTAGCACAGTGAAGGCTTGCAGTTGAGGTGGTATGGGGGTCAGGGTCTCCGCAGGGTCCAGACCAGACTCAGGGTTGGTGGACTCCTGCTGGTCCTGGTCTGCAGACGGCGTTGTGTTGCTGGAGCAGCGTGAGCCGAGCGGCTCCTGCTCCAGGGAGCAGCTGGATGATAAGGAGCAGTATTCTGTCACGGAGTCCTGGTGCTGGATGATCTGAGTGCCGGCTTCCTCACTGTGGATCACTGTCACTTGTCCATTAGCCCATTCCAGCTCCTCTGCTTCGACCGTGGTCTTGAGTTCAGCGGCCGTTGCCATGGTAACCCCTGCAGGACGCTGCACGGCAAAGACATCCCGTAGAGGATGGCTGTCTCCGCAGCTGAAACCATGAAATGACCTCAAAAACTATTCTGTTTCAGCTCAGCATGAGCAGCTTTTCTCTCCCTGGAGGTGATCAGACAGGTTAGTACTGCCGCATGTATCACTACTGTAGCCCACCTGAAGCAAAGAGCTAATACTGTCTCACATATTCACAGACGAAGGGGGTCAGATACAGTTCGTCTTGGCTCAGCAGCTAAAGTTAACACCACTCACTGTCAGCTTGAATGCACCTCACAGAGCTCCCTGAACACATGACCCCCTTTGTGGACAGCTAGTTGGGAATAAATGTTTATAACACTGTAATATTAATATGTTCAAGTGTAACATGTCTAAATGTTCCGCCTCAAACTACATCCTATTCACTCTAGCTGCTGTTAGATTTTTTTTTTTGACATTAAACACATTACCTCCATGTCTCCCTGTAGTGTGTGGTTTTAGACCAGTAGTCATTAATAATGTGGAGCACAGAGAGACAATAAAAACAGCTAAAAGCCATGGCTGTTATGAGATACTGTAGGACGGAACAACAACAAAAATCACTTTAATCATCATCATCAAATAACCATGACAGTGATGATGACATTAATATTTACAGGTGACCTTCAAATCCACTGATCAATTTCAAGTTATGCAATAAAGACACCATTTCCAAATCAACTATATCTTTACTGATGAGTTACATATACTGTGTGCTCATACTTATATCTGCAAAATAGCCAATAATGATTATAATAATGTATAAAAGCATGAGCCCCCCCGATGACTACACAGTGCTGTACTCACCGGTACTTGGCACAGAGCTGGTAGGAGGCAGCATGGTGGAGAAGAAGGGTGTTGCTGTGGTCGTCCAGGGTCCAGACTGCCTCCTCTCCCCATAGACTGAAGCTTGTTGCCATGGACACGATGGAGGATGGTGGGTTGTAGGGCTCCAGCCTCCGCACAGCCTGAAGACTCAGACAGTCGATGACCAGCAGGCCCGGACCGTTGGAGAACCACAGCTGTTGACCACCAGGGACAGAGTGAGGGTGGAGTGTTAACGCTAACCTCCTTAGCAACTTCTCACACATGTATTTCTGATGGCTCTGCTCACCTGGGAGCCGCTGCCGACCAGCACCATGCTCCTGACTGGGTACGGTCTCTGCCTGGGATCTGAGTCTTTCAGGGCAAACACCGTCTTGTTGAGGGTGTGTGAACACAGGTAGGTCTCCCCATCCAGAGGAAGCTCCTCCACCAGGCTGTACACCGCCAGCAGGCCATCAGACATCCCCGCAAACACTCTGGCCAGGCTCTGAACAGGTGAGGAACAAGCACCTTACACTGTAACAGTCCCATCATCTCCATGCTTCAGAGTGGACAGCACCACTGTCTAACACCTGGATCCTACCAGCTACACTTCAAAAGGTGCCCAGGATGCCGGCAGATAGTACAGTAAGGGGACAGCAGGTCAGAGGTCAGAGGGGTAGCAGTAGCACAGACCATAAACGCATGGTTTATGGTCTGTGATCATCCACATCCTTTTTGTGTTCCTGTCATGGATATTTGAACTGCGCCATTCATTCATTTGTACTATTTAACTGTGAAACGATTGTTTAACATGTTAGTTACCGTGTTTCAACACTGCCTCCATCCACGTTTATCCAGCACAGCAGGCGCTTTCTGACGGAGCATCTCTGTCCATGCAATGTTGGACTTTTTAAACAGAACAATGATACGAAATAAGGTTGTATTCCCACACTAAACTGACTCAACATGCTCTGGTCATCTATCTGTATCAGCAGGGATCATGAGTCGGCAATAAAGTCTTAATAGGCCAGCGGCCTTTTACACACCGAAAAAAATGCAACACACAATCCTTTGACAGTCGATTAGTACAATCAACAATCCCCATGCATGTTTTTGGATGGTGGGAGGAAGCCGGAGTATCCGGAGAGAACCCACGCAAACACGGGGAGAACATGCAAACTCCACATCGGGAACCGGGTACCTTCTTGCTGTGAGGCGACAGTGCTAACCACTGCACCACCGTGCCCACACACATGCTCTATTGCCAGAAACAAACACAGACCCCTGGGTGTAGCCTAGCCTAGCTCAGACGATGCTTTAGCAAAGAGCTAACTGCGGGTAGCTGTCTGTGAACCTGTCACTCAACGTAACCACGCCCTAATTTATACAAGAATTTTAAGCCGAAATAACACTAAAACGGTTGCGGTAAAAAAAAAATTCACCCCCCTCACAGTGTTCACAGAGGGGGAAACTATCGGTAGAGACCAAAAAATTAAAATGTACCAGCCTGTAAATATGTTTTTTAAAGCTGTAAATTCAGCTATTTTAACATGGTGGTCAATGGAGAATTGCTCACTTCCGGAGCCAGCCCCCAGCGGCCGGATGGGAACTGCAGCTTTTTGAACGCGGAAGTGGTCCTTACTTTGAGAACCCACAACTGCCCCCTTGATACTGGACCTGAGGTGCGAGATAAAGCAGGAACCAAACCTATGGTGACACCGGAACTTATTGCCTTTCTTGGGTCACCCATTGGTCACGAGTGACATTATTGGTATGTATCCTCAAACTGCACATGCGCGAAGAGATCATTCAGTGCTTTCAGCACCGCCTTCTGGCGGTCATTCAGGATTCATTGAACCGGAGTTACATTCGTAACTATCGTTTCTCTAAATATGTGCAGTGACTCACTTCTTCCACTAGTCTTGATTACAAAACCTGAGATGCACTCTGTTCATTCTGTCACACATGCTAACTACTGCCCTGTCAATCTTCAGGTATCGTCTATGATGTCTGCTATGAAACAAAGGAGGACAGAAGCAGAGACACGGCAAGGTTTCTTATTTTTTCCCTGTTAAGTCTTTGAGAGCCAAGAATGTATACAGAATCTGGACAAAAAGTGGTGATTTTGCTGAAAGTGACCTTTACTCTACCCTACCTCTGATAAAATAAATAAAGTCACTTCTTTCATTTGAGCCATTCAGTGTTTTCAGAGACATAGTACAACATATTCTGTGCATCATGAAAGATAACTCAAAATGGCCAAAAATGCTGGCACAAGGCACTTTCTGTGTTATAAATGGGCTTAGTCAATGTGAGGGTTCTTTGTGAAGGACAGAGGGAGTCATATCCTAAACAGATTGTAAAGCCCTGTGAGGCAAATCTGTGACTGGTCTATACGATAAATTGAATCTATACAAATAAAATTGACTTGACTTCTTGACTGTGTCAGTGCATACATGCTATGTAATTTTTTCTCCCACCTTGTGGTTAAATTTGACTTTGCATGCATTGCAACATGGTTGGAACTACGGTAAGCGGAATTGGTCAACTCCCAGGCATCCACTATCACTGTGGATTCCCAGCCACCAGCTCCGGTCTTTTTTCCCCTGACCTCCACAGCCCTCCTACGGTCCGGAGGACTTCCTGACCGGCCGTGGACGGGCATGGGTCAACTCCTGTGCGGCCACTCACCGCGGATCCCCAGCCCGGAGCTCCGGTCATTTTTATGGCACTTTTACACTTTTTTGGCGATGAGGATTCAGCACGGCATGTATGCAAGTATGTGAGTACACTTTTGGTCATAAGTATTATGACCAAAAGTGCAGTGCAGGCTTTGGTTTAGTGCTGGGTAAGTAAAAGCAACGTCTCCACTTTGCTTCTCTGTGAAAAGTGAATCGCAAAACGCAGAAATGCATTTTGTCCTATGGGTACTAGCAGGTAGTACTTTATGTCGCTCTCGGCAGTTCGTAGTTTTTGACAGACCAGAAAGACATGGAAGCCTCCGTATGAGCGACCCGCTCTATGTAAAGACAGATAACTGATTCTTCACCCAGGAGGATAAGTCAGATTGTTGCCATAGGTTATTTTACACCAATGAGGATCTATTTATGAATGAAGACGTTGATTTGAGGTGATAAAATACTTAAAAAAAATTACACAGTGTCCCTTTAAGTATTAATTTAATATCAACATCCTGCTGCAGTGATCAGTGTGTGGTGCTGAGACCTGGTCTGACCTGGTCTCTAGCTGGGACGGGGAACAGGCAGGTGATGACGGCTGGACAGGAGAACTGCTTCTGGGGCTGACTGAGAGGACACATGTCCTTCAGACTGTAGATGAAAACCTCCTGCTCCTGTCAAACACACATCAGCAATATGATACAGAAAGGAGAGCAAACAAACTCTGAGTAAACTAGACATACAGTGGTGTTACCTATACATGGTTTTAAAGCCTCATGTCTGTGATAATGAAGCTGGAGCCAGGATGAGGTTAGTCTCGCTAACATAAAGCTATCCTGTCTTAGTGTAAAGTTTGACAAGGCTGTCATTTCTCAATAAATTGATTCAGGTCAGGTTTGCAACAATTTCCCTTCTTTTTTTAAATGCTGACCTTATAGTCTGTGTGATGTCATGGATAATCTACGGGCTGAGCTGGAATGGTCTAACTAATGAAATTAGACATTAGAAGTAGGGGTCATTTGCTCGTAGACAGTATTAATAAATTAAGTTTTTGGACTTGGCTGAATATAGGAGAAATAGGAGTTTTTCAGTGGTATTTCAGACTCTAATGTCTGATTACTTGGCTGGGTTGAGTGCAGCTGCTGTACCTCAGTGGCCATCCACAGATTGTTTCCCATCTTCATCTGACAGCTGATCCTGCTGCCTGCACAGGACATCCTCTTCACCTCCACCTGGCCCTTCTCCACGTTCACCACACTGTAGTTCCTACACAACACACACACACACACACACACAGAGAGTGATCTATGGGGGTCACTTCAATGGAAACTTCACTTCCAGATAACCTTTAAAGCTGGCAACTTTGAGAAGCTATGTTAAAAAGTGATGCAGTAGTGTATAAGACAGTATGAGACTAAGAAAAGATGCTCCTCCTAATGGCATCAACAAGTTTCCACCGTGACTTCATGAAAAAAAGAAACCAGAGCATTATAGTCTTTCTACTGTATGTTTGGGCTATAGTCTGCCGCTGTTCTCAACAGGCGTGTTCTGCTCTGCATTAGCTGTTTAGATGGAGGAGCTGGGCCACTGCCTCCCATAGTTCCCAGGTCCTGAGGTCTAGTGGAGGGCAGTGAGAGAGTTGGGGGAGGGGAACTAACAAGGTCTTATCACAGTGAAGGATTTAGTGGCAGGAAGAAGTCTACAAGGGTCAGCAGCAGTAATTAACACCACCTGTAGGAAGAGCTGAAAGCTGCTTTTATTGTTCAGATTAACCTGGAGTCCTGCTGTCAAACAGAAACAATAGCTGTCACATCAGACAGCTGGGAGTCTGCGCTACCAGGCTGGAGAAGCATCTAGTGAGACTCTTTACTCTAAGCATTCAACCATTCACATTCATCCACTGATGTCAGAGGCTGCTCCAACCTGGGAGCAACGTGGGGTTCAGTATCTGTTCTTTATTGTTGCAAGAATGAAGAAAAAACTGTTTATCAGATAAGTGATTTTCTTTCTTTCTGTGCATTTTCAGTGACACTTCTTGAGTGAACCTCAAAAGTGTGTGATGAAACGTGCAGAGCAGAGGGCTGGAACTAACCTGAGCTCCTTGTCTCCGCTCCAGAACACAGCGCTGGGTCCCTGCAGCGGCGACAGGAAGAGCTGCGAGTGGTCGTCACATGACAGCACATACCTGAGGCAGGGGAAGCTGGGCTCCTGCATCTGCCTCACACACTGCATGGCCAATGGCCTCTGCACACACACACACACACACACACACACACACACACACTTTGTTTTAATCAATCACTGCTGCAGCCAGGTGAAACAGCGCTAGCATGCACGGTGCCTCACCCTCTCTGGCTTGGTGTCCCAGCATGCAGTGAGCAGGCTGTGGAGGCAGCAAAACTGCACCTCCTCTGGACGGCCCAGCGCTGGGCGGATGCCCTTGGAGAGCTTCTTTGCTATCTGAAGCTGGTGGTGTCCCAGCACTGGCCTCTGCCCTGACAGCAGCTCATATAGCACCATGCCGTAGGAGAACATATCCACCTTGAGAGAAAAACAAGGTACATCCAGGTCAGGTTATCCTCTGCTGCTATTCATGTTAGCTTGTTGAGCAGGAGGCTAAATGGTCAAATTGAATATTTCTATATGCTGCGATCGCCTGGGTCTGGTGCCAGTAACACTATCAACTTGATTCCAACATTTCTGGAAAGCTTGTGGAGCTTCACAATCTCACTTTAAAGGTGTAAAATCAGCCTGAGGTTTTATGCATCATCAGTAAATATTAAAAATTGTTCTTATATCTATGGACAGCTTAGGCCTACACATTTCCCCTGTATTTAGGACCTTCTTGGATGAAGTTACCCCTGGAAAAGTAGTGCAAAGACTTGACGTTCCACATTTGGACAGTACTTACCAGCTCCTAACTGTAAAGTGTTATCAACATTTCTGGAAAGCTTAGGTCTGGACCTTTCCATAGATACTGTCACAGTCCCTAAATAAGCCTGGAACTGCATTGGCTATGATTGGAAATCTGAGACTGTGGCTTCAATGAGTACAATATATTAATGTGTGATGATGATGGGCCCCATGGTGGCCACTTCAAACATGACTTCACTGTATAAAATGACCTGTTTTTTGTGACTAGAACAACTTGACACACAGCTGAGTACAGGCTGATCTTCAGGTTCCCAGCTTTCAGTCCATGTACTGCTAACCTGCTACCTCTCCTGTAGGAAAACGTTAATAAGAGCTCCAGTTAGCCTTGGATATAAACACAAGTGTGGCTGGAGAGCAGTAAGACAAAGATTAAACTGAAAGGAGAAAACAATCATGGGAATTGAAACTATACCTAGCAGGAGGAGGTATGGGGAGAAGGTGGATGACTGCTTGACTTTTATTAATAATGACAACAGCGACACTGATTATAGATACTCCACACCAACACAGCTCTGCTTATCATGGTCTCCTCTTATCTTGTGCTGAGCTCAGAGCTCCTTGTTTAGTTTTGTGACTCCAAACAGCACATTTGTTCAGTGTGATTAAAAAAACCCAAACACTTTTGTTGTATATGAAGTAAAGGTGTTTTCCCTCTTTTCTCATTCACCTCATATGTGAGGACTCCTTCCTGTCTCTGAGTGGTCACACACAGTGTAAATAACTGGGTGATGCCAAAAGCACTGAATACTTCTGAAGTGACTTCACTTGGTCACTTGGCCAAATATACTCCAGGTCTGCAGGATGATAAGGTGTCACTCTGGGAAACTCCAGCTTATTCATATAAGGAAGTCCTTCTGTCCTCAGTCTAATGGACCAGGGGTTTTATCCTGTTCGACAGTCTACATAAAAAACACATTTTGAATTAATACTGCAGGTATTTCTGTGAGGCATGATGAGTATCATATCCAGCTGTTCAAATAAGGTTGTACTGTTCAAGGATCTAAGTGACTGCACCAGTAAAAGTCTCTGCTTATAAGGGTTCCCACACATGCTCGGAAACGATTGAGCAAATTTTAAGTCTTAGAAAATTTCTTTATCATTTTCCAGGTTTTCCAGGCCATGTGGGAGCCCTGTGTATAATAATTATAGATTATATAATTACAACAGTTAGCTTCTTGTAGCAGCCATGATGTTGGCAACATATTTTACTTAAAATATAAATGTAACAATGTTAAACCTTATTCAGTCGTATTCATGAGCAAACCACTTCCTCATTCAACGAAAGGCTGTGAATACACTTGGTAATTAGAAAAAATATTAGAAAACATAACATAGTTGTGTTGTATAATGTGATATAGCCCCTTTGTTTGATTATTCCATGTGCACACTGTGTACTTGACACAAATCATTTTGTTTAATTAAAAATAAATAAAGTGACAATAAGAAGTAGTCAACTAGAGTAAAATAAATGATGTTGTGAAGACACAAACAGAGCCTGACAGGATGGATTTTTGGGTGAAGGTCATTATTTTGCACCAAATCAACAGAACAGTCTGTGAACAGGAATCTGAACCTGAATCAGCAGGTTGCAGATTAAAATGTCTTTATTTATTTACTCATTCATTCTACCCAACAGACACCATCAGCTCTTACTAGAACACACTCTTCATTCATTCATCACAGTCCTGGTTTTGGACTCCTAATCTTATCACTCAGCAGTGTTGATATTATCCAAGCCTGGAAACAAATAAAGTGTGACAGCTCTCCAGCAGTGTTGTTGTATACTGTCCAGATCCTCAGCTGACAAACACCAACACATGCTCCTCCTCTGACCATGAGCCTCATAGCTGGCAAACAAGTTAACAGCATTTATTCTCCTATCACACTCTTCTCTCTGTTCCTGCTCGCTCCCTCATTTATTTAAAGTGAGACCAGAGAGCAGAGACACTGCTGAAGACACTGACTGGCTGAAGACACTCTGTGGGAGAGGGACTGATGGATGGAGGAGGAGGTTTATAGACCCTTTCCTCTGCTCTCCAGTAAAACAGTGAGTCCTTGTAAAGCTGGTCTAGTCACATCAGTCCGGCACCCTGCTGTGGTCTGAACAGTCAGCAAAACTAAAACACAGGCCCAGGGCCAGATCAATGACCTGTCTTACACCTTATATACACAATAATATGCTGTTTATTTCACTACCAGAACTGTATGTGACAGTAACCACAATCACACTTAGATTAAATAATACCAATGCTCCATGAGTCAGTTATATCCACCACAGTACATCAACAAACACTATTCTTTTAATCCATTCACCATTAAAGACTTTATTTAAGATGTTATTAACCCTCTGAATACCAGGCAGTTTCTGGTGTTTTTTTTTTTTTTTTTTTTAACTCACTGTGATCTGATCTTACTTTTCCAGTCGAGTCGAGTCCTGCACCTCTATATTCAGGACAACCATGGCTACAGGCTGATGTCACTCTATTAACACAATTTAAAGGCTTTATATAATTATAAAAAAATCAATTTTTTTGTTTGTTTGTAAAAAAAAAAAAAAATAAAAAATAAAAAAGTGTTATTTTGATTCCGCTGTTGGGATCTGGGAATCAGAGGGTTAAAGATGTTTAATATTACGTGGCCCCCTACTCTCCATTATGAGGATTTGCAGTTTCTCCTCTGAAAAATAAAATGACTCCTTGATCAACTGTCAACATGTAACTTCCCTATTTCCTAGCTGTTAATAATAACCAAGTAGTTGGCAGTCCTCGTGCCTGCCCTCATCCTCACTGGGTTGGATTAGAAACCTTAGTACAGAGCTGTCATGGTATTCACTCAAATGTGTTTACAGAATCCAAATCTACCAAGAAACACATGATGGCTCCAGATCATTCTTCTTGGGTTGAAACTCAATATTCTGTTTGGTAGAAAATCATGTTTATACTCTGCAAAGTGAAGCGTTACTTTAGTATATTATCTAGTTATTTTTACGGTAGGTAGTTGTTCTGTCACTATACAGCCATGGTAAAACCATCTATGAAGCAAAAAGCTAACATGTGGTACATATCAGACAGCGAGGCAACATGCTGCAGAGAGGAAGTGGCCAGTGAAAATACTCATGCTGCTGACCGTAAACCCTCTGGAGGGACAAGTCAAACAAAGAGGCCAGCAGGGGCAGAGTGCTGATCCAGTCATCCTGCAGCATCACTCCCTCATGCTGGACACATATATATATTACACTGAGTGGATCCAACTCACTCCAGCACTGAAGAGCCCCAGTCATTATTAACTTAATATGTGCCTCTATAAAAGCGTTCACATGTGATGGAGAAGAAGGAAGATGCTGTCTTCACTTTGCTCCTGATCATAAACTGCTGCACCTCATGTAGAACATCATTAAGACTGTCAGCAGGATGAATGTGCCTTATTTGCTCCAGTTAACATGACGACTTAAAGCCCTGCAATGGATTATATGTGGTGTGATGATATGATGATGAAACGAAACTTCAGGGCTGCGTTCAAAAGCTGCTATTTTACTGTATGAGTACATCACTGCTACCATCTATAAGGCATCAGTGATATCAGTGACCTAACCCTGTGCAGAGCCCAAATGATACTACCAGACATCATCAGTTTGAAGGTGCAGCATCAAAGAGGCCATAACTTAAATTTTAATGGTGTGAGTTCAGAAGAGGTGCTCAGTACCTTCTCATCATACACGATGCCTGGTCGGATCTCAGGAGCCTGGTAACCTGGTGTTCCCTCCACTCCCAACGCCCCCTCATGGAAGGTTTGTCGAGAAATGCCGTAGTCAGACAGTTTAACGTTCACTGGATCCTGGATCTGGAGGATGATTCACAAATGAGTGGAGGAGTTAGAAACAGCAGGCCTGTCTGGTGAACATGATTCAGATTTCAGATGATTCAGTGAACTGAAAACACCAGGGACAACACATGAAATGAGTGCAGGATTTTATCGTTCAGCACTGACTTAAGGTGGATTTGTTGATAATATTTCATGAATATCTTAGGATATTGTCAATAAAGCGTTCTCATGGTAATCCATTCACTGACCTCCAGAGACCACACCAGGATGTTGTCAGATTTGAGGTCACAGAAGATGATGCTCTTCCTGTGAAGGTACGCCAGTCCTGCTGCGATCTGATAGGCCACTTTGAAAGTTAGCATGTGACCAAGAGGCATATACCCGGAGCCTACAATGAAGAAACATAATTTCAAGCTCCACTAACAGAAACACACAGGCTGTGAGACCAACCAGGTGGCAGATGTTTCTACTGGCCTTTGCGCTTCTCCTCCAGCACAGTGTTGAGGCTGCCCAGGGGGGCCAGCTGCAGGGCGAAGCACAGGGGATGGATGCTGATCCCCACCAGAGAGACGATGCAGGGATGCTGCAAAGAGTGCAACATGCTGGCCTCCTGGCGAAACTCAGAGAAGCTCCGACAGGCATCTGCAGACTGCAGGTGTTTCACCATTGTGTCTGAGGCAAGAGGGAAGAGAGCGAGAGGGAGCATCGACGCATGAAAAAAAAACAACAAAAAAAAACACAGACATTAGACTGAACCTGGACACGCTGAACATTTAGGCTGCATCCAGTCCACATGCTTTAATCCATCTGTGACCTTGTTTTACTTCCTATAACACAACTACGGTGCCAACTCTTATTGACAAATGATTGGTTGCTAAGCTACAGTATGACTCAAATTATGAGCAGGGTACAAAACGTTCAGGCCAGGGTTAAAGGTAGAGTTGGCTATGTCGTAGAGCTAGCAAGATTTGAAAGATGCACTGTTACGAATCCCCCTCTAAGCTCCTCCTCCTCCAGTCAGCCTTTTCTGCCTCCGTCTTTCTCTTCTTTGGCTGTGTAGCCGGCCGAGCCGCCATGGATAACGCTGGAATCGGTATTTTAGGCTGCTTTTTCTCTGCCATTGTAAATTGGTCTGGTATTCTCCAGCTACCGAAGTATTTCGCGAGAAGAGCGTGCTTGATACCTGCGGCCACGGCGAAGCGATGCGTGTGCCCGCTCAGAGTGGAGGGTAGAGTGGGGGCGCGTGGGGGGCGAGCGCAGGACGAGACGAGAACGCATCTGATTCGTACTTCACACTCGGGCCGAGGCTATTAATTGGTCAAAGTTTTTATAGTCCTGTGACCGCCACAGATCTCGGATTATATTCACTTCTCTTTCTGAAAACATATTAAATTGACGACTATCAGGGTGGAAGGACCATTTTATCCAACATAACAAAATGTGTCTCTAAAAATCATCGCCCACTATACCTTTAACTTTATCGAGTTATAATAACAAATATCATCTCAGCTCAGTTCAAATTCAGTAAGTGACTTAATAACAAGCCGAGTATTTCTGGTTAAAGACTGTGTGAGGGAAAAAAACTGAGGATTGACCTGAGTCTTTGTAGTCCTAACAACCCCACTGCTTCTCTTTATATTATTTTCAACATTCAGAGCCAGAACATCTTGATGGGGACATCCCAGTGCTTTAAAATGCAAAAACCTTTCCAGTAAACTCAGAGGAGTGTAACTGTGTACCTGTGTCATTGCTGATGGTTTGCTGTCGACACTTCTTGAAGTGGAAGCGCTTGATGGCCACTGACTGGTCACGATATCGGGCTCGGTAGATGATGGTCCCACTACCACCCTGACCAAGGATGTTACTCTCCTCCTCAGAGCAGTCCAGCTGGGAGCTGTCCAAAAAGAGCCTGACACACACACACACACACACACACACACACACACACACACACACACACACACAGCAGTGGATACTATCCTCCAGGTTATCCAAACACAGTTAGGACAGAAAACAAACAAGGCAATGAATGATTATGACTGCAGTTGCGTATGCTCAGGTTTCTTGTACAGTGAGGGAATATTAGCAACTTTTCAGGTGATCTGCAGTTACAGTGGTTTAGTTAACAGGATGGAGTAAACGCCAGTATATCCATGTTTCCCCATTCAAATGCTCCATCAGACTCCTAAACAGCTGTCAGCTCTTCAGCCATGGTCTACCTCTGCTCAAATACTGCACATACCGTATTAGCTCTATTACACATGCCTAATATTGCACATTGCACTACCTCTTTGTACAGCCTCCATTTTTTTACTGTATATATTGTCTTTGTATCACAATGCTGCCTTATTTGTCTTTAAAATGCTTTTGTCTATTTTTTCACATTATTATATTGGCATAGATTGGCTTATCTGGGTAGAAAAATTATCCAAATGACAGAGCTGTCGCATCACATCTGTCGCATCACATCTGCCTGTCCTCCTCTTTCTAAAATAAACTCTCAGTGGGCTGAGCAGGTGCTGTAGGGTCTCACTCGCTGTAAATAATAACTTTATATTCTAATGAAATACTAACATACACTTTTCTCATCAGTGAGTAGACCACACTGAGTCTGGTCCTGTTTGACAGCTTAGCATCAGCATCAGTACCAGAAGTAGACTGTTGAAGCCCAAAAAGATTCTCTGGGTCTCAGTTACTGAATATATATATGTACTAAAGCATGATCTGTTCCTGGATCTGTGTCGACAGCTGTAAACACAACATGTTGACTGACACCACTGTCATGTGTGAGCCCAGCCTCCACCAGTCTGTAAAATGAAAGTGTTACCGAGCAGGAAAGTCTGTCATGAAGAGCTCTGGGACCAGCTCCTGCAGGGTGACTGGCTGCTCTGGGTGCTGAGGACACACGATGTGCTCCTTCTCCACTGCAGCCAGCACACAGTCCTCCATGTTAAAGTAATGAAGCACATCTCCTCCACGTGCTCCTCGCTCCCCGGCCTGGTCCTGCCTGTGTTGGCCCAGTGAGGCACAGAGGGGACAGGGGGCGTACTGCTCTATGAGCAGACTGCCATCACTCTCACTGGCTGTCAGAGCTACGAGACAGGACACACCGAGACACAAGACATGTTCACTGAGAGGCTGAGTGTTCATACAGAACACTACTGTGAGGACAGACACTTATTCATAATAACAATAACAGCAAATCAGTCTTTGCTTTTATAAAAAAAATGACGTAGAATGACAGTAGTTTTAATTATTTAAAATATGTGACAATATTACACATCCCTACATCACGTTACAGACTGTGGTCTCTGTAGCAGGATCTATACTGCAGATGCATATCAATCCTGCTTATTTCTGCAGTATCAACACACTGGTGCTAAATCTATCAAGTCTGCAACACTGAGCGTCCGTCTCTTCAAAGACACTGCCCTAAAATGATCATAGTGCTGTAAACAGTTGTCAGTACAGCTGGAGGAAGACTCCACTGACAGCACTGAGTGTATGGGCAGGTGTGTGCAGGTAGACAGGCAGGCAGGTAGCTATTAGGAACAAGTGCTTGTGATCATTGTTTACCCTGATGCACACTGATCCATCTGTAAGATCTGAAACCTTCAGTCAAAAAAAAAAAAAAAAAAACTAAGCAGAAGAGGGAAGCTGAGAATGTTTGCACTGAGGCTCATCTGGTTACAAATTCTAACACATGGAGGGAATTCAAATGGAAAATAATAAGAAGATGTTTCAGAACGCCAGAGATGTCTAAGATGGGTCCACATCTCAGTTCATGTTAATTTAAAAAAAACTAAGTAAAGCCACTGTGATGCACATCTGTGTTAAACTTTAGACTGTTTGAAGCAGAATAAGTGAATGTGGCCATCACTAAAGATGCTGACGTAGCTCTTAAAAAATGGAAGCTGTGATTTTTTCTTATTTTTAGAGTCCAATCAGTGGCCATTAGCTTTAGCTAATGACTGCTGGTGGTTATCAGTGTTGCTGAGGCTGTAGTGAAGCCAGCAGCTGACCTTCAGACTCAAAACCATTCATCTGTTTCACCACATTAACTGCCAACTGGATTAATGACCACACAGAGATACCACATGATACCACATGATACCAACGGTGTTCTTCTATTGGCTCACAGGCCTCGTTAGAAGTGGGAACCAAATGGGAACCAGATGTTTCAGATCAGGGACTATCTGTTGACAGGCAGAAGCCTGCTGGGTCACTGTGTCCACTGACCAGGGAACCACTGCTCTATCAGAGAGCTGATGTTGTCGGTGATGAAGGCCATGGCAGAGAAATCTCTCATGTCTGACTGGCAGATGATCTTTATGCCTCCGCTCTTCTTCCTCTTCCAGTTGATATCTGATGACTCCACGCTGCAGAGACACAAATACACTGGAAGCTTCATCTGCTTTATTTATAAATTAGTCTTGTGATAAATAAAGAGAGCTAACCACTGGAGCACATCTCCTCTGTTTCTATTGATCAACATGACAGTGACTGAGAGCTGACAGTGAAAATGCTGCAGTTGGAAGGTGAATGAGTACCAGCTCTGACCTGCCTTTACCTTTAACCTTCTCATTATTTTCATGTCTTCATTTCATGACTACCCACACTGACCTGAGGTAGCCTCCATCAAAGGTGACCAGCAGCCCTTCCTTCCAGTATATGGTCTGGCTGCGTCGGACTCTGAAGGTGCTGCAGCGGTTCTTCTGTCGGCTCCCAGTGAAGCTGTAGATCACAGAGCTCCTGCTGTGATGGCTTCTTGTATTTCTCTTGGGCTCAAATGACTAAACAAACAGTTACAGTTTCAAGCCATGAATGTAAAAAGCTGAAAGTGTGTAAGGGATAAAAATCTGCTGGTTCAGTACCTGCAGGTCCATCTCTGTGAGGCTGATGAGCATCCTGGCAATGAAGCGCTCCCAAAATCCAGCAGGGACAAAGCTCATCTGGACGAGGCGCTGCAGGGTGTTGTTGGTCTGCTGACGGAAGCAGTGGATGTCCATGGCTGGCTTAGGAGGAAGGAGGTGGGGCAGCAGATAGCTACAGGACACATTTCAGAGTAGGAAATGACTGAATTAAGACAGGCTGGGCTGGAGAGGGAGCATCTAAGTATGGACACATGTCTGATTGTAAGATATGTAGCATGAGGACGGGACAGTATGTGTTTTCTAGAGTGTTTGAAATGAGGATAGTTGGTTGGTTGCTAAGCACTTACACTTGGTGCACTTGGTGCAACTGTTGTGTTTCTGTGAAAGGAATCAGTTTATGGAATAATCTGAGCAAATAAAACAAAGAATCAAAATCAAACTTCACATTTAGAAGAATAATTAAAGCTAGTATGTTTGGAAATATAATGAAATATGTTAGTTATGCTTGATTTTTAGACTCACTGTGTTGTCAGGAAAGGTAAACAAACATTTCCTTTTGTTTTGTTTAGCTTGAATGAAGGAATTGCATTTTGGGAATTAAAATAAAACGTGACTGTCTTTGTTGGCCGACAGCTATTTTAGTTTATTATTTTGCTTTTTAATTGAGTTGTTTTTTTAAGATAAATTCTTTAGAAATTGATTTCTTGGGGTAAAGGGGGCAGACTATACAAGATTATTCTTCTTTCTGCTGCCTGTCATTCTGATTTGGGAATGTTGTGAATTCTGTATACTGAATTGTTTTGTTTTTAATCACTAAATGACATAAAAATGTATATAAAATAAAATAACTGTCATCTCAGTAGTTGCCAGAATGTTTTTTTTAGATTACAGGCTTTGTCTGATGGGGTGTGGTGCTTCTCCAGCTGGGTGCTTAGTGGTCGATGGCTCTCTGGGTAGTTGCTGGGGTTTTATTATCAGGTGGATACTACGTAGTTGTTGCGTTGTTCAGGGTAGCTGCTACGTTAGGGTTCAGATGATGATTCAGGCTGCTACTTAGGACAACAACATATGTGCTTTGTGGATCAAGAATGCCAAAATGTATAGGAACTTCACCATTTATATCAAGTGAATATCAAATAGTAAAAAGACAGTACCTGTTGTTGGCCACAGGAAGAGCAATCTCAAACTTGGCTAGAAACTGAAAATACTGTTCCTCTGTCTGCTGGGTGAACCCTGTTCCTACCAACAGCATCTGCACAACAGATCAGTCAGTCAGTCAGGACCATCATTATTACACAAAATCCACACATTTGTAGAGGCGCACCCTCAGGTCTTCAGCTTTGATCACTCCATTCCTGGCGACAGAGCGAGAGGACTTGAGGTGCATGATCCTCTCCAGGCACTCTGACAGCCACACAGGACACAGGAAGTAGAGTGTACAGAGGCCATGGCTGGTGTCTGGGAAGTGGAGCAGGGTGCCAGTCTCTATCAAGAAGCTGATGGCTGGATGGAGAGCAAAAAGAGGAGAGCCATGAGCATGAATGGTGGAGTAAAATACATATATACATGAATATATACACTGATCAGGCACGTTATGACCACCTGTCTAATGTTGTGTTGTGACCTCTGACCCCTGAAGGTTTATTCTGTGGTCTCTGACTCCTTCCTGTCTTCAGCAGCATTAACCTCGCTGCTCTGTTGGATCAGACCAAAAAGACCAGCCTTCACTCCCCACCTACATCCTTGTCCTCTCATGACCCTGTCTCTGGTTCACCACTGGTCCTTCCTTGGACCACTTTTGATAGACCTGAGTAAGGTTGCAACAACGAATCGTTAAAAAACAATTATTGAACGTTTTAGCAACGAATTTTATTTTTGATTCGTTGTGTCACATGATTAATATGTCAGTCACTGCCACGTCACAGAGCTCACTGAGATGAGCAGATGGATGCACACTGCTGTTAAACACCCCAGAAGAAGAGCAGAACCTGTGTTTTTTTTTAAAACCATGATAGGCTGCTTGATGGGAAATACAATATGTACAACACAGCAAGCTGTAGTCTTGACAGATAGTATCCTTGACATGCTCATCACCTCTTATCAATGGCTGAAGATGAGGGCTTAGCTATAGTGATCCGCAACTTTAAATCATTTTTACGAGCTACTTGACATCAACATTAAGTTGTTGTTTTTTTTAATTATTTATAATTTATTACTTTAAGAGCTCTGGGATGTTCATGTAGCAACCTATGATTTGTGCACTTTTCTGCACTGTCAATTTGAGATAATGTCCTGTTTCTGAAGAAGACAATGGAAATTAAACAATGTTTTTTTTTCTAGTCTTTTCATTGATTAATCGAAAAAAATAATCAACTGATTAAATGATTATTTAAATAATCGTTAGTTGCAGCTCTAATCCTGACCTAACCCTGCTGCAGACCAGGAACAGCCCACCAGAGCTGCAGTTGTGGAGATGCTCTGATCCAGTCCTCCAGACATCACTGTTTGCTTCTTGTTGTCAAACTCCTGGAAAATCCTGATGCTGGAACATTTTTCCTGCTTCTGACATCAACTCTGAGGACTAAATGTTCATTTGTTGCCTAAATATTCCAGGAGCCATGATGAGGAGATGATCAGTGATATTCACTTCACCTAACAGTGGTCATTATGTTATACTGTATGCATTGAGTGGCACATTTGAGAGATGTGTACGAGACCAGAGCAATGCGTCAGTGTTGCTCCACCACTGCAGAGCGTGTGAATGGAAACAAATCCAACATTAGGTGCTTGGGCATCAGGAAGTCATTCACGGTTAGGAACAAAAGCAGGTTAAACAAATGATTTTTGTCATCCAGCTGTCACAGTACCAGTCTGCAGGTCCTCGTAGTCTCTGATGTCATTTCCTGGGATCTGTTTGATGATGCAGTCCAGCTGGTCATCAGTTAAGTACTGGACTTCCCCCTCAGCATCCCGTCTCTGCTTCTCTGCTATCACTGCTTCCTGCAGTGTCAGGTAACTCCTGGGGATCTGGTGGAGGAGAAAATCCACTGAGAACTACTCATCAATCAATGTCTCATGCACACTTATGTGTAGAGAGGGTGCTGCAATGCTCTCATAATATACATAATGTAATGTCCAATATTCCAATATTCTTACATACTGTATATACGTGTGTATATATATATATATATATATATATATATATATATATCCATATATATATACGTATATACGTGTATATATATATATACGATATATACGTGTATATATATACACGTATATACGTATATACGTGTATATATATATATATAATTTTTTTTTTTTTTTTCGTCAAGGGCCCGGGGCCTTTCTGTGTCCGGCTTCCTCCCACCATCCAAAAACATGCATGGGAATTAGGTTAATTGGCTAATTTAAATTGACCGTAGGTGTGAATGTGAGTGTGAGTGGTTGTCTGTCTCTATGTGTCCTGTGATGAACTGGAGACTTGTCCAGGGTGTACCCTGCCTTTCACCCTAAGACAGCTGGGATAGACTCCAGCCCCCCCAAAGACCCTATGTGAGGATAAGAGGTAGATAATGGATGGATGGATGGATGGATGGATATACACTATATTGCCAAAAGTATTCACTCACCCATCCAAATAATCAGAATCAGGTGTTCCAATCACTTCCATGGCCACAGGTGTATAAAATCAAGCACCTAGGCATGCAGACTGCTTTTACAAACATTTGTGAAAGAATGGGTCGCTCTCAGGAGTTCAGTGAATTCCAGTGTGGAACTGTGATAGGATGCCACCTGTGCAACAAATCCAGTCGTGAAATTTCCTCACTCCTAAATATTCCACAGTCAACTGTCAGCTGTATTATAAGAACGTGGAAGTGTTTGGGAACGACAGCAACTCAGCCATGAAGTGGCAGACCATGTAAACTGATGGAGCAGGGTCAGTGGATGCTGAGGAGCATAGTGCGAAGAGGTCACCAACTTTCTGCAGAGTCAATCACTACAGACCTCCAAACTTCATGTGGCCTTCAGATTAGCTCAAGAACAGTGCACAGAGAGCTTCATGGAATGGGTTTCCATGGCCGAGCAGCTGCATCCAAGCCATACATCACCAAGTGCAATGTAAAGCGTTGGATGCAGTGGTGTAAAGCACGCCGCCACTGGACTCTAGAGCAGTGGAGACGCATTCTCTGGAGTGATGAATCACGCTTCTCCATCTGGCAATCTGATGGACGAGTCTGGGTTTGGCGGTTGCCAGGAGAACGATACTTGTCGGACTGCATTTTGCCAAGGGTAAAGTTTGGTGGAGGGGGGATTATGGTGTGGGGTTGTTTTTCAGGAGCTGGGCTTGGCCCCTTAGTTCCAGTGAAAGGAACTCTGAATGCTTCAGCATACCAAGACATTTTGGACAATTCCATGCTCCCAACTTTGTGGGAACAGTTTAGAGCTGGCCCCTTCCTCTTCCAACATGACTGTGCACCAGTGCACAAAGCAAGGTCCATAAAGACATGGATGACAGAGTCTGGTGTGGATGAACTTGACTGGCCTGCACAGAGTCCTGACCTCAACCTGACAGAACACCTTTGGGATGAATTAGAGCAGAGACTGAGAGCCAGGCCTTCTCATCCAACATCAGTGTGTGATCTCACAAATATGCTTCTGGAAGAATGGTCAAAAATTCCCATAAACACACTCCTAAACCTTGTGGACAGCCTTCCCAGAAGAGTTGAAGCTGTTATAGCTGCAAAGGGTGGACCGACGTCATATTGAACCCTATGGATTAGGAATGGGATGTCACTTAAGTGCGAGTCAAGACAGGTGAGCGAATACTTTTGGCAATATAATGTGTATATATACATTATACATACATACATACATACATGGACAGGAAATGTATTACACAGGGTGTTTGATAGAACAGCAGCAATGACTGTTGAAGGTGTTTAATAAATACGTTCAATGCAGATATATTCCCTTGTTTCTTGAGTATGTTTGCACATGCAAAATGAAACATGATTGATATAGATTAAAAATTAATGATATTTAATCACAATTAATCAAAATTAATCCACAACTATTTAACTAACTGTATTTATTGTACTGTTTCTTATCTATTAATGTGCAATTTCACTTCCTTTCATTCTACCATTCACTGTGCTATCTTTATTACACCAATTGGTTCACTTATTTTATTCACTTATATTGTATATTTGATGCCTTAGTTTTCCCCCACTTCGTTGTTTTTCTACTGATGTTCTTAATTCTTTTTTACAGACCATCCTTGTAATGTTGCTCTCTCCATTTTGCTGCTGTAATGATGCAAATAGTTTAGAAACCCTTGGGATTAGGCTACCAAGACTGGTGAGTTACATATTTCCATAAATAGAAAGTGTTTGTACTGATGAATGGGGTATGATACTGCTCTCACATCTTCAGCTTATTGAAGGGAACATATTCATCCATCCATTTTCTACCACTTATCCTCACATAAGGGGACATATTACATAGTAAACAATCACTTTTTATGGCTTCCATTATAGGCCTGGATTGATGTTGGAACATGTAATACAGAGAGAGGACCTCTTCTGCTGGGTTAGCATCTGCTGGTAAACAGTGATTCCTGAGCTTTGTTTTGATCAATGTTAATGTTGAACATTGCTAACCTGCTCAGACCAGACAGTTACGATGGAAGAGTGTAACACTGTGACACACTATTAGTGCAGTTTGTACTGGAACAAACACCACAGTCACACTGCGTCCCTCACCAGTCTGCCCAGCAGTTTACTGCCACAGGTAGAGCTGCTGCTGTCCTTCATGGAGAGGGCCACCTGGTAGATGAGCTTCTTCAGCCCATCCAGCCCCTCCAGGGTCTTACAGGACACTTCACTGATGAACAGATGTTCTGTGAGGTTAATACTAGTGACAGCTGACATGAGACTCATGCACACAATGAAGGCGAAATGAACTGCATGCTTACTGGAGGTGTTTACAGGTGATGTCAGGGTAGCCCGTGGCTCGAGCTCCTGACGGGGAGCGGCACAGAGCCAGAATATAAGCTCTCAGCGTGGCCAGTCGCTCTGTGCGAAACTCAGTGTCGATGAGATCCAAATGGGTTCCCACAACCACCACAGCAGAGTTGGGTGCTCGTGCCTACAGGCCACAACACATGAAACATAATGACACATAATGACATGTTCAGTGAATGCTTATCAAAGAACACAAAAAAATGAGCATCAAAGTTCATTATGTCCAACATGCAGCTTTTCCCCAGGCTGCTTTCACCCACTACTCATGCTATTCCTCAGTAGATGGAGTTTGGTTGAGTTGAGCTTGACTCAAAACATCTGCAACTGGAACTAGTTACATGTGTCAATCATGAACAAATGACACCTTTTAGCACCAGTCCCTACAGAGAAAATCAAACATCAGGCATCTGATGACTTTCAAGCTTGAAACCACATGAACCAAGCTTCTAACAGTGGCTCCTGGCTGTTTTTTACTCTCTTATCAACCGCTATGCTAACTCATTGTACAACATTCTTGAGTGTCAGTCTCATACTTTGACTGAATGACACTGACAGTAGCAGGAATTTTAACTTCAACATATAAACAAATCTGGCCATCAATGCTGTAACCACACAAATCAGTGGGAAGAGAAGGGGAGGCGTTACTAAATGTTAGAGTGAGTTATTAGCCTTTAATGAGTGAACCATTTGAGTCAAATGTTGCGAGAAGTTTCAACGTCTTCTACGTCATCCTGCTTTTACTAAATGATAATCATTGGTTTATGTGGTCTGGCAATAAAATTATTTTCCCATGAAGCAGGTCAGTCCTCCCTCGCACTGGAAAAAATAATTATAGTCACTTTCCGACCCTCTGAAGTACAGCTGGAGGCAGGATCTCAGATGATAGATAGAGATAGATGTCACCTCTATGTTGAGCAGCCATGTCTGCAGGTTGGCCACAGCCTCCTCTCCCAGAGCCAGGTTCCAGATCACCACATACAGGGCTTTATCAGTGAAGAAACACTGGTTCACTGTGGACATGCTCGCTTGGCCCCCAATGTCCCACACGTGGAACGCCACCGAGTCCTTCTGTAAGGCACAAGATGAGCGCTAAGTCAACTCTGAAGGTGATGAGTCAGAGATAAAATAAAACTTATGTGACTTTGGTATTTCCCAACCTGGACCCAACTTTCATGTTTCTGTCTAACTGACTAGTGGGGACAACAATTTGATGCTGCTCATGGAACGCAAAATATGGTGCTAATGGGGCAAGTTGACACCGTCATTAGTCTCGATCATTGAGAAATCTCATGTCATATTGGTTTTAATTTGTTGGTTTGCAGTACAGAAAGTATGCATGCTATCTTTGAATTCAATGGCCAACCATATTTAATTTGGTTAGAGTATACAGGTATTCTGATTTTATCCTTTTATCCTTCTTCAAGTCTGAGAGGGAGTTTGAGCCAAATTTGAGAGCTATTGTGTTAACAACCTCATAACATCATACCTTTGTCCACAGCTGCTGGATCAGAGGCTAAATAAAGCAAAGTTGGAAGAGTGGACTAAGGCTTTGAGGAAGGCATAACATGGTAGAGATATTTATCAGGTTATTTCGTGAAAGCACAAACACAAACCCCTCAAACTCAATCTGCATCTTCTAACCAGCTGACGTGATGACACACATGAAACATTATGTTTTATCCTGCTTATGGTATTTACACCAGCAGGACTTGATTCTTCCAGCTCTGTGACAAGCCAGTGTGATGTCTGACAGGTGGGAGTCTCCTCACCTCTCTGTGCTTATTTGCACATTCACTGTGTCGTTAATGAATGGATGACTGTACATACACAGGTGTCTTGGATATGAACTACTGGAAACGGCTGATGGAGTTCACCATCACGTTTTTCACTTCTCAACCAGTCACTAAAAATTTAACATGCTTTTGCTTCGAATGCACCGTGTTTTATTTACATAACTTGCATTCATTACAAAAGCTAACTCAATGAAGCAGATAGATACACAAACACTAAAACTGCATTACTTCTGTTAAAGAGAGGAATATCCACAATGTTCACTGAAGGCCAGGCCAGTTAATTTTTTTTTTTTTTTCCTAATAGTTAGTTTTTTAAATTATTCTGTTGAACCACAACTCACGAACAATGTCTGCTTTTCATTTTGTCAGTTTCTAGTTATTTCTGTGACCACTGTGGGTGCCACCAGTTTTGTCCATGTGTCTATGTTCTGCCTGTGCTTTCCTCACGCTGTTTCTGCCTCCGCTGGGTTTGTCCAGCTCCCAGGTGGAGGTGGAGATGCTGCACTCTGCAGCCGTGAAGGGGGCCACCCTGCCGCTCTGCAGGGCCTCCAGGAGGGCCGTCTTCCCCTGCCTGGGTGGACCAATCACAAGCATCTTTAGCAGCTTAAAAGGCTCTGCCTTTCGAAGATGTGCCCGCAGGAAGGCCAGGACAGAGGCAGAACCTGACAAACAGAGGGACAGAAAGATGGTGTAAACTACAGACACCAAGAGCATGTCATAAAAGTGATCATCAATAGCACAGGCTTTTATTTGCTTCAATAACTAAATACAGCCAGCCCTAAAATATTAAAAAGAGACTGACGTGAAACTAAGAATCACTACAGTAGCGCAGAGCAGCCAAACTTAAGCCAACACTGACTCCAGAGAGAGCCTCTCATGTGTTTTATGTTACCTGAAGGCCACTGTAGGTTCACTACACACTTAAGTCAGCTGCTCCTAAAGTGGTTTTATTATGTTATGGAGGGTCTCTGAGCAAAGGTAACCATGGTTTTCTTGTTGAAGCACATGACTGCAGTCTAAATCCTTGACACTGTCTCCATAGACCAGTAGTACTTCAGAAAATATCAATATCATATCAATTACAAATCATTTATTTGCTTCTTTTTACTTTATGACCCCTCAAAGTAGGGAGTCACCATACTGAAAGCTGCACATTGTGCACTATTGCTATGGTAGACAGTGTTGGTACCTTCTTTCCTTACTTCCTGGGGGACATTGGTGATGTTCAGGCCTTCAGTGTCCAGCTGCCACAGGTTGGAAAGGTGACTGAGCTCTGCTGGAAGCTCCCTGATGGCAGGATTACTGTTCCCAAAGTAGAGGCGACATGAACAAATGAAAGACAGGATGTTCAAAGCTACCTTCCATGCTAAAACACAGTTTCACTTCTGAAAAACCACGTTTAATTATTGCTAAAAACCAGTTGGACCTCACAGACCTTCACTGTGGTTTCAAGATTTCTCAAAAACCCAGATGATGTTTCCAAAGTCAGTTTTGGCAGCCACAAGATGGGATTCACCACTTCCCGAGCGAGTTGATCACTCTGGGTGGTGCGTGAGAGCCGAGCCATTTGCTGCTTGTATAAAACAGCTGTAAACAGCTGTAGCAGGGGGACTGATTACATACCAGGCAGTAGTTCCCAGGGCCTGAACCCAAAACCATTTGTCTTTTCTGACTTTATTATTTGACAATTATTTAGTCAATGCCTCATGTAATTTGACACTCACTAATGCTGAAAACAGATGACATGATCACGGTTCTGAACTGAATTTGATAAAAGATAAAAGATAAACAGATAAAAGATATTGATAATCCTCATTAAAACACTGGTGCTGTGGCTGAGAAACTGCAGACAGCACATTAAAACGCTGCTTTCCTTACATCAGATTTGTGCATGTTGAATCAGTGTATTGACATAAAGTAATGGCTTTATTCTTGCAAAGGTTTTATTACACTGAAAGTAACAAACTGTCATCAATTTGAGCCATCTTCAAGTTGGCTTCACTGTTTCCTCTGCAGCCTGACTGGCTTTGTGTGAGAGCAAAACCATTAATAAGCACTGATAATTTGATAATTTAATAATTTCGTACCAGTGCCTGTTTAATACCAGGATGTATGCAGGAAGGCAGGATGCCCTTTGATGCCCAAAGTGCCCTTTTTGTCAAAGTGATATTTTTTTTGTAAGACCTGCCAAGTATCCCGTTTTGGCCATATCACGTATTTTACCCTTCTTTCCCTCCATCCTCCCATATTAGCATTTTCCTGTAAATCTCCCTATTTTAACCTGCGTTATCAAAAAAATAATAACACAGCCCGGGACCACAGCACAGCGTCTCAGTCACAGGACAAAGGACAGTCAGAACACTGAGAAGCCCAGGATGGCAGTGAGGAAGAGAAGCGCTGTGTGGACTTTATTCACTGGAGCTAACAGGGACACTGCCACATTTGATGTGTGCAAAAAATATTCACCACTGTGGTAACACCACCAACTTATCTAAAGACATGAAAGCAGTTCACCCTGGAGAGAACAGCAAGCTGCAGAAAAGTCTGAGGAAGGAGGAGGAAGGGAGACCCCTGACACAGAGACACAGGTCTCTGGTAGAAGCGTTTCAGCCAAAAAAAAAAACACCAGGAGTATCCAGGTAATCTCCAGCAATGTTTTTTCACAGTGATCAGAGAGGCAAATTTAGCAGACTGATTAAACTATTATCATAAATTCAGCCAGCCAGAAAAAAAAATCTGATTTATCTTATGTATTATTTCATTATAATCAACTAAATAAAGGCAAATTATCAATTATTCAATGATAATGACGTTTAAAGTAAAATGTATTGGTATCGGCAGGTAATGGCAGACAGGAATCAAAGGAGCTGGCTGAAGTTCAGGAAGTAGTGCAGCTGTGCATAAAGCCAATTGTAGTTTATAAGTGGTTGACAATTGGTGATTTTAGCTTTCTTGTAGGCCTACACCTGTCTGAAAATGTAAGGGATACTGGAGCTTGGTTGGGGTGGTGGTACTGCTTGCGGCAGGCGCCGGAAAATTTCCCTTATTTTCACATCCAAAACTTGACAGGTTCATTCTTTATGAATATGGGTTGCTACCATTCAACCGGTTATACTGCAAGGTTTCTATATGGCATTTCGAATTTGTGCTCCTTGTGCCCCCTTTTAACTTTGAGCACCTGCCCCTCCAAAGGTCTGTGCACGGCCCTGCAGCGCAGAGCTTGCTTCAGTCAGTGTGAACCAGACCACCGCTCTGCTCCCAACTACAACAGGATTCATGTCCCACAGGATTTTAAGAGACCTCAGAGCCTCCACGGGGGTCTGGGGAGCAAAATGTTAAACGCATCAATCAAGGGCACTTTGCCTGAAACTCTTTCCAAGCTGATATATGTGGTTTAAAGTACCAACCATTTCAGTTAAAGTTATAATACATTTTGAAAAAATGGGCTCTGAGGTTACCCATGAGTTTCCCCTTTACAGATATGCCAGCTCACTTACTAACACTAATCACTTTCAGATGTTTTTGTTTGCAGTATAAATGTGTTGTTATTTTCTAAAAATGAATAGGTCTACATTCTGTCCCTAAACAGTATGAAGTTGATCTGACTGGAAATCATCTGGTTAGTCCAGTGAGCTCAACAGTATTCATGTGTGATGATGTTAGTCCTCACAGTGGCCATGTCATCATAATGAGACCACTTTTTGAAACGTGACCTCGCTGTATAAAATGACCTTGTTGTGACCTCCAGGATAATCACAGCCTTGTGAAACTTTACAGCCACAACCTGGAGACCTGGACCGTTCACAGGATGGATGTCTGTCCTGACTATACTGACAGGTATATCTGAGCAGTTTGAAGTGCTCAGCATTCAAGCACAGGAAAAGTGCAGAACGGGTCATTTAAGATTAAATAAAATCTACTTTGGAAAATTTATTTTCAATGATATACAAAATTCAACACTATGTATGAAAAACATGGTGTTTATCCTTTAGGGTATGTAGAAACTTTTGTGTTAGATCAATGGAGAGCATTGTCAGTAATAGAAAACACGTATCTTCTGAACTAGACTCCCCAGAAAAAGGGCCGATAATAAAGAGAAGCATCAGTTTGAAGTAGAACACTTTCTTCTGGTCTAGTTTATGGAAGTTTTCTCTGGGTTCAGAAATCAAATAATAGCACACAAAAATCACCAATTATTTCCCAAAGATGGTACAGGTGGCCAGTATGTGGGGTCATGGCTCACAGTCTAAATTCCTTCAGACATCATCTTGTTAATTAAAGAGATGAACTAACTTCAGTATCATCATGATGGCACATGGACAGGTGGAGGTCACCCAGACAGAGATGACTTACTTGGAGAGGTAGAGCTCAGTGAGGTTGTGCAGACCACACACTGATATGGGAACACTTTCCAGCTGGTTGTCATTCAAGAAAAGCACTTCTAGAGAATCCCGCAGAATTATGGGAAACTGGATGGAACATACTGCCAAGACAGAACCATGCAGACGGTCACTGCATGCAAACAACATTTTTTATCAGTGTTATCTATCGATCTAACTCTGGAACTGGGCTGTGGACAGAGAAAATACTGCGTAAGCAGCATCTTATTCCAAACAAGTGGATTTTGCCAAAAATGCATTTCCTTTGAAACAACAGGCGACATATTATGTAACACAAAACAGATGAAATACATGTTACACAATCATTTTACTTCATTTCCATCACATTAATCTGCCTAATCTGCCAGGATTATTTATTAAAGACACTCCCAACAACAACTGATCCAGATGGTTGGTCAGGGGCTCTTCACCTCAAACTAGCAGAACACTGCGTTTCCTTTCAAAATAAACAGTAACAATACCACTTGGTCACATTTAAAAAGCTAGAGGGCTTATATTTTGAAATGGAAACAGGAAGTGTCTTGTTTTTTATACAGCTTTTCTGAGGTGCTACATAAATTACAATAAGTATAGAAAGATGTGAATGGAAACTCATGGAAATAGGCATATAAAAGGTTAAATCAGTGTAACCTACATGTTATTGTATAGACTTTCATCAATTTTTACAATTTTCAATTTACGATTTGACAAGACAAAATCAAAAATGTTGCAGACCAACGGGAGGACTAAATAATGGCAGAAATAACATATGTAAGACAGACCTACCTGGGTCTGGGTCCAGGTCCCTTTTGCTCCATGTGGTCAGGAAGGCCAGCCTCCTGGATTTGGGCGCTTCATCTGTTCTGAAGAAACAATTAGAAATACATTAACAAGTCAGCTAATGTCAAAAAGAGTAGCATGAAGCATGAGTGACACCAGCACAGACTTCAGCTTAACTCTTTGACCCTGAGCCTCAAAATTTCTCTCTGGACCTTTTTCTATCTCTATTTTAATCTAGAAGACTTGGAAATTTGAATATGTCATAGGGAAAAAAGATGCTACTTCAGCAGCTTTCAGGAGAGGCATGAAAGAAATTATCATAATGACACTGTGTTGGATGTAAAGAGCAAAGTCTCACTTTTCAGAAACCATAGGATTTTTTTCCGATAGCACAAACCGTGCTGTTATTACGGTACGCCAACGTGCACATGTGCAATGTGTTGCTGGTGACATATTAGGTGTTAAAGGGTTAATGTCACACAGAAATATCTACACATGTGCCAATTCTCCTGGCAACAAAGAGAACAATTAATGAGCAACAGAGACAAGAAGTCCACTTTTTTTTGCATAAAACTAGAGCAGTACATCAGTCAAGACCAAGTGATATTCCAGTGTTTCCTTCCAACAAGCAGATGACACATCTAAACTAAGTCTTTGGCTAATTATACCTTTAGTTACCAACACATATGGAGACCTAAACGCCTTCTGTTTCTCAGAACGAGTTTGTTCACAGATGACTCTCAGAGAGCTGCATGAATGGCTGCTTGTTCAGTAACAGCTGGCAGTGTGTGTCGACAGTGTGGACCTACTTGCCCAGCTGGTTCCTGGAAAGATCCAGGGTCCTGAGCTGGGAGCACTTCCATTTACTGGGGGCTGGGAGTGTTGCAATGTGATTCCCACACAATCTCAACGAGACCAGAGCCTGATGGGAGGAAGAGTGGGAGGAGGGGTGACATACTGTACTGTAAACCATGCTTTCACATTTTCCTTTCAAGGAATACACAGACAGCTGGCTGGACCGCTGTCCTGCTCTCCTCTACACTGATCAGAAGCTGGAGGGTTTGCTGCCTCAGATCATTAATTTACTCATTACTCAGTCTGAAAACTATTCATCGAACCTGGATGAGCAGAAAACACTTTTGTACCAAAATACCTGTCAGGATCATTTCAGTGGTCAACAACTTTTGGATTTAGCTGACAAACTGATAAATCTTTCTTCTTTTGTTGGGTTAACACTGTAGTCAGGGATCTTAAAAAAGACGCTATTCAGGTTTTAAGATTATTTCTGAATAATTAATCAAGCAATCTGCACTGCTTTTTTATTTTATGTCTATTTCTACAGGTCACATTCACATAATAAACTATAAAGATAGATTTCATTCATCCCATAATTGTGTGTAATTTACAGTTCATTTGCAATTAAAACAATACTTTCTTCCTTTTCATTTAGCACAGATTGTAAATATATATTACTATTATTATTACTGATTCTATTATCTCATTGCTGTTGTTTATTGTGTCTTTATTACTGTAATTTGTCTACGCTGCTGTGACGGGTGAAGTTGGGGGATAAGCAAAAAATATTCTTTTCTTAATCAAATCATATCAATAAATATATTAGCCCTTGAGGCTACTACAAGATTTCTTCAACACACACACACACACACACACACTTGTAAATTGCTTGTTCTAGTTTGGGACAATTCTTTTATTTGACACACCACCTCTCTCTGCTTGTGTCTTTCAAAAGGAGCTCCACCACCCAATCTCAAAATGTTCCCCCTTTCCATCATTTTGTTTGTTATTATTATATTACTATCCTGGTGCTCCTAGGTTGCAGAACAAGAATGTAACTGAGAACGACTCAACGGTGGAGTCAAAAACAGAGCAGCAGGGCCACCTAGAGGCTACATAACAGACCACACACTCTGATTTTTAGATCAATGACTTTGGTTTGGTTTAATCCATAGATTTGTAACTTCCCTTCAGCTTTGTGCACATACATGTGTAGAGTGACATATCCAGAAGATGGCTCTTACCTCCAGCTCAAAGATATATGAGGGCAGCTCCTTCAGGCTGTTGTCAGAGAAGTCCACCTCCTGCAGCTGACACCTCCAGAAGATGGAGATGCTGTTTGGAAGACTCTGGATCACATTAGAGGAAGCTTTGCATTGCTTCTGCAGGGAGGACAAAGAAGAATATGCATGTGTGTTGTTATCAGTTATTTTAACTGACTGATTGTTGTTTTATTACGCATTTGGTTTCAGTAAACCTGCCCCAAACACAACTCTCCCAGATGTGGGAAAGACAGTAAAGGTGGACTCATCAGAGAACAATACATGTTTCACATTGTCCACAGCTCAAGATTTTCACTGCTGGCACCACTGAAACTGATGTTTGGCATTGGCACGAGTGACCAAAGGTTTGGCTACAGCAGCCCGGCCATGGATATTGACCCTGTGGAGCTCCAGACGGACAGTTTTGGTGGGATCAGGAGAGTTGAGGTACACATTTAATTCTGCAGTGAGTTATAGTGGAAGTGGATCATCAGCAGTTTCTTACCAGAGGACAAGCCCAGGGTTCGGGGAAGGAGCTCAGTTTGTTCCTGCACACATTGAGGACGCTCAGAGATTTCAAACAGTGCATGATGGCTGTGGGCAGACTGCTCAGACAGTTATCAGACACATCCAGCTCCTCCAGCTGACGAAGGCCGATCCAGTTAGTAGCTGACAGAACGGAAATAAAGAACATAGCCACATATATGCCTTTATATATATATATATATATATATATATATATATATATATATATATATATATATATATATATATATATGACAACTAAAAGGTCATCCAGTTGTTACTCTAAATAATTTATTAGCAAAGTTTGGCAACCGTCACTTGCTGGACATTAAGTGTATAAATGGCTGGATAACCTACATGTATTGATTAACAATGTATCCAGGCTGAAGCACTGAGTTGGTGAAGAGATGAGGAAGAGTGTGAGGATGTTCCACTCCTCTCTCTTCTATATCACAGGAAAACACCCTGGGCTGATCTTATATGACCTTTGCTTGGACAAAACACTTGAGGACATCACCTTGGATCCTGGGAAACTATGATAGACATAGCTCATTATTTTCTAACATTTCAGACAATTGATGACGAAAGAGTGTCTTTGGTTGTCTGACTTATTCAAAGTCCATGATATTTGACTCTCACACAGAATGGTGCCGACACCACTGCTCTCTGTAGCCTATCATTTCCAGTGTGGCTTTTAGCTGTGCTGAGTAAAGCTGGAGGACAGTGTTCTGTGTGAGAGCAAAATTACAAATGACCACCACCATTAACACAACTAATGTAAAACTAGTATTTGCAACAAACTGTTGTAGTTTCTGAGTGTGTTTTTTAAAACTTTAGGCAAATGAGGTAATTGGTGCTCTCTAGCAGCAGGACAAATGCATGTGGGGACATGAAATCAGTTTGGACACAGATTATATTTATTACTGCGATGAGGTGGTGACTTGTCCAGGGTGTACCCTGCCTTCCACCCTAGGACAGCTGGGAAAGACTCCAGCCCCCACGCGACCCTGGGAGGATAAGTGGTAGATAATGGATGGATGGATTATATTTATTAGTGACCACTGCTGGTAAAAGCTAATGAGCCTCAGAAGTATTGGTTGCGGCTGAATCACAGCTTGAGAGCAGCAGGTGTACACTCAACAAAAATATAAACGCAACACTTTTGTTTTTGCTCCCATTTTTTATGAGATGAACTCAAAGATCTACAACGTTTTCCACATACACAATATCACCATTTCTCTCAAATATTGTTCACAAACCAGTCTAAATGTGTGATAGTGAGCACTTCTCCTTTGCTGAGATAATCCATCCCACCTCACAGGTGTGCCATATCAAGATGCTGATTAGACACCATGATTAGTGCACAGGTGTGCCTTAGACTGCCCACAATAAAAGGCCACTCTGAAAGTTTGGGCTAATACACTTTGAATACAATATTGTTGCATGTCTGAGACCTATATAAAATTGCAGAAAAGTGTATAATATGTCCCCTTTAACTCTTTGATTGTCACTGACGTAGAAATACGTCAAAGTGTTTTTTCAGCAGGAGGCTCAAGAGGGCGCTCTCACATAACCTGTGAGTAATTTCGGGGCTTCTGGGATTTGTAGTAGGAGTATAAGAGACGTATACACCACAGAGATTAAAGCAGGAAGTGGAGACGATCGAGATTAGAGAGCAAAACAAACAGAATCTGGACAAAAAAGTGGTGATTTTGGTGAAAGTGTCCTTTACTCTAAATCTGATAAAACAAGAATAGAACAAGGTAAAAACAAACATTTTTTTTCATCATGAAATAGAGAGTCTCTCGTCTTTCATTTGATCTAGTCAGTGTTTTCAGAGACATAGTACAAAATATTCTGTGGGTCTTGAAATATGACTCAAAATGGGGAAAAACGCTGGCACATGGTACTTTCGGTTTTATAAAAACAGCTGGCACTCAAAGAGTTAATAATATTTTTTAAATGTAACTGGTAATGTGTAATCCATTACTTTTTCTGAGTAAATAGCTCAACACCACAAACAGTAGTTAGACATAAACTGAGCATGAACTCACCGGAAGGGATGTCAAACAGAGCTGTGAGCTGGTTCTTTGTGGCATACAGTCTCTGGATGTGGGTCAGATGGAGGAGTCCAGGTGGCAAACAGGTGAGCTGGTTCTGAGAGAGATTTACCTGCTGTAAACTGAAGCACAGGAGAGAGGAGGCTGAGCAGCTAATCAGGACTGAGAGAGGCATGTTTGACCAATCCCAAAGTCCTATTCTCATGTCGATTACTGCAGAGGATGTCTGTGTGCTGATTCAGGCCTGACCAGCAGCCATTACTGTGCCAACAGAATGACTTTCACATCTTTGCAGGAGAGGTGTGTACAGAGCTCTTCCAATAGATGTAAGGTTTAACTCTGACCCCACTCCACACTGAAAGTGTCATCTTAAACACTCACCAGCCCAGAACTTTCAGAGGAAAACTCAGGCATGCCTGAATTAACTGCTGAACATAATTTACTACAAGTAGCACTTCAGGAGAAAGTAGAAACCAGATAACTTCTAAAGCCGTCACTGCTGCATCGAGGCCAAACAGCCTTGTGCCATATGTACCTGGAGCAGATGACCTCTTGGGAGCTGTGAGCAGCTGGCAGCTCTCTCAGCAGGTTGTTGGAAAGATCTAGAGTCTGCAGGTGGATGAGACCCCAGGGCACCACAGAGGGCAGAACAGCCAGGCTGTTGGAGGACAGATCCAGGTGCGTGATCCGTGACGAGACATCCATGAACCAGTCCAGCTCCAACCAGGGCAGCTGCAGACCACTCCAGCACACAGTGACCACCTGCACAGACCAGCTTCCATTTCACAAACAAGCAAACACGCATGACCCTTCAGACATCTCATCACAATATCGTCATCATAACTAATTACTAGCAGGCAGAACAAGTTAATGAGCAGAAAGCAAGTACAGTGTTATCAAGTTATCACCAACATCAACTTTAAAGTAGTATCTTACCTTCACACCAGTCTTATCATGTTTGAATTATAATCAGGATATGATAGAGAATAGAAAATATTTATGAAATCCAGCCACTATTCTGTCTTTCAGAGGCTTTAGTGGGCCTATTGGTACCAACCACACCATCTCGTGTCGAGAACAAGGCTAAAAAATGCTCAGAAGTAAGGCCAATTTGTCCCTGTCCCCTTCACAAACATGCCAGCTTTGATCATAACCACAAACCACAAATGTGTTATTTTCATCTAGAATTTGTATATTTTAATATGTCTGCATACTGGAGTCTCCAAAAAGTATTGGCATTGCAAAAACTGAGTATGTGAAAGCAGCGAGTCTTGTGGATCCAATGAGAGCAGCTGATCTCACTGTGTAAAATGACCTTCTGTGACCTCCAGGACAATCAAGCCTCATTGAACAACCACAAACCAGAGACCTGGAGCATTCTACCTATACTATAGTTATACATCTAGAATTGTTATATGTATAAAAATAAATGAGTTTCTGGGCAGTTTCCAGAACAGAAGGCAGACTTTTGGAGAAATGTAAAAAAAGGTCTTGCTGCTTTTCTGGAGGGGTGACTGATAATTACTTATCAATTCTTGTGTGAAGAATGATTGCTATTATCTATCCTTACTGTACCACTCAAAAAGGGTTAATATCTATTGCACCTCAACTCTCAGCACACAGAAGGTATGTTAAAGTCAGTACTGTCTGAAGTGTTGTCCTGCTCCTTTCCTGAGAGACCACCTCCATGTATCCCCAGAACACTGACCTCCTCTCCTTCTGTACTGAAGGTTTCCTGTACTTTGAGTCTGAGGATGTGTTTGCTGAAGGCTGGATGGTCCATCAGGGTGTAGGAGGAGAATCCTGCTCCGTTCTGCAGCAGGAAGTGAGCGATCTCCTCATTACCTGCAACACAGAGCACACTGATGAATGACACACTGTCATGTGTTCACGGTACCACAGATGGAGGTATTGTCATTTCTTTTTTACCCAGAGGTGGCACTGGTAAGTTGGTACATGTGTTGAGGTAGTTAAAAGCAAAGTGTTGCCTTGCTTAATCACAGCGTAAAATAATCATTTACACGACTAGTTACATTACTTTTGGATTACTCTGTAACATCACCTGACATGCACCATAACTCCACTGCCAAATATTTTCAAAGTAAAGCTCCTTATTGTAATAAAAAAGACAGACAGCAGATAATTTCACTGTAAAGCTCACTTCTTTACCGTCTCATTCTGGTTCCTTTAGATCAACAAATTCTCAGTAATGTTCATATTTCCACCCTCTAAAGATGTCTTAACCAGCTCCTCCATCTTTCGTTCATGAGCTCGAGCTCTAAAGTCCAAATCCATAACTTAATTATAGTGACAAGTCTGCATATGACACATCTCTTTGCCACCATCTGGTTGTCTTGGCTCCTTATATAGACAGCCTGGAATCATCTAGAATGAACCAATTCCTGCAGCAAAGTCCAATGAAAGACAGAGTCTCACACCTGTCAGTAAAGTGCCTATTTATTTATTTATTTCAGCATCTGAGGTCAGCTATAGGGAAAAGTGATCGAAGTCCATCGTCAGCACACGTTTCAATCCATTAACTTTGTAATGGAGGAGTGAGGAGGCTCATAGAGAGGAGAACAGACTTCAGCCACTGAGATGCTGGAAAGAGACATGTTAGCAGCTGAATGGAGAGCACCTATGGAAAGAATGTCTCTGTATTTTCAAGACACAAACACAGTCTCCAAGTTCCATTATTTTCTGTTGGAAGTACAGAGGATGCTTTGAGTTGACTTGTGTTCCTACCTGCTCCTGCAGCAGCATACAGTGGCAGTCCAGTGATGACAGCAAACTCATCGCTGTGGATGGCACAGTCCTTGGCATCAGCATCGTAGCCGTGAACCAGCAGCCGGACCACGTCCAGGTGACCCTGTTGGCACGATGTGGCCAGCATCCAGTTCAGCAGGTCTCTCCTCAGACATGGACCTGAGAGGTAGAGCAGTATAAGTTCATACCTTTCTTCATCAACAGTGACCAGTTTAAAAGATGAGTCAAGTGTTCATTAAAACTTTAGTTGATCTTTCAGAAGTTTCTGTCAGATAGATTTTCTTAAAGGTCACCTATTATCCAAAATTCTCTTTATAAAGGTAATATAACAGTATTATGTGTAGGAGTGAAAAAAGTCTGTCTCCTCCTTCCCCTGTTTGCTCCTCTTCTTAGCCAATGTGTGCTGAAACAGGTGAGTTGAACACTTCTCAGTTGTTGACGTCAACAATTGTTTTGCCCCTCCCTCCAGTAGATTAGCTGGAGGGAGCTCAGTTAGCATAGCTGCAGTACTAACGGGAGCTCTGGTAACTGCAGTGCTAACGCTACAGCAGGGACATGTTTACAGCGTATCACGCTAAGTAGAGCTGCACAGTACATGTGTCCTGGACAGTTGGTACCGCTCCATGCTTCATCTTCAGCTGTGTAGCAGAGCATAATTTGTATGGGCCCATGTTTACAAAACAGTCCTCTGTAAAATGACTGGCGCACACACAAAACTCTGGGAAGTTCTGGTGGTCCTTGAGTAGTTAATATCAGGAGACATTCAACATAAGCTCTGTGAGCACAAGGCTCATTTGAAGCTAATATTATATGTAATTTAGTTGACTACTGTGATTGTGACTACTGTTAACAGTACTGTCCATGCACTGCAGAATAACGTTATGGCAATTTTCCACTACACAGTAACGGCACGTACCGGCACGGTACGGTATGGCAAGGCTCATTTTTGTTGCTTTTCCATTACAACAGAGTACCACAGTACCTCCTCGGCGTAGGTGGGGTTATCATACGGCAGCGCAAAACTGCATTTACATGCATGCAGAAGAAGAACAACACTACTATCACAAACAATGGAGGACACCGAAGTGATCATGTAAGCAGTCAAAAGCGATGTCATTTTCTCGTTTAACAACAGTGAAACAGCTGCCGGTTTTAAAAATGGCAAATAAAAAAAAGGTCGAGTTGTGTTTAGCTTTACAGTGTAGTCAGACGCTTCCAATGACGACACTCACTGGACAAAGTTGGTCAATAAGTGCAAGGTAGTCGACGACATCATGTTTGGTATTGCTTCGGCTCGCTTGGAACCAGGGCTGAGAAGGTACAAAATAAGTACCAAAAAGCGCCATAACCGTGTAGAGCCGTGTGGAAAAGCACCATTAATAGCATAGTTTGCCAGTGCACATCTATAAGTAAACAGAAGTACACAGTAAGGTGAGAGTCACTTCCTGTCTCCAGAGAGGGGGCGTGGTCAGACACAGTTCAGGAACATTTAAAGGTACAGACACAGAAACAGTCTGTTCTCAGCAGAGATCAATACAGTGATTTTTAACTGGGTCTGAGTTTGGGCTAATACACTTTGAATACAACATTGTTGGACGTCTGAGACCGACATAAAATTGCAGAAAAAGAGTATAATATGGGAACTCAAAGATGATAAAGGGATATTCTGTTTATGTTCTTTCTAAGATATATAGGTATTAGCTACAATATTTTCACACACATCGTTATATTAACAAAGACATAATGGAACAACCATTGTTCTAGAGGGGAAACAATTATTTTATATGCAACAACAGGTAAACGTCTGGTAAATAAAAGCCACTGGGAAGTGTTCTGGACTTTGATATGGTTTTTACACAGTGGCCAAACAGAGTCTGTCACATAAGACCACTGGGCCCAAATATTTTCCCTCTACAGACTTATACTGTGAAATAGATATCTGTAAACCAGGGGATCTTTTTTTAGGAAGTAAAACTTCCCAGTGTGAACTTGAACTGATATCATTCGGTCCTAAAAGTTGTAAGCCTAGGAAGGAGAAGTTAAATGTGAAAGTTGAAACAGAAACAGAGTGGAGCCCAGTTCCCTTTAAATGAAGCAGCAGGATTTGTCATATGCAATACTGTACAGTATATATCCAAGCCTAACTCTGTCCCAGACATGGTGAATGTTGAACTTTGTCTCCTACCAGGTATAGAATCCAGCAGCTCTTTGACCAAGCTGACATGGCCGTAGTACGCTGCCAGGATGGCTGGGTTGCTGCTGGATGGGTCCTGGGGCACAGAGACATGGGCTTCTTTCAGGAGGTAACACACACTCTGCAGATCACCATGCTGAGTGGCCACACACAGGAGACGAACCTGTAACACACAGTGAGCACTGGTGTCAGAAAAACAGCAAGATTATGGATCTATGAAGATTATCTGTCTATCAATCTATCTCGTCAAAGGAATTGTGTGTAGATATCAGAGACAGGACTGTCTGGAGGCAAAGATCTGAGGAAAGGTCCAGAATCAATTCTGCTCCTCTGAAGGTCCAGTGAGCCCGGTGGCCTCCATCATGTGTAAATGAAGAAGTTCAGAACCACAAGGACTCTTCTTAAGCTGACCGACTGTCTAAACTGAGCGATCAGGGAGAAGGGTCCTAGTCAGGGAGGTGACCATGAACCTGATGGTCACTCTGTCAGAGCTACAGCGTTCCTCTGTGAACAGAGAAGAACCTTCCAGAAAGACAACCATCTCTGCAGCAATCCACCAATCAGTCCTGTATGGTAGAGAGTCCAGAGGGAAGCCACTCCTTCGTACAAAGCACATGGCAGCCCACCTGGAGTTTGACTAGAAATGCACCTGAAGGACTCTCAGACTATGAGAAACTAAACTCTCTGGTCTGATGAGACAAATACTGAACTGTCTGGTGTGAATGCCAGGCGTCATGTTTGGAGGAAACCAGGCAGCTCTCATCACCAGGACAACACCATCCCTACAGTGAAGCATGGTGGAAGCAGCATCATGCTGTGAGGAACTGGAGACTAGACAGGATAGAGGGAAAGATGACTGCAGCAATGTCCAGAGACATCCTGGATGAAAAGCTGCTCCAGAGCTCTGGACCTCAGACTGAGGAGACGGTTCATCTTTCAGCAGGACAGCGACCCTCAGCACACAGCCAAGATATCAGAGGAGGCTTCAGGACGTCAACTCTGTGAATGTCACTGAGTGGACCAGCCAGAGCCAGACTGGGATCTGAACATCTGGAGAGATCTGAAAATGACTGAGCACCAACACTTCCCATCCACCCTGATGGAGCTGGAGAGGAGCTGTATAAATACTCTACCTACCTACCTACCTACCCACCTCTCATTTAGCGCGAACCAGTTTAGGCTCAGTTTAGGCTCAGTTTAGGCTCAGTTTAGGCGGTTGGGGACCAGGACAGGAAATGTGGAAAAAGACAGCAGAATAGGAATGACATGCAACGGCTGGGAATGCCATTAAAAATGTGTTTCAGTGGTTGTTTGTTATTCTGGATTAATTTCTGACTTCTCAGTAAATTCCAGTGTTTTGGTTCAAATTTCTTCTTTGAGACTAACAGGACAGGTACTCGGATACATTTTTAAGCACTGAATAAGTGTTTTTTAATTGGGATGACGGTGGTCATGAGCTTAACACCACAGCAGACACCACATGTGGTATTGTGGTTATTGTCACAGTACTAGTTGTCACTGATGTCTGACCAGAACTGTTTAATTAGTCCCTTAATTAGTGACATTCATGTAAGTATCTGTGGAATCCTGTACGCAGTGTGGACAGATTTCAGTGTGAAACCTGTAACCATTTTCCCCTGTCCGTAATGTGTGAACACATGGGTGAATTAAAAACACATTTTGTGTAAAAACACAAGTTTGTTTTTTTTTTTTTTTTTTTTTTAGAAAGTTAGTTTAGAAGATTAGAAAGCAGCATATGCACATTTCAGGTCCTCAGTAGGTCAATACACATCACTATGGCATTTCATTAGTCCAGTACACATAAAAACCAGGCGCATGCATTACAGAGAACAGTTCATGCATCTCTGCTGCAGGTGCATTAATGCATGAACTCTGCTCTTCCTCTCACTCTCAGCAGCTCAGCACTCGCTCACCCATTAAGTTGGACTGAAGAGACAAAGGCAAACAGTCGCTCCTTTGATTAGCCCCTTAACAACTACGGCACTGGCAGGTGTGCAGCATTTGTATGTATGCATACATTTAGTGCAGATCCTATACTCTCTTTTATGAATGAGACCTCAGATCTGCTTAAGGATGCATGTAGGCCTGTCACGATAACTAATTTTGCTGGACAATATATTGTCCCACAACTTACTGCCGATGGATGAAATTATTGTCAGCATTATTCTGAGGTTCTTAAGAGGTTCTTTTTCTCTCTATGTGGCTCATACTTTCGCTTTGAACTTTTGGATGGATTTTATTAAAATCAGTAGCAGTCACACCCTCTATGCCCTTTCTGAACAGGTGAGCCACCTGTTTTAAATAAATCAAACACAATATTAATCCACAGAACCTCTTCTTAACTCTTTATCATGAGCTCTAAATCACTGCCACTCCAAAACTTATCAAATTATCGTACTAATAAAGTTTTACAGATGGCACCGGGCTCAGTGGCACTGGCCAGGCTCTGTGTCACCGGGCTCTGTGACTCTGAGCTCCGCGGCACAGACTGGCACGATCAGGCATGTTTGTGCACTGTCTGCAGGCCTGCTGCTTATTTTCATTACACCCGGGCTTTCAGGCAGCCATTAATGTCGGACCCTGGTATTTAACATTGTAACTGGGACTGGGGCATTTAGTTTTGAAATCATCTCTTTCATTATTCCTACTAGTTTCTCCTCGTTACCTGGCTCTCTACTCCTCACCAGCTCACCTGCTACAGGTGCTCTCTGTGTGTCTGCTAGTGGCCCCTCCTCCTCCCACTGAGACAAAGAGACTGTATGACTGACAGGAGGTTCATTCTGCTGTGGAACCAACACACCCACGTGTTGAGAAAGATGCACAGAGTGAACCCTCTTCTTCTTCTTCTTATATTATTTTATGTTCTTATAATAATGTTTTTTATGTTCTTATATTATTTTATGTTCTTATAATGTTTTTATGTTCTTATATAAATGTTTTTATGCTCTTATAATAATTTTTTATGTTCTTATAATGTTCTTATAATAATGTTTTTATGTTCTTATAATAATTTTTATGTTCTTATAATGTTCTTATAATAATGTTTTTATGTTCTTATAATGTTCTTATAACAATGTTTTTATGCTCTTATAATGTTCTTATAATAATGTTTTTATGTTCTTATAATGTTCTTATAACAATGTTTTTATGCTCTTATAATGTTCTTATAATAATGTTTTTATGTTCTTATAATGTTCTTATAATAATGTTTTTATGTTCTTATAATGTTCTTATAACAATGTTTTTATGCTCTTATAATGTTCTTATAATAATGTAATGTAAATTTGTTTTTTTTTTATCACTTTTTGCAACATTCTGCACTGTACGGACATTTTTTTAAGCTGTTAACACTTCCTACATTGTATTGTAACTGTTCCACAGTAATTTCATTTGGGATCTTATCTTATCCTGAACACTTGTGATTTGTGATCCCTTTGAAACAAAGCAGTGTGGACTTGTGACCCCTAATCACTGGTTGAGTACATCAGTGAGTTTGTTTTACGTGAATATACACACTGTAAGAGGCTTGATGAGCTAAAGTCACCCAATAATGAACAGGAAAAGACTATATCATTCTGCTTTTCATTACTGCAGATTGTCTGGAGACCCCAAACATTTATGTTGGCACCCTACAAGAAATATATTTTATTCTCATAATTGTGTTTAATTAACATTTTATTTGAAATTAAAATATATTTTTCCTTTCCTTTGTTTTAGTACATTTAGTACATATTGTAAATATTTATTCTATTATTATTATTATTACTATCACTTATTCTATTTCCGTCGTTACTGAAATTTTTCAGTGTGGATGAATTTCCCCCAATGGGGGATAAATAAAAACTATTCTATTCTATAGACAGTTTTGAACGACCAATGCTGTCATTACATTTTAAAGTGTGTGTTTACAAACCACCACATTCACATACTGAACATACAGTCAAAAAGAGTGTATTCCACCATACTGTCTGTTGTCTACAGTATATAGCCCAAATAAAAACACAGTATGACTGCAACCACACAGTAATGTGATGACAGTGACGACCATGTGCTCACCCCGCTGATGCGGGGCATCCCTGCGCTGCACTCCACACAGCAGGCCTGTTGGATGAGCTCCCTGGCAGCCTCCTCCTCTCCATCTTCATAAGCTGCCTGGATGTTCTCCAGAGTGGGAGAAGGAAGCAGAGCAGAGCCGGGCCCCGGGCCCTCCACCATCGATGCCTTGGCTCCCATTTCCTCCCCAGGGTCTAGACAGAGGGACAGGGACAGTTAATAGAGTATCAGTATCAGAGGAGCAATGGGATCATAGGGAGGCTTGTGGCAGCATGCTGCAGGTTGAACACATTAGAATACTGCAGTCCTACTGGCAGCATGCTGCAAAAAGTAGGTCACCTTATCAAAGAGTGACTTACCACACCCTGTGAAAGAGTCTCTGGTGGCAGCAGAATCAGCACACAGATCATCATTTACAGGCAAGTACTAGTACTAGGAGTATTAGTACAGAAAGCCAACATTCAGTATTTAGCGCCAGTTGTCTATAGCAAATGATGGTAAATAGTCAGGAGTAGTGATGTGAGGCAACTGCTTTAATTTCTTGAGGATTCGTGTGTGAAATTCAATTTAGTGCATGTTAGTGTATAAGACATTTTGTGCAATATGGGTGAATTTGTTTATTTATTTGTTGAATAGGATCCTCATTAGTGATCACTCCATTATAGGAGCAATGGCTAATCTTCCTGGAGTCCAACGCAGAAACCAATAACATACTGAACATATAAAAACACATCCCATCACAAACAATAAAACAGAGTAGCAAATAATAAGACAAAGCCAGAGAGAAATAAAGAAGTCAAACATTATACATTCACCTTTTAAAAAATGTAATTAATTTTTAAAAGGTTTATCAGTGATAAGAGCTGAGGTGGAAACATGCTCCATTCTGCCACTGGTTAATGAAAATAGAAATAAATACTAACATATGACTCACCACTGTCTTTATGGGCACTTGGTTGTGACACAAAAATAAAAATTGCAACTAAAATACAGTTAGATTTAATGTCTAGACTTAAGTTTCAGAGGCAGCACTTTCTGTATTTCTTCTCAACAACTGACTAAATACAGTAGATCAGCAGGACAGTGAAGCATTACAGGCTCTGTTCGCGATCATAGCAAACCCGCTACCCCCGCCGCAATCCCGCTGCCTCCGCCAACGCTGCCCTCCGTGATCACGGCAACCCTGCCAATCACTCCTTGTCCTCTGGCATAAAATGTGCACAAATGTGCGACACAGTGTTCGGCTTTATAACATGATTTGCGGCTATTGTTGAATAAAATCAAGTCAACAGAGCAGCGTTTAACATCTATGGACAGTACTACATAAGAGGGGTGTGTCTGCTGTAAGCACTTACTATTGAAATTGAACTCCAACTGTCTATTTAATGCGTCTGTGTTTCAGGCCTGTGTATTATGTGTGTATATATTTTATTTAATCATGAGAAGTACTTACAGACTAAATTCTATGCTGGGAAATGGGCAGGTGAGAAATGTGGTGTTAACATGGCTGTCGGGAGTGTTGCATCGGGCCGGAACATTAAATGTAATAGTAGTAAACAACTGACGGTGTCATCATCCATAAAGCCAATAATTCCCACGCAGATAACACAACACGTTACTAAATATGACTGTTTATATTTCATATCAAACACAATACACACCCCTGTAACTTTCAACAGCAAATATGTAGGGATGAATTTTTATATTAATTTAATATATTGCAGTGATGACGGTAATGAGCTAGCCTGGCTCAATTATCATTTCCCTACAGACTACGTATGGGTTTGATCCCCTTGGATTCGATTTCTCCGGCTGAATTCCAACCGGGCCACCCAGCGAATGGTGGGGGACAGGGGGAGGCGGGTGTTAACGATGTTAACGAAGTCTTATTTTTCAGTCCAACAGAGTTCTCGCCTCCCGTCTGAAATCGGGTCTCAATGGAGGAATGCCACACCCTCTGGACGGTAGTACGAGGGTCTGGTAAGACCAGGCTAGTAATGACCTCAACACCGCATGACTGCAGTATTGCTGTGATGCAGTTATCATCCCAGCCCTGTGCACGTAGGTCAGCCTCTCTAAGCAGCCTGCGCACTGTTTGAGCACTGATACGGGGTTGGTGATGTCCAGGTGTCTCAGCAGCAGCAACGGTGACAGGAAGTGTCCGGTCCCTGAGACAGAGAAGACGGATATGGTGATCCTGAATGTTGGTCGTCACAACGATCTCAAATGAAGTTCATGGCATGGAATCTGGTTCCGAGACGACTAATTGTTGATTCATGAACGTTCACTGCCCTTGCAACATCTCGTACACTAATCCCGGCACTCAACTCACTCACAACTCACTCAGCACTTATTCCATTTTTGGCAAATGTTACCATTCATGTGCAACCTTTTGTTGTTGATTATACATAAAATATTACATTGTTATACATATATATATATGTATATATATATATATATATATATACATGTACACACACGTATACATGTGTGTGTATATATATACATATATAAATGTATATATACGTACACACACGTATACATGTGTGTATATATATATATATATATATATATACACGTGTGTGTGTATATACAGTCATGGAAAAAATTATTAGACCACCCTTGTTTTCTTCAATTTCTTGTTAATTTTAATGCCTGGCTCAACTAAAGGTACATTTGTTTGGACAATTATAATGATAACAACAAAAATAGCTCATGAGAGTTTAATTTAAGAACTAAGGATTATTCATTTTCCATGGTTTTCTTGATAATAACCAAAATTACTTAAATTCTTACATCAATAGCTATGGCATTGTACCGCCAAAAACACTACTTTTAAGCATTCCATGTTTTCTTTTCTGTTTGCTTTAAACACATGATACACACAAGAGTTAATACTTGATTGCATAACCATTGTTTTTGATGACTGCAGCCATGCGTCTTGGCATGCTCTCCACCAGCTTCTGACATTGTTCTGCTGTCACAGCAGCCCATTCCTGTTGGACAAATTCAAACTAATTTTCTTTGTTTTTGGGCTTGTGGTTCTCCATTTTGAGTTTGATGATTTTCCACAGGTTTTCAATTGGATTAAGATCTGGTGATTGAGCAGGCCAAGGCATGGTGCGAATGTTGTGGTTCTCCATCCAGGCTTTAACTGACCTTGCCGTGTGGCAAGGGGCATTGTCTTGTTGGAAAATCCAGTCATTCGAGGCAGGAAAGAGTTTTCCAGCTGATGGAAGAAGACTGTTTTCAAGGGTAGTCCTGTACTTGACCTGGTTCATTTGGCCTTCACACAATTGCATTTGCCCTGTTCCACTCAGACTGAAACAACCCCAGATCATGACTGATCCACCCCCATGTTTTACTGTAGGGGCAAGACAGTCTGGGTTGTAAGCTTCTCCAGGCTTCCTCCTAACCAGTAAGTTGGCTGGAGTGGGCATCAATTCAAACATGGATTCATCACTGAAGAGAACCTTAGCCCAATCATCAACAGTCCAATCCTTGTGGTCTCGAGCAAAGAGTAACCGGGCCTTCCTCTGCCTTTCATTGATGAAGGGCTTCTTGCGTGCTCTGTGTGACTTCAAACCAGCTTCAACAAGTCGGTTTCGAACTGTCCTTGCCGAGCAAGTCACATTTCTCGACAGTGCCCACTCATTTTTAAGGTCCCTGGAGGTCTGACGACGATTCCTGACACAGGAACGGATGAGTGCACGGTCATCTCGTGGGGTAGAAAGACGCTTTCCTGCCACGGCCAGGTAGCAATTTGGTAGTGCCATGTTCAGCTTGTTTTTTTTTTTGTTGTAATTAACGGCTGTATTGGAGAACTTCAGTTTTTTGCTACCAGTCTATCACTCAATCCAATTAACATCAGTGCCAAGATGGCTGCCTTTGTTGCTTCACATAATTCTTTTGTTTTAGGCATTATGTGAGAGCTGACAACTTCTGAGTTGTGCTACGGCTTGAATGTAAGCAGGAAACCACTCTAGGCCTTTGCATGTGCAGTGCTGCTTGTGACATGAAATGGCCTCTTATATACCCTGGGAATCAATTAAGCTTAAGAATGTCAAACATGACATAAAGTATTATGTGACCAGCTGCATTTTTGTTGTGTTCATTGTATTATACGTTTAGTGGTACCAGATATTAGAATCAACAAGAAACTGCAGAAAACAAGGGTGGTCTAATAATTTTTTCCATGTCTGTATATATATATATATATATATATATATATATATATATATACACACACACACGTATATATATATATATATATATATATATATACACACACACACACACGTATATATATATATATATATATATATATATATATATATATATATATATCTGTGCAATAATGGGTAACAAACAAATGTGCAGTAATTTAATTTCTGCAAATGGTAATAACTTCTCTGTTGCAATAACTGTGCCTTACTCTTGTAAATATTAGCTTATTTTCTTACAAAACTTTATTTCTGTCTTTTCTATGTCTTTTTTTAAACTTAACTATTTTTTTACACTTCACTAAGCACCAAATGGAGCAGCACTCTTAAATTCATTGTATGCACTGTCATATAATGACAACAAAGGCTTTTGATTTGAACAGTGCTGTTCAGTGCAGATCATGGTGTCAGGTCATAATCTGCCTGTGCAAATGAATCAATACCACTTTATTGACAGTTACACACTAAAATCCTCTGCTCAAGAAACACTGATTGTCAGAACAACTTAAAAATACAAAAAACAACCCCACCCAAATCAAACATGGTCATGAAACACATCACATGCGCCTGCGTCCTGCAGCCCAGCAGCTTTCTTATGAATAATTAAGTCAGACAGTCTGACTGGGCAGTAGAGGCCATATGAGAAATCCTGAGGGAGTGAAACCATTAGACACATGCAGCTCTCCTCCAGCACCAGTGCTGCCCTCTCACACTCTTAAACAGCCTGACTAGGAAAGCTAAAAGAAGACCTGCCAACATTCCCTCCATTACTAGATTTCCCTTTCACTTGTCCATCTAGTTGAGGATTGAGTTTGTTAATCAAAGGGAACATCCACTCTGGCCTGACCTCTGCTACAAGAGGGAAACTAAAGAGAGGAGAGGAGGAACATTAGTTCACATGGCACAAAGGAAACTCAGCACCATGTTACTGACAGAACAAAGAAGCTGGCCCCAAAAAGTTCAGTGAAAATACTGACATTTACATTAACACTGGCAAAGAAAGGAAAGTCATGACCACCAATACACACTTCATCTGATACCAACACAATATCTAATGGACCAATCAATCTGAGCCTGTCCGGCTCATGCAATCAGGTCTCAGCTAAATGCAAACGCTATCTGTGCCGTTATCACATCCTTAAGAATAAACCATCCTAACAAGGTGAAAGGCTGCTATCTCAAGATAAGCCACATTAACATGATATGCATGCAGTCAACCATGCTAGATTAGATGTCAGGTTACAGGTTACTGTCAAGTACAGTAGATATGGGGCGAAACTCTTCACTTTACCAACCATCGTGACCCTGATCTGATCAGAAAACAGTAGACCTGGAGGCAAATCAGTGAGCGATAAGAGCGATAAGATGGGGTAAGTTGTTCTCACTCACCTGTTCAACTGTTTGTTAACACAAATAGCTAATTAGCCAATCAGACAGCAGCAACTCAAAGCATTCAGTCATGTAGACGTGGTCAAGACAACCTGCTGAAGTTCAAAAGGAGCATCTGAATGAAGAAGAAAAAGGATTTGAGAGACTTTGAACATGGCAGATCTACTGGGATTTTCACTACAACCATCTCTAGGGTTTACAGAGAATGATCCAGAAAAGAGGAAATATCCAGTGAGAAAGATGTCTTAGACTGGTTGGAGATGATAGACAGACAACAGGAAGTGAAATAACCACTGGTTCAACCAAGGAATGCAGAATATCATGTGTGAAGCTCAACACTGGAGCCTTGAAGAAGATGGACTAGAGCAGCAGAAGAGCACACCTGGAGCCACTGCTGTCAGCTAAGAACAGCAAACTGAGGCTACACTTCACACAGGATCACCACAACTGGACAATAGAAGATGGAGAAACGTTGTTTGGTCTGACCAGTCTCCATTTCAGCTGAACATTCACATAGTAGATGGTCAGAGTTTGGAGTAAACACAATGAAAGCATAGATCCATCCTGCCTTGTGTCAACGGTTCAGACTGCTGCTGCTGGTCTAATGGTGGAGGATATTTTCTTTAGTACCAACCGAGCATGGTTTAAACACTGCAGCCTACCTGAGTATTGTTACTGACCATGTCCATCCCTTTATGACCACAGTGGACCATCTTCTGATGGCTACTTCCTGCAGGATAATGATCCATGTCACAAAGCTCAGATCATCTCAAACTGGTTTCTAGAACATGACAAAGACTTCACTGGTCTCCATTGTCCTTCACAGTCACCAGATCTCAATCCAATAGAACCTCTGGGATGTGGAGGAACAGAGATTCTCATCATAGATGAGCAGCTGACAAATCTGCAGCAACTGAGTGATGCTATCATGTTAATATGGAGCAAAATCTGTGAGGAATGTTTCCGACACCTTGTTGAAAGTATGACACCAAGAATGAAGCCAGTTCTGATGGTAAAAGGTGGTCAAAGGTGTACCTAATAAAGTGGCCAGTGAGTGTATAGTCTACAGGGTCAGTGATCTATTGAAGTCAGTCAACTATTACCTGACAGGCAATTCTCCTGATGGGAAAACTTCTACTCTTCACTTGTCTAACCATGACAAAACAATGTGAATCTGTGAGGTAGTCATGAGGTACTACTGTTCAGGTCACAGATCTTTTGTGTCTGTGTCTTTTGTGCTGTCTGGCCCACTACCAGCTTCCTCTTTTAACGAAACACTGTCACTAGGAAGCAATCACATCTACCAAGCACTTCTGTAAAAAAACAAAACAAAACAAAACAATGTCACATTTGTTTCAACCCTTCATGAAATCAAGCCATCATCTCATAAGTTCCCTAGTTATGGTTCACATTTATGTAGAGCTAAAGTATTTGTGATTATATTCCACTTTATATAGTCTTATTGTAAGTTATAGAAGCTATATTAATGCTATGCATGTTGTATAGAGAACCTGAACAATCAAGAAGGACATTTATGCTTGTATTCAACTTTAATCTGTTGTTTATGCATTTGCTGCGGTCAACACTATTTCTTCTTTCAGCATTTTCAGTCACTTCCACAGTATTATAGTTGAGCTTCCAACTTTTGTGGCAATGTATTTCAGTCTCTAGCTTCTTCATGTTCCTCTGCTAGCAGGTTTATATTTGAAAATAATTTGAGCTCCAACATTTATGCATTTTCAGCAATGCTGTGAGCGGTTCAGCACTCAGCTTTTACGTGGATTTTTTTTTCCAAGGAAGGGTGTTGAAAATACCTGTCCCACTAAAATCCTCCTTGATCCAGATCCAAATCCATCACACAGATGTGCAGAGCACACTGAGGCAGACCTGATGTCAGTAAGCTGATAGCCGTGTCAGAGCTCAGTGCAGAGCAGCTTTAAGGCTCAGCCCGTGCTACATGTGCAGCATTAACAAGGTTTCAGTCAGCGGCTAGCTCCTCTCTCACCAACCTGCTCATGGTGAAGCAGCGAATCCTCCTCTTCCTCCTGCCTCCATCACAGCTACAGCTGAGCGCTTTCTTTTCATGGCTTCTACCCAGCTGTGTTCCCAGGATGCTCTGCTTCCTGTCTAACCCTCCGACAGACTGATGAGAGGGTGAAGCACGCAAGGAGGAGGAGGAGGAGGAGGAGGAGGAGGTATGGATCAGGAGGAGGGGGAACAGGGAGGAGAGGGACAGGGGAATGATCCTGCTTTGTTTCAGAGGCAGACCCCTTCATCACTCTCCCTCACACTGATCTGATCTGCCTTCATGTTACAGTAAACCTCTGACAGCTCTCAGCTCTACGTCCACTGGTTCCTCCTCAAGATGTATAGAAGTGGTTGTCTTTAGGAAACGTGACTGTGACAGGAGGAAGCTGTGGGTAGTGAGTATCAGTGGGACTGAGTCCAGACAAACTACAGTGTGTGTGTTCATTAGAGCTGTGCGATATGGACAAAATAGTATATCCTGATATAGCCAATTTTATATCCCAATAACGATATATATATACGATATAGTATTTTTTTCCTGATGTTACTGTAACGTTATTTGCGTGTCCTCTGTGGTGTAACCAGTGTTATATCCAGGGTTCTAAGTTAACACCCATCAACCTGCCAAATGCGGGTTAAAAATCACTTTGACATGTGTTAATGGCCGGTGATGCATGAGGCAATCATGTCAGTCAGTGTCGCTCTACTGTTCTCACTCCCTCGGCAGTACTGACTACATTTCCCATGAACACTTTCGTGATGCTACGTGATGACATATAAGAAGCCTATTGGCGCACCCAGGCAGTGCAACCAACCAGCGCAAGAAACCATGGAAACAGAAAACACAAAGAAGACGGAGCAGAAACTATCAAAAGAAGGGAAGGAGCTAGCTAAAGTAAATTAAAAAGTAGCCTAAACTTAAACTAAATGCAGCAGTGGTTGGTTGGACAGACGTCTGGGGGGGGCGAGAAGAGGAAGGAGGCAGAGAATATCAACATCGATGCATCCATCCATCCATCCATCCATCCATCCATTTTCTTCCTCATATCCGGGGTCGGGTTGTGGGGACAGCAGCTTAAGCAGGGAAGCCCAGACTTCCCTATCCTCTGCCACTTCATCCAGCTGTTCCGGGGGGAAGACAGCGCTAGTGTTCATGGTGTGTTTTAATAGCATAAAGACAACAATGGAGCAGAGAGGAATGAGATTTATCAGGTAACACAGAGCTATGGATGTCCCAATCCGATATTTATATCAGATATCGGTCCGACATCAGCAAAAAAATGCATATCTGATCTGCATCTAAAATCTCTGATATAAACACTACGATACCAGCAGTCCACCACAAACTTTATTCTATTCAAACGTAGGATATGCTTAAGTTAAACTAGTGGTTATTTTGCACTTTAAAATAGATACAGTATTTTTTTTTGTTTTTATTGGATGTACTGAGGTTATTTTTCAGGGTCTTCTAATTCATTTTTTATTTATTCTATTCAATTGTAGACTATTCTTATAGCCTGGCAAGCCAGACTATGACATGAAATGTGTAGTCTGCGGGCAGTCAGAGGGCAGAGGGCATAGTTGAAGCCTGTGGGTGGGACCAACCGTTGTTGTTCAAACTGCCTCTGCATGTAATAGGCCAGCGTTCTGACCAATCAGAGCAAGGGACATTGTGACGCTACCAGCTGAGCCAGCTGTTACAGTAGTGGTCAAAAGTGTACGTACACTTGTACAGAACATCATGTCATGGCTCTCTTGAGTTTCCAGTTATTTCTACAACTTTGATTTTTCTCTGATAGAGTGATTGAACAGATACTTCTTTGTCACAAAAACATTCATGAAGTTTGGTTCTTTTATGACTTTATTATGGGTCAACTGAAAATATAAATATACATACAGCAATGCTAATATTTGGTTTCATGTCCCTTGGCCATTTTCACTTCAATTAGGCTCTTTTGGTAGAAATCCACAAGCTTCTGGTTGAATCTTTGACCACTCCTCTTGACAGCATTGTTGTAGTTCAGTTAAATTTATCGACTTTCTGACACAGACTTGTTACAAACATGGAGCTGTAAGTTAATCCATTTTGTGTTGCTTTACTGTGTAGCTCTACTGATGGCCTGTAAACATGTAGCATTAGCACTGCAGCTACTGGAGCTACCCTCCAGAGGTACCAGTAGCTCCGGAGGTGTAAACATGTCCCTGTAATGCTAGCACTGCAGCTACCCTCCGGGACATGTTTACAGGCCATCACGCTAAGTAGAGCTACACAGTAAAGTAACACAAAATGAATTAACTTAGAGCCTCCACACCTGTAGTGTCCTGGACAGTTGGTACCGATCCATGCTTCAACTTCAGCTGTGTAGCCAAGCATAATCTGTATGGGTTTACAAAGCAGTCCTCTGGAGCTCGGTTAGCTGAGCTCTAGAGGACTGCTTTGCTAACATCTGTGTTAGGGATGGGAATGACATGAGATTTTGTGTGTCGATTGTCGAGGCCCATGTGTCGAATTTTGTCGAATTGTAGGTCTTTTTTTTTTTTGGCAGCAACAATGCAGAGGGTGGAAAAATATTCTACACTGTACTCCATCATTTTAGGCTTAAATACATGGCTGTAATGTCCAATATTGACAATAAAAGCAGTGGTATTAAAAATGACAGACTTTTGCAAACTTAAAATGTTTATTCAACGTCCCTCTTAATCACCATCGGACCTGTCTGTGCTGACAGGATTTCACAGCCTGTCTTCTGTGCTATTGAAGGCATTCAGTTGATTCTGAAAGCAGATAAATTGGGCTTTTCAACAATATAATGTTTATTACAGTAAAGTACAAACGTTGAATCACAGGTGAGGTTTCACCTCTACACCTGAAAAAAAGGGAGCACTTCTCCTCACCGTCACTCCTGAATCCAGTGCCGGTGCCTTGTTATTTACCTTTGACATATTTTATTATTTCTTTACCTTGTGTGCTGAGAGTGCTGTAAATCAGAGTCAGATTCCTCATACCTGAAGCTGTTCTGAATCTGATCATTCTATTTCATATTTGATCAATAGCAGTGACACCTCCGTGCCCTGTCTGAACAGGTGAGCCACCTGTTTAATAGCTGATCACCAGCTCAAATAGCTGTAAATCACTGCCACTCCTAAACTTATCAAATTATCGTATCAATAAAGAATCACAGATGTCGGGGTCTGCCACGGCAGCAGGCTCCGCTGCGGTAACGTGTTAAGCCCATAGACTGTTAAGCCGCGGTATAGGACGGGCTCCGCCAGCAACAAGCAAAGTCACAGTACGCGGCACCGGCCAAATCGATTCAGCATGTAGGCTACTCTCTTCTCTCCCGATGGAAAAAAATTATGTTAACAGCAGGTGATAGATGGCACAGGTGCCACTATTGAGCCTCATCACAATGCAGCCTTATTTTAGCCAGCTGTCTGTGCATGCGGGGATGCGGCATTTATTTTCTTTTTTTTCCCAGAGGGACGTAGTCAAAGCGGGGGAGCATTTGTTGTCAAAGCGACTGCCTTAACTATAAAGCGCTGAGAGAAACCCTGAGATATGGAGTCACAGGCGAGGATTTGAGTGTCTGACAGACACAGATTTTGTCGAGGGGAGCGCATGTCAATTGTCTGTCTTTTTGTCGAAAAAAACTCCCATCCCTAGTTTGTGTCCTTGAGTAGTTAATATCAGGAGACATTCAACACAAGCTCTGTGAGCACAAGATAGAGTCACTTCCTGTCTCCAGAGAGGGGGCGTGGTCAGACACAGTTCAGGAACATTTAAAGGTACAGACACAGAAACAGTCTGTTCTCAGCAGAGATCAATACAGTGATTTTTAACTGGGTCTGAGTTTGGGCTAATACACTTTGAATACAATATTGTTGGACATCTGAGACCTATTTGAAATTGCAGAAAAAGTGTATAATATGTGACCTTTAACATATGCAGTCCGGTCACTTCCTGTTCCATACCGGAAAGCTGATCTGAGCTGCAGAGCGGATGTAGATGCTGCCGCTGCTGAGCAGATGTTTACGCTGCTGTTGATTTAGATGCGTTTTACACAAGTGTAGGCCTAAACCAGAAAACTAGTTGTAACAGTAAACAGTAACTGACTGCAAGGAAAACTCTACCACTAACCAAAACGACCGGGTACCTGCATTTAACCTGCTCCACCATGTCGGCAGTAGAGCACTCTGTTCAACCTACTACCAGGGATCTCCCCGCTTGCAGCTAAACACTTATAAATGTTTCTCAGAGTTATGGTGGACAGCTGTTATGCTCCGGGATACCAGAACAGCTGAGGATGAGTAAAGGGAAGATCATTTTACTGGATTACCAAAGATCCTGAATGAAGACTGACAACTGCCATAAAGTGAGCAGGAAGGGATCATAAGTAAACTTTATATCAGGTACAGAATCCAACGTTCCCTAAACTTTCTGATCTGATTTATTTTACATGCTTTTATTACGATTCCAAACGGTTGTACTTTCTTTAAATGCACGTTAGACCAAGGTATTCTGGTGTGGATTTTGCGGCGCTTCCTGTTGCTCACACAGCAACAAGCAAAGGCAACATAAAATGTTTGTCTGCAGAGTCGTTTCAGTCTCCCTTCAGATAAAACTCAATGCACGTTATGTCTGCTAGTGTGCTGTTTGAAGTCTGTTCTTGTGATTACAGCAATGAACAGAGCATTTTGTCATTTCTAGTAATATGATTCACGTTAAGAGAAGAGATTTTAAAAGATCTAGAACTACACTATATTGCCAAAAATATTCGCTCACCTGCCTTGACTGACATATGAACTAAGTGACATCCCATTCCTAATCCATAGGGTTCATTATGACGTCGGTCCACCCTTTGCAGCTATAACAGCTTCAACTCTTCTGGGACCCAGACTCATCCATCAGATTGCCAGATGGAGAAGTGTGATTCGTGCTTGACACCACTGCATCCGATGCTTTGCATTGCACTTGGTGATGTATGGCTTGGATGCAGCTGCTCGGCCATAGAAACCCATTCCATGAAGCTCTCTGTGCACTGTTCTTGAGCTAATCTGAAGGCCACATGAAGTTTGGAGGTCTGTAGTGATTGACTGGTCTACCACTTCATGGCTGAGTTGCTGTCGTTCCCAAACACTTCCACGTTCTTATAATACAGCTGACAGTTGACTGTGGAATATTTAGGAGTGAGGAAATTTCACGACTGGATTTGTTGCACAGGTGGCATCCTATCACAGTTCCACGCTGGAATTCACTGCGCTCCTGAGAGCGATCCATTCTTTCACAAATGTTTGTAAAAGCAGTCTGCATGCCTAGGTGCTTGATTTTATACACCTGTGGTCATGGAAGTGATTGGAACACCTGATTCTGATTATTTGGATGGGTGAGCGAATACTTTTGGCAATATAGTATACTAAACCTTCTCAAGATTAGTGAAAAGTATACTGGGGACATGATAAGCGATATTTATTCTTTCGTATTTACTTGTGCATATAGTCATATCTTGTGATTGAAAACTCTGAAGGCATAAATTCACTGGGATTTCACTGCCAAAATGGCAGTGTAAACAAAGTCACGTGGGATCCGGAGCTCTGTAGCTGCAGCTTGACTGTTACTGGATAACATCTGACTTCACTGAAGACTACTCTGGTTTGCTGTTTACCTGAGCCCATCAATGACTGTAGTCATACATGATCTCATACTCCTTGAGGAGCCAAATACCACATACAAAGGTGATAAAAAAATTTTAGGTTAGTGTTTTAAATAAAATGCTTTTTCAATTTAAAAAAAAATGTGGGATGTATCAAACCGTGGGTCAAAAATCATGATACAAATCAAATCCTGAGTTAGTGTATTGTTACAGCCCTACTAATATCTGATTGGTGCATCCCTTGTTCTAATGCTAATAATCTGGTGACAGTATGGCTTCATAGAACAGCTTTAGAAGGTGGATGAACACTAAAAACAAATATTTCCAGTCATATATAATGACACCTGAACCAGGTCCACGCTCAGTCCACTACATTGACACCTTTATCGGGTCCACACTCAGTCCACTATAGTGACACCTGACCCGGGTCCACACTCAGTCCACTATAGTGTCACATGAACCAGGTCTATGCAACAATTTCTGATCTTCTAATTTCTGTGGTGTTTTATCAGCCAGTTGAAGATCTACATTCAGTCAGAGCAGGTAACTTAGTTCAAGGAGTGAAAAGAGACACACCAGGTGAGCAGGTCCACTAAACTCAAGGCTTTCACCAAGAACACTGTTCATATCCTGAGCTTCATGTTCCTCTCAGCTCTTTGTTTGTGTCTTTATGTCTCATTTCCACTGTACCAGTGCACCAGGTTTAAAACGACACTGCAGAACTTTTGGGCCTTCAAAAATTTGCCAAACTCTGTTCAGTGGAGCTCTGTGCTGGAACAGAGAGAATGGCCTCTCTCCCTCTCCCTTTAGAGACTATGTATCTTTCGCTACCGTGACGGGTACACGTATCGCGAGATGCTGCGAGAAGTAGAACTGCTTTACAGCACTACGCGAGATCTGGCTTCCAGCGAAAGAAGCCGGTGTTTTGCATGTGGTCCAGTCTGTAGTAGTAGCAGCCGTGGCATCTGTGAAGCATGTAAAGAGGACTCTTTCTCCGGATTCAAGGGCAAAAAAGACACAGTCGGAGGAAGGAACAAAAAAAGAATAAATATTGGAGCCCACTTTGCTCTGTGACGAGAGCTTCAGGAGACTGAAAATTGCAAGACGGATGCTGAGCTTGCAAAGTTACTTCTGGAGAGGTAAGTTATGTTTTCGTCGGGTTTTCCCCTGTTCAACACTTCCTATCATAGCTCATCATGATATCATATCATGATCATAGCTCAGTAGCACATTCCATTCACATTTGTTCAGTCCCTTACTTGTAAATACCATATATATATATATATATATATTACCAAATAAACACAATACTTGGTTACTGTTCCTTTCCATGTACTGTACTCCTTTATAAGCGCTTGTTCTTTAGAACGCACATATCTTTTTCATCCATGTCACCGGGGGGCTCCGTACATATCAAACCCTACAGCTTCCCTCCGACGTAAACACAGCGCCACTCCGCCGGGCAAAAAGCATGTTAGAATTGACTCCGCGGAGACGGACACAAGCATGTTTTTAATCTGCGCTAAATGAAGGCAACAAACGGTAATATTCACAAACGTGCTAAAATATTGTAATGCTACTGTACCTTGCTGCTATACATGATGAGTTTGCCAGCGTTACCTCCGTCTCACAAGCCGGCACGCTCTCCATAGACAGAACCCTCTCGCTGTATGCGACCGTTTGCAGCAGCGCGGTGTGCATTACAGTGTAATGCACTTGAAAGACCACTGGTGGCCACTAAAGTGGACCAAAGTGAAATGTTCTGCAGTGCTGCTTTAAAACCCAACTCTTCTTTCCTGAACAAACATGGCCGTTGTGGTTTTGTGGAGTTGCTGCAGTTGTAACCATGATCTATTTAATAACGTTAACCTCGAGCCTCACCAATCCTTTCATAACGTTAACATCCCACCTGGTGTTTGTTGCTGACATCAAACATATTTATGACACGTTATGGACGGTATGCTGGCATGGTTTGGGATGGCGGTTAAAACAGTTGGATGCATTTTGTTTTAGTCCCGATAGAGTGATGACATTTTCACATAAACCTACTAACATATAATGAAACTAATCCCTGTGAACAATTACTTTCACTGTAACACAATGCAACTGGAAGACTGCTTTCAAATCCTGAGCAGCCGATATACAGCCGCCTGAGGGACTGAAGACACACCTTGAAATCTCAGTCAAAATTTGACCTTCACTGAGCCATCTCTGAACTGATACCTGCAGCAGGTGAGGAGTAAACACAGCCTGGAGAGGAAGACTGGACTGCAAAGAATAGAGAAACAAGAACAAGTGAGCAGGCCATCACTTTGTATTAGCCTGGTCACAGTATAATAACTGATTGAGCTCTGTACACAGACACACCTTGTTCACTGTTCAGACACAGTTTGTGCTCAAATGCAGGCACTAGGGGGTCAAAATCAGAGCAAGTCAACCAGAAAAGCTCCCACTTCAGATGCAGACAGGAAGTTAACAGACAAACATAACAGCAGATCAACAGCTTCCTCGTTGCTGGGAAAAAGGCAGCGAGCCATCCTACCATAATCTAATCTAGCATAACCTTGAATCTCCTGCTGTAACCCGCCATCATCTAGACTCTGATGTGTACATATGCTACACAGCTGTACTACAATATACTGTAATCTGCAATTAGAAAGGTCATTATATGTTGAGAGATCCCAGTCTGGTTCATAATTTCAGTTGGGCAGCAACAGATAAGGCTCACGGCTCTCAAACAATCACACTTTCACTTCTCCTTCTGCTAAATTTAAGCAGCGCTGCAATGGTGAACCTGCCTGATGCTTCTAACGCCACAGCAAGAGAAGAGGGACCGAACCAAGTGATAACTCACTGCTTTGTTGCTCCATGTTGCTGGGAGTATCTTGGAAGTCCTGGGGAAGGCCAACAGACCAGTAGGACATCTGTACTGGAGTCACTGGTTAACAGAGCAGAGTCCCACCACAGACAGGAGGCCTGGATGAAGCAGCCGTCACTCTGCACAAAGAAAAGCAGCACTGGTGAAGAACATACACACAACAAAACATGCTCTAGCTGTGAAACACACACTACCAAGATGATTCCATATCTATCCATAAACTACTGACTGTTTCTATTTACAAACTGTTTTAATATACTGAGCTGCTGTTTCATTGGATTGTTGTAAATGTGTTTCTCCTCCTATCAAGAAAAGTGATGGACAAAATAAAAAAAATGTTTTGGAAAATAATGCAATAGTAATAATAATAATAATAATAATAATAATAATAATGCAAGTTATTTAGCCTTTGACAAAGCTACATAATTCTCTAAATGTGTTATTATAAAAGTAACAAATGTTACATAGAAAACGGATATAAATGTAGGCACTATAGTTCAACCTGCACTTAAAGCTATAGTCTGTAATCCTGTTCAGAAGCTCTTTTTGTTCTACTGGATGAAATGGTCCTTCCACCATGAGAGTAGTCAATACATTATGTGTTCAGAAAAAGGAAGGAAAAGAATAAGTCCTCTGTGGCAGCTGCAGGACTGTAAAAACTCTGACCAATCCCTGCCATTCAGTCCCAATGGAAAGAACCAATCAGATGCCTTCATGTCTCATCCTGCTCATGTCCCCCTCTGTCCCTCCCTCCTCCCCACAGTTTCTGGAAATATCCAGCACAATCCTTGTTATTTTCATGAAATACTTAATGTTTGCCAACTTGGCTACTTTTATAGCTTGTATTAGCCTGATGCTAACATTAGCTTATCTGTGGTGTAAGCTGGAGATGGGTGCCACTTGTATTGAAAAGCATATGACATTTTGACCATATTACACAGCCATAGTCGTCACTGTCTGCATTATAAAGGTGATAAAATGACGTTGATATATTGGCTTTGAGCAGGACATTTTATACAACTGCGGTGATGTAACATATCAGCTCTCCTCTTCCTGTTGAATCCTACTATTACATGTCCAAGTTTGAAGGGGCGTGGCTTTGGAGGAGGGGGTGGGGCTTAGTGGAGACTCAGAGGAGGTGCCACTGTCAAATCTTGCTAGCTCTCCATGATTGCCAACTATGGCTTTAAAAACTAGTCACAATATTCTGGACCAAATTTTACTGAACTCCACCATCATGTTTGTGGGATAGTCATAAAAAGGTTATGCAACACAGTCCCAAATATGAATTCATCCTGTACTAAATTACACCACCTGTGTCCATGCAGACTGCAGTGAAACACAGAGATGAAAGCTGCTCATGCTGTTGCCTGAGAAGAATGAAGCGACTGAGGACTGAAGACCAGCAGCCACAGTCCTGGACCTGGTGCAGAGCCCAGCTCAGCCGTCCCCACCCTGCGCATATACATGCCCAAATAAAAGAGTCCACGCCATGTTGGGAATTTCCACAGAGCGTCATGAATGCTCCTGTAAAGCTACGTCACATGCTAGGACAGACACCGCCAGTCCTTCCTGTTGGCTGCTGTAAGGCTCAGCTCACTTCCTGCTACTCTACACACATCCAGCAATACAACACACAAATGAACAATATTAATAATCATTGTTCAAGCAAAGCATCTGGTTACATTTTCACTGTCTTCATAACCAAAGAGCACTATATTTCCATATGTACAGGAGCGCTGCAGGCTACACTGCTTGTCATGAACTGGTCTGACCTGTGATGCAATACTTTTATTTACAAATGGGCTATACTTATTTTGTACAAAAGCTGACTTATTTTCTGGTTTGTTGCTTATTTAGACACTGTTTATTGATCTACATTAGTAATTAGTCTCACACATTTTAAGGTATATTGTTCACTTATTTTCATTTGCTACCCATTGTTTTTCATGTTTTCCTACTTGTTCTACTTGTTTACTGATGTCACTGCTTCTTGTTTTAATACAAGACCTTATTGTAATGTTGACAAATAAAGGATTATCTTATCTTATCTCCTAATAACTAAAGTTGGTGAAAACCAAATTGCTGGGTGTGGATGAGAAAGACTGATCCATGTCTTCTTGGCAACAGGAAGGGCAGGCCCATTGTGAAACAGAAGGTGATGGAGGTTTATTTTTTTTGTAGTTTTCTGTTTTAAAACAAACATCTATGTCATCCTCACACACAAGCAGGTGTGTTTGTATTTGTGTGTTTAGGCATAAGCAGTCTTAACAGGTTCACGTCAACATCAGGAGGAAGGTTGACAGTACAGTGACAGTGGGGAAACCTCTTTAAAATTGTGCCTGCTGACACTGTGAAATCTTTTCAATATCATACCATGCTACACCCAAATCCCCACCCACTGTTGCCTAGAATTACCTCCAAACATCCTTTGGTTGTGAGCTCGTGCAAGCTTCCCACATTTTAGGATTCATTTTAGAAACCTGTGTCTGTTTCTGGATTATATAATGATGACGAACTAAAAAGTCCGCCATGAAAGTATGGAAAGTATGCATAGTTACACCTCAAGTGCACAGTTTTTCTAAAATCAGCCAATGTGAATTAAAACTCACAGATTTTTGAACACAGTTTTGTTTTTCCTCTCATGACAGCCTGAGCCACATCTGGTGCTATTAGCACCAGATCGAGCTAAAACACCACACAGGTATTGTTATGACAGTCACAGTGATGAAGAGCCAGCTCACCACATGGCTGAGGAGTCCAGCGAGCATCCCGGCAGAGTTTCACCGTTTCCAGGTCCTCATTATCGGCTAGCTGTCAGGCTGCAGGGTGGGAGGCTACCACAGACTGGAGCTTTAGCTTTAGCTTTAGCTACTGACCACAGAGCAGACACTGAGCTGCTGAGCTGCTGAGCTGAACTTCCTGATTCCACGATGCAAACTTTCCAGATCCAGACCCACTCTCTGCTCTGTCAAGTTAACAACGGAAGCATTTCCGGTGATGATTTTCAAAATAATAACCAACAAGATGACGCATTCGTATACTAGTCAAAATAAAATAAAACCCACTCTTCGCAACGGCGAGTCACCAGTGAGAAAAGAAAGTGTAAGGACAGAACAGGGGTGGGCAACCTGTGGTTCTGGGGCTGCATGGGGCCCTTTAGCACCTTATGACGAGATATACAATAATATAATATAATATAACATAATATAATATAATACAAAATGTGGGCTACCTTTTAATTTAATTAATTCCCCACAGATATGAGTAGCATTCAATTAGGCCTGCATGCTTCTGCGTTTCAATATTAAAGTAATTATTAAATTATCCATTATTGACATGATGAAAACTATTAGACCTCCACATACACACGACACATCTCATCTCCCTTCTTTTTAAAAAAGAAATTAAAAGCAAAATAATAAGGTTGGGAAACACTTAATAATAATCATAATTTGTAAATGGTAAATTGATAGTTAATTATTGTTTGATTGATTGTTATTTTACTGTTACCAAACAACAAATTGGTAATTTATAATGTTTATTCATTTCGTAATTATATAATTTATGTCATTTTAGCAGTTTATTGTTGCACATTATAACATTTAACGTATTTCTTAATGATTAAGATATAATTTGTAAACACTAATGAAATTGTTTGTAAATCATACAAAGATATATTACACAGAAACATATTTGTAACACTTTCTTAACAGTTAATTATTGGTTTGCAAACCATAAACTATAAAAAATCTTTTGATACCTTAAAATTCTGTACTATAATTGTCAATTGTTAAAGCATCTTAAAACATTATTTAGACAGTTAATACTTTGTCAGTGGTTGATAGTTGGTTTCCATCTATCTCTATAGATGGGTAACAGGTTCGATTCCCGGCCAGGGGCCTTTCTGTGTGGAGTTTGCATGTTCTCCTCATGTCTGTGTGGGTTCTCTCTGGTACTCCAGCTTCCTCCCACCATCCAAAAACATGCATGGGGATTAGGTTAATTGGTTAATTTAAATTGACCGTAGGTGTGAATGTGAGTGTGAGTGGTTGTCTGTCTCTATGTGTCCTGCGATGAACTGGAGACTTGTCCAGGGTGTACCCTGTCTTTCACCCTAAGACAGCTGGGATAGGCTCCAGCCCCCCCAAAGACCCTATGAGAGGATAAGAGGTAGAAAATGGATGGATGGATATAGCAAGTATTTTTTCATGCACAAACTAATGAAAAAATAACAGAAATGAAAGATTTACTAAATAATAGTTTTTATTTACTAGTAATAGTAAATAGTTTATTAACTATAATGTCATTACCAACTTTTTTAACACTACATTTAGTTATCGATTTACCATTTATAAATGATGGAAATTATAAAGTGTTACCATGTGTTTTAGTCTGTAAGAAGTGAAATTTCTGTCCAAAAGAAAACCCTTTATCATAAAATAGTTATAACTGAGCAACCTCAACCTAAACACCATGGATGAGACCAGACTTCTCTTAGGGCAGGAATCAGACACAATTACAAACAGAGAAAGGAACAAAATTTTTTTTTTATTTCTCTGTAGGCTCCTTTCAAAATGTTGTTAGCTGCTTATAATAACAGTCTGAATCTGTCAGTGACAAAAACAAGCACTTTTAGTATATTGACGCTGGTCCAATTTCACAAATTGTTGTCCCCATTAGTCACACAAAAACATGGAAAAACCCACACCGAAAAAACACTTTAATGCATCTCAGCCATGTAATTTCTCTCACCAGGAATCATAGACACTAGATCAGAGAGGACAGGGACCCTGGACAAGAGACAGAGTGAACATGAACAAAACGGAGAAGAGGTCAAAGTCACAGTCATGGAGTCACCATGTCCCTGCACAGCTTCACTGATGAAGTCCACCAGATGACTAAAAATGTTCCAATAAATGAACAATAAACAATTATAACAGTGCTTTTGTGCTTTTCTAGTTCTGGCAGTTTCCTAGAAAGAAAAATAAATGGAAGAATGTTTTATTTAAACCCAAGTAAATAATAATTCATCATTCTTTTATTATTGGAAAATTAAGGCAGGCTGTTTCTGTTAACAAATCACATACTTATGACCAGGGGGCATTTGAATAAATATATTGCAAAAAATACAAACAGTTTTGCATGGTGACATTGCTGAAGCAGTTTCAGTGCTGGCTCTCTCTGGGCTCATATACTGGTACCATTAGACTAACTGATAGATTGTCTGAAGGCCGGCTCAACATCATGAGCAGGACTGAAGACAGAGAAGAGGGTGGGCTAGACAGGATTGTGACGTGATGGACATCCCAGCTCGGTCTTCTCACAGGGTTTCACTCAGTTTGATGGTCACTGCTTTCACCTCTGAGTACTCAGCCAGGGCATACTCGCCACTGAGAGGACAGGAGGACACATGAGGGAGGTCAGTCAGGAAATCCACTATATGAACAAATGAAGAATATGAAAACACAAAGAATAAAGATGGGTCTCACAGCTCTCGTCCGTTGCCTGACATCTTATAACCTCCAAAGGGAGTTTGGGCATGAAGGGCGTTATAGCAGTTTATCCTAAACAGAGAGAGAGAGAGAGAGAGAGAGAGAGAGATCAGAAACAAACGATCCAGATTTAGCTCCTCCTCCTCCTCAGTCACATGACATTTTTCAGGAGAGGAGCTAAAACAGTGACAGATAGGATGAGAGGAATGTTTTTTTTAATATTCATGAATGTAAACATGTTGTCATAGAAACCTACATTAAATGTATGATTATGTATGTCCCCTTTAATTATGGAGCTGGAATGAGTAGATTACAAATCCTATATGGCGAAGGAATAACCTGCTCTATGGTGGCTCTAATTAACAGTCAACTTACTGTGAGGCCTTTTGATCCATAATAAAACCCTATATTAAAAATATATCCCATAAATCCTATCACTAAATGATGGTCAGGGTTATTCAGCTCCCTGTTAAGTGTCAAATGTACATAATGATTGCTCTGTGAATATGGACTGTAGAAACTGGTTGAACAAGAGAACCATAATAAGTTGTAAATCTTGAATAATGATCATGTAGCAGGTGCAGCACCCCTTCACATTAATAGTAAATAAATAAGAATAAAGAGTGGAATCACATGTGTCAGGACAGTGAGCAGGGCCTTACCACACAGTTCCAGTCTCCAGGGCTGCAGACACAGACAGAGCTCTGTCCATACTGGATGTGAAGATTCCTGACACCAGGCCATACTGTGAGCGGTTTGCTCTGTCTACGGCCTCCTGCTGGCTTTTAAAGCTGAATATACACTGCACTGGACCAAAGATCTGTGGGAGGAATATAGCATGTACAGAGAAGAGAGTCACACTGTGCAGTGGGATTATTTTGCATGTATTAATTCATTCATTCACCCTCTGGTAACTGACTCTGGGAGCACAGCACACTGTGGCCCCATGCGGCCCCGACTTCATACTAAATGAAAGCATAATGTGTAACATAAACGGTGAAATACACTGCATAAAAAAATTTACAGTCTAATATGAAACGTGAGAGTCAGTCAGTTTTTTCATAAACATATTTCCATTATTGTTTTCATTATTTATCAGCAATGTAAAGAATACATACAACAGAATGGGTGTGGTACCACAACACACAGCAATACACAGCATATGATATAATAATGATAATAATGCATGATGACCTGGTATTATCATGTGAAGGATGTGAAAAACCAGAGGATCAGATGTGCATCCATAATACCTGGTAGACATGTCAACATACCAGATATGTCAGTGTGAATATTGGGGACATTTGTGAAACTCCTATTGAGCTGCAGCCATAAAAACACAGTGTCCTAGATTTATAATATTTCATATCTGCATATGCCTCAACGAGGTGCTAGAACAAGAAGATATCTGTGTGAGGCTGTCATATAGCATTTAGTCAGGGGTGATAGTAGGACACTATAGACCAGGACTCTGTATCCTGGCCTGCATCTGAGCATATAGTAACTCAGACCTAAGTACTGACTTGGCAGAGGAAAGTTAATATACCAGGCCTGTGTGTGAGTGTGAGACTCTAAACTGGATGGTACCACCAAACAAACCATGTCTTCCAACATCTGCCTGGCTGAGGAATGCCTGTAGAGTAAAGTTGATGAGATAATGCTTCTGGTCCCAGTATAACCCTGATAACCAGTTCCTGTGGGTGTATGTGCATAAAGGTCCCAGCCAAACAGGATTTTCTAGTTACGTTCAAGTACCACAAGATGGCAGTAGCTACATTTATTTGAGCAGGGTGCTCATTTTTTTCACAAGGCCTGTAATGTAGAACACTGGAACCTGGAGTCAAGTATACTTTATTTACCCAGCTGATGGATATGCATGCTGTGGTCAAATAAAAATAAAATAAAAAATAGTAAAAAAAAAAAAAAAAAAAATAGTCATCAGGTGATAGTTTCACTCTCAGTGAGTGACTGGAGAGAAATGAAAGATTGTGATGTGATTGTGATTTTTCAAAATACTAAACACTCATTGATAAGCAGGGTTTTGCTCTTCTCTTTGTTGGTTGGGCACTAGTAACACTGGGCCTCTGCTTATGGGATGTTGTAACCAAGTCAACCAATAGTGAAGCCATAAGGGCTTAGCATGTGCAATATAGATTGTGTTTATAGTTTACAGCGTATATATGTTTATTGGAAGACTCATTTCATCAAGTGAAAAAACAGGCTTGTATGTACAGTAATAGAGCTTCTGGAAAAATGGACAGCCGATTCCTTAGAGTAGATTTTTGTACAGAGAGATAGTAATACACATACCTGCTAATGAATACACATATATAAAGATGGACGCTTGCTCCCACTGTACAGCAGTGAAGCCAACATGTATGGATTTTGACATTATTTTGAGCCATTGTGGAATCAGTTGTGATCGGACTGGAGAGTCATGGTGTGGATATCACCCACCAAAGCCCGTAACAATTTGTGCATTATTATAGCAGTGGTGTTGCTGCTTGCAGCTTTCTGGAGAACCACTCATCCACACAACGTCCTACTCAACACTACACTTTCCCGTGCCCTGAACAATACACCTGCCACGACATTGTTGCATCACAAAAATCACAAGTCTTGGCTACTGAGTCAGAGACACCAGTGAATTCACTTGGGGAGGTCATTTCCAAATAGGTGTATGTTTTCCAGTGTTAGCCAGCTCAGGCTGCAGAGCCCTGAAGCCTCAACCCAACTGCCGCTGTAGGGGCTCCAGCAACACACCCACCATGTGCAAAGTTGATCGGATGAGTTTCGTGACACTGTCTGGTAACATTTTGAGAGGATTGAGCCAAATGTTGTTGAAACTAGGACATTACAGCCGTGGCCAAAAGTTGTGAGAATGACACAAGCATTGATTTTCACAAAGCTTGCTGCTTCAGTGTTTTTAGATCTTTTTGTCAGATATCACCATTTCACAAGTGTATAATGCTTTTGACAATTACCTAAGTTTATGCAAAGAGTCAATATTTGCAGTGTTGACCTCTGCAATTCTCCCAGGCATGCTGTCAATCAATATCCTGACTGATGGCAGCCCATTCTTGTACAATCAATGCTTGGAGTTTGTCAAAATGTGTGGTTCTTGTTTGTCCATCCACCTCTTGAGCATTGACCACAAGTTCTCAATGGGATTAAGGTCTGGGGAGTTTCCTGGCCAGAGACCCAAAACTGTGATGTATTGTTCCCTGAGCCACTTTATCACTTTTGCCTTGTGGCAAGATGCGCCACCATGCTGGAAAAGGCACTGTTCGTCACCAAACTGTTCTTGGATAGTTAGGAGAAGTTGCTCTTGGAGGATGTTTTGGTACTGTTTTTATTCATGGCTTTGTTCTTCGACAAAATTGTGATTAAGCTCAGTCTGCCATACTGTTGGTATGACACAGGATTGATGGTAGCGCTCACCTTTTCTTCTCCCAACAAGCTTTTTTTTCAGAAACCCCAGACAATAAGAAAGGGGATTCATCAGATAATATGACTTGACCCCAGTCCTTAGCGGTCCACTCCCTGTAGCCTCTGTCCTGATGCTTTTCCTGGAGAGAAGTGGCTTCTTTGCTGCCCTTCTTGACACCAGATGCACTCACACCCTCCTGCTGCTATTCCTGAGCTAGATATGGACCGGTGGTGCCCCGATCCTGCAGCTGAATCAACCTTAGGAGACGGTCCTGATGCTTGCTGGACTTTCATGGGCACACTAAAGCCTTCTTTATGACAACTGAACATCTCTCTTTGAAGTTCTTGATGATCTGATAAATGGTTGAGTTAGGTGCAATCTTACTAGCAGTAGTATCCTTGCCCATGAAGCCCTTTTTGCGAAAAAACATTGATGACTGCATGTGCCTCCTTGGAGGTAACCATGGTTAACAGAGGAAGAACAATGATTTTAAGCACCACCCTGCTTTTAAAGCTTCCAGTCTGTTGTTCTGACTCAGTCAGCATGACAGAGTGATCTCCAGCCTCGTCTTCATCAACACTGATACTGAAACTGAAACTGATACTAGTCAGTCTTTACTTTCACACACTATCCCCCTTAATCCCTGCGTCACATTCATTTATGTGTTGAACTGAAACAAGGTGTACCTCTTCCTTGGCGATACGCATGTGGTCTTTGACCCCAGAGAAGATGGTGGGTTGAATGAAGAGGCTCTTCTCACCCAAAGCTGCTCCACCATACTCCAGTCTGGCTCCTTCCTCCTTCCCACTCTCTATTAGATCCATAATCTTGTCAAACTGCCGTCGGTCGACCTGAAATCAGCAAGTAGGCAAGAAGAGATACTTCAATGATACAGAAATCCTCCATTTTGGGAAATACATTGTTTGCTGTTATTAAGCAATCAAATAGAGATTGCGCCAGGGTGTTTAGCCCAACTCAGTTTAAAGTGGTAGTTCAGGATTTTTGACATGGGGCTTCATTTCCAAGTGAGTCAGAGTGTTGGAGACGTGTGGAGACAGTTTTCAACAAATTTCATTCAGTCCTTCTAGTTCAGAGTTCACTGGTGCTAGACTAACACAAGTCAATGGTTCTAGCTTAGTCTGCCATTAAAAACAGTCTAATCCACTCCACAGTGCACCTGAGGTAAATCAGTTATAACACCAGACTATTGATGTAAATGTCTGTGTTGATAGAATCATTTTAGACATAAAACTAACCTTGCATTTTGAAGGATTTATGTCTCAGCAGCAGCAGTTAGTTTAACAGTGGTGGACTGATATCAGCTAGCAGTTAGGTTATCAGATCTATAATAGTTTGTTTACGTTGCATTTCTCCTCCATCTATATTTGTGTGTATTTTCCTCACTGTCACCACCAGTCTCTGGTTCTTCTGTCCTGGTTTTCTGCAGCTTCAGTGGACACTGTCTCTATAGACACTCCCTCTCATTCTTCCCTTTTAGCATCCATCTCTCTCAGCTCTTCTTCTGTGTATTCTCGTCCAGGTTCGGTTCATTGGAGAAAAATTGCTCATCGTCGTCTTCAAAGGCATCAGAAAGTCCTCCAAACGTGGATAAATCTGGTTTTCAGAACAGGCTTCTTCATGTACTCTACGTCGTCTATCAATGACAGCTGCATGTAAACAAACTATCATAGATCCTGTAACCTAGCTGTTAGCTGATATCACTCCACTGCTGTGAGCTTACTGCCAGGAAGTACATTACACCGCTGCTGCCTTCAAAATGCAAGATTAGTTTTATGTGTAAAATGATTCTATCAACACAGACACTTACATCAATAGTCTGATGTTATAAGTGATTTGTCTCAGGTGCACTGTGGATTGGGTTAGACTGTTTTTAATGACAGACTAAACTAGAACCATTGACTTGTGTTAGCCTAGCACCAATGAACTCTGCAACTAGAAGGACTGAATGAAAATTGTTGAAATCTGTCTCCACACGTCTCCAACATTGCGGCTCACTTGGAAATGAGGCCCTATGTCCAAAATCCTGAACTATCCGTTTAAAAGTGCTCAGGTTAAACTGACCAGATACTCTTTGACAGAGGTGGGGATGTGTCCTCAGCTGTCCAAAAACTGTTCCTACCTGTGGCCCCTGTGTTGTCTGGGGGTCCAGTGGGTCTCCTACAATAATCTTCTTGGCGTTTTCTACGCTGCGACGCACAAACTCCTCATAAATACTTTCTTCCACAAAGATACGTGATGCAGCCGTGCAGCATTGACCCTGGTTATATAAAGCTCCTTTCTGGGTTTCCTCCACAGCCAGTTGCACTGTAGACACACACACACACACACACACGATACACTGATACAAAAAAAAACAAAAAACAAAAGGACAATACACAATGACTGCTCTAATATTTCACACATTTTTCAGGTGAAAAGGATAGCTTCTTGATTCACTCTGTGGTGTTCAGTGCAGTTAATGGTGAGTGGATGAGTAGATATATTCATTGCCTTCATTGTCATTCCAACAGTCACAGCCTGTAGTTTCTTAATTGTAGTTGTCTTAACTATAACCACCCTTAATTCATCATGTCATTGTAACAGATCGACAGACAGAATTTCATAAATACTTGTACTCATAAATGGACTCTGTGGGTAATATTACTGGAGCATTTTTTTACTCGTTCTGGCACAGGTGGATGAAGTCACCGTTCTTCATCCCAACTTCAAATGATGTTTTTTGGCTGAAAACAATGAACACATGAACACCAGACCTAAACCTCAGGATACCTGTGTGGGAAGTGGTTCAGCGGCTTGGAAACTGCTCTAACTACTCTCAAACTCTCAGAGGACACAGCCTCAGTATCCTCCATGATGCTAGTTGTCATCCAGATTAAAAAATAAATGTTTCACATATAGCCTACTTTCAATATAATAAATCCTGGCAGCATTTTATGTTCATTTAGGAGGCTTCTAGTTGAGTAGCTGGAAAAAACAATGAACATCCAAGAATAACACGTGCTGTCTAAAGGACAGTAAGGACATACCGAATGCCATCAGTCAAATGACAGTATAATAATCATCATATTACACAATAATGCTCTGATATGACTTCAATAGGCCTGAGTGTTGTTTAAAAATGATAATACCAGTACCATTACCAGAGCCTTACTGGCCAGAAGAGTACTACATTTGATACCCATCATGCCAATGGAAGCACTCAGCCATGGGGGTGTAATACAGCTGGACTATGGATTATGGCCAACTCAGACACACAGAGCTTCACTTCAGACTTCAGAGCTTCCTGCAGACTGCAGGCTTGTAGCTGCTGAGCCAATCATATGTAGCATTAACCCAAAGATTGCTTGCAGTGACACCATACAAACCCTTTTTTTATCTGAGTAAAAAAAGGACTGAATGCAGGTATGATATCACTGGAGAAGTTTCGATACTACTCGATAATGGGGTAGTTTGGTTGCGGCACAGCAGCTGGAGCCAACCAGGGCTCTCTGCAGCCCCCTGAGCTACACTGTCTTTATTTGATAGTGTGACAGTCTGTGACACCTTACTGTTGTGAGATGACAGAGAAAAGTCGTCCGGACGAAAGAGGAGACTCATATTTCAATATTTCTGAGTGATGCAGTGAAACACCTGGGGCTGTGAAGGTGTCAAGTATCCATATTGCAGGTCATATTCATAATAACAATCATCATCTTGATATTGTGTTTCATTACTAAAATATATTTACTTACGGTCACAGTCAGCAAAGACAATGCAGGGGTTCTTCCCTCCCAGCTCCAGAGTCACTCTCTTCAGGTTACTTTTGGCTGACGCCTCTTTGATCAGCTGACCAACCTGCACAGTACACTGATTATACCTCACTGTATGATGGCTAATACTGAAAAAAGAACTACGTTAAATATATACAGTAACAGTAAAATCTTCCCGTTCTTCCTTCTTTTTTATTATCAAAAAGCAGGTTACCATTACTCTAACTGGCATTTGAAAACAGATTTCTCAAGATTTAATCAAATCTTGGGTGAATGATATCTTTAAAAAAAACATATTCTAAGTGAACACAGCTCAGTAAATGAAAGGAATTCATAACAGCTAGGACAAGAGGACAAGCACATATAAAGCTGGACAAATAAAGGTAAGGAACAGGCTGGCCTGTGTGGTGAAAAAATAGGTGTATACATAAATATCATATAAATATATATAAAAAACACCAAAATGACCAACATTAAAATAAGTTAGAAAATAAAAAGTCAGTTGTTCAAGTTTGAAACTATACAAACAGTGAAAAGAAAAAAATACTATTGAGTTAAGAGAACTGTATAACTAAAATTATAAGCCCAACTTTCACACGGCACTAGCCACATGTTTACTTTGTCTTATATAGTTTCCTCACTATAACAACACCTGCATTATTAACATTTACAACAGCCTAGCTGCCAGAATCAATGCTGGCACTGTATGTTCCTGCAAACCATGGGACCTGTTCCATGTTTCTGTGTCATGCTCCGTCTGTCTGGTTTTGTTAAGTTCACCATTTTTGTCTTGTGCCTGCATGTTGTCTTGTCTCTTCCTGTTTTATTTTGAAAGTAACCCTGTCTCCCTCTAGTTTCAGATCGCTTTGCTTCCTGCCCCAGTTTCCTGCGTCTGTGATTGTGAAACCCCACCCTAATTGTCTCCACCTGTGTCCCCTTACCTCATGTATAAATAGTCCTGTCATTTGTATTTTCATTGTGAGATCGTCATGTGCCTTTGTCTGTCTTAAGTCTTGTCTCCAGTTCCAGTGCTTTTTGTTGTAAGTTTTATAGCCTCCGTGCCAGTTTTTTGTTTCTAGTTTAATCCTGTCTTTCCCAGTAGATCCTCAGTGTGAGTTGGCCGTGGTAGTTTAGTCTGCCTTCTCTAGTGTAGAGTGAGAGTTTTTGTTTTGTAACTTTTCTAGTTTCTTCAGTCCGTCCTCATTGTGTATGAGGTGTTTCTTTTGTTTGATTCATTTTATAGGCTGTCTAGATTAGCTTAGTATCCAAGTGTACCTGTCACTAGAGGGAAGGTGGGAAAAATGACTTTTGGGGCTGCAGCTCTACAATATGTAACCGAATATAAATATCCGGGTTTTGCATTTGATGAATTTATGACTTATAAAGCTGGAAGGTTCAGCAGGAAGCGCATTAGGGTCTGTTGTCAACAAATTAAAAATCTGTAAAGATATTGGGTATTCCACGTACTCCAAACTCTGTGACACATGTCTCTCCCATATTAAACTATGCTTCAGGCATATGGGGTTTCAAAGAATGTAAAATAGCTGATTCTATACAAAGTAGGGCTGCGTGGTTTTTTTTTTTTTAAGGTGTCCATAGGTTTGCTCCATTTCTGGCAGTTCAAGGGGATATGGGATTCCTGGTTCAATAGTCAAAAAATGTGAAATGATCAGACTATGGAATCCTTTGCTTAACATGTCAGAGAACAGGATCAACAAGGTTTTCCTTCGGAGTAAATCCCATAAAGCTCTGCCGCCCATAAAGCTTCACATGATTTTTGAGGAAATTAATTTACAACATATGTATAGAAATAATCTATCATGTAACATAAACGTAATTAAGGAAAATTACTTGCTAATTTTGAGGAAAACTGGTGGAAAGATATTATCAAAACCCAAACTGTGTACATATATTCAAATCAAGCAGATATTTGGTGTTGAATCTTATGTTACAGCAAACCTATCAAGAGGTCAAAGGTCATTAGTTGCACAGCTAAGAACAGGAATCCTTCCTCTGGCCCTCAAAGTTGGTTGATTTAAAAAAATCTCCAGGAAGAGAACAGGTTATGTGAAGTATGTGATTCAGTTCCTGTCTCTGCCTTTACACTTGTATTTCTCTTTAATGATGTCATGTAAGCCTGTCTGGGCTGAGCATATTGTTTGTATATGCATGACACAATAATAAAATCAATCATCACTGGCGTCTTTCGTTTTCCCCTTAGATTCCCCTTATTTCTGTTAGCTCCCTTGTTAGAGATTTTGAGTTTAGATACATTTTTTGTAGCCTTCTAGAAAGCTTGTTTATTTTTACAGGTATTGGTTAAAATGTTTTCCCTCACTCTTTCAGTGAGTGGTTTTGATTTCTCCCTGTTTAATAGTTGAGAGTAGTTCAGAGCAGGGTCTCCATCTCCCTGCTGGAAACACCGTGCTCACTCAATTGTTCCTCAATAAAGTTGTTGCTCAATAAAGACTTTTGTGTTTGCACCCAGAATCTGTCTCAGAGTTGTGCGTTTGGGCTCTCCAAAAATGGAGCCCTCACATTCTGACTCAAAAATATAGTTTCACATATGTGCTCACGTCTTTGGTGATGATGTGTGTGTTTTTTTTGTGTTTTTTTTTTAAATTTTGAAAAAAACAACAACAAAAAAAAAACATTAATACAGCACTCTCTGAGTGACAACCCTGGGCTCTCCATAATCACCAGAAGCTCCAAAGAAAAGGTTAAAACAGAGCTGGAGTCTACATGAAAACCAAAGTATTTCAGATTATCTTTCATTCATTTGTCAAAAATAATGATTATACACACCTCTGTAGAGCCAGTGAAGGCTACTTTGTCGATGTCCATGTGGCTGGCAATGGCTGCTCCTGCTGTGGGACCAAAGCCTGGAACGATGTTCACAACTCCTGGAGGGAACCTCGCCTGCCAAGGAGAGAGCATGTCAGTGCCTGTTAGCATGCTAGTGCTACAAAAACTCTCATATCATGGGATATATGCTAAATGTTAATGATTCTGAATCATAATATGTTTCATATCAGCCTTGTAGCACACTTGCAGAAACACACAATGCATTGTGGTTAATGTTGTGATGATCACTTAGGTTTAGGCAACATAACCACTTAAGGTTTGAAAGAAGATCATGGTCTGTGGTCCTGTCTTGGTTTGACCCATCCAGCAGACCTTCTGCTAGTGACTGGGCATGAAGGTTTGTCTGATGTCTTATAAAAGCTATTTTATCATTTATTTTGTGCATTTTTCTGTCAATATCTGGTAACATGAGCAACCAGTGCATCAATATGTTTAGGCAACAAAACTAGGCTACTAGGTTAAGTTTATCCATCCATCCATCCATAGGCTGGAGCCTATCCCAGCTGTCTTAGGGTGAAAGGCAGGGTACACCCTGGACAAGTGTCCAGTTCATCACAGGACACACAGAGACAGACAACCACTCACACTCACATTCACACCTACGGTCAATTTAAATTAACCAATTAACCTAATCCCCATGCATGTTTTTGGATGGTGGGAGGATGCTTTAGTACCAGAGAGAACCCACGCAGACACAGGGAGAACATGCAAACTCCACAAAGAAAGGCCCCGGAACCCGGTACCTTCTTGCTGTGAGGCGACAGTGCTAACCACTACACCACCGTGCCGCCCAGGTTAAGTTTAGTAAAAGATAATTGTGTCGTCTCTTTCAATTTAAATAAAAAATATATTAGAAATGTCGCTACATCTCTTGACAAAATGAGGTAACACCATACACATCATAATGGTGATTGGGCCTCTGGCTCACTGAAAGTATTTCAATATATTGTATATTCTGTATATTTGTAGTGTTATGAAATATGTGTCTGTAGATGTACAGTCTGATGATATACAGTTTGAAACTCATGTTTATGGAATCTGAATTTTTACTTTATCTCATGTATCAATAAATAACTACAGACTGCTCAACTCTCAGCAAAGTTTCATTGTTTTCACTCTGATATAAATTGTAAATCAACCAGAGGGTAAATGTGAAGGATTGATAACGTTAAGTAGAGGAATTATGTAATGCTAAATAAGTTACTCCTATCATACTGCCTACCTAGATTTCTTCACGTTAGACTGCATCAACTGATGGCTCAGCATTATGTCGATAACATACATTTTTTATGTGGATTATATGTGAATTATAGTGCATTAATTTCAGTAGTTATACATAGCTGCAAATAGCAAAGCCAGCTGACAAAGTCTATTCCTAAGTTGTTAGCAAATCGCAGTGAAAGTGACACCTGCAGTGGTCTTTTCTTAACTATGTCTGCTGAAGGACAAGGATCTCTGAAGTGTCCAGGTCCAGATTTTCTCCCTTACAGTGAACAGACATGAGAATCTGTTCAAGCAGAGGACTGTCAGAGGGTTAAAGCTCTCCCATCCAAACAGCAGACCTCTTTGATGAGCGATCCAACATGCAGGGCTGTGAGGGGGGTCTGCTCTGCTGGCTTGATGACCACAGTGTTTCCACAGCTCAGGGCCGGCGCCAACTTCCACATGAACATCAGCAGAGGAAAGTTCCACTAGTGGAGGCACAAGAACATGTTAGCAAACTGCTTTACATCACATTAATATCCACTGTCACAAGGAAATACTACACCACAATATCGTGAATTCAACCCTCTCTATTAAGCTAACTTTCTCTTTTCGTATTTGAGCATATACTGTATCATGATAATAATAATAATAATAATAATAATAATACATTTAATTTCAAGGCACCTTTCTCTGCACTCAAGGACATTGTACAGAATAATAAAATATACACTATTACACAGGTTATATACACTCACTGGCCACTTAATTAGGTACACATATTCAATGTTGTTAACGAAAATATCTAATCAACCAATCACATGGCAGCAACTCAATGCATTCATTCATGTAGACGTGGTCAACACAACTAGCTGAAGTTCAAACGGAGCATCAGAATGAAGAAGAAAAAGGACTTGAGAGACTTTGAACGTGGCAGATCTACTGGGATTTTCACTACAATCATCTCTAGGGTTTACAGAGAATGATCCAGAAAAGAGGAAATATCCAGTGAGAAAGATGTCTTGTTGATGTGAGAGGTCACAGGACAATGAGCAGACTGTTTGGAGATAATAGAAAGACAACAGGAAGTGAAATAATCACTGGTTCAACCAAGGATACTATATATATGGCTACTACCTGCAGGATAATGATCCATGTCACAAAGCTCAGATCATCTCAAACTGGTTTCTAGAACATGACAAAGACTTCACTGGTCTCCATTGTCCTTCACAGTCACCAGATCTCAATCCAACAGAACCTCTGGGATGTGGAGGAACAGAGATTCTCATCATAGATGAGCAGCTGACAAATCTGCAGCAACTGAGTGATGCTATCATGTTAATATGGAGCAAAATCTGTGAGGAATGTTTCCAACACCTTGTTGAAAGTATGACACCAAGAATGAAGGCAGTTCTGATGGCAAAAGGTGGTCAAAGGTGTACCTAATAAAGTGGCCAGTGAGTGTATAGTCTACAGGGTCAGTGATCTATTGGTCAGTACAGTATTATTACCTGACAGCAGCATGTGTTTTAGATCTGATCCATCTCAGGGGTACCGTTGATAAACTTTCGGCCACCACTGTCAAAAGCTTACAGCCACACTGAATATGCATACTTGAACTTATCAAGCCAAGTCAAAATTTAAAGCTAGGTTTTAACAGAGAACCGCTCTACAAGACCAGGTAACAAAGCAGGAAGCAGCTTCAGTTCTAGAGCAGTGACAGTAACGATGGCGAAAAAACAAAACCTGAACTGAAAGCGGAAACACAGAAGCACTGAAAAAAGGTTCCACTGAAAGTCCATTCACGCAGCAGTTAACCCAAGATGTGACATGAAGCAGGTTTCTCTTTTTTTTTTACCTCAGGGTTGAACCCTGCTGCCTCACATCTGATAAGGTCCCCTTCTTTCTGTCTAAACTGAGGACTTATGCTGTGTTCCTGTTGTCCTCATAAGTCATAATTTACGAGTTCCGAGTTGTAAATATCAACTGAAATGTTCCTCAAAGTCAGATTTCCGACTTGAAAACTCGTAAAGTCTTCACCAACCCGACTTGACCACAATGTCATAATCCAAGATAGCAACACCGTGGATTAGCGCCGTGTAGCGTTATACGTTACAGCCTACAGCAGAGTCAAACGTTTTTCCCACACATAATTACACAGGAGAACAAACACACACCCTCTGCGTCTTCTTTATGCCTATTAACTGTATTTGAGGACCTCATGTTGCTGCATTAACTTTCTGCATTCGGGCACAGTAAACACAGCAGACTTTTCATTGGAGGCACCCATCTTGGTTTTCCGAATTATTTACTAGAATGCCGTCAACCCGGCTGTGACGTCATTCCCAGTTCCGAATCTTGAATTCCGATGCAACACGAACGCAGCATTATTGTCCAGTCTGATTTGGGGTCATTGTTAGAAGAATGCCTTGGCTACCTTACTTAACCAGCCTGAATACAGTCATTTTAAGAAAAAAACATAATGTTTTACGAAACCAGGGTCCGACGTTTAGGACTTTTCCTACTTGCCCTGCTGGGCAAGTACTTCTAATCTACTTACCCCATCTAAATTCTGACTTGCCCTGCCTAAGAGGTTCTTTTTCTCGTTGTCTGGTGCATACTTTCACTCATGACTTATAATTTACTTAAACCCAACGCTACACAACCCTTCTTTCTTCAGATTTATTGCTGTTTCACAATAGATCAATAGCAGACACACCCTCTGTGCCTGTCTGAACAGGTAAGTCACCAGTTTAACACCTGATCACCAGTTCATAATTGAGGATGCCGTTTAGTTGCATAGGAGTGTGATTTTTTTAGTAGACAGGGTTAGCTGCTCCTACCAGTGGAAAGAATTCATATTGCCATAAACCGCTTGCTGTATGTTGAGTCTGGTTGAATGGGCCCTGAGGCAGTGCCTCGGTGAAATTATGAAGCTAAACAAAGCAAAAAGCAAGCTGCTAATTATAAATCAGACAAGTAGTAGTCTAGAATATTTCCTTTTTGAAATTACAAATTTTTGATGCACACAGTAGCTTATTTCTGTAACTTGTAATTACCACAACAACGGTCTCCGATGAAAAAAAAAACAACAACATGACAGATACAAAGCAGGGCTGATAATCCAGCACACACATTGTCATCACTATTTTGGATTTCCACTTCATCACTTGGAAGTAAGAATATAAGATAATAGAAGGAGCTCTGATCTTTAGGACTGGTTGCTTGTTTCCATGCTGGAAACCAGCAAACAAATAATTGGGCACTCAAACCCAAATTAGACAGCAATACATGTGAGTGCTGCATGTTTATTGTTTAGGCATTGTTAACTTTTACAACACTTTGGAAACACTCAGAGCCATTAAGGGATCCTGGAATCACAAGTGGGCAGAAAACTCCCTCTTTTCCTCTGACAATGACTCATACTGTGAGAGCGCCAGCAGCACTTTCAGTAATTACACAACGTCCTTCAGTATAAATTTCACTTTTATGATATAATCTCTGATGTCAAACAACAGCCGTTTTGTTCCTTTGTTGCCAGAGCAACATTAAAGGTTATAGGCTCATGCTCAAAAATGAAAACAGAATGGCTGTATTCTGTCATACATATGCTTCTGTCTAAATCTATCAGAAAGTACAACACAAAACACCAAACTATTACTCCATCCTAACACTGATGAAGTTATATCCAAAAGAAAATACACATATTCCAAAGTGTGAAGGTAAACAGGAGCAGCAGAGGGCTGGAGCGGTAAGAATAGGCCTGAAGGGATTATTAGAGAGGAGAGAGCAAAGATTAAGATAAAGTTTCTGCTCCACCTACCAGGGTTTCATTTCATGCTCACAGCCACACTGTGCTTTTAACTCAATGGCACATTCATGAGCGGTGCTTTTCTGGAAAGTTAAATTCAGTCTCTAGCAGTTCTAATTAGGCCTGAGAAGAGTGCACATGATCATGATAGAGACAGAGATAAAGTTTAATGGGTCAAGTTTAGAGGGGCTGCTGCATTAAAGGACCACTGTGACATTTGGAAATACTCTTGTACATATGCATCTTCAAATGAGAAGATCTGAATCAATGCTATTGCAGTGTGTCCAGCTGCATATGGTGCAGCCAGTCAGGCTTGCTTGTCATGTTCATAATCCATCCACTCTTCCATTTACTACCACTTAGCAGGATCACGTTTATAATGTTTATGATATTTTTGGGAAAATATATATATATATTTGCATTTTACATTATTCTGCACAGTATGTACCTTTTTATTTTATTTTATTTTGATTTATTCAGTACTTCATGCACTAAGGTTTGAGAGAACAATAATTTCAATCTTCTCTGTATGTCCTGTACATGCTGCAGCACTGACAATCAAGCTGACTTTCGCTTTAAACTTCCTACTTTGTATTGCAGCTGTTGCATAGCAGTTTCCTTTGGGATTAATAGTTTTATTTTATCATATCTTATCTTATCTTAATAATTTGTCCCAGTGGCCACTATTAGTACCACAAAACAAAAATCCCCTGCAACCAAAAAGTAATTTCCACACAGCCTGTTAAACCGTGGGGGTGTGGTCAACTCAAACTGCAAATCCTGATTCAATGTTTGAAGAAGTTCCTCAAGTGTGTGAGCTGGGAAAGAGACTAAACATGAGCACATGCACATAGCTGGAGCAAACCAGGAAGGGACAAATAAAACTGATTGACAGCAATAGAGAAGGAACAAAATATTACAACTTTTTTAAACTCTCTTAATCTACCCACCTTAAATGAGGAACAAAATAATAAACTGATAACAGAAATAACAGAGGAAGAAATAAACAAAGCAATGTATAAACTGAAAACCAACAAATCACCAGGACCTGATGGGTTCTCAGCTGAGTGGTACAAGACTTTCAGGACTGAACTAAAATCATATCTCCTTCATATATTCAATAAAGCTTTTAAAGAAGAAAAGATCCCTCCAACATGGAAGGAAGCCACCATATCAGCCATACTCAAAGAAGGAAAAGACACACTAGAGTGCGGCTCATTTAGACCAATTTCAACCCTTAACATTGATTATAAACTGTATACATCAATACTAGCAAGAACAATCCAAAAAAATCTGCCCCAGCTCATCCATACAGACCAGTCCGGATGTGTCCCACAGAGACAAACACATGATAATATAAGGCGATCACTACATATATTAAGCCACATTCAGGAACAAAAACTACAGGCTTTAATGGTTAGTCTGGATGCAGAGAAAGCCTTTGACTATGTGAGCTGGAGATTCTTGTACATGGTCCTTGAGAAATTTGGCTTTCGGGACAGTTTTATAATGTAATTAGCTCCCTGTATAATAACCCAACTGCCCGAGTAAAACGAAACGGACACTTATCAAAAACTATCAAATTAAAACGTGGCACAAGACAAGGTTGCGGAATGTCACCACTTCTTTTTGCACTCTTTATAGAGCCGTTAGCCCAATGGATTTAGACAGGCAGAGAGTATTACATGCATCAGCGTAAACAACGACGAACACAAGGTGGTGCTGTATGCAGACAATATTTTAGGGTACTTGACTGAACCTTCAAAATCTCTCCCTGAATTATTTAAATTGCTGGAACATTTTGGTAAATATGAAGGGTATAAATTAAATAGACAAAAAAACAAATTTTAAAACTAAATTATAATCCACCAATAAAGCTCCAAAATACATTTTATATGAGATGGGACCAAGAGGCAATAAAGTATCGTGGAATAATGATACCAAAAGAGATAGCCGCAACTGAAAAAATCAACTACACCACACTCTTAAATAAATTAAAAATGGAATTCCAACCCCTTTATGAGTCTAACACAAATAATAGAAACCATTAAAATGAATATCATCCCTACAATCCTATTTTTGTTTCAGGCTCTCCCTGTTGAAATTAAGCCTCAGCAATTCTATGAGTGGGACAAAATTCTCTCTAAGATTCAAAACGTGGCAACTCCCGAAAAAAGAAGACGGAATGGCAGTCCCACATCTAAGAAATATTTTTACTCAGCACAGACTCAGCCTCTACTAAATTTGTGTAATCATGAGTACAACGCAAGATGGAAAGATATAGAGGAGACTGTAATTAAAGATAAGTAGAACAAATAATAAACACAATGAAAAACCTGTGGCTGAAGTCTCAACTTCAAATCTGGAACACAATCAAAACAGAATATAAATTACTAGTTAAATTATGAATAATTAGATGGTATGCATACGATCCAGACTTCAAACCAAATCAATTAGACTTTAGATTTTAAACATGGACAAGCAGAGGGATTATATCATACTATCCACTCCCTTATTCCTTATCCAATAAAGGACAATTAAACGACTTCCAAACACTAAGAAGAGAATTCTCTGTAGAACAACAAGACTTCTATAGATACTTACAATTACACAATTATTTTGATAAATGTAATAAAAAAAAATATCCAATAGATTTGGAAGATGCAATAGTAAAAGAATTCCTAAGGTCATACTCAAATGAATCCACTAAAGGGGCTATTTCAAGATTATACAGAGGTTTCCTGGCAAAAAAACCAAAACATACTCCATTATATCAAACAAATGGGAAAAAGAAGGAGGAGAAGTAATAACTGAAGATGAATGGCATAAACACTGTGAATTACAATGGAAATGTACGAGTTCACATATATGGAGAGAATTTGCATGGACATGTTTGATAAGCTTTTTTCATTACTCCAAAGATGAAGGCTCATTACAGGAGGATGTGGTGGAGAGGATGTGGGAGCTGGCATATATTTTGGGACTGTCCAGGATTACTTCATTTCTGGTCAGAGGTTCATACAACAATGGAGGACATAAGATACCTAACTATTTTGAATCATTTATCCTGGGTAAAACAGAGTTTATCACTGGAAAAGTCAATAAACACTTATTTATTACATTGATAACTGCAGCCAAGAAAAATATCACTCGACAGTGGTTGCATCCCGAACCTCCCACAGTGAGTGAATTGGTGGACACAATTAAAAACATATACCTAATAGAAAAAAAATCACACATTCACTCAATTTACAAATGGACAGGTTCACTAAGGTGTGGGCAAAGTGGCTCTCCTTTATGGTAAAAGGATGGCCAAACTGAAGGGATGCAACAGAATGACCCCTTATTGTGGAATGAATAGGTTTTGTGGTATTCTCTCACATGCCGGCATGAGAATAATAATCTTTTACTCCACATGTGTATTACTATAATACCTCCCTGTTCTGTTGTTCAATTGAAGAAAATTGTTACTATTTGAAAATTGTGAGTAAGTACAGTATGTGAGATTGCGATAACGAGTGTATAAACATTGAGTGCACAGTGTATATATATGTAAAGATTTGCACCATAGCCCAATTTTTTCTGTACTTTCTTGCTAAAATGCATTATTTTTGTTGGAGAGGGCTAATTATTTTGTCATAAAATATATTTTTGTAGCAAGGTTTAACACACATGTACATATTAACAAGTTTGTGATGCATATTTTTCTCTAAGCAAATGAGAATGTTAAAGAAAGGGGGAAACGACAGAAAAGAGGGGTATTGAGGTTTTCATGATGCCAAGCTGTACCTGTATTGCCATGACTGTTTTTACTTTTATTTTGCTTTTTATGGGAATTATTTGTGAACATTGGCAATGCTTATGATTTATACAACACCCTTGAAAATGAAAATAAAAAGAAAATTTTAAAAAATGATTTGAATTACGGATGGACTGCAAGGTTGAAACATCTTTCTTACCAGAAATTCATAAATATTGCTTTTTATTTCACATGTTCCTGCATGGAGGATTCTCTAATATGATTTCAGATTGAACCATGCCATTTCTAAACCTTGATGTTAGTTGAATATCCTGTGAAATTCATTAAAAGTGCATCAAAAGTGACACCAGTGGGTCCTGACCAGGCACCCACATGTGATGAGTTGGTAATGAGAACAGGACAATGAATCTGAACATGTCAGCCCAAACGTCCCAGTTCAGCTGCAGCTTTTCACACCTAATGGTCGTTTGTTTGGTGGAATGATTGTGTCCAGCAAAAATGCTTCCTGGATCATGTGACCAGCATGTCTTCTTTTGAAACCATCCTCATCACACATGTATCATGACTAGGAGTGTCCCAATACAACTTTTTCACTTCTTTTTTTCCCATATTTTTATTAAGAGTTAAGGCAATGAAAAACAGTATCATACTGACAATGAGAAACACATCTCAATCCATGTTGTGAAAAAAAGGAGTAGGTCAATAAAACAATAAATAGAAATGCAGTGCAACTTCAGGAATAAAAGGTAAAACATACAGTCAACCTCCTCGGGTATTTTTTCCTTGTGGCCCTAGAGAAACGGACGGAACACAAAACAACACACATTTCAAAAAGAATAACAAAATAAATTAAAATATAGGGCTAAATAGAAAGCAATAAATAAATTAATAAATGACAATTAAAAAAATGGGGGGCATCAATCGGGGGGTAGAGACTGAAGAGAGTGAAAGACTGTTAAGGAGGGAAGCCACTTGTTGTAAAATATGTCAGAGTTACCTTACACTGAATATCTGATCTTCTCCAGCTTTAGAAAAGACAGTGTCATTAAGCCACTGAGTGCTAGAGGGAGATGTAGTAGACTTCCAATGAAGAATAGAGAAATAGAGAAATAATTTCTAGAATATCTAACTGATTAGAGGTATACTGATGATGGTCCTCTGGGAGTCTGAATATAGCAACATGGGGGGAGATTTTTATGGTGATTGAAAGTATTTTCAACATGGTATCAAAATAATTCATCCAAAAGCAAGACAGTAGCGGACAAGAATAAAACATATGGGTTAAGTTGCAGAATGGAGCATGACATTTGTCGCAGCTGTCAGTAATGCTGGAATAGATTTGTGACAGATGAGATTTAGAGAGAGAGGTAAAGTAACCCATCTCTGGAGGTCAGATTTGGTTTTAGAAATTAGAGGTGAGAAATTAGCAGAGAAAATAGAATTCAACATTCTAGATACATCGATCCCTTGATATTTAAAGCCAGAGGGGCTCAACTTAAAAGCTGTAATGCTGAGGCATTAATAGGATAGCATTCGCTTTTAGAGATATTCACTTTATAGCCTGAGAATGAAGCAAATCGTTGAAAAGAAGATAAAATTGATGGTAAAGAAGGGACAGGATCTGAGACATACAACAGTAGGTCATCAGCATAAAGTGATAACTTAAATTCTGTGCCCAAACATGAGATCCAGTAAAAATCGAAGAGGACTTCAGAAAAATTGACAGAGGCTCTATAGCTAGTGTGAACAACAGGGGAGATAAATGACACCCCTGCTTGGTGCCACGGGATAGAGTGAAAAAACTGGATTGACTGCCATTGGTCGAAATACTTGCTTGAGGAGACGTACCGATGAAAAGAACACATTTCCCAGCCCAAATTTCCTTAGTACAGCAAATAAGTAGTCCCATTCAAGCCTGTCAGATGATTTCTCCACGTCAACCGATATCACTACTTCAGGTATTGTTGCGGTTGTTTTAGAGTAGATAATATTTAAGAATGTATGAACATTAAAGGACAGCTGCTGGCCCTTAACAAATCCAGTTTGCTCATGTGAAATAGTTGGTACAGTTTTTTTCCAGGCGAATTGCCAAAGCTTTAGCAAGGATCTTGACATCAACATTAATTAGGGAGAGTGGTCATAAGGGCTGCAAAGATCTGGATCCTTATCTTTTTTTAAAAGCAGACTTGAGCTTTGTTTATGCTTCTGCATTGCGGCGACGGCGTAGCTACCGCGTAGACCCGACGCCGTCGTTGAGCATTCAAAGCTCTGCGTCGAGGGAACGCGTTGATCTGCAATTCACCGCCAAGCTGCTAGGGGTGTGTGTCTGTGTCTTTGTGTGGCTTCTGGGGGCTCATATCAGATTCCTTGGTTTTCTTCCAACAGTAAACAATGACAACTGAGATGGAGCGGGTGTTTCTGGAGATGGAGCTCATAAAGTTGAAAAAGAAATGCTGTTACTACAAATGTTGAAGCACAGAAGACGTTTGCGGAGGTGGTCTGTCCGACTATTCCGTACCGCTCGTGCCGCTCCGCTAATAGCGGTGTTGTTGAGCTGTTGACCAGAAAAGCAACAGCCGGAAATTACGTTCTGAGCGGACCAATCACAGTCCTTGCCGTTCACGTCTCAACGCGTTGACGCAAATTCTTTGGAGGTGCGCGTCAGGCTAGGGCGTAGCATCCACGTAGGGGTCCACGTCGACGCCATAGCTACACCGACGCCACGATGCAGAAGCATAAACCAGGCTTTATGGAGGCTTGCCTTAAAGTGCAGTGGGTGGGAGAGTGCGATGTTGTAACGATTCATTATATACAGCATGCAGTGATCGGGACGATTTGTCCTGAAAAGGGTTTGGAAATCCATCCAGACCAGGAGCTTTATTATTTTTGCATGCTTCTATTGGCAAGATTGAAGTCTTCTACCATTAGTGGAGAATCAAGTTTTTTAGCAGCATCTGAACTTATCACAGGGAAATTGAGTCTGCTTAGGAGCGAATCCATTTCAGTGCCAGACGGAGATTCAGACTCATATAAAGAGGTATAAAATGGAAGATAAATAGAATTAATGATGGTGGGATCTCTATGCAATGTACTTGATGAATGTTTTATCTGAGGGATTATACGAGAAGCTGCCTGGCGACGCAGTTGAAGAAGATGGCTTGCCTTATCATCATGCTTGTAATATGTGGAGCGTGATCGTAAAAGAAGTCGTTCTGCATCATTAGTACTGATGAGATCGAATTCAGTCTGTAAATCAACACATTGTTTAAGTAAACTGGGAGAGATGCTAGTTGCTGGTCCAACTTAGTGATATTGACACTGAGTTCTTGCAATTTAGCTTTATGCGACTTATTTAAATGGCCTGAATAGGAAATGATTTGTCCCCGTAGGTATGCTTTTAATGATTCCCACAGCAGTGAGGATGAAAGTGGTTCCGTCACATTTTGATTTGTAGCAATAAAATCATCAATTTTACCTGCAATAAATTCATTAAACTTAACATCTGCAAGAAGTAAAATACTGAACCTCCAAAAATGTCGAGGTTGTGAAGAAAACTGGCAGCAAGCAAGGGAACGCCCACGAAACGTCACATCCGGTTCGCACCGAGGGGGAAAACAAACCAGTTTGCACAATGCTCCGGAGCTGCTGTGTGCCCTTTTGCACTACAAATAAGATAAAAAAATCAATATCTAGTTTTATATTTTGCCAAACCGAAGCACAGAGCCTAGGTGAAGAACCCAGCTGCTTCAAGTGATCCGGGAGGATGAGTTTGGCCTCCTGTGGGATCCAAAATCCAAACGTGTACCTCTGTAGTCATTTACATGTATGACAACGTTATTCACACAGTAAGAGGGTTAGATTTTTTTGTAGTTAACTTCAGGCCATTCAGTCTGATCATTTGTCCACTCTTTAATAAGATACGGACAAGAATCCAATGCTATCAAAGTTATTTTTTAACATAATCTATCCTAGTCAATGGGCTGCAGTGAGTCAATGTATTACATGCTTGTTTAGCCTTAATATCAAAATTTGAAATCTGCATGTTTATAATGCTCTGGGCAAGGGGGAAAGGATTGTTTTCCCCCTCAAAATGCCCCGCCCCCAACTGACATGATGCCGACTGTATCTATAGGGTGATAATGGACTGACAACACACTCTGAACTAATTTAGAATCAAAAAAATAATCGATCCGAGAGAAAGACTGGTGCGCCTGCGAGAAAAAGGAATATTCCTTGGTGTTAGGGTTGTAGAACCTCCGAGGATCAATGCAACCATTAGATATGAAATTAGAAAGTGACCTTGACATTAATGATGGGGTCAGAGTTTGTGGGTTAGAGCGGTCTATAGTTTGGGATCTATTAAACAGTTCATATCCCCTCTAATTATGAGGAGACTATTATTCAATGGGGGAACGTGTTCAAAGATCTTATTCACAAAGTGGATCATCGAAATCAGGGGCATATATATTAACTAATAAAATGGGAAGCTGGCCTAATGTACCAGCGACAATTAAATATCTGCCATTTTTGTCTGATATAACATTAGAAGCTGAAAACTGAACTGACTTACCAAATAAAATAGCAAACCCTCGAACTTTAGAGTTGAAATTTGAGTGATATACTTCAGAGACCCAGGGACATTTGAGTCTGACTTAATCTGTGCGCATGTGGGTTTCCTGCAGGAACACAAGGTCAGATTTAAGAGATTTCAAGTGAGCAAATATCTTTGCTCTCTTAATTGGACTCCACATGCCTTTAATATTCAAGCTCAAAAATCTCACAGAGAACCCAATATCTGAACTATGAGTGTTATTACTGGCATTAGTCACCATAAGTTTTTGGGAAGGAATAAAGAGATAGGCTGAATGTGGACCCCCAAAAAAGAGAAAAAGAGAGAGAGAAAAAAAAACACCCCCCAAAAAAAACCTAAACAGTCCCCCCCACCCCTCCCTCCCAACGGCACTTACAACGACCCCATCCCCAAACGATGGAGAACCCAGAGCTAACTCCAAAAGGAGTCGAATGCCCAAAACAAAAATTAGTAACAGTAGGGTTACAGTTTGAGCTCCTGCAATTTTAGCAACACTAGGTGGATAAGCACAACAAATTATGACAAAATGAGAATCACAATATGGAAAAAAACAACGCAAACTGGGAAAATGCTTGTATATGAACTGAAAACATAACTGTCAACATTAATTGAAAAGCATCACTTCTAGATAAATGTTGTGCATTTTAACTTAGTCTTCTTATGACTTGAGTGACCGAATAAATGCACTGGCCTCTTCTGGTGATTTTAAACTCCTTCTCTGTGCCGTTGTGTGTAACCCAGAGACGCGCCGGGTAAACCAGTCCAAAACGTATCCCCGGGATCTCACGGAGCTGGCGTCACACATCATTAAAGGCAGGTCTCTGTGTTCAGGGAACACAGAGAAAGTCATTCCCCCAATCCATTGCTGGGCGTAACATGTCCACACTGTCCATATGGTAGTGGAGACGAGCGACAATGGGGCGAGGGCGCTCTTCGGGTTTGGCTTCACCTGAAAGGGACGATGAACGCGGTCTACAAAGGGCTCCTTCTTGAGCTTAAAAGCCTCCTTGAGCAGAGAGGAAACAGCAGTGGTAGAAAAGGTAGAAAAATCTTCAGGAATTCCCACTAACCGGATGTTATTTTGATGAGGTCCAGCCTCCAAATTGTCGCATTTATTGTCCAATCTTATCAAATCTGCCGACAGATGCTCCACTTTAGCCTGTAACGTAGAGATGTCGTCAGTACAAGTAGAGAGTGATGTTTCCATTTCTCCGACAGTGTCCTTTAAAGCACGTACATCAGATTGGATCTTTGTAATACTGTCAGTTAACTCAAACTTCACTGCAAATAATTCAGTCTTGATGGTTGAAAACTTTTCGGTCAAGTCCGTTTGAAGCTCGTTTCTGAAAATGGCCGCCATTTCAACGTGGAGCGAAGCCAGCAGCTCAGCCTTAAAGTCGGAGGGAGGAATGCCACCTGTGGTGCCGTCCGGGCAGAAGTAGGTTTCATCTCATTTTAAAGGTTGTTGCAGGAGCTCAGAGAGACGCGTCCTAGTCCATCAGTTGCTACACCGGAAGTCCCTTTTACACTTCCGATATGATACCGATATTGCAGCCTTGAGTGTTGGCCGATACCGATATCAATCCGATACAATATCAGCAGGAATCGTACAGACTTTTATCACTTATTTTGTAGTATGGAGTGTTAAAAAATTCTTAATCAAGTGAACAGTAGGTCTGAGAAAAACTGACCTATTTATTATTAACCAATGGATTACATCAACTTAACCTGAAACATAAGAATATTCTACATTTGACTAAAATAAATTAAAAAAATATATACGAGAAGACCCTGAAAAATAACCTCAAAAAATCCAATAAAATCCATGACAAGTTTGAGAAATTCTTCCAATTCATGACCAGTTTTGCTCTTAGCTTCAAACATCTTTTTCAGACTTTAAGTAAAAATGCTGCCACAGGGCCGACATCACTCCTCCTCCTTCTACTGTGTTAACACCTTAGCTCAGCTGCTGTTCTGATCACTGGACTCTGCTGCTGGATAGAAGAGCTGCACTGGAGTCTGGAATGAACTGATGCTATCACTGTGATTAGATCAGAGAGTTTAAATGCAGGCAAATATAATATAATGATATCTAATATCGAACCAGGACACCCCTATTATGACGATTATTATCCATATGAAGACACACTGTAGTAAGCCAGGCACAGCAGAAGCTGGTCTGTCAGGAGCTGGCATCACCACAAGGTTTTGAACTCAAGTTATGAATAAATATTGTGCAACTTTGTGATTTTTTTAAATGCTTATTAAGAACAGATTGTGTTATAGCAGTAATACTGTACCTTTTACTGGATCTCCACACACACACACACACACACACACACACACACACTGTAACAGCACATAAACAACACTGGTGTTGTTTTATTTTATTTACAGTGCAACCAGGCCAAAGTGATGTGAGCAGTAATAACTATTATATGTTAATGCTCATAAATTCAAACCAGATCCCCCAGCACTTACTGGAATGATGGCTCCACATACACCAACAGGCTCATGTTTGGTTAAACACACAAAGCTGTCATCTGAAAAAAAAATAAGAAGACAAGAAGAAATCAGTTTGATCCACGGTACTTTAGGTGGAGGTCATTATTTAGGCATTGCCAATACATCTTTTTCTATTTTCACAGCTTGTTTTTGCTTTAAAGGCACAGCGAGCAGGAGCGGTCGGTTGTAGTTTGTAATCACAGTATTCAAAGTGGACCTGCCATGATCTGGTTTCACCTGGTTGCTACGTTTATTACAGAGGGTGACGGCCAGAAACGTCTCAAACACAGAAAAACAATAAAATCCAGGCAGAGTCTGATAGTGGGTCAGAGGAGATGATATTTTTAGGAAAATCCTACTCATTGTGACTATAATGCATCTTTAAACAGTCAGGGTGAAAGGAGGTCAAGTTGTTCAGTCAGTATCAAGTGTTTTTTTTTAAACTATGACCACATTGGTCTTTGAACCCCAACCAAGTGTTTCTCATTGTGTCCAGGATTACAAAAGGGTCTAAACATCAGCACTGTTACATCATGTTCAGAGAACGGATGGAGCCCTGTGTCCACATTCAAGGGCATAAATGGAGGATAACATTAATACATTTCTTGAGTGTGTGATCACCTGAAAAGGAAAGGAAACCTAAAGGATTAATGAAGTGTCTGTCTGTTGCTGAGCTGTTTTACATGGATCTTTTTAGACTGGCCCACCAGTGCTAATAGTGGGATAAGCCCTCTTTTAGAGGACATAAGCTGTGCAGGAAGTGGATGTGTCGAGGCTCGGCAGATAACTGGTCCCTCCTGGCCTCCCAGTCTGATCTTCTCCAGTTTCCTGTGTGACTGATCCCACACTTGGAGGGACTCCCCTAGAGCAGGACTCATCCCTGCTGCCTTTATCTGGCACTGGGTGAGTCCATCTTCAGTCGCGGCTCACTGAAGGTTACAGTCACTCACACTGCTGTCAGAGTGTAACAGACTGAGACAGACAGCCTCAGGCCTGCTGCAGCTCTTGACTTAACCTAACATGGAGTCCCACTGAGGGTCCCTCCTCCATTATTGTTATTATACGTATATAGACCCAACCCCAAACCTGTCCCTACACACTCTCTCTACACACTCTCTCTACACACTCTCCTATACACACTCGCCCTACACACTCTCCCTACACACTCTCTTTACACACTCTCCCTACACACTCGCCCTACACACTCTCCCTACACACTCTCTCTACACACTCTCTCTACACACTCTCTCTACACACTCTCCCTACACACTCGCCCTGCACACTCTCCCTACACACTCTCTTTACACACTCTCCCTACACACTCGCCCTACACACTCTCCCTACACACTCTCTCTACACACTCTCTCTACACACTCTCTTTACACACTCTCTCTACACACTCTCCCTACACACTCTCTCTACACACTCTCTTTACACACTCTCCCTACACACTCTCTCTACACACTCTCTCTACACACTCTCCCTACACACTCTCTCTACACACTCTCTTTACACACTCTCTCTACACACTCTCCCTACACACTCTCTCTACACACTCTCTTTACACACTCTCCCTACACACTCTCTCTACACACTCTCTCTACACACTCTCCCTACACACTCTCTCTACACACTCTCCCTACACACTCTCTCTACACACTCTCTCTACACACTCTCTCTACACACTCTCCCTACACACTCTCTCTACACACTCTCTCTACACACTCTCTCTACACACTCTCTTTACACACTCTCTCTACACACTCGCCCTGCACACTCTCTCTACACACTCTCTCTACACACTCTCCCTACACACTCTCTCTACACACTCTCCCTACACACTCTCTCTACACACTCTCTCTACACACTCTCTCTACACACTCTCCCTACACACTCTCTTTACACACTCTCCCTACACACTCTCTCTACACACTCTCCCTACACACTCTCTCTACACACTCTCTTTACACACTCTCCCTACACACTCTCTCTACACACTCTCTCTACACACTCTCTCTACACACTCTCTTTACACACTCTCTCTACACACTCTCTTTACACACTCTCTCTACACACTCTCTTTACACACTCTCCCTACACACTCTCTTTACACACTCTCTCTACACACTCGCCCTACACACTCTCTTTACACACTCTCTCTACACACTCTCCCTACACACTCTCTTTACACACTCTCTCTACACACTCTCTTTACACACTCTCTCTACACACTCTCTTTACACACTCTCCCTACACACTCTCTTTACACACTCTCTCTACACACTCTCCCTACACACTCTCTTTACACACTCTCTCTACACACTCTCTTTACACACTCTCTCTACACACTCTCTTTACACACTCTCCCTACACACTCTCTCTACACACTCTCTTTACACACTCTCTCTACACACTCTCCCTACACACTCTCTTTACACACTCTCTCTACACACTCTCTTTACACACTCTCTCTACACACTCTCTTTACACACTCTCCCTACACACTCTCTTTACACACTCTCTCTACACACTCTCCCTACACACTCTCTCTACACACTCTCCCTACACACTCTCTTTACACACTCTCCCTACACACTCTCTTTACACACTCTCTCTACACACTCTCCCTACACACTCTCTTTACACACTCTCCCTACACACTCTCCCTACACACTCTCTCTACACACTCTCTCTACACACTTTCTTTACACACTCTCTCTACACACTCTCCCTACACACTCTCTCTACACACTCTCTTTACACACTCTCCCTACACACTCTCTCTACACACTCTCTCTACACACTCTCCCTACACACTCTCTCTACACACTCTCTTTACACACTCTCTCTACACACTCTCCCTACACACTCTCTCTACACACTCTCTTTACACACTCTCCCTACACACTCTCTCTACACACTCGCCCTACACACTCTCCCTACACACTCTCTCTACACACTCTCTTTACACACTCTCTCTACACACTCGCCCTACACACTCTCTCTACACACTCTCCCTACACACTCTCTTTACACACTCTCTCTACACACTCTCCCTACACACTCTCTTTACACACTCTCTCTACACACTCGCCCTACACACTCTCTCTACACACTCTCCCTACACACTCTCTTTACACACTCTCCCTACACACTCTCTTTACACACTCTCCCTACACACTCTCTCTACACACTCTCCCTACACACTCTCTCTACACACTCTCCCTACACACTCTCTTTACACACTCTCCCTACACACTCTCTTTACACACTCTCTCTACACACTCTCCCTACACACTCTCTTTACACACTCTCCCTACACACTCTCTCTACACACTCTCCCTACACACTCTCTCTACACACTCTCTCTACACACTCTCTTTACACACTCTCTCTACACACTCTCCCTACACACTCTCTTTACACACTCTCTCTACACACTCTCTTTACACACTCTCTCTACACACTCTCTTTACACACTCTCCCTACACACTCTCTTTACACACTCTCTCTACACACTCTCCCTACACACTCTCTCTACACACTCTCCCTACACACTCTTTCTACACACTCTCCCTACACACTCTCTTTACACACTCGCCCTACACACTCTCCCTACACACTCTCTCTACACACTCGCCCTACACACTCGCCCTACACACTCTCTCTACACACTCTCTTTACACACTCTCTCTACACACTCGCCCTACACACTCTCTCTACACACTCTCCCTACACACTCTCTCTACACACTCTCCCTACACACTCTCTTTACACACTCTCTCTACACACTCTCCCTACACACTCTCTTTACACACTCTCTCTACACACTCGCCCTACACACTCTCTCTACACACTCTCCCTACACACTCTCTCTACACACTCTCCCTACACACTCTTTCTACACACTCTCCCTACACACTCTCTTTACACACTCGCCCTACACACTCTCCCTACACACTCTCTCTACACACTCGCCCTACACACTCGCCCTACACACTCTCTCTACACACTCTCTCTACACACTCTCCCTACACACTCTCCCTACACACTCTCTCTACACACTCTCCCTACACACTCTCTCTACACACTCTCTCTACACACTAGCCCTCTGTTTGCTCG